>CAWUFW010007076.1:0-600000 GCA_963921515.1 Calotriton arnoldi | reverse complement strand
CAGCATGGAACTCAGTTTTCATTATCCATCACAGTTACTTTTAATTGACGAGGAATGAAGAACATCTACTGTATTTATTGTGCACTAAGTGTCTATTCGCCTGTTTGCTCCAATCTTAAGTACTGTTTGAGCGGGTCCCAGAAGTCTTTAGGTCGAGAGGCCTCTGGCAGCTCTTCTGCATAGACTTCCAATTGCTCCCTGCAATATGTCATGTCCGTGACCCAGTTTTTAGGTCTCTCCTGGCGTTGCGGCACGCATGCGCTGCTCGCTCTGCGAGGGCTTCTTGTAATCAATACACTTTCAGAAGTGGTGTTTCGACTCCGCCCGTTATTTTGATTGGTTTGCGTCATTTGTTATGGTAAACGGTGTCTTTTGATTGTAACTGAGGCTTTTTAGTCCCTCCTGGTTACCGCCCTGTCCTCTTTTAGCCCCGCCCACCCGGACTGGATCTTTTACTGGTGGCGTGAGACGGTCTGTTTTATAATTACTGGCTCTGCACTTTTTTGTTTACCATTACTGGCATGTGGGTTGTGCGTTTAGCATTGTGTTACGTTTCTCTAACATTCATTTTCTGTCGAACGACTTTTTGTCTTTGTGTATATATTGCAAACGCACAGTCATTTTTTCCACCGTACTCCTTTGTTTTTACTCTGCGCCGCTCACCCACCTCTACTTATTTACTGTAATAACATTCTGGGTAATTTTGGGCAGTGTATTTTTAAACATGGCGGCCGCGCCTTGCGCACACTTGCCCACCTCTATTTAATTCAGTGACATTTATGGAGCTGTTGGTTTACTCTACGCCGCTCACCCACCTCTATTTATTTACTGTAATAACATTCTGGGTAATTTTGGGCAGTGTATTTTTAAACATGGCGGCCACGCCTTGCGCGCACTCGCCCACCTCTATTTAATTCAGTAACATTTATGCAGCTGTTGGTTGTAGACGCTGTTCAATAGCTGTCGCATTTTTGGTGGTAATGCAGCACAAGTATAAACATAACAGGCGGTCACCGGAAATGAGTTCGCATCCCTCAACTTATTTCACCAGGGAGTGCGAGGAGCAGGGAGGCTGCATTGTTTATTATGCTGACGGGCTGGACTTCTCCTGGTGGCAGCCCCGCCCTGGAGCTCTCTCTTCGCCCGATACCAGGTGATGCGTGGCCGCACATCAGGGAGAGCTGCGCTCGCCATGGTGCTCCACGGTGAGTACCTGGGGCAGGGAGGCCGCATAGTTTATGCTGACATGAGCTAGGCTTCGCTTGGTGGCAGCCGTCCATGGAGCTCTCTCTACACCCGATACCGGGTGATACGCGGGCAGGGAGTGCTGAGCTTGCCATGGAGCTGCTGCCCCAGGTAAAAAAAATCTAGGCCCTTGCTCTCCTCTTCTCTTCTGGTCGAAAAACTCCCTATACTCCTTTTTTTTTTTTTCTTCAATCTCCTGGGATTACGTACATTATTTGATCCTGTTTTACGGCAATAGCCCTGTGCCTCTTTCTCGTCATCGGAGACTCTAATGTGGGGAAAACGTGCCTGACTTACTGCTTGTATAGAGAGGTTTGTTTTAAATGTAATACTGAGCGTGGCGCCCGCTTCAGGGACACCGCGCTCGTTTTTTTTTTATGTAATACTGAGCACAACGCCCGCTTCTGGGACACTGCGCTCCTTTTTTTTATTTTTTTTTTAACTTACACCAGAGGGTTTACAGGGAAGCTCCCTTCAGGCTCCGTATATTTCCGACGGCCCCTTTAAAGGGTGCTCCCAGACACCCTTACTCACCCTCGGGCCGGAACCGGAAGGGTCTTTCTGCTACGGTTCACAGTGAGAAATCCCATAAGGCACAATCACTGACTAACTGACCATGACCCGACCCAAGCTGCTGCTGCTCCCCTGGGCTTCTGCCGGGTTGTACTTCATGGAGGGGCAGCACTGCTACAAGCCGGCAAACAGGAGGCACCCGGGGAGTGACGTATGGCAGCGGGGGGCGTTCAGCTCAGGGGTGATGAACAGCGCTGGTTTTCCTAGTTACCTCTTTTAGCTCTGCTTTTTGCTGCAACCTGAAGCTAACAAACGTTATTATACTCTTCCAGTTTCATTTTCCTTTCGAATCTGGTCTTCCTGGCCTATGCACGCTCTCCTCGGTGAGCTCTCGTCTTTTTGTAAAGCGCCGCTAAGAAGTAAAATAGACCCTGCTGGCATACATTATGGGTGGAATCCGTTTGTTTGGCCCGGTTATTATGCTTGGTCACCATGGCAACGTGATTTACAGGCACTGAACCAATCTTGAAGTTGTCGGCTCCTAACACACATCTAGACTCAGCTCACATCAATGGGCAGCTCATGAGATTGTCACGACAACCACCAACCGGGCTCATCGCAATTTTAATAACTTTTATTACATATTTATTCAAGTCTGTAAGCAATGTTAAATGCAATTTTTAATAAAATAAATATAAATAAAATGTGAGGTTCAAATAATAACATACATACACTCCATAACACATGGGTACAAAACATTGCCATTTACAACGCCAAAAGCTCTAAATCAAACAAATGCGAGACCTATTGCATTTCCAATGCTTATTTAAATGTGGCACCTGTTTGCTTCCCCACTTCATGGCACTCGTCTTTTGGCCACTAGTAAAGCTACCGCTAGAAATTTACGCCTCCGGACCTATTTCACTTTGTGCAGCCCTAATAGGCAAGCTTGTGGTGCATTGGGTATTAGTTCTGCCAGCATTACTCTCAGGGTGTTTGTCACTTTCTGCCAGTAGGATTGGATTTGTGGGCATGCCCAGGCAACATGTATAAAATCAGCTTGCGTAGCGCTACAGCGTAAGCATCTATCATCCTCATGGAGGCCATATTTATATAATTGTTTTGCTGTATAATATATCTGCTGTAAACATTTTTAATGAATAATCCTGAGGTTACAATTAGGTGAGAGCACCTGTGTAAGTCCACAGCAGTGTCCCTTATCTTCTTTAGATAGTGGACCGTCTAATGCGTTTTCCCATCTTTGTAGAGCCCGCTCTTGTTCTCGGAATTGCTCCCGTTGGGCAGCATTGTACAGTTTAGTTATGAGGCGTTGACGTGTAGGCGATGTGAGTAATATTTGAAGGGCATTGTGTGTTGGTGATTCATTAGGGAAGGTAGGGTAGATATCTCTCAATGCTGCACGTAATCTGAGATAAGCAAATATCATTAGTGGTGTGGGATGTGCTGCTGACATGGCATCTGTTTGTGATATAAATTGGCCATTGGGGAATATATCGCCCATTGTGAGCATGCCTATGTCGCCCAGGAGTATTTACATTTTATTCTCTTGCGTTACCGTTATTTGAGGATGTTGTCGTAGTGGCAAGGCCGGAGCATATACCGGGAATTTGTTGGCTTGTTTTGTCAATGTATACCATGCTGCTGTTGTGCTACGCACCGGGTTAATTTTGGCATGCGGGGTGTACTGCTTCAGCTCCGATAAAAGAGCAGTTAGGGGGGCTGGATGGATACTATCACTTTCCACCGCAACGTGTGGTAGATATGCATGTGTGTGTATCCAATAATGCGCATGCTGTGCTTGTGCGCAATAGTAATACAGCTGCAAATCTGGAACCCCAAAACCTTGTGTATCTGGCCTGGTCAGTTCCTTCCACCCCACCCTGGGCTGTACCTGCCCATGTAAGCGTGGTCATGCATGCACGTAGCCTTACGAAAAACTGTTGTGTGAGCACAACCGGTATGTTTGTGAATAAGTAGAGAAAGCGGGGCAGTACCACCATCTTCTGTATAGCAATTCTTTCAGCTATTGAAAGTGGCAGCCTCTTCCATCTGGCTACCTGGCCTTCCAGTTCTGTGAGGGTGGTGCCATAGTTTTCGCGTATCGCTAATTCAGGGTCTCGATATATCCATACCCCTAAGTATTTAACCGGCTCTGTTCGCCATGTAGAGGATAATCTAATGGGGATTGTTCCGTAGCAGGCGTCAACGGGATCACCATGGATTTAGTCCAATTTATGTACAACCCCGAATAGTGTTCAAATCGAGTGTATTCTCTTATTAGTGGGTTTAAATTGTCTTCCGGGTGGCGTGTATATAAAACCATATCGTCTGCATAGAGCGATATGTTTACAGGCCGTAGCTGGAACTGCAGTGCTGTGTTCGCGTGTTTTTGCCGGATTTTCATGCTAGTGGTTCAAGTGCCAAGGTAAATAATAGTGGCGAGAGTGGGCACCCCTGTCGCGTTCCTCTATAAATATGTATAGAGGCGGCTGTAATTCCATTAATCCTAAATCTTGCACATGGCTCTGTATAAAGCAGCTTAATCCAGCGCAAAAACGGGTGCGAGAATCCCATCCGTCGCAGGACAGAAAACAGAAATAGCCATTCTACTGAATCAAATGCTTTAGCTGCGTCCAGTAGGGCGGCAGCTGCCGGTAAGTCTGGTTGCAATTGGTGGAACAGCGTAAAGATAGTTCGCAAGTTATGTGTCATTGAGCGTGTTGGAATGAACCCAGATTGGTCCGGTAGCACCAATTTCTGCATTAGGGGTTGTAATCGCAGGGCTATTGTTTTTGCTAATATTTTGCCATCCGAATTAATAAGGGACAGCGGGCGGTAGGAGTCACACTGAGTCGGGTCTTTGTCTGGTTTAAGGAGCGTGATTAGTAATGCCTCCCTTAAGGATGGTGGTAGAGCCCCCTCCTCATATGCTTCCAAGTACATTGCTGTGAGATGGAGGATGAGCAGGTCGCTATATTCTTTGTAAAATTCACCCGGGAGTCCATCTGTTCCTGGGGCTTTGTTATTTGGTAGGGACTTGATGGCTTCTTTTAGCTCATCTTCGGTTATAGGGTGGCTGAAGTATTCCCGGTGTTCGTCCGAGAGCCAGGCCAGGGCTATGTCATTTAGGTATTCATTTATGTCTTTCTCAGAGGAGGATAATTATGTGAAGTACAATCGTGCATAATAGTCCGAGAAACAGTCTGTATTATAGGGTGCATCATAATGTGGTGTGCCCCGCGCGTCTGTAATCTGTGTGATATGGGAGGGAGCGCGTGATGTTTGAATCCTACCCGCTAGCGTACGGCCTGGACATCCTCCCTCTCCATACTCGCGTGCTTTATACCTGCATGAGATATATTTCACCTCACTGTTTGCATATTCGTGGTAAGTGTTCAGTTTATTCCTAATTTCTGCAAGCAGTATAGGGTTCAGAGTTTGTGCATATTCGTTTTCTAACGTTTTAACCTCTTTCTCTACTCTGTTTAATTGCTGTTGCATATCTTTTAGTATCCCAGCGTGCTTGCCTATACAGAACCCCCAGATTGTCACTTTGAAGGCCTCCCAGAGTGTCCGGGCACTATCAACTGTGCGTGTATTATACTCGAAGTACTCCGATATGGCCTGTCTCAGTTCTGTTCTAAACACTTGATCTAGCATTGCAGATGATTGTAGGCGCCACGCAAACTGTCTGGGAGTGTGTGTTGGGAGTGCCAGCATCCGGCGGACAGGCGTGTGATCAGATAGTGTCTTGGACATATGGTCTATGGATTTGGTCCATGTACAAATTGTGCGGGTTGCAATCCAAGAATCTATTCTAGACCATGTATTATGAGTTGTGGAAATGCAGGTTCCTTCTTTGCGCCCCGGGTTCCGTAGCCACCAAAGGTCTTCCATCCCCCATTCCTCCATACCCTCTCTAAGCACCTTGGCCGCTTGCTTGCCATATTTATCATTACACGTGGCTCTATCCACTGCTGGGTCCAAACATATCTTAAAATCTCCTCCCCAGAGTATTTCTGCCGGTTCCAGTGCCCGTAATTTTGCCCAAATTAGAGCGAAAAAGGCTGGATCATCAGTGTTAGGGCCATATGTATTAACTATGGTTAATACTGTGCCTCCAAAGTTTCCTTGGATTAAAATATAGCGGCCTTGACTATCCGTAAAGGAATGTAACAATGTGAATGGGTTGCCGTGCCTGGCGAGTATTAACAACCCTTTAGCATATGTGGAGTAGGAGGAAGCTATCCGGGTGGACGCCCAACGAGCACCCACTCTTAATTCTGAAGATTTGGTACGGTGAGTTTCCTGGATGCAGGCCACCTCCACTCCATGTCGGTCAAGGTAGGTTAGTACCTTTCTTATCATCTGTGGATTATTTAAGCCACGCATGTTCCATATCAATAGCGTTAAAGGTGCGAATGCAGACAACATAATCGTAGGCAGTATTAGGTCACCTAAACTAGAGAATGCAAACAGTCACCGTACCAAGTGGTTGGTGCCATGACACACATGATTAGTCGGAGACAGTCCCCAAAGACTGGTTCCCCCACCCCCCCCTCAACATTCCCTTTTTAGCTAAGTAAACTTGGTATGGTGTACACGTGAGCAGGAGCGGCCAGCCATTGGCCCCGGTGATGGGATTCCCTGGGGGCTGCATATTTCTAGTAGATGCTTGTGTCGGCATAGTAGCATTCATAGCTAGAGAGCATCGTTATCACTGTGGCAGTCTCAATGTGTCTCTTAACTTTCAATCGCATCTGATGCCCTAAAGTTAGCTTAATAGTAATGTTCATATATCTAACTTCAACAGTGTCACTTATCTGTGGTTGTAGGTTCACTTATCTGATATCACCATAAGTCAGTGCGCCGTCGGAGCCTCAGATTGAGTCATTATTCCGTGTCGTCTAGTCCAGATGTCTGTTCCTGATCTTCTGCTCCGCCTCTTGGCGATTTCCTCCATGTGCCCTGCTGCCCTCGTCGCTGCAGGTATTGTTGCAAAGCTTTAGGGTAGTTTAAAATTTTGTTTGTGCCGTCGTCTGTGATTTTAAGGCGGTCCGGATATAGCTTTGCGTATGGTATTTTTAGGTCTTGGAGCTTCTTTTTTACCAACATGTATTTCTTTCTCTCCTCCTGGACTTGAGCTGTAAAATCCAGGTCTATAGAAATATCGGCGCCTTCGTGTCTGAACGTCTGTAGCTCCCTAGCACGGTGCAGTGCAACAACTTGGTCTCTGTAGTTGAGCAACCTTGCTATGATGGGTCGTGGTCTAGCCCCCGGTGGCGGGGGGGGGGGAAGGAAGGGGTGCTAGGGACCTATGCGCTCGTTCTACTATAAACATTTCCGAAAATGTCTCTCTGCCCAGCAGGTCCACAAGGAGTTTTTCTACATATTTTTCCATATTACCGGTACTGGTCGACTCTGCAACCCCCATTATTCTAAGGTTATTTCGGGCGGCACCTCGCCTCCAAATCCTCTGTCTTGGCCTGTAGAGCAGTCAGAACTTTCTCCAATTTCTCATGTTTCGTTCTGGCCTGCTGCTGGGTATCTTCAGCATCCGGCACTCTACATTCCACCATATCTAAGCGTTCCGCATGTTTTTCCAGTCGCTCCGACATGCGGTCTACTCGGTATGTTAACGCGTCAATTTTTCCATCAATGTTAGTTAGGGTGGTTTGGATGGCCGTTATAATCTGCTTTAGGTCACCGCTCATTTCCATGTCTTGGGAGGTGGTGGCAGTACCTGCAGCTTCCTCGTCATCAGAACGCAGTCCTGTCGTTTTACGTTGATCAAAATGTAGTTTAGACTGCATTTTGTCTGTATTCCCCATAGTTTTATGAGGTGATGATCGGTCAGGGACCTAGGCGCCTGTCTGCAAAGATGAGGTTATTCCTGGCGTAGAGGTGACGGCGGTACAGTCGTGTGTCCAGCTCCACTTTTGTACTTCGTCCCAGTGGCCCCTGAGAGGTCTTATAGCCCCAGCACAAGTATTTGTCTTATCCCCAGCTGACCAGCTATGGATCTTAGCCCCCTTTGTGCCTCTGCACTATGTTATATCTCAATGCCGCCTGCCTCTACAGACCGCCGATGTGGGGGGGCACTATATGTCTCCATATATTTATCCAGCGTGAGAGCCCCCGACCCCTAAAGGGTTTATTCTTTCTTTTTTGCCCGGGATAGTTTGGACTCTGGAAACTAAGCAGTGGGGGGGGTCTCCGAATCACCGCAACACAGGCAGGCCCCGATTAGGCCGTATCCTCACCTGTCTCAACGGCACACCAGGGTAGCGTTTTAGGAATATGCCCCTGTTGCCGCTGCGTCTCCTCGCAGCTAGGGGTCTCAACCGGGCTGGGCTATCCTGCGTAGGCATGCACCAAGGTAGCTTCCCAGGATCACCTTCACCAGTAGTCGCCCCGCATCTAGGGCGCAGGCCAGCACCTCCATCCCAGCAGTCAGGATGCCCTCGGGGAGTCAGCGCCTCCTTCCCCGCCACCGGCGCATGTCGGGTACTTGCGCGAGCCCCCGCAGCCTCAATCAGCGGCTCGTGTTTCAAGTTGGGCACGCAGACGCCAGGCCCTCCGTCTTCCGTCCTGCGTCCACCAGGGCCCCAGTCAATCGCGGCAGCGGGGACTCGATCTTACCGGTCAGGCGCCGATCCGTCCACAGTCCCGACGCCACTCGCTCCGCAATGAGAGTTCCAAAGTTTTGGTCTTAGATAACTGAAAGAGCTGCCACTAATATGAGCTTTCTTCACTTTGTGAATGCTAGCATGGCACCTGTGGAAGTTCCTAGATGGTACATAGGGTTTGATAAAAGATTGGAGATATCATGGGCTATTGTTGGAGAATGCCTTATAGCAGTAACAAAGGGCTTTGAAGGAGGATCTCTGCTTCAGCAGGAGCCAGTGGAGTTTAGTAAGCGTGGCCCCGAGGGAGGCACGGTTTGAGAGATTCAACAGGAGGCGTGCCGCAGTATTCTGCTCTTGCTGGAGTCTATTCACACGAGTCTGCGACACACCAAGGTACAGAACATTACAGTAGTCCAGCCTGGACATTATCAGGGCCTGGACTACTGTTTTTATTCAGACTCTAGAAGGAAGCAGAAGATTTTTTTAGTCTTTAATAGCCCAAAACATTTCTCTGCAATTGCAGTGATTTGGCTATCAAAAGAGTTTCTCATCAAAGCAAATACCCAGATTTTTGACCTCAGGCTTGAGAAGAGGTAGTGGACCAAGGTTATTGGGCCAGCAAGCAGTAGGCAAGATGTTAGGCTTAGGATCAGTACCTTGGTCTTCCCTGCATTTAACTTGATACAGTTTGAGTCCATTGTCGTGGCGACCTCCGCACGGCATAGGCTTAGAGATTACTCCATCCATATGTCTTACGCCATATGGATGGAGTTCTGTGAGAGAGTGATGATGAGCTGAGTGTCATCCGCATATGAGATGATGGCAAACCCATAGCGTTCGATGCCCTCAGCCAGGGGGCACACATATATATTAAAGAGAGTTGGGCTCAGGGAGGAGCCCAGCAGCACTCCTTGCTGCAAAGGGAGCCCCTTTGACTGAAAAGGAGGCGAACCACATCAGGGTTTTATGGCTATAGCCGCAGTTCCAAAATCTTTCAATCAGGATGTTATGAGACACAGTGTCGAACGCGGCACTGATATCCAACATTAGTAGTGCTGCAGAGTTGCTAACATCCAATATTTGGCGGATCGAGTCTGTAGCTAGCAGCAGGGCTGACTCAGTGCTATAGGAAGGACAAGTGATGAAGTGAAAGGTGACTAGTTAACCTTTGCGAAGGGTCCTCCAATGTGTGTGAACACATATTGCCACATTTTTAGTACATTTTGATCCGTTTGAGCTAGAAACTTTTTTTTTTTTAAATCTGCAGATTATGCAGCAGGTGATGGTTTATGTGGCAAATACGGCTGCAGACGACCCTGCCAAGTACCAGGCAACAGGGCTTAGACTAAAATATTTTTGTGCTGGTGGCCGCATCACTGCACTAATATGCATTAGTTACGCATTTAAATAACTCCTCAACACACTGGGGGATCATGAGAGGTGCTCCCTGGCTGTATAAGCACCCCATGCAAGCAATTCTTTCCTGCGCTATATACAGATCAATATCCTGCACCCTGAGGCACTCACTTGTTGCTATGGTGATACAGCGAAGTCCTGGACATCAGTCAGAAACACTGTCCTGGCGCTGCCCCACAAAAACAAATTATGCTCTGGTGGCCCCTCCCCTGAGACACAGTTCTGACTGGATCATTTTTTGTCTGCGGGCAGCTACGTTTTGACAGAGGAGTCTTCCTGCAAAATAAACAAATATGAAGCGCCCAGCATCACATGATGGATCCGGTGCCACCACTGCAGTTATTTTATTCAACACTACATGGTCAGTTGCCCGAGAGTGGATTCCAGAGAGAGAACAGGTCAAAGGCCATGACCATCATGTTTGCAGCTGGCTCCTGAACAAAACTGAAACCAGTAGGAGAAGCCTGCCTCTCAGTAACATAATTAAGCAATACAGCCACAATTTACTTTATTCTGTACTCCATAGTTGCATGTGTTAGATGATGTTTCTGTTATTTTTTTCATGGTGCGCGAGCCTGTAGGCTGTTGCGTATGTGTGTGGCAGGGTACACGGCGCTATCTCCGGGACACTCAGACAGATCACCTCTGCCACTCTGCGCCTGAGCTGCTGTGGAAACCTGTGATCGTGGGCAAAGACAAGAGTCATGGGCTGACTCAAGGTTATGGAGCCACTCCCTACGTATGAGGCAGCCCCACGCCACTCTTACCAAAGGTAATGGAGCCACTCCCTACGTACGAGGCAGCCCCATGTCACTCTTACCAAAGGTAATGGAGCCACTCCCTACGTACGAGGCAGCCCCACGCCACTGTTACCAAAGGTAATGGAGCCACTCCCTACGTACGAGCAAGCCCCACGCCACTCTTACCAAAGGTAATGGAGCCACTCCCTACGTACAAGGCTGCCCCACGCCACTCTTACCAAAGGTAATGGAGCCACTCTCTATGTACGAGGCAGCCCCATGCCACTCTTACCAAGCAGCATTGGGTTGGTTTGATAGAGAAGTGAACATGCATCGCACTTGGCAACTCTTTCTGAGCTAGATTTCACTGTGGTACAGTACCCCAGAGTGACACATTATAGAGCATGATAGAGAGCTGTGTGGCTGAGGCTGAAGGCGTAAAGAGCTTCTCCCTTGACTTCTCTGCAGAGCAATGTTCACATTTGTGCCAACTGTAGGTTTTATTATATATGAAAGTGTGTGAAGGAGTGATACATAGATGTCAAAATCCTGATATCATTAATAGAAAATAGTGTGTGTACAGGTGAGGCGAAAGAGAGGGTGGGTGGGTGTGTGGTATCAGGCACCATAAAAGCCGTGCATGCAGGATGCAGCGAAAAAACTGTGATGAAGACGAAAGATATGACGTGTAAGAAATGTTGATTAATGATTTCAGAAAGATGCAGAGAAAAAGAGGGTGTAACAGTGAAAGACTGCAGTTGAAAGAAGTGTGAAGGGAAGACAGGAGTAAACAGATTGAGAAACTCAGAAGACCGGAAGCCCTTTCACAGATCTTAGTAATGTTTAATTCACAAACACATCTTTTCACTTTCCAAATCTGAATATTCACAACAAAATTATTAGTACTCATTTAGCTGATAATGTTTACAAGCATTTGCAATGCCAATAATTCTGACTCATTTTAAGTGTGTTAATTTGATGTGATATGTCTAGGTATTATAATCAAAAACTCACAGAGAAGCATTGAAATACTAGTTACTGCTTTGATTTACTAGCGAGAAACTGTCACTCAAAGTGTCACTCATTTGGTAGTAGAATGTCACTCATACGCACACTAAAACCACCAAAATGTCACACACAAGCAGGCTGAAAACTTGCCAGCTATGCGCAGAATCGCTTATTTCCAGTGGCCCTGCTTCCAGTGGCACAGGTGAGTGTAGTAGAGCACTGAACTCATGAGTACAATTACCGAGGTGATGTCATTGCTTGCTGTAACTTGCGTGAAATTATCACTCTAGTGTCACACATTTCCTGGTTGAATGTCACTCGTAAGAACATTGAAACCATGGAAATGCCACACATAAGAAATATGAAAACCTGACAGCTGTGACATAAAAATACTGATCATACTGGTGTAAACGAGCCCGGTGACGACCCTAGCTGCTCCATAGCAAAGTATGCTAATTATAACATGTTTTTTCCCCTCATTTGGATGCCTAGATGACATAAAATTATTTTCCCTCTCTTTGCACGTTAATGGACCTATTAATTATCAAGGTAAGATGATGTATTGCTCCAATTTATGAAAAACACATTCAACGTGACATTTGTGTCCCCAAATTAAGTTAAAATGCCGACCCTTAAAATACAGGTTATTTGCAGTTATAATGCCAAAAGGTTTACACTTGAATTATTTATTTCTGCCTGCTCAGTCTTCGAAGCTCCCTGATGCTTCTGTTCCTGTCCCCATAAAACTGTCTCTTCCCATTGTCCTTGTGCAGTGAGGGGTGCAACAAGCACACCAGCAGCAGCCCCTGGGGTGCAGGGGACACTGGGGCCCGTGGGAGAACGAAGCATGGGCCCGAGGGAGGCGGTGCTGCTGGATATGGAAGGTGAACACTGAAGGGGCAGCAAAGATACAGACGCCTCACTGTGTTTGTTTATCTGCAGGGCTCAGCAGCTTCCACTGTAAGGTTGACCTGTCCCGTTCCAAGAGGGCACCTGAGAGAAGCTTTCAAGGGGAGCATTTGATTCCTGAAGGAGTGTGTGGCAGCCATCTTTAAATGGGATCATTCATGTAGTATCTCGATCAGTCCGCTGTCTGTTTATTACTTCTGTTCTCGGCTCCAGATGCAAGGATTTGAAGGAAGCGCAGACTAATAACCGACCGGTCATGGTTCATATTTTCTGGTCGGGTGTGATGATCCTGTAGCTCCTCTGGTCAGTGCTCTGCTGCTGATCCTGTAGCCTCTCCGGTCAGTGCTCTGCTGCTGATCCTGTAGCCTCTCCGGTCAGTGCTCTGCTGCTGATCCTGTAGCCTCTCTGGTAAGTGCTCTGCTGCTGATCCTGTAGCCTCTCTGGTAAGTGCGCTGCTGCTGATCCTGCAGCCTCTCCGGTCAGTGCTCTGCTGATGATCCTGTAGCCCCTCCTGTCAGTGCTCTGCTGCTGATCCTGTAGCCCCTTCAGTAAGTGCTATGCTGCTGATCCTGTAGCTCCTCCGGTCAGTGTTCTGCTGCTGATCCTGTAGCTCCTCTGGTTAGTGCTCTGCTGCTGATCCCTTAGCCCTTCCTAGCCGTGCTCTGCTGCTGATCCTGTAGCCCCTTCGGTGAGTGCTCTGCTGCTGATTCTGTAGCTCCTCTGGTCGGGGCTCTGCTGCTGATCCTGTAGCCCTTCCTAGCCGTGCTCTGCTGCTGATCCTGTAGCCCCTTCGGTGAGTGCTCTGCTGCTGATTCTGTAGCTCCTCTGGTCGGGTCTCTGCTGCTGATCCTGTAGCCCTTCCTAGCCGTGCTCTGCTGCTCATCCTGTAGCCCTTCTGGTCAGTGTCTTGCTGCTAACCCTGTAGTATCCTGTATCTCTGTCATCCCGCAGTCAGACTCACCTGCTTAATTTACCAGGCTTCTGCATAGCTGCCAAGTTTTCATATTGCTTATGTGTGACATTTCGATGGCTTCCGTGTACTCAAGAGTGACAAGCTACTACCTAAAGTGTAACACTTTCTCCGTAGTAAAATCAAGTAGCGGAGTCAATATGAAGAGCTAAATATCAGGCATTACCACCTTCTGTGCAATGATAAGGACTATACTGACTATATGGTCCATTCTAACCCCTTTAACATCCATTGGAATTAGCATGAACCAACCCAGTCCATCCTAACTCCATTAACAGTATCAAAACAGGCTGGGCAGACCCATTTTGTTTAAACCATCTACACATCCAGCAGGTCTACTCATGCTCAATCAGCTCTCACCCTGTTTACATCCATCGGAGCCAGCCGAGGGAGTTCAGTACCACTCTAGCCCCATTTGTATCCACCAGAACCAGTGTGGCTGTGCCCAGTCCATTCTAGCCCCATTATCACCCTTCAGAGCCAGCATGGTCCTGTCCATTCCCCTCCAGTTGCCCCATTGCGAATCAGCCAGCCCTGCCCAGGGCGTTCAAACACCAGCTTAAACCAATCTAGCCGCATTTACATCGACTACAACCACAGGGCCGCCGCAAGGCTGTTTTTTTTTACCGACCTGACCAGTATTTTAATGTCCCAGCATGCACAAAAATAAAGAAAATCACCTAAAGCTAATATTTTTTCCTCTTCTCAGTGCATACTTGAGCCACAAACATAATAAGAAAGGACTTTAAAAATGGGTTCAACACTGCCTGAATGATCTGTGAGGGATAATTGAACAAAGGCAGAAAAGCAGTAAAAAAATAAATAACGCCGCCTTTTATATAAAGTCCTGTTTATTATGGCTCACCTGTGTCAAGAGTCACAAGTGGCGCTGCCAGGCTCAGCCAGGGTATCTTGATCGGGCAGGCAGGCAGACCTTTAGGAAAGCAGATGGTGCTCTGCAGTTGTGAATATTTCAGCAAGAGACCGAACCCTCCTCAGTCTAGCTGGCAGGCAGCTGGCTACAGTGGTGCACTGTCATCTGAGGGCCATGCCGCATGGACCTGAGAGGTGCCATCCCCACTCCCTGGCAGCAGGCACCGCACACCATGAAAAAACAAAACTAATTTGCCCATGAATGTCAGCTAGTAAAGGTCAGTGACACTACTCTGGTTGGGTTGCACCAGTTGCCAGAAAAACAATGGGTAAGGTGCCATCCCCCAGATTCATGCAAAGGCACTGCTGCCGGGTTAATGATTCACTCTGGATAGAATGATTATCTTGGGACAGGCAGACCAAGTGACATGGAACGCCTCTTAAGCTGCGGCTGGGTCTGAGCTTGAATCAATGCAGTCGGCCATGCACCAGCCCACGGCGTGCTGTGGTGAGGGTTCGGTTGCAGACTGCTTGTAGTGTCACATTGTAATTTTCTTATAATATAAACTCATATAGAGACTGAGGCCTGTACGCAGAGTGGGTCTCATCTGTAGCACAGGGTTCATAGCATTTGCTGCGCTGCTAATAATGCTGCTCCTCTCCTCAGTCCATCACTGTCCAGATCTGTGCCTCGCAGCGCGCAAGTGGGATCAAGGCGCTAATAATTCATGTCTCTGCATCTTAGTGTGGTGATGTGGACCACCACACTAAAATGTGTTAGTCTAACCCATCATGCGTGAAACTTGGCAGGGCTGCTTCTGAGCACCCCCAAGTAGCCTTAGTGCATCTCTGACCAGTCTCTGCTGCTGCCTCAGAGCGCTCTTGCCCTACGGTGCTCCTCTAGTCCCTTTCAGCCTCAGTGCTCCTCTGAGCCCTCTGCAGTCTCAGTGTATCTCTGAGGTGTTACACCTTCGGTGCTCCTCTGAGCCCCCTGCACCCTCAGTGCTCCTCTGATCTCCCTGCAGCGTCAGTGCTCCTCTGAGCTCCCTGCAGCCTCAGAGCTCCTCTGAGCTCCCGGTAGCCTCAGTGCTCCTCTGAGTTCTCTGCAGCCTCAGTGCTCCTCTGAGTTCTCTGCAGCCTCAGTGCTCCTTTGAGCCCCCTGTAGCCTCAGAGCTCCCCTGAGCTCCCGGCAGCCTCGGTGCTCCTCTGAGCTCCCTGCAGTCTCAGTGCTCCTCTGAGCTCTCTGCAGCCTCAGTGCTCCTATGAGCTCCCTGCAGGATTAGTGCTCCACTGATTTCCCTGCTGCCTCGCTGCTCCTCTGAGCTCCCTGCAGCCTCAGTGCTCCACTGAGCTCCTTGCAGCCTTAGTGCTCCTTTGAGCCTCCTGCAGCATATGGGCTCCTCTGTGCTCCATGCAGCCTTGGGGCTCTTTCAAAGCTGAAAAGTCAAAAATTAAATTCCAGTTGTGATTGTAGATGCAAATTTAATCACACACTACACCTTCACTAAATCTCATTACATACTTCTCATTCACCCCCGATAGCATTAAGGTCAATACCACACCTGTGTATTTTTATACAAAAATGTTTTTCCTTTTATTATTTTATTTATATGTATCATCTCATTTTTGATCAATAATTTAAAAAGCTAAACAATACAATGCGTCAATCCTATTCCAAATTTAAACATTAAAATTCCATCACTATAACTTATTTTTCAAGACAGACAGAATGAACCACCTTCTATATTGCAATTCATAAAATTACAAAAACACATAAATATAGACAGGGAAAATATCATAAACAGAAATTGGGGGATTCTTAATGATGATGCATAGTTTTGGAGAAACCCCTGTTTGTGTTTAAACGCAATAATAATCTTAGGAATCACCTGGTCCAGACATATAGGGATGATAAACTGCACCATCAGTTAACCTTAGATAACAAAACAGCCAGAGGTAATCACAAATGTGGTAATTTGTGACCAGTGCTTAGTCTGCAAGGAAATAGAGCACAATCGTATAAAAGTTCAAACATATACCGTAAATAATTGTAGAAGTAAAAATGTGGTATATGTAGGAAAGTAGGATCTGCTTTCATGGTTACCCCCACTTTTTGCTGGTGTCATACTGTTTTTCTGACTAGTCTGACTGGGATCCTACTAACCAGGACCCCAGTCACTGTGCTTCCTCCCTAAATTGGCTTTGGTGAGTACGTTGGTACATTCCTATTTGGCTACTGGTGCATCCTTGAAGTCCCTAGTATATGGTACTGAGGTACCTAGGGCATAGGTACACCAGGAGTCCCCCATGGACTGCAGCATGTATTATGCCACCCAGGAGGGACCCCCAAACACTGACTACAGGCCAGCCTGTGTGAGCTGGTGCTTGCACCTCTCACTAGAGATATAAGTTTCCTCATATCTAGCAGCACTGCACTTGAAACCTATAAGTCACCCCCCTTGCAGGCCTTTCAGTCCCAAAGGCAGGGTGCTCGGTTATAAGTGTGAGGGTGCCCCTGCATGAGCAGGACACCCCTACAAATCCAGAGTCCATTCTCCAGGCTTTGTAAGTGAATCAGCAATTACGATACATAGAGAGGTCATGCGTCATTACACGATGACCATCTATAAACTGGCATGTTTGGTATCAAACAAGTTGGAATAATATCCCAACACTGTATCCGGTGTTGGAGGTATGATTCCATCCACGATAGGGCTCCTCCGGGGAGCCCCCATGCTCCCGGGACCGATCTTACAGAGCCTGACAGCAACCTAGGGCTGCTGCCGACCACAGACACGATTCCGTCCTCCTGCCTCTGGGCCAAGCCCAAGTGGGGGGAAGGTAGGACAATAGGCTTCCTGTCACAGGGAGGTTTGACCACCTCCCAGACAGGATTTAGTGTATTGGGCCAGGGTGAGGGCGCCTGCCAGCGCCACCAGACAGTTTTGAAGGGCACATTTGGTGCCCTCCTTGCATACACCAGTTGAAACCAGTTCATGGAGCCCATGGCTCCCTCACTGCCGTGAAACTGGACAAAGGACAGTGGAGTATCCTCCCCACTGTCCAGACCCTCCTCTGGGAGGGACCCATGAATCATCCCAACCCTCTCCTTAGGGTACTTAAGGGCTTACCGGTGGGTGGGTACCTAGATTCGTTGTGGGATTCGATTCAGATCCAACTCCATTTCCTCTTCAAACATCTGGACACTCTGCCTGCCGTCAGCCTGACCGCGTCAGACTGACCGCACCGAACTTCGCTTTTGGGAACCGAGTCCATCACTGGAAAGACTCTGTCTGCCCTGGCCTCGTCGTCCTGCAAGTCCACTGCATCGTCAGCGACCGTGCTCCATACAGGTTCCGCCCAGGGCCTGTGGACACTCAGACACCCGAAGGAATCTCCCTTGGAGTGAAGGAGTCACTCTCCTGCATCCGCAGGCACCGCAACACAGCTGACTGGTTTGCTGATCCTGGGCTCCGACGGACTCCGAATAGCTCCAGTAACAGACTTCATACCGAGTCTGAAGCCAGTTTCCCTCGACCGCATCGCTGGAACCGAGTCCCTGTGCACTGCCTCGGCTGGCCGTTATAAAGGCTTGACGGCTCTCTCCTCCAGAGAACTTCGGCTCTCCTGCTGACTCCAGTGGCCACTCCTGCTTACTCGGGGCCTGCTCGGACTTACCCAGTCATGGTGAGTCCCTTGGATCTTGCTGATCCCGACATGGCACCATATTTGACTTCTGCGCCTGCTGCCGTTTCCATTCAGCACACAGCCTCCTTGGGGTTCCTAGATACTCACCTTGGGTGGTTCCTTGGGTCCCCGGCTCTTCTACGTCTTCTCGGTCCATTCTCGACTTTGGTCGTGGGTCGCATTCCACTATTTTAGTATTTGGTTTGTCTCCCCCTGGAACCCATTGTATTTCTGTGCTACTTACCTGTTCTATTTACTAAAGTATTGTGTGTATTGTGATTGTATCTCTGGGTAGGAGATACTGTAATGTGTTAGTGAGTGTCTGTAATAAATACCTATTTTTATAAGTATACTCTGTGGTTCTTTTTCCCTTAGCCTACACTATAAGATTAGATACTGGTAAAACAAGCTGCTTTACACTCCTCCTAGACTAAGCCTGAAGGCTGCTCTCTCCAGCTACCACTTAGAGAGCTTTCTAAGGTTGTCTAAACCACTAAAATCACCATAAGGGTTGCCTGGATTGGTGCAGGGTGCTACACTTGAATAAGTGTGCACCATATACCAAGCCAGCCTCCTACAGTATACTTCCTTAGATGCTCTTGTGGACTAGGGTACGTAGGAGAAACCAGAAGAGATCTAAGAATTTGAATTCAAGAACATAAATCTGGGGGGCGCTAGAGGGCGCACGGCAAGATGGCCGCACTCTAGTGTAGCTCTGCCCGGCTGAGCTACTATCCGCCCATTATCTGCCTGAAATAGCTGCATCAAATCTCTTAAACTACACGTGCTTACCTGTAAGCTCTCACTGCACACTTTGGCGACATTCCGGCGCAGCGGAGAGCGCTGTGGAGACTGGTTTGCTGAGGTGTGGGGCCCGGACGCGCATTCACAAGATGGCGGCCACCGTGTTGTCCTGCTGACGGGCCCTGCCTACCGACGCCGCACCGGACCGCTGTGTCAGTGTGACGAGCTGCGGCTGATTGCGAGCCGCTGGCGCTGCGCGGCTCCTGCGGCAGCGACTTCCAGCGTGGAGACCCCATGCGCTGCCTGAGTGGATTCCGGCCTCTGTCTGTGTGCGGCTCGAGGTGGCGGCCTAGCGGAGGACTTCTCCATCGGCGCTGAGGTGCTGCGTGCACCCAGGTGACAGCGCTGCTCACGACTCTGGCCCCGGTAAGTGCGGCGCGGCTTGGTCGGGGCCCGTAACTGCGGAGGCGGGAGTGGGCCCCTGCTGGGTTGCGCCCTGCAAGCTGGTGTTTGCGCCTATGGGTGTGCGGCTGGCTGGTGCGGCTCGTTCCTGGGGTGCGCGGCAGCAGGGGTGACATCGCGCCACCTAAGGGGCCTGGTGAGTGGGATCGCATGTGGATGAACCTGGTATCGGAGCTGGCTGCCCCTCCGCTGCATTGAGTGCACTGAACAGCGGGAGGCTCCTGGTGGAACGCGTGTGGCTGCTTGAGTTGAGGCTGTGGTATGCATCGTGTGGCGTCCTGCGGAGCCATCATTGCAGGCGCTGCCACTGGCGGTATTGGTCTCTGCTGGACTCCTGCAGGAGAGCGCTACAAAGCTACTGAGAACTTTGAGGCCCTGCTAACTCCATTTCGGTGAGGCTGCCGGTCATAAACATTGGTCCACGAGGAGCTCATTGATATCACGTTCATATTACACATAGTGCTGGGCGGTGAACTTGTACTGTGCTCCGGGCCGACCAACTGTGGAGCCCTGCGCCTGCTGTCCCTCTGCTGTTCTTGGGCAACACAACCGTGCCTTGTGTGTAGGAAGCTGGGCGACCGCTGAGGCTGGGTGCCAGTGTACTGGTGGCTCAACGACTATTCTGGGTGTGCGCTGCTTCTATATCCGATACCTGCGCAGAGTGGTTGTCATTCAGTTGTGTGCTGGCATACTTGGAGTGGGGGTGAGCACTGCCTGGTTAGTGGGGCAGTGGGTTGGCGACTAGTACCTCTGCTGGGTTTCTGCCCTGCTACCAACTTCGCGCGACCATACGCCACCCCTTAAACCTCTTTCTTATCGCTGTGTCCCTGGCCATAAGGGGCGCCCCCAGTGTGAGAGGCCATGGGACGTACAGATAAATCACAGCCTCGTCTTACCTTCAAGGCACGCAAACCATCTAGAGCTATGCAGAAAGCTGCATCGGACTCGGAGGCGGATGCCCAGACGGACGCCCCCCCCACTCTGGAGGCTACATTGCTGGCTATGCAGCGCAGCTTACAGTCAATTGAGGGCACGATGGATGCAGTTAATCACAGACTGGACCACATGTCTTCTCAACTCAAAAAACATAACGCTCGCATGGGGGAGGTGGAGCAAAGGGTGTCTGCTACGGAGGATGGCCTGGGGGAAGTATCAGAAAAGGCACTCAATATGTAGAAGGTATTAGCCCTCATCCAGGCCAAAAATGAGGATTTAGAGGCGCGGTCCAGGCGCAACAACATTAGAATTACAGGGCTGCCGGAATCCACAAATGTAGGGAAAATGGAGACCTTCATAGAACGCCTCATAACTGAAGTTTTTGGCGCAGAACAATTCTCTAACCTGTTCATTGTGGAGCGCGCCCACAGATCCCTCGCTGCCAGGCTCGTTCCGGGGGCTCCTCCCCGCCCTGTAATAGCCAGGCTATTGAACTATAGGGACCGCAATACCATTTTGAGGCTGGCAAGAGAGAAGGGAAATTTGTTGTACACCAGGGAAATTCACTGGCATTCTTCCCCGATTTCACGGTGGCTGTCCAGGCGGCCAGACGTGAATTTGGCGCCGTAAAAAAATTCCTGCAGACGGAAGAGGTCCCATATGCGATGCTGTACCCGGCCCGATTGCGCATAGGCCCAGATGGGGATTGCAAAATGTTTTCTTCTCCAAAAGCAGCCCTGGAGCATGCTAAACAGTTAAAGCGGAGGAGGCACGAGGCCAGTAGTGTCACTAACGAGACGGAGTAGCTGCAAGCTGCAAAACACTACACATTGCTGGGTGCTATACATATGTCTGCCTTTCAGAACCCTCTCCGCTGTGCTATGCAATAATGTGTGTTACTTGGAATGATTTCTAAACTCATGCCATGTTTTTTCTTGTAGAATGCTTGCACTGGTTTTTGGATTTGTTAATATGAGCGCACTAAACTCTATGAGGCTACTGCTCTGTCACAATGCTGGTTTCTCCCTGCAGGTTGTCCGTGACTCATTGAAGGTGCCTGCTCCGGCTCTGAGGAGCCATATAATGGGGTGTCTCTACGGGGGTGCCTAGATGCCCTGATAGATACTGTACGCTGTTTCATTATGCTGCATGCTATTGATGTATTCTTCTCCTGGCGCAATATTAGACCTGCTCAGCCACTTCCTACTACGTGGGAGGCTAGTGGCACTCGGCGCCCCTGAAATTGGGAGTACCCCAAATGCATTGTGTTGTTGGGTATGTTGGGGAAGGGGTGGGAATTCTTGGGGATGGCTTTGGCGAGTTGGGGATGCTGAAGTGGGTGGGGGGTCGGGGGGGGTGGTTTCAGGGTAGGCAGAATGGTATTGTAGCTGGGCTGGTTATCCACCGATCCGGTGGACCGTGGTACTTCGAACATGCTTTAAACGATTTATTATTCATGTGCTCTGTTACGGGAGGCCCCGAACCATGAACAGTACAGTTAGGTTTCTTTCTTGGAACGTACGTGGCCTTAACTCACCTAAAAAAATAAGAGCAGTATTTGCCTATCTGGACCTGCATGGGAGTGCAAATAGACCTACTGCAGGAGACTCACTTAACCAAGAATTCAGCTAAGAAAGTAGGGATGCGCTGGGCGGGTGCCAAAGTTGCGTCCTCTTATTCTACCTACTCTAGGGGTGTGTTAACTCTGGTGAAAAAAGGCGTTCCATTTACAGTGATTCGCTCTGACGTGGATGAATGTGGACGAGTGGTGATCCTACATGGGCGACGAAAATGTGTTGCTGGTGAATGTGTATGGCCCTAACACCGATGACCCCTCCTTCTATTCAGATGTGTGGCGTAGAATCTCTGCATTGCCTCCTGTTGCTATCATTTGGGGGGGTGATTTTAACATTAGTCTGGATGCTACAATGGACAGAATGGGTAGTAGTGAGGCGCGACCTAAACAAGCTGCAGAGGTTCTGCTGGGTTTACTGGACGCAGGTCATTTGTGTGATATTTGGCGTAGCCGCCATCCCACTGACTGGGAGGGTACCTTCGTGTCTTCAGCCCATGGGTCCTGGTCCCGGATAGACCTGTGGCTGGTCTCGGAGCAAGTCTGTTCTTGGGTGGTGGGGGTGACGCATGAAGCCCGCGCTTTGTCTGACCATTCTCCCGTGCTCCTCCAATTGCAGATTCCCGCCTGCGAACGTCCGCCCTTTGCGTGGAGACTACAGCCCTCTGAGCTTACTGATCCTGTATTCCATCGGACTATTGCTGAGGCGATTACATACTTTTTTAAGGAAAACGAGGGATCTGTGGATAGTGCGGGACTGATGTGGGAGGCCTTTAAGGTGACTATTCGTGGGACGTGCATAGGGGCACAATTCGGGGTGTTACGAGATATTCAGCGGAGACTCCAACGCTTAGCTTCGGATATTTCTAAACTAGAACGTGAGTATGAATCTGATCCTTCTACTGCTAAACTGGCTGAAGTGCGGGACCTTGTCTCGGAGTATAATGCAACCGTAGACCAGGAGCTCCTACATTGCTCCCGCCGAAGAGTTGCCCGCTACTATGGCGAGGGAGGCCGACCAGGCCGTTCTCTGGCCCAAAAACGAACTGAGCCGCGCAGCCAGGACCATATCACAGAATTGATAGATGAGAACGGGGTAGCCCACTACTCGATAACTGAGATTTGCGCTACAGTATTGCAGTTCTACACTCGACTATATGCCACGAGGGCTTCTCCGTCGACTACCGAGATCGACGCATACCTGGAAGATGTCGCGCTGGGGTGGCTATCTACTTCGCACCACGAATATCTCACGCAGCCGTTCGCTGAAGATGTTAAGGAGGCCATAATGTCCCTTCCGACATGTAAGGCTGCAGGCATCGATGGACTGCCTAGCGAATTCTATAAAGCTTATGCGTCGGAACTCGCCCCCAGACTTTTGGAAGTCTATGCGGAAGCTTATGAGAAGGGGACGTTGCCGCCTTCCCTCCGTGAAGCTTTGCTTGTTACATTGTTGAAATCTGACAAGGCCCCCAATCTATGCGAGTCATATCGGCCCCTTTCAATTATTAATATTGATGCAAAGATTCTGGCAAAAATGATCGCCACTAGGATACAACCATTGGTCCCTCTTCTGGTTTTACCGGATCAATCTGGGTTCATCACAGCGAGATCCACGGCTCATAATTTGCGCACTGTCTTTTCTACCTTACACTACTTCAACCCTGATTTTCAAGCAGTTGCTGTGCTACTAGATGCAGCACAGGCTTTCGACTCCCTACAATGGCCTTATATGTTCACGGTACTGACTAGGATGGGCTTCCCACCGTTCTTTCTCCAATGGCTCAGGGTATTGTATGACTCTCCCGTGGCTCGGGTTCGGGTCAATGGCTGGGTGTCCTCGTTGTTCCCCATTCAGAGGGGTACACGGCAGGTGTGCCCCCTATCTCCTATGCTGTTCTCGCTCGCCCTGGAGCCCCTAGCATGCAAATTGCGTCAAAAACACGCGGCGGCTGCCTTGCGGTTTCGGCAGAGGCCGCTTGTGGTCTCTCTCTAAGCGGATGACATGTTGCTTTATGTCCGTGAACCCGCGGTGTATCTACCTGCGCTTCTCCGGGAGTATGTAAAATTCGAGGGGTTCTCGGGTCTTGGGATCAACTGGTCAAAATCTGTTGTGTTTCCCCTTACAGTGAATACGAAAGAAGTGGAGATGGAGTTTCCGCTAACCTGGACGTCTGATCCTGTGAAGTATCTTGGGGTCTGGCTCCACAGGAATCCAGAAGTGGTTATATCTGAGAACTATGGCCGCACGGTCACGCGCATCACTGAATTAGCTGAGAGGTGGGCACACCTGCCCCTCTCCTTGGCAGACAGGATAGCGGTTGCGAAAATGGCCTTTCTCCCCAAACTGCTTTACTTCTTTGTTAATATTCTTATGCGATTCTGCGGCTTATTCTGCATAATTATGGATTTGCCACACTTGCTATATAACCAGTCATCTGCTACATTATGCATAGAAACAAAACATTTGTTTTATCTATAGCTCAAACTGTTCAAAAGTTACAAAAAAACAAAATGCAGCGACACATGTTACCCGCAATAGAAAGCCGTTTGTAAAGACTGGCTGGTCATCTTTCAGTAGCTTATTGCTGCATTTGGGTGTTAAAGTGGTCCTAATAACGTGAAACCTTTGATAAGGCAGTGCTAACATAGGTAAAAATAACAAAATATTGTAGTAGTACCATACCAACATGTGCCGCATTATGCCACATATTTTAGTCAATCTTGCTGCATAATTTGGTCCTCTCCTGCCGCATAGTTCCAGTGACCCTGCCTAAAACGTAGCTAAGCATTCTTGGCAATCTAGTGTTCCACCCCTTATGGTAAAAATAGGGCCTTAGCACCACCTCCGCATCAGCGCAGCATTACCTCAGCACTACACCAAATCAGCACAACCTGAGCCCCAGCTCAGCACCACCACCTACGCATGACACAGCACCAGCACATCACTCAGCACCACCACCTCAGAATCACCTCTGTACCAGCACACTACCACCTCAGAATTACCTCTGTACCAGAACACCACCACCTCAGCATCACTCCGCACCTCCTCAGTCTGACCTCAGAATCTGGCATCTGTTGACTCTCCCCTAGTGTCCATCCGCTGCTTGTGTTGTAATTCAGGTACTATATCTTAACCTCCACCATCCCGTTATTTGTCTAACCCCCCCCCCACACCCCATAACCAGAAAAACCAAGCTATAGCAATCAAGCATTAGAACAGACAGGTAGAAGTTGCCAGCATTGCAAGAGCAAAAAAACTAGAAGACATTTTTTATGTTAATTATTTTGTTAATAGGGCCGTTCAGTTGAACATAATGTCTGATTGGTTATATATAAGGGAACAAAAATTCTTTTAACATTTTTTTATCATAACTTTTCAACATGCTGCACAGCAGCCACGCTGCTCTACACATAGTTTAAAGACCTTGGCAAAACTAATAGCTCTGGCTAAGCACTTATGAGGTTCCAAAGGCGAGACTTATTGGCTATGCCAATGCTTGTTGTAGGCTTGCCAGTGATGACACTGTAAACGTTTCATCAAAATTAAAGGCCCTACTTTTGTTGTTTACATGTGGAACGTCTGCCTATTGCACAAGTAATGTGTACCCTGTGCAGACTCCAGCAGTCTGAAACACTTTGTATTGAGTGTGAAATATGCACGACAAATCTTTTTTTGGTTGAAACTGTAAGATAATTTTTTTATTTTCAGAGTTTGGATGTGGGGCTCAAACGTGCAAATTTGAATTTTAAGCAACACCACCAGTGGTTGATCTCGGAAGCCTGTGCCTTAAAAGGGAAAAGTAAATCTGCGTACACCAGAATGCAAAGCGTTGTTGCCAAAAAATGTCATAATATGGGGGTCACTTGTTATTGATTCTTTGACTTCAGTCCAAATTAACAATCTGGATTGTGCATTAGATATACGGGCAGATAGACCAGGTTTCAAAGCTTGTTCCATGGAGAGCAGAATTGTTACATAACCTCCATCATATTTTTAGGTCTCGCCTAGCGTTGCAGCGTGAATGCGCTGTCATCGCTTTGCGAGGCATGCAGTATACACTATAGTGTGGAAGCTTTGTGGAAGCTCCGCCCACTCTCCGGCCCATCTTCTTCATTGGCTTTGGTTATAAATGCTGCCTTCCGATTGGTTTTAAGCTTGTTAGTCCCTCCCCATGGCAGCCATGTCAGTCATTTGTATCCTTCCATGACTACTGGCCCCTTCACTTTCAGCACTATTTTCTTCCCATGTCTCCCCCCTCCCCTCCCGCAGTCCGTGACTTCTCAGCCCCCCTCCCCCTCGTGCGTTTTTGCCCGCCTGCGGTCCCGTTTCCAAAGGAAGTGGGGATGAAACACCTCCCGGGCGGACGCTGCTGTTCACCGTGAGCCCCACGCGGCTTTGTAGGCAGGAAGAGTGTTGTGCTTACAAAGAGCTGCGAGGCCAGGGTGCGGGGCACTGAAGTGTCATTAGCCGGCGCGGGGAGCCATGCAGACTTGGAGGAAGATGAGCCACATACAAACTTCCAAGCAGCGTGCTTAGGTGACTGGGAGGAGCCGTGCACAACGCACATGGGAGCACCGCTGCGCACAGGGGACGTAGAGTGTTGTGTTTACAAAGAGCTGCGAGGCCAGGGTGCGGGGCACTGAAGTGTTATTAGCCTGCGCCGGCGCTGGGGGCCGTGAATCTCAGAGGAAGAGTGAGCCACATACAAACTTCCAAGTAGCGTGCTTAGGTGACGGGGAGGAGCCGTGCACAACGCACATGGGAGCACCACTGCACACAGGGGACGTGGACAGCTGCCACGGTGAAGGAGACCCGGGAAGCAGTAGCAGGTCAGGCGGGCCACAGCTGGGGAAGCGCAGAGGGCCCCGGCACATTTGTAGGCCCCAGAAGCGCCCTCTGCTTGAGCTGCGACATGGCTAGTCCCCAAAGCACAGTTGCTGCCACTGTTGTTACTCTGGGTTGACGGTGGGGGAGGGGCCTCACGTTTCCTTCTCGGAGAGCGCCCACCTTAACTGAAATCTAGGAGTTGTGTGGGGCAAAATGGCGGTGGACGTGGCCTATGGCGCAGCGGCACCCCCGCTCTACCTGCCCCCACCCGTACCCCCCAAGAGGTGCAGGTGGTGCTGGGAGCTGGATCCCGAAGAGGTCCAGAACCGGCTGCAGAAAACACGCTGGGAGCTGTGCAACCGCAGAAAGATCCAGATCAGGAATTTACCACAGGACTGCAGCAGCCAGGTATGTGTTGGAGTCGATCGATGTAGTCTCTGCTAGGTTTGCACAAGAGGAGTAAGTTAAACCAACGGCACCAGGCATTACTTGCAGCTCCAGCGGTAGAGGGGTAACTGGATCACAAGGTGTTCTCCTAGAGAGCATTAATTACCATGTGCCTACAAGTGAGGGGGCATTACCTGCAAAGTGGTCTAGAACTGAGATACCAGGTGTTTACAGGAGTAGGCCACTTCTTTTAGAAGAAGAAAAAGAAAATGACTCGTATAGATATGCACTTCCTATTGTATTGGATACATACAAGGACACTGCTTGTAGATCAGGATATTTGCACTTAAGCAAGCACTACCTATGCGACAACACAATTAATGAGGCAATTCCGTTTGCCTGGATATCCACGGGTTAATAACTGCAACACTGGGCACTCTTAAGTCGGGGTAGGGGGCATTGTCTGCGGCTGAACTTACAGATGTGCGCTACAGCAACCGTGCATATGCTACTATATCACTTGTTTCTTAGAGGAGCTACCAGCACCATTGTGTGCGTGTAGGGGGATGCTACTTGAGAACGTTATCCTCGTGGGCCTCCTGCAGGATTGCTCCTTGCAGCACTAAATACACAGAAGACACTGTTGTCTATGTCTACATTGCTAGCATCCTGACCCCAGATTGACACTGCGCGAGCTGTCGCTCACCTGGTTAATGAAGGTCAAATACTTCCAGCGACCACCATACGTGTGGGCTCCATTTTCTCAGGGTCAGACCAGTGAGCTCCAAGTTCTTCAATACACTGAAGACGTTCCAGGCGAAGGCAGTCAAATGCAATGTTATAAATACTGGACCCTGCGCCATCACGCATAAAGGAAAATCGCCTCTTATATGTTTTGCTGTTACAGGTTACGAGCGGCATGGAAATAGAGAAAAAAAAGTCGGAAGGCAAAGTCCAAGTTTTACTTCCTGTGAGCGTGGTGGCCATCTTAGCATGGTGCCGGTTCCCCTCAGTTTAAGGACAATGCATACCTTTTAGATTAATTGGCATACTTAAAACACATAAAATAATAATGTCAGCGTTAGAAACAATCGCTCACGCTGGTTTCACCATTCTGGAGCGAATTGCAGGACGTCGGGGTTTCAATCTGTGTTTATTTTTTCAACTAAATGCTTTATTTTATTAGATTATGCGCGTTTTCGGGCAATGATTTGCCGCTGTTTTTTTTTTTTTTTTTGTATAAAAATTGCTCTGCCTTTGAGTCCATTCCCAATAGTTGCCCAGTTTCCAGATTGCTTTGTGTGTTACATTTCTATCTCAAATGTGTGGCACTTTGCTGCGGCTCCACAGGCAGAGCATGAATGGGGCTGGCGCCTCGGGTCCACGCCGCACGACCCCAGCCTCATTGGCAGTGCCTTACTTTGTCTGTTACTAGGCAGGGTGTTGGCACGCCAGCCACCAGGATGTAATTTCAAAATTCTGTCAGCCTCCAGGGTTAGACAGTTCTGAGCAAGGAGACGAAAGCTACCTGTGACTGTTTTCTAGGATACAGCCTTGAACTGCTGCTGCCTGCCACTGCCGGCAATGCTTTAAATGGGCCGGTACTGAGTACTGGCACTTTTTTATTTTGAGAGGGAGAGTACCAGCACTTCTCAAGAGAAATGCTATACTTTTAATTGGGGAGTACCGGCACTTCCCAGAAACTTCACTTCTATTTCTCCATTTCAAGCACTGCCTGCCAGGTCAACATCAGTCTGAAGACTCCTCGCAGCTCACGACAAAGGAAACTGGCTAAAGCCTACGAAGCACTTCTTGGTGAATTTGAGTAAGCGCTTGGCTTCTTTCTGCCTGCAGAGTGTATGATCCTCGGCCAATCCCGTTAGCTCTCAGCTCAACATCCTGTGATTGTGGGCTAACCACTTAATCTTCCTGTGCCTTTAAAAAGGAATGTGTTCTTGTGTAATGTAACCTGGTGCTCACTAAAGCACTTCAATACTTTCAGATCGAATTTGCGCTATATAAACTGCAAAAAAATGCACCAAGTGGTAAAAAGAATGCGTTAATATAAAAAAAAGTAAAGACAAATAGATACCTATTTAGTGGCTGATTTAACAAACGTGGATAAATTGTGGCTTCTCCGAATAAATGGTTTGATCTTGGGCACAAATTTTATTTCACCAAAACTCCTTTTACTTCATTAACACGCATATGAGTTCAGAATACCAGTTGTACACAAACCTCTTGTGTTTGATTTAACAGACTATAACGTTGCTCAGTAATAATCTGGGCTACATACAGGGTACACATGACAACTGACTTGCCTCTTGACAGTAGCATTGCAAAGTGGTGGGCGGGGAAGGGGGAATACAAACCCAAAAAATTGCAGAAGACAGACTTCTAAATATATTAAATTGCACGTACCTGCCGCTCCGACAGTCGGTGCCTTGCATCCGATCCTCGCCTCCCGGACGTCCAGGAACTGCACACTGCGCTGGCTTCCAGATGCCAATACCAGCGCTTCTCTAATGCTGGAAATACGACCTGGTCCGTGCTCCTACAGGGACTGGGAGCCTGTGTTGGTTCGCCACCCGGCTGTACAACTCAGCTCGGGTTGGAGAAAGGATAAGTGATCATGACTGTTTGGTTGGTCCCAGACGGCCGGCCAAACCGTCACGCGTACTTAGCAATGCCCACCACTTCCCCATCCTCCCTGGTGCTGCAGCTTCAGTGTCCGTATGGTTGACCCCCCACCCCCCTTTGACTCGGCCGGAAGCCTGCAGGACGAAAAATAACATAACAATAAGATTGTTTTATTGTCATTTTATTTTTCTAGTTTGTTTTGCTGGCTTTCATCAGGGGAGGCAAAGCTCCTCCGCCATAACGGAGGAGCTGCCCCGGCCTCTCAGTTCACTAATGGTTCATGTTTTAAAACTTTCACTTTTATTACGTATTTCTCAGGGCCGTGCTATAATATGATGTATTAATGTAAAAGCTTCCATTTGTTACAGAAATACATTTTTGGGGGATTTTGAAGAGGCTTTATCATATTTTACTGATGTCTGTTTTATAGTTTACATAGCAGACGCTTTCAGGTCGAAGCCTACCAGACACTGCAGCTGTTTATTTTCTAATGACATCTTGGGGACATTCTGAAATCTTCCTGGGAATGCATTCTGCCCATTGCTTACCATTCCCGCGGTCAGCCACAACAAGTCCAGGGATGGGACAGAGGCCGACAGCAGGGCCAGAACCTAGTCCAGAAGCAAGTGAGATTCCCGGAGGAACAACATGGGGAGATTCATACAAGACGACGTGTATACCGCTGGTAACTCCCCATAAGGATCCAATCATCAATTTGTCCTCTTACAGATTGACCAACGATGAATGCTCCATCCTAGGGAAAGGCCTGTCCTTTGTCCCTACTACTTACCCTAACAAATTCAACATCCAGAGTGAGCTACACCGATTCTTCCGGAAAATCCGCTTGAGGCACCATTTCAGGCATTCACCGCCGTACATGGCATTGTCTTGCACAGGTCTTCGTGTCCCTTCTACTTTCACACCTACATCTCAGATGGTTTCCCATCGGATCCTTACTTATGAAAGCATGGTCCTTAAGGAAGCACTTAAGATCTGTTCAACCAAGAAGTATGTAAAACATAATGTTACAACGGCGGAAAGAAATGCATTGGAAAGTTTGAAATGTAATGGCTCCATTGTGATAAAACCGGCTGATAAGGGTGGTGCTATTATGGTCCAGGACGTTGATGCCTACAAGAAGGAACTTTATTCCCAACTGAATGATGGAGTTAGTTACATCAAACTTAACCATAACCCCACAAAGAAGATTGGTACTGTGATCTTACGGACGACGGAAAAGGGGAAGGAGGCAGGTTTTCTGTCTGATTCGGAATTCCAGTATCTGAATCAGAAAGAGCCCCGTTTACCGACCATTTTCACGTTACCAAAGGTCCATAAGAACATGGAACAACCGCCTGGTCGCCCCATTGTGTCTGGCTGTGGCTCGATATTGGAACCACTGTGCAAATATGTGGATTTTTTCCTAAAACCTCTAGCGGAAAACACCAAGTCTTTTCTTCGTGACACGATGCAAGTTATAAATCTGGTTGATGGCATGTCCTTTGATCCCGCCACCCAAATCCTAGTAACAATGGATATTGTCTCGCTATATACAAGTATTCCACAGCAACATGCACTCCAAGTCATGGAGAAATATCTGGATACAAGAACCTTACCTGCGCATGTACCAACTGAATTCATCATAAGACTACTTGAGATAGCGATGACACAAAACTTTTTCTATTTCCAGGGTGACCACTTCATGCAGACAAAGGGTGTGGCCATGGGGGCGAGCTTTGCTCCGGACCTAGCTATTCTTTACATGGATGATTTTGAGCAAAAGTATATCTTTAACGTTATGAATCCTTTTGTAGACCATGTCACAGTTTGGAAGCGCTATATAGATGATGTGTTAATGATTTGGACTGGAAATGATTTCGACCTCCTCAACTTTTTTGACTTGCTCAATGAAAGATCTATGGATATCAGTTTCACAATTCACAAGGATAAATCCACCATTGATTTTCTCGACATCTCCATTAAAGTAGCTAAGGATCACCTGTACACCACCTTGTATCGCAAACCGATGGAAAGGAACACCCTGTTGAGATATGGGAGCCATCATCCCCGGGGATTACGCGACAATTTGCCCTTTGGGCAATTCTTGCGAATCAGGAGAAATTGCACCCATAAAGAAGACTATTTCACCGAATCAGATGATCTAATCAACAGACTGGTTGAACGAGGATACCCTAGACGGCTGGTGAAACGGGCCAGAAAAAGAGCTTGGTTCAACCCTAGGGAAATGTTACTTAGCCCTAAAGAACGTCCAAAGGATTTGGATAGACTGATCTGTGTTACGACATTCAACACACGGAGCAACGAGATCAGACAAATCGTCAATAAACATTGGCCGATAGTCGCTGCAGACTTACAGTTACCTGAACCTCCTATGCACTCATTTAGGAAAGGGAAAATGTTCGGGACCATGTGGTCAAATCATTCTTGGACGTACCACCTCAACCAACCATACTATCTATGTGGCAACTCCCTGACGTTGTGGGACACTTTAAATGTGGGAAGTGTAAGGCATGCAGCCTAACATTTGAAACTAAACGGTTTCATTTCAATAACTGCACTGTAGATCTCAAAACCCATACAAATTGTAAAACTAAAAACGTTATTTACGCCATTGTCTGCCCCTGTGATAAAATCTATATAGGACAGACAACTCAACATGTCAAATGCCGAATACTGCAACACTGCAGTAGGATAAGATGTAGAACCATGGGGGCCCCTATGGTAGAACACTTTCAAACGTTTAATCATTCCCCAGAATCTATGAAATGGTTGGTTATCGAAGCTATTACATTGGGAGTCAGGGGTGGCGATTTGGGTGTAATTTTGAACACTAGAGAATGTAAATGGATGGATCGTTTTAACTCTGTTAAAAATGGTCTCAACGAGATTGATGTAACATATGCCCAATTATCTTTACTAAATGGACATTAAATGAACCACCGGTTATGTCCAAAACTGCATTGTATAAAGGTCTTTACTTCACCTTAAACCTAAACAATGTAGACTTCATGATCTGTGCTACTGTTAGAATGTGAACCAACCGTTTTGGCTAGTGACATGCAATGTGCATTTTTAGTATGTGCGCCAACCGGTTTGGACAGTTCCATCAATGTATATGGTGTTTGCTTTGTTTCCCTTTAAATGTATAGGATGGCTATTTGTAGATCTATGCCATATCTCCACTGTTTTATGATTGGTTTAAACAAACACCTTTTCCTGAACTTACTCACTGTGTATTGGGCTATTATTATTTCCCATGCAATTTCTGTTAAACAATTTGGCTCTCTTGTTTTTGCCTTCGTTTTACTGTTATGGGTTAATCCCCAAACAATTCTTGGTAAACACCTTGGCTCTCCCAGTTCTGGGATTGATTTTGCCTTTGTTTGTGAATCGGTTCAGCCACGATCCATTAACAGACTGGCACTACGTGCTTAACGTGCACGTTTTCATTTTGGTATTTAAAGCCTGACATGTGACACCATCCGGTGTTAGCTGTCAGAAGTATCGACGCTTCCCAGAGGTATGTGCTCTGTTCCCCTTGCTCCCTTTTGGCTTCCAGCTTTAATTTAATTTAGACGGGTCACACAGAGTCGCTTTTTCTCTCGTTAGGCTTTTGACCCAAGTGCAATTTTCTGAGTTTCTCTCTGTCATGCTCCCCTGCTCCCATCTGGCATTCAGCTTTTATTTAATTTAGAGGCGCTATACTGAGTCGTGGTTCTATGCCAGGCTTTTGACTCAAGTGCAGTTCGTTTGCAGCATTAGTTTAGCCTTGTCCGACTCTGAGGTTTCCCAGTCCTGTTATTTTTAGTTTCAGACGCCCCACATAGATTCGTAATTATGGTATTTTCTAATTTGGCCATTTGCTATCTTTATTGATCGGTTGGTGCGCTTCGCTTGGGTTTAAGTACTTAGGCTATTCTTGTCCACCAGTTGCCATCAAACTTTCCCATTTCTGAGTCATGGAATGATGAAAATTTAAACTTTCATTATTTACTGTTTGGCGCACCCCGTATTTTACATTCCTTACTGATTTTTCATACACTGTGGTTATCTGCCCAGTGAGCCCTTGTCCTTGGCGCGCTGTATTTCTTTAATTTGGAGATTATTTACAATGAATTCCTTCTTATTTCAGCTATGGGTTACGTTTGAACCCCCGCATTTCACATTCTTCACCGATTTTTCATACACTGTGGTTATCTGCCCAGTGAGCCCTTGTCCTTGGCGCGCTGTTTTTAGCACTATTTATTTTTTTAATTTGGAGATTACTTACAATGAATTCCTTCTTGTTTCAGCTATGGGTTACGTTTGAAACCTTGCACTTTCTATACGGATACATCCGCGGCCTTAGGTTATTGCATACCTTTGGTTTATTCCTATTCGGACTGCTGTACCTATCGTGAGTAAGTGCTCAGCCTATTTAGGCTCATTCTTTCACTCCTTAATATTCACTAGTGTGAGCATTGACCCTAGCGGTTCCTGTATGTCCCTTTTCTCGTCTGTTTAGGAGCCTTGCTGGCCCACATCACTATCTTTCAGCCTGAAGACACCTGTGCTGTCACTGGTAATTTATTCCTATTTATTCTCTGTTTGGATGCCCTTTCCATTAGACACACCTTACTAATTGCATAATATTACTCTTAGGTGCAACATATACCCTTCGCTTCCCTTCCCCCTTCCCCGTTGGTCCTGATGAAGACCCCACCTCCAAGACGTCAAATCTGCTGGTTTTTATAGGGGTCGAAACGTCGACATCTCCTTCCTTTCACTTATCGAATCTGGATGACAGAGGATCTATATCTGCATCTTTTGTTTATGATTTTGCATTTGTATGTTTTGCCAGTAATTTGGCAGGTTAGGTTATCATTATTGTATATTGATGTATATATATGCACCACCTTTCCCCCTGCACATCACTTTCACTTATCCTAACTACGCACCTATCACTTCACGCTGTATGCACCTGTTTTTACTAAATGTTAAATGTGATATTCAGTTCACAATTTGAGCCTATGATCTATGATGACAATTTTTGTGATATTTATTAAATCATAATCATTTATTGAATGAGCCATTTGGTGTTGTCATATTCTTTGTATATAGACCATGTATTGGTTGCAGATACATTGTGAATATTTTCCACTGTGACTATCTTTTGTGCACCACATTGCTTACCATTGGCTTTGTGGTTTGTAACTCACATTTGCTTGCTTTCTATTTACTGTCTCTATTTATCTTAGGCTGTCCAGCTTGAGTTCATCCCTTCTGTTGCCCAAACCCTATTTACTGTATTCTTCCACCAGTACTGAATTTCTGTAAACAGGCCTTTAAATCTTGTTCCTATCTTGTCACAATTGCTGTGCATTCAAACACGTTGGTCAAATGTCTGGCTCTGTTTTCTAGGGAGCTTGGTATTTACTATTCTTTTTCTGATTTCAAAGTGAGAGGATTTATGTGACAATCATGCTGCTTACTGGTGGTATGCTTCAGGAAGGCTACACAATGTTTTTTAGGTCGAGCATTCGAGACCTCTTGTATATACTTTAGTATATACTTATGTGTGTATGTACTTTGTGGGCCCTGGAGATCAGCCCTAGGACTAGTCTGCTTCCGCTTAGGGACTTTTGTTTCTGTTCAACTGCCTCTATTTAACTGTTTTGATAAAAAACGACCAGCAGAGGTCAGTAAAATACCAGAATTGCTTTCTGCTTAGGGACTTTATTTTTTTTATTTTTCTGGCAACTGCCTCTATTTAACTTTCTTGATAGAAAACAACCAGCAGAGGTCAGTAAAATACCAGAATCACTTTAGCATTCTCTAGATTCCAGTCCATAGAAAGTGTCTTCCATGAGCACCCGTAGACAATAATATTGTTTTCAAATCTTGTATTTTCAGTGATATGACCACCGAAGGTCATGATTTTATATTAAAAACAGAGCTTTGGACTATACCATTACCAACTGAAAGGCAATATTTCTCTCCATGTGTTCCCATACCTGGCGTGTCACGCAGTTTGGTGCTTGCTTTCCCTCCATGTTAAAGAACAGTAGATGTTTCAGCACCCAGGCTAATGTGCTGCATAGCTAAATACATATAAGGTCCCAAAGGTGAGACCGATTGCATTGCAAATGCTTGTTTCTGTAGGTGGTTCATCCCAACCTATGAGTGCGTGTCTGAAGACCGCTTGTGGTATTGTTGACTGCAAGTCCGATTTGGGGTGATACTGTTATTGAGAGATTTGATGACAATATTCATTCATTTTTGAGAAGGTAGTTCAGTACTTGGAGCATTTGCTGTGAAGAATTATGCATAACCTAGAGGTCATGAGTTAGAACCTGGCAGGGCCTACTCTGCCTTTCATCTGTCTGAGATTAAGACAAAACCGCTTTTGATAATGTATTGACAGCTATCCCGGAGAAATGGAGTCCTTCAACGTCATTTAACAAAGCACTGTGTTCTGTGACAGTAGTGTTCAGTCACTTTATTTTCACAAAAGTGCCAGATTAGAATAGTTTTGCTGATGATAAATCCTTATTTGAAGGTCCTAACTTTAGCATAAACGGCTAAATAGAAAACACTCTCAGACACTTTAGACGTGCCTATTTCAAAGTGAAATACTCTGCTAAAACAGTTTCCATTCGTTGAAGGCGTAAAAAGAATAATTACAAATAAAATAAAGTGCCACAATAATGCCGCATATTTCCGTTTTTTGGCCGCAAATTAGCTAATTTATGCCGAAATATCCTAGGGACTCTGCTCAGTGCTCCACTGAGCTTCCTACAGCCTCAGTATTCCTCTGAGCTTCTACAGCCTCGTGCTCTACTGAGCTCCCCGACTCTTCAGTGCTCCCCTGGGCTCCCTGATGCCTCAGTGCTCCTCTGAGCTCCCAGCAGCCTCAGTGCTCCTCTGAGATCCAATGCACCCTCAGTGCTGCTCGGAGCTCCATTAAGCCTCCGTTGTCCCCTGAACCCCTGTAACCGCATTGGTTCTGTGAGCCCCCTGCAGCCTCTGAGCTCCTTGCCGCCTTAGTGCTCCTCTGAGATCCCTGCAGCCTCAGTGCTCCTTTGAGATCTTTGCAGCCTTAGTGCTCTTCTGAGCTCCCTGCAGCTTCAGTGCTCCTCTGAACTCTGCAGCCTCAGTGCTCCTCTGAGCCCCCTGCATCCTTGTTCATCTGAGCTCCCTGCAGCCTCTGTGCTCCTCTGAGCCCCCTGCAGCATTAGTGATCCTCTGAGCTCCCTACGGCCTCTGGTCTCCTCTGAGGCCCCTGCAGCCTCAGTGCTCCTTTGAGCCCCTGCAGCCTCCATGCTCCACTGAGCTCCCTGCAGCCTCAGTGCTCCTCTGAGCCCGCTAGAGCCTCAGTGTTCCTCTGAGCTCCTTGCAGGCACAGTGTTCCTCTGAGCCCCTTGCAGCCACTGTGTTCCTCTGAGCCCCTTGCAGCCACTGTGTTCCTCTGAGCCCCTTGCAGCCTCAGTGTTAATTGGTCACAGACTAGTGCATACTCTACACTGATCCTGTATTGTACCTTTGTAATCACTATATGCATTCAGTGTTCTTTTTTTTGATCGTCTCACACTGAAAGGTACCTCTGAAATCACTGGCACATCTAGTGTTCACCTTAAATTGTATCGACTCGTAAAGTGCCTTGATGTCAGAATAGGCCTGATGTGGGTTAAAGAAATACAACCTGGAAAAAAATGTCTCCACATTTGTGGTTTGAGACTAAGCAAGGATATGTGAGAACTCTTGATTTGCAGTTAAAGTGGCAGACGTCATCCTGGCTGCACGCTACCTCTCTACCAAGGCTGATTACTGGGCACATTGTGTTTCTTGGTGTGCTGAGGAGGATGATGATTTCCGCCCCTGCACCTCCGGGCACATGTCATGTCAGACTCTACATGGTTGTAGTTCTGATCTCTCTCTGGAAAGTTATTTTTTCCCTGTGGACTATCAACTTTAGAATGTTCATGGTTCTCTCTCTTGGTATGTGTGGAATACATAGAGAGCTGGGAAAGAATTATTGGTCTTTTGGTAGTGTGTGCATAAAGAGTGAGGGACTTTGTGGCAAAATGGTTGTGTCGAAAATGTATGAATGAAAGGTTATCTGGGGTTAGTCTAGGGCCAGTTGTTGTGTGTTCAGGACCAAGCCTCTATTTTACATCTCAAAAGTTCCCTTCTACTAATGTAACAAAATTTAGGCCATGCAGGAAGGAGGTGGTCTGACACTCCCCGTCATGCTCAGTCTTAGGGAGGTGACTCTTTGCCCAGCAGTCAACTCTATGGTGAGCATGCTCAGTGGTTCCTGGCAGAGGTGAGTGTCACCCTCCCAGATCCCCCTGACCCTTTATCACACCTCTTACCTCAACCCCTATTCCCTTGGAACAGCATGGTGTTATGGTGGGGCAACACCTTCAGGAAAAGATTGCTGATGGGTGTGCCTTGGCGTCCTAAGGGGTATAACTTACTTTGCAAGGCTGGGGAGGCTCTCATGGTCCTGGATTCTTTTCTGGCGAGAGAAGGATGTTGTCTACCCTTGCTCACAGTACCAGGCCTTGGCTGTCTTGTATCCCACATGTGCTCTGTGAGATTGGGCTGCCTTTGTTGGGATCATAAATAATTCCTGGCTTTGTACTCCCATGTATGCTTGCATGATTTATGATTCACTGATGTGTGTCTTTTACTAGTAGTGTGTTTTTAAATATAGAATATATTCCTCCAGAGACCAGTTGTCTGTGTCTATTCTCTGTTGGTTGTTTTTATGCTTCCTTACCCAGTTAGTCAATAAGTACAAGAAGAGAAAGATTCTACTGCAAAATCTTTGTATGGATTTTTGAAATAGCATTACACGTCCTCACATCGCTGCTTTATGGGAGATAATGAACTTGTCTTAGGACATTGCAGGTCTGCAATGTTATTAAACCTCTCCTTAGATTTGAAATACTGCTAATTTGCTCAGAGAAGTAATCCAATATTAATTGCATTATGGAAGTTTACTTCACAAAGCCAATAAGATCCTGGGGTGGTTCCAGTGGAGCTCCCAGGGATCTGGTATTTGGAGTCTGAGTCAGTGGACGGACTGTTCACACTTTACTAGTCCTAGAAGTTAATGGTCAATCTTGGGAGTACTAGTGCTGTAGCTGGGCTAACAACCAGTAAAGTGTCATGGTTAAGGGGCACAATTTTTTTCAAAACTGAACAGTCTGATCAGTTCTAATCTGATTGGTGGAGGCACCAACTGGACCTTCTGTGCCTCTCCCCTTCAAAATTACTCCTTTCTCATCCTGTTTCGCTGTCTTTTATAGTCCCTTTGATGAAAACTGCTACCTGATTTCATTCCCACCCCCATAGAGATTTGTTTCTCATTCACAGAATCCAAGAACCTGAAGAAGATACCTGCAGCATCCTAGCACCAGAAAAGCCCTTGGCAGCATCACCAGATGATCAATCGTATAAGTGTGTAGAGTCTGATAAAACTCTCAGCTGGAGGTTGGACCTGGATACAGACCCTATGATAAACGTTCAGGGGGAGAAATACTGGCCTAGTGTTTGTAAAAGCTCATGCAGAGCTCATTTTATGGACGGTTTTAAAGATCCACACCAGAGATCATCTCTTTGAGTATACTGAGTCTGAAAACCTTTGCTCTGAATTTGTACCTCTGATAAGTACCTCAGACGTTCTGTTCTTGTGAGAAAAAAACTAGTGCAGAATGGGAGAAAAGCTTCACTCAGCACTTACACAATTGTAATTCTAATGTGAAATTAGAGCAGTTAATCTGAATATCCTGATGATAAGCCATACCAGTGTAAGGTGTGTGAGAAAAGCGTGACTCCCAGAACATTTCTGTTGAAATATCAGAGAATGCCTACAGGGGAGAAAATCTAGCTGTACATGGAATGTGGATAAATCTGCACTGAGGGTTCCTCGCTGCACAGGCATCAAATAGTTCCTTCTGAGGATAGGTCATACGAGTGTACAGAATGTGGGAAAAGCTCCACTGAACCTAAGAAGCTGTTGAGAGACTAGAGAGTCCACATAGGTGATGAACGCTATAATTGTACAGAATGTGAGATTAGCTACACTGAGAATGACACACTTGTAAACCAACACATAATCTGTGCTCACGAGAAACCTTTTCAGTGTAATGAATGTGAGAAAAACTTTGCTGAGAAGAAATCATTGTTATCATATAGCCCGTACTGGTTAGAAACCATGCGACTGTACAAAAAGTGGAAAAAGATTCACTGATAAGGGCACACTGGTGAAGTCTAAGATCATGTATAGTGGTGAGGAACCCCATCAGTGTACCGAATGTTAGAAACTCTTCACTTGGAATAGCATACAGTACATTCATCACTGTACCCATACTGGTTAGAAGCCATATCACTGTACAGAATGTAGGAAATGCTTAAGTGAGAACGACACACTGATGATGCATCACACAACCCATTCCGCCGATAAACCCTATCATTGTACGGAATGTGGGAAATGCTCCAGTGAGAATGGCACACTGATGATGCATCAGACAACCCATTCCGCCGATAAACCCTATCAGTGTACTGAATGTGAGAAATGCTTTGCTGCAAAGAGCAAACTGTTGGTACATCAGAGAGTCCATACTGGAGAGAAACCCTTCCACTGCACAGAATGTGGGAAAAACTTTCCTGTGAAAAGCAGTTTGTTGAAGCATCGGAGAATCCACACTGGTGAGAAACCCTATCAGTGTACAGAATGCGCGAAAAGCTTTACTGTGAAGGGTACGCTGTCGAAACATCAGAGAATACATACTGGTGAGAAACCCTATCATTGCTTAGAATGTGGCAAAAGGTTCACTCAGAAAATCAGACTGTTGGATCATCAGAGAATCCATACTGGTGAGAAACCCTATCATTGTACAGAATGCGAGAAAAGCTTTACTGAGAAGGGTACGCTTTTGAGCCATCAGAGAATTCATACTGGTGAGAAACCCTATCATTGCACAGAATGCTGGAAAAGCTTTACTAGGAAGCGTACACTGTTGAATCATCAGAGAATCCATACTGGTGAGAAACCCTATCAGTGTACAGAATGCGGGAAATGCTTTGCTGAGAATGGTACGCTGTTCACCCATCAGAGAATCCATACTGGTGAGAAACCCTATCATTGCACAGAATGTGGAAAAAGCTTTACTGTGAAAAGCCATTTGTTGTTGCATCAGAGATTCCACACTGGTGAGAAACCCTATCATTGCATAGAATGTGGAAAAAGGTTCACTCAGAAGAGCTCACTGTTGAATCATCAGAGAATCCATACTGGTGAGAAACCCTATCACTGCACAGAATGTGAGAAAAGCTTCAGTTTGAAGAGCAGCCTAGTGGAGCATCAGAGAAATCATAGTGGTGAGAAACCATTTCAGTGTAAAGAATGCAGTAAAAGCTTTACTGTGAAATGCACATTGTTGAATCATCAGAGAATCCACAATGGTGAGAAACCCTATCACTGTATAGAATGCGGGAAAAGCTTTACTTGGAAGGGCACACTGTTGAATCATCGGAGAATTCATACTGGTGAGAAACCCTATCAGTGTACAGAATGCGGGAAAAGCTTTACTGAGAAGAGCACACTGTTGAATCATCAGAGAATCCACACTGGTGAGAAACCCTATCAGTGTACCGAATGCGGGAAAAGCTTCGCTTTGAAAAAAAATGTGTTGTCGCATCAGAGAATCCACACTGGTGAGAAACCATTTCAGTGTACAGAATGTGGAAAAAGGTTCACTCAGAAGAGCACACTGTTGAGGCATAAGAGAATCCATGCTGGTGAGAAACCGCATTGGAGTACTGAATGTGAGAAAAGGTTCACTCAATAGAGCTCACTGTTGAAGCATCTGAGAATCCATGCTGGTGAGAAACCGTATTTGTGTACTGAATGTGGGAGAGGCTTCACTAAGAAGAAAGCTATCTTAAGACATCAAATAACCCACACTGGTGAGAAACCGTATCCATGCACAGAATGTGGGGAAAGCTTCACCGATAAGAAATCACTGTCATGAGAAACCTTTTTATTGTCCTGAATCTAGGAAATGCTTCAATCCAATACCCTCATTAAAGGCAATTCACTGTGGCAAACATGAAAAAAGCGTCACAAGAATGCAGATATTGTAAAATAATCAGAGAATCCGTTAATTGTAAAAAAAAAAACATCGCCTAGAATGTGGAATACTAGTGAAGCAAGGGGACTTGAAATATATCAGCATTTGGGAGATAGAATGGATGCAAAAGTGAATCCAGAAAGACAAATACAATGAGTCCTCTCTTTCACCTTACTTATTCTATTATTTGACAATTTCTTCATATTATAAACCTTGCTGTCTTGCCCTGCACAGGGGTACGTGACTGGTAAATATAATTGTGTGCGTAAATGTTGAAAGTATGAAGGTAAAGATCATCATTGCATTGGTTTCAGACCAAGAGCTTTTCTTAAGACCGGAATACCCCATTTACTCACTTTCTAACATTCCCTCTTCATGACAACTGTCTGTGCTTTTATAAAATACTACTTGTATCATGAATTTATATGCACACATGTAGACACACACTTGTGAAAATAAATGTGCAATAAAACGTCAGTTGGAACTAAAAAGGAAAATTTCATGTTATAGCCTTAATAGTAAGTGACTTGAGAAAATATTTATAACTAATTCTCATGAGAAAACATCTTGGCGTATGAAGATCCGTAATATGTAATATGCTGTTTGGTTATTTGTAGCAAAAAAACAAAAGCAATGCTTAGTTGCGTAGATAAGTGTGAGGAGATACTCTTTTTGCAGGCTCTCCACACACTTTTTGCCCTACTATTGCTGGATTTAGTGCTGTGTAATGACTCTGTAGTGCCTGTGGAACCTGCATTCCAGGCGTCGGTGCATGTACTCTGACCCTTAAAAGTGTATGTTTAAGTGGCTTATCTCCAATCGGCATAAGTTTACTAATACATTGGTCCCTAATGTATGACACCCGATGTACCCGGGGTCTATACGTTAAGTGTTCCTCATGGACTGCAACACTTATTGTGACACCACGAGTGTGGCAAGGTGTAACATCTCTCCCACACTGCCATTGCAGACTGGCAGAGCAGCTTTAAAACTGCTAACTCTACTGTGCCATTTCAACCTGTGGCAAAGCCCAAACCTTCCTTTTTAATATTTATAAGTCACACCTAAGGTAGGTCTGAAGAGCCTAAAAGGCAGGGTGCATTATATTAAAGAGAAGGAGATCAGTTATGTTTTACATGTCCTGACAGCAAAAACCTTGCATTGTCGTTTTCACTGTATTAAGACGAGTAGCCCCATTGGTTAGTGTTGAGTTACACACTGACAACTCCGTATTGCTAACTTCCAAATGGGACTACTAAAGTTGAAACTTTAGGGTTTCAAAAGAATCATTGCATCATATCCAACTTGATGCGTAAGTCGAGTTTAATGTAACTATTTTATAGATTCGGTTGCACACAACTGCTGTCCTTGAGACAGCCTGCTGCTCTCCTGGAGAGAGACAAGAACAACTCTCAGGAAGAGGAACAGAGGACCTGCCCAGGGGAGAGGTGTGATCTTCTGGCAGGAAAGCCAGAGGAGGTGTCAGCCCAGAAGGCGAGCTTGAAAGGGGAAGCCACTGTTGTGTGTTTCTTGCATGGCCCATTGTCGTTTTCCCTATGTTAGCCTAACTGTGCACGTGTAGGACGCTTTTATTTTGCATGTTACTACAGAACACGCTTGCCTTTGTGCCACATTGTATTTTCACACAGAACCTGCACGTGTTTTCGTATTTTATTCTTTTCCTGGGATTTAGTCTGAACACACTAGACAAGGTCAAACAACAATGTCTCTTGTTGTTGTCTCTGCTCAGTCACTAGCACTTAGACATAACAAGAGAATGCAGCTGCTGTTTGTGAGCACACATATCCTGTCCTATAACTGAGGACAGGGGTTCTGAAAAAACACACACAGAGTAACGTACTTAAGCAAGAGTGCTGCGCCAGCTGAGATGTAGAACATTCACCTATGTATGCTAAAGTACGGAGTCCGCCACTAATCCCAGAGAGCTCTCAAATATAATCATTTAGCTTCAGTAAAAGAGGATGGGGCTTAGGCTAAGCTGTCCTATTACATGACTGGGCTTTTGATGGTATATGGTTCACCTATGTATGCTTAAGTACGGGGTCCGCCACTAATCCCAGAGATCTACAGTATATAATAATTCAGCTTCAGTAGAAAGTGGGGGGGGCGTTAGGCTAAGCTGCCTTATAACATGACAGGGCTTTTTATAGTATACAGTTTGTTAAACATGCTAATCATATTTTTGGTATGCATTTGTTGTCTAATTGTGAAGCACATACTTCATCTTAGAGCACGATAACTTAAATAAATATTATAAACTTCCTTTGTGTCTCTTGTTTATCTTATTGTTGACAAGTACGAGTGAGAGAGTAAAAGGGTGTGTCCTGTTACCGCGATCCCTGAGTGGGTCGAGAGTGTTGTGTTCTGGAATGCCAACTTAGTTGTTTCTCTGTTTCTTCCACAGTTGAAGGGCAATTTGTAGTCACATTAAGAAGGGGTTGCTCTTTTGTTTAGACAGACAAGCTGGTTTCTCGGGCACAGAGAGAAAAGGCGTTTTCAAACTGGTTTTTCATGGGAGTGTAGCCCACAGGTAGCCACACCTATGGAATGGGCTACAGCGCTCCACACACAGAGAGAAAGTTCCAGCCATGTTGGGAGTGGTCAGAATTGTGTACTATGGATATCTAAATGCCACATGTAAGAAATATTTTTTTTTAGGTTGAGTGGGATGTTAACTCTTCTCAAGCAACAACCACAATCCTTGTCAGGTGAATCACAAAAGGTCACCAGATTTACCTGTGCTTAATCCTCTGGTAGCGTTGCACAAAAAATGTCAGGCTTAACTTAGATGCACAGTGCTGGGTATTTATGCAGCACAAAAACAGTAATCAAGTGGAAACAGAACGCAAGAAAAATGCCACACAATAAATAGAATAACATTTTATAAATAAAATGACTCAAACACAAATTAAATTCAACAGTAGAACCGGAGTTATGAATTTTTAAAGTTTAAGGTGGAAAATAGCCCCAAAAAGAATTAAGCGCTAACGACTGGTGTCTAGACACACCAGACCAGGGCGATGGAGCACGGTTCGGCTACGAGTGGATTGGGCCCGGTCCTGGCTTACCTTCAGATTTAGAAGAAATTTAAAGAAAAAGTTGCTGAGGCTGTAAAGTTCAGCAGGACAGGGCAGCTGGTGTACTCTGAGGTGCCTTGCCCCACATCGTCACCAGGGAGCAGCTTGACGAAGTCACGGTGAAGATTTTTTACGTTCTGACTTTGTCTATTTTTCAGAAGTCGAAAATCTTTAGATTGATGAAGCTGCAGGGTGTAACTGACAGGGCTTCACAAGGCCAGATACCCCTTCTGAGAGGGGCAGCTGAACAGGATTTGCTGCTATGGAAAAGAACGTAGCTTGAGTTACCGCAAAATCAGGCCCACCGGTGATGCACCTTGGACAGATCGGCAAGCAGGTAGGTCCTGGTCTCCAGTTAGTTCTCATGCCACGTTTTGGTGGAAAATTTTATAAGTGCCACGTTTTAGGGCTAGGCTGGTACAGCACCTTTAGCACCACTTCCAAGGATACAGGACTGGTTGGAGACCACTTAGGGGTCAGGGCTCACTTTAGGCAGGGTCCATTTGCCGGTTCAAGTTTGTTGGAGGTTGTTGTGCCTTGTAGCACAGAACAGGAAGCCAACCAACTAGTCCTTGGAGTCTCTTTGGTTGTCCTATGTTCAAACAGCAAGGCAGTAAACTGAATAGTGGGTCTGAGGGTCCAATATGTGTGCCTGGTTCCAGCCTTTGAAGTGGGAGAGGCTAGTAGGTCTTTCTACATCTGGTTCTGGAAATTTCTCCTATTCACCTGCTCTGGCTCCAAGAAGTCTAGGGTGACAAAAAGCTGGTGTCAAGTTATTTGTGAGTGTACTGGAGGTAGCCCTTTGAAATGTAAGTGGGGCAGGGAACAGCTCCACTCCTCTTATCCTGCCAGCACCTAGTCCCCCCTTTGTCTCACTGTCCGGGAGAAATACAAAAATGCCTCTCTAGTGAGTCATGTGACCCAGAACACAGGCTGCAGGCAACAAATGGCTAGGACATGAAAATGCCAACTTTCTAAAAGTGGTATTTTCAGAATTGTCACTTTAAATCTGACTTTACTATTAAAGAGGATTTTAAATTACAATTCTTTAGAGACCAAACATGACATATCTACCTAGTCCCAAACAAAAGTTATCACTTAGTTGATGTGATAAGGTAGCCGGTTATCCTATGGGAGAGACGCAAGTATCGCAATAGTGAAAATACTATTTTTGAGTTTTTCACTACCAGGACATGTAAAACATTTAAGAACATGCCCCATGTTTTACATACAATGCACCCTGCCCTATGGTCTCTTAGGGCTTGCCTTAGGAATGAGATGTTTTCAAATGGAAGGTTTAGGCTTAGAGACAAGCTTGATATTGGCAAGCCGAAATGGCAGTTTAAAACTGCACACATGCTGCAATGGCAGGCTGGGGCCATGTTTTAGAGGGTTATATAAGTGAGTGGCACAATAAGTGCTGCAGGCCCACTAGTAGCATTTAATTTATAGGCCCTCTGTACATGTAGTACCACTTTACTAAGCACATATGAGTAAAATAAATGTGCCAATTGGTGTAAGCCAGTTTTACCATGGTTTAAGGTGCAAGCACTTAAGCACTATAGCACTGGTTAGCACCAAAAAAGTGCACAGTGTCCTAAGTCCAACAAAACTAATTTCAGGAAACTGGAGGGGAGCAGGCAAAACCTTTGGTAGAAGAGCACGCCAAAGACTGTCTGTTCTAACTTGTTTTCCGCCGCTGGAAGCTGAGATAGCTACCCACCCTCCTGGGAGTTCTCATTATTAAGGCAGAAAAACCTAAATAAACCATCAGCATTTGAGTGGTCAGAACCAGGGCAGTGACCCACTGTAAAGTCCATTCGCTTTAGGGAGATGGACAACTTCATTAGTTTGGAATTCTCACTCCTCATCTGCATGAGCCATCTAAGGGGCCTGTGGTCTGTCTGAACTTGGAAGTGAGTCCCAAACAGGTATAATCTCAGCTTCTTCAGTGCCCAGACCACAGCAAAGACTTCTCTCTCAGTAGCACTTTGCCTTCTGGAGAATAGCCTACTGCTTATGAAGGATACAGGTTGGTCTAGTCCATCCTCATTTAGCTGTGTGATCACAGCTCCTATGCCTTGTTCTGAAGAATCTGTCTGCACAGTGAATTCTTTGGATAAGTCAGGGGCCTTGAGTACAGGTGCTGTACATACAGCCTCCTTGAGGGTATCAAAGGCTTAGTGGCGGGCCTCAGTCCAGGTCTTCTTTTTGGGCTTCTTCGTAGAAGTCAGCTCAGTTAAGGGGCAAAATTGGTGCCAAATCCCTTAATAACCCTCCTATAGTATCCAGTGAGACCCAGGAAGCCTGCACGTCAGTCTGAGTCTTAGGTGGATCCCAGGCCAGGACAGTCTCAATCTTGGCTTGGAGAGGCTGCATCTTACCCCTGCCCCCCAGGTGCCCCAGATACACCACAGAACCCTGCCCTATCTAGCACTTGCTGGCCTTGATAGTCAGGCCAGCCTGTTGCAGAGCCTGAAGCACCTCCAGTCGGTGGAGCAGGTGATTTTCCAACTGCAGATGAAGACAGATATGTCATCCAGGTAGGCTGCACTGAATGCCTCCATCCCAGCCAGGACCCTGTTGACCAACCTCTGGAAGGTGGCAGGGGCATTCTTTAACCCAAAGGTCATCACTCTGAATTAGAAGTGGCTCTCTGGAGTGGAGACTGCAGACCACGCTTTAACCCCCCCGGTTATGGCAACTAGCAGTACCCACAAGTTAGATTAAAAGTACTGAGTAACTTGGCAACTCTCAACCTATTTATGAGCTCCTCGGCTCAGGGGATGGCATGAGCATAAGTTTTGGTAACTGAGTTGAGCCCCTTATAATCCACATAGAACCTGATTTCTCTCCAGTGGCACCTGGTGGTACAGCTTTAGGTCCTAGCACCAATGGGCTGGACCAGCGACTATTGGAGAGTTCAGTCAATTCCAATTCAAGCATCTTGGACACTTCTTCCTTGATGCTAGGCCTCACCTTGTTACACAGTCTGTAAATTTTGTTCTTTATAGGCGTGTTGTCTCCAGTATGTATATCTTGAGAAAACAACTGTGTAACCTAGGGGTGAGGGAGAACAGGTAGGCAAATTGTCCCTGCAACTAGTGAGAGTCCCTCTACTGTTCTGGGGTCAGGATAGGGAAGAGGTTGATATCTTCCACTGACCCAGCCTACTCCTTGGAAGATAGGAAGTCAGGAAGAGGTCATTCTCCTCCTCCATCCATCATATATCAAAAGGAGCATGGTGACTACCGACTTCTCATAGTGTGGTTTGAGATGAATAACATGGAGTACCATTAAGGGGTTTCTGAGGGTCTTGAGGTCCACCATGTACCTCTTTTTCTCCTTCACCTGATAAGGCCCTGATCAGCAGTCTTGGAGGGCCCTGGGATCAACTGGCTCCATAACCCAAACATTTTGTCCAGGCTGAAACACCACCAGAGTGGCCTTCTGGTCATTCCAGAGCTTCATTACCTCCTGGCTAGCTTCGGATTCTCAGAGGCCTTCTTCCAGAAGCACTGCATCTGGTTTCTAAGAGCCAACATGTAGCTAACTACATCTTAGTGGGGCTTCATATGAGCTTGCTTCCACCCCTCCTTCATCAGACTGAGAGGCCTCCCAGCAGGGTGGCCATACAGGAGTTCAAAGGGACTGAACCCTACTCTTTTTTTTTTTTTTGGAACCTCCCTCTAGGTGTAAAAAAGGCATGGCAAGAGGACATCCACTTCCACCTCATGGGCTCAGGTAGGCCCATTATCACGCCTTTGAGGGTCTTGTTGAACATCTTAACAAGCCCATTGGTCTGAGGGTGATAGAATGTGGAGGCTTATAATTCACTCCACACTCATCCCACATTGACTTCATGTCTCCGTGGAAGCTGGTGGAAGTGTGTGGGATTGTGTGGGAGGTGGATAAAAGGGAATGGAGTTTAAAATTTGGCATCAGTGGCTGGGGAAGCTGTTTGTACACTCATTTCCGCTGCTCAATAAAGAGTTTCCTGCTGATCAGTGTTCTGGACTCATTCCGATTACAGTTTTTTGGTACAGTTGACCTACCCCAAAAGGAGTCGCCAATATTAATTGACACCCATGCTTCTTGGCCTTCATCAATAACCTCCGAATACCTGAATTGGGTGGAAAAGCATACCCTTCAGAAATCTGAGTACTACAGAAAGGCATCTACTGCTTCTATACTCTGATCTGGTCTCCAGCTGAAATATATTAGATGCTAGGTGTTCAACCTTGACGCATATAGGTCTACCCTCAGAGGACCCCAAACTTTCTGAATTATCCTAAATGCCAATTGATTTAATTTCCAATGACTGTAATCCCGGAAATCTTGAGAATTCCATAGCTATCACATTACCCTGACCTGATAAAATCTGTGCCTTCACCAGGATTTTGTGCTTTAGAAAATAATTCCAGAACTCTAATGCCAATTCCGTCGGCTTCTTCGATCTGCCTCACCCTTAGGCGATATTTTAGCTGTTCATTACACAATTTATTTATCGTAGACAAATCACAAATTTGTCTACATGTTCTGAAAAACTCCTGAAGTGCAAATAGACCTACTTTTAAGTCCAAATAATTTATATGAGACAATCTCTCTCTTCATCCATTTACCCTCAAAGTGTAAACTGTCTAATCTCGCTCCACAAGTTGACTCTCATCCAATTCTACAACCTACTCTGGGGGGCACAAAAAAATACAGCTCTCCCGGTCTAGGCTTCGAAGTTGTGTAAGCACCATGCTAATTCCTCTCTGGCTTCTTTTGCCAAAGACAAATAATCACCGTACCAAGCTCTCTTCCAAAGATGATTCGCTTTTAACCTTTGAAGACACAGGTAATGAGGGGGACTGCCTGAACAGAAAAAGTTAGGAGACCCAAAACTTGAGCAAGCATTCTAAAAGGAAACTGATCCAGATTTAACAATTATTAATTTAACTTTCTTGAAAGGAGAACTCAACAGTGCTGAAAACCCAGAAACTCCAACATTCTGCTTGGGACTATGATTGATGTTTCCAGATTTATTAGCTATCCCAAACCCTGCAGCATATCTGCATATTCTCAAATGACCTACCAATTCTCTCAAATCCTAAGACGTAATTAGTAAGTTGCCTAGATACATATTCAAACACACACCTCTCTAACTCAACCATGCTGCTACTGGTCTCATCACCTTTGTGAAACCACAGGGGGCTGATGTCATGCCAAAAGGTAAACAAAAGAATTGGTAAAGATGACACCCCATCTGATTTGGAGATAAATCTGACTCACGTAATCCATATGAATCGTAAAATATGCATCCCTCAGATCCAGTTTCACAGATCCATCTCCCTCCTGGAGGATATCTCTAAATAGATGATTCAATCCATCTTCCACTAACCAATTCAGATCTCTTAAATTTATCACTGGACACCCTTCTTTGTCCTTCTTTTCTGGAAGGAAAAGGAATTCAGAAAGTTTTTTTTTACTCTTCCGGCATGTGTACAGCAGCAACTTTGTCCAAAATGTGAGCCACTTCTAAATCCACCGGAGATCTCTGATCTACCATGTGTAGTGTTCTGTCTTGTCACTGATTTCCCACAAATTGAATCACATAACTATTCACAGTTTGCAGCAGCTATGGGTCGCCTGTAATCAATTTCCTATTGTCTGGAAACAGATTAAATCTTTCACCTGCCTTTTCTCGGTGGCGGCAGCTGCAAGTGGATTGCAGGACAGAGAGGATGCTGGTTGATGGTCTCTTTTTTCGGGCTTATTTGCTTAAATAAAACCCACATATGTCAACTTACCAACGGCATAGGAACTATTCATTTGATGGGGCGCTACCATTACTGCCTGCTCCAGTCAATTATGTGCTCAGCCAGGCCAGTATTTGTTGCTATGGTCACAGTGTCTAGGTGTCTGTAGGAGGCTGGCTCTCTGTACAGTGGACTAAAATAAAGTATGCTATGTAGAGAGTCCAAGAATCCCCATGAAGTGGTCAGAGCTAAAGTAGATAATACTAATGCTCTATTTCGTGATAGTGTGGGCGAGCAGTTAGGCTTATCCAGGGGTCGTTCTAAGCATTTGTTGTCCCACACAGGCAATCAGTGAGTCACACACACAAGAATAAATCTCAATTGTGTTTAAAAATAACCAATATCTTTATATGATATTTAAGAAGCAAGACTTCAAATTGAAAATATACTTTGTACACTTTTTTGGATCGCATAAAGAGATGCAGTGCAGTTCAAAAATACAAAATGTTCAGTATCTTGGCACTCAGCAGTCGATACCGTTGAATAATTACCACCGTGGTCTGGACAGAAGGCAGCAGATAAATTGGAGTTCGGAAGACCGCCAACACAGTTACCACCGTGGTCACTCGAAGGAGGCCAATGGAGTTCAATGGAGCCGGAGTACCGCCACGTAAGGACTGTTGCGGTCAGAGGCAGGAGGTGCAGAGTAGAATAGCGGAGGACTGCCATGCGGGTGCTGCTGTGGTCATGAGACGCAGGACTCTGCCAAGGAGTTTCAGGTGACCAGGGTCACTTGGAGGTTGAAGCTTGAATTTATTGCAAGGATGCAGATTCTTTGGAGGCCCAGCACTCAGGCACAGCAGGCAGTGGATACTTCACCTGGTTTGGCTGTACCGGCAATCGTGGGCTGGTCTTGATCGACACCTGCAGTGGTCAGGCCACAGGTGCGGTGCAGTACATCACTGAAGAGGTGGTCGTACCACAGATGATGCTTCACGCCATCGAAGCCACGGGCAGGAGGATACGTGCTCACAGGAGTGGGATTGTTTCCAGCGTCGGTCACTTTGCTGTGAGGATCCCTTACAAGATGGCTTCCACTCTCTCTGTTGACACCTTTCTGACTCCTTTCATAATGATGTATCCCAGATATTGAACTTGTTTTTAACAGCACTGTAGTTTACCTGGAGACACTTTGTGTCCATTTTCTGCCAGGTGATTTAATAATGCAATGGTGTCATATCGACAGTCATCACATGAATCTAAAGCTACCAATAAATCATCTATATACTGAACCAGGGTAGACTCATAAGCGATCTGCATTTCTTTAGAATTTGTTTGAATAATGAGGGACTCTCTGTATACCATAGAGGAACGCAAAACCACGTGATTATCTTCTGTTGGAAGACAAAGGCGAATAAAAACTCGCTATCTTTGTGCAAGGGCACTGAAAAGAAAGCCTGACACAAGTCAATGACTGTGAAACATTCTGCAGGACATGGAATTTGGAAAAGCACCGTAGCTGGATTTGCTACTATGGGACAACAAGGCACCACTATCTAATTGATCTGCCTCAGATCGTGGACAATCTTATTCTTGCAATTCAGTTTTTGGCTACCCATTAACTGGGCTAGAATCACAAACTACAGATTGGTGTTTCTCTTCAAATGAGCCTATTCTTACTGGAACCTCTTTTGAAATCGGATTTGACATTTGTTTATTTGTAACCCCAACTACTTGGATCGTTTTTCCATAGAGAGGCAAGTCTGGAACTTCCACCGTTCTAACTGTTGATCGGGTAGCTCCCGTGTCAATCATAAATGGCACATCGTGACCAAAAACATTTGCTTCCGCCTACAGGCCACTTTAGTCTACCTCTAAGACTCTTCCTCTCATAGGCACCATCATTGAGAGTTATCAGAAGTGAATTCATGAGCTTCAAACAAAGGAAATTGTCCCAATGCATCTTGATTCTTGATTCTGGAATTGTGGTACTACGGACGGGTTTGTATTAAACCTCGGCACCCAATTTAAATTCATTATAAAGCTTCCCATTTGTGTTGGAGTAACAGGCATCATTTTGGGCTTGATTCTGCATGGGGTTCTGCATTTGCTATGCAGGCATTCTCTAACCTGTCGTACCTTGGGAATTGTATATTGACCCGACAGCATTTTCAGGATTAAATCAACATTCTCATTTCCATTGCCTCACCTGATTAAAACGTGACATGTGGGAACCTTCTTCATGGCAGCAACATCTGTCCCAGATCCCACACCTGTGGGAACACCTCTTCCTCTACCTTGGGGCATTCTCATCCCATTCTGATTTCCTGCAAAACTAGCCTGTGGAGCAACCACTCCCTGCATCATACCTTGATTCCCTACAAACGAAGGATTCTGAAAACCTTCCTGAGCCAATCTCGTCTGAGCCAACATGAATCTCTCCTTTATTTTCCTCTGCTTCATGTCTAATTCATCACTGCAATACTTCGCATAACGCAAGATCTCATCTAATGTTTTTGTCTGCCAGCAGATAACGCTTTTTGTAATATGCGCACTAATTTCAGGTTTTAAACCCAAGACAAACTATGACACAAAGATTCCCATAGCCTTCTCATCTGGATACTTGCATCTACTGTGCTGTTTAAAGACCTGCAACAACATTTCATAATATTCATGAAATGTTTCTTTCAGTTCCTTGGTAGTTTGTTTAATTTTTAACCAATCGGTGTCTCTGGGAGGTATTTGTCCTTTTAGGAAAATCATTACTGCCTCATATTTCTCCATCACCACTGGCGACGGTGCACTTGTTCCTCTCTCTTGGGGCTTCTGCTTTCGGCCACTGTACTGCTACCCTACATTCTGCCCATAAATCAGCTGGAACTACAATGTCAAAAGTGTCCCGGTCCCTCCACAAAACCTTGGAGATCTTTATAAACCTTTCCACCTGAGCATACCACTGTACTGGCTTGTTTCTCAGCTTGGAGAAATTGTTTGTAAATGTAGTCAGATCACCTCTATTCCATGGAACATGGACATAGGTACCTCCAACTACTTCTCTCACTGGATACGCTGCTGCTTTGTCTAACTCATCCTGTTTCCCCTCAGCTTCCCTCTTTTTCTTATGATGCATCTTTGCCCACCTAAGCTCCAACTTTTCCACATCCTTCCATTTGCGAATGCATTTAATCAGTTCCATAATGTGTACTCACATTCCTAAAATCCTCAAATTTTCTATTGCTTGATTGTCTAATTCGACTCTATACCTTCAATGCGGATTCAGCTTGTTAGTGAGATCAATATCACATTTCTTAGCTACTCCTGCCAAATGACTTGCCAAATGGCAGCTGCCCTTAGAGTAATCTTTTTGCACAGGCAAGTCAACTCATGACTCGGGTATTGATCAAAATGATCGAAATCCAAACACCATCTAATCAATTACTCTAAATCAATTTTGGAATGTCCAAGGGTTTATCCTTTTTAGTTTCTGGTTCCTTTGAAGGTTTTGCAACCTCTGCTCTTCTTTCCCTAGTTAGTTCCTCAATCCAAACCTCCATCTCCATTCCCAAGCAACTCATTCGAACCCAAAGGAGTCATAAAGACCAAGGTTCCACCTCCATGTATCAGAATCTGCACATTTTGTGGGGGTCTCAACACCACTAATTAGGTATTCTGAGTTGTCAGAACATTCCCAACAGCTGGTGTCATCAAAATCTCTGGACTTCTCACAATTGGGGTGGTGCAGTAGGAACCCCCGAGGTGTAACTGGATCAGTGTCAATGGGAACAACAGCTATTGGTCATCTCACAATTGTTGGAGCAATTTGTAAAACCTGTAAAGGTTGTTCAATAGGAAGTGGATCTGAAACCACTGGAGCAGTAGCTACCTTTTTACTGGCACTAACACTTATGTCTCCTGGATCAGAATATTTTACAGGTGGTGGTGGTCAGGAAGACAACATTTGTTCTAATATTTCATTTCCCGAATCAGTATCTGAGTCATTCCTTTCTTCATCAGGCACATTCTTACCCTTTCCTGTACTTTCTGATGTAAGGACTGGATACAGTCTGGCTCCTTCAACAATCGGCTTGCTCCATCTATGTTGTTCTTCATCCCATAGAGCATTTGCATAATTTTTAATCGCCCTTCCTGTCCTCTGATTTTTCTCTTTCTCCCTTGCAATCTTTTCCCAAGCATGAAATGCTTCATATTGCATAGGACGAGGTGGTGGTTTCATCTCGTACAATTTTCCCTTCAAATGATCTAAGATTCTGGTATTAAATGTTACATATCTCAGGAATCATGATGCACCTTCACCTTCCTTAATTCTCTCCCATTGCTTTAGCCAGAAACAGGAATTTAATCCATGCTCAGTAGTCATTATGTATACTGGAGTGCCGTCAGGAGGCGCCGCCTCTTTTTTTTGCACACGAATAGTGAAGTCACCCCTAGCAAGCTTCTTAAAATCCTTAAAACATTTCATATTGACAATTGAGTTTTCAAAATTGCACTTATAGCCAAATATTTTGATTCTGTTCCGTATACGTAATTATTTGTTCACATTTTCAATGACCGCTTTAATTTCCCCTACAATTCTTCACCAAATCCAGAAACAGTTCTCTCCTGTCATCTTCCAATCACAGTGCGACACATAAACCAACTGACCAATGGCAGCGCTAAAGTACACCAGTGCGAAACACTATGACGTCTGACTCACTCCTCTTAGCATTCACCCTCCTTCACAATTTTCACTGTATGTGCACCCACTTCTCAAATAACTTGTTAAAACAATTCCTCGTTTGCTCCTTTCTCCTAAAGAAAATCACGTATGACAATCACTCAAGAAATTATACACTCACAAGTGACTTTTCGACCAGCGAAACTCCACACAAATTAATGCAGCTTCACCCATTTGTGCAATTCTGTTCCGCCAACATTAACAAAGATTAATCAACCACAATAGCTTGTTCCTATCATTACCGATCGAAGTGATGGTACCTCACACTACACATCAACTTTTTCCTGCAAACAATATAAATGTCCCGGGATCTCTCGACTTCAATGAGCCTGAAATCAACTTTTCTTTAGCATTAACTTCTTAATATCTCTTATCACTCATTCAAACCACTTGAAAAGGAAAAGCCACAACCAAACACTACCCTCACAATTACAACATTTTCTCCCTTTTAATACTTATACTTCCAAAACTGCAACCGTTTTGTCACTCCATCCCGATCCGGGCACTAGAAACTGGAATTGGGGATTATTTTAAAAAATATGGATACTAATTTTTAAGCTCCATTCTGGTTGTTAACCATATTTCTGCTACCAGAAACTGCAGGGGCTATAGGATCAGCCAAGTATGGTTCAAGACTCACACACCCATTTATGAATGACTTCCTTGAAAATCCAGTTGCTCGAGAGAGATCAGATGTACCTTTTCCACCGTATGTAGAGTTGGAGCTAGAATAAAATATCACAATGCATACATCAACAACATTCAGGATTTTAACTTCAGTCAATGATGAGATTTTGGAGAAGGTTTTGACACCTTTATTTATAATAAAAACTGAGTATGGTCTTGCTCATCTTTATGGCGTTTTAGTCAGTTTATAGAAATCTCAATAAGAAATTGGTTAGAGACAACATAAAATCCATACTCAGTGTTCCATAAAGGAAAAGTTGATAAACTAGCTAATTGGACCTACCCTAAATAGAACCAATAAAGAGTCCTTTATGGAAAAGAGCAAGAGAAAGATGAACTTCCCATGAAGAGTCGTCCTGGGAAACTCGGTCGAATCTCCTACAGCTGCAATAGCAACTGTCTGCAATAGGAAGATCTCTGCAGTAGCATTGATCAGGTAAGGATAATAGATAAGAAAAGCTAAGTCATCTTAGCAGTAGCTGTTGTTAACAAGCAAAGAATCAACCCTTCATGAAGAAGAGTCTTAAAGCAGAAGATTAGTAGTCCAGGGCTCAGCTACTCAGGAATACAGCTTTCTCTACCTAGCTAGGAACACTCATTAATATAAAATCGCATATGAATTGTATCCAGTATTATTAGACGTATTCTCTCCAGGTCCAATGGAATCCGATGTTGTTGTCAGCCTTCCAATGCTGCTTCTTCCGATTCTCACAATAAACATTCACGTTGATATTGTACTAAACGGATGTCTTTGAATAAATGATCTAACATGGGGTGACAAGCTAGATGAACACAAAGTGAAATCAGCACATTCCCAAGCGAGTTGCTAATGCTAGGCAGAATAAACCAACAAGTGTCTATAAAACCTGGGCAAGACTCGGGAGAAAAATAACATTTAGGCCTAGACTGAAAGGGGCACAATTTAGAATGACTTCTTAGTATGGAAAAGTTTTACACGTACATTAATTATTAAACATTCTATGAGCACTCTAAACCATACTTATGATTAATTAACATCAGCTTGCTCAACTTTACCCCTTTTGCAGCTTCCCATTGCCCACGGGAGTCCTCTGTGCCTGCTTTCTTGTCCTGGTGGGACCGGAGTCCCAGGACATCGTCGGACGCCATCCATTTTTCCCCTGCAGCACCGGCCAGCAGACAGGGGGACTACAGGTCCCAGTGTGCAGTGCGTGCACACACAGCTGCCGCTAGTGAGGGGGAGGCGCCTGACATCGCGCATAAAGCACTGCCTCTTCCACCGCGGCGCAGGACATCAGCTTGCTCAACTTTACCCCTTTTGCAGCTTCCCATTGCCCACGGGAGTCCTCTGTGCCTGCTTTCTTGTCCTGGTGGGTCCAGAGTCCCAGGACATCGTCGGACGCCATCCATTTTTCCCCTGCAGCACCGGCCAGCAGACAGGGGGACTACAGGTCCCAGTGTGCAGTGCGTGCACACACAGCTGCCGCTAGTGAGGGGGAGGCGCCTGACATCGCGCTTAAAGCGCTGCCTCTTCCCCCGCGGCGCGGGACATCAGCTTGCTCAACTGTACCCCTTTTGCAGCTTCCCATTGCCCACGGGAGTCCTCTGTGCCTGCTTTCTTGTCCTGGTGGGACCAGAGTCCCAGGACATCGTCGGACGCCATCCATTTTTCCCCTGCAGCACCGGCCAGCAGACAGGGGGACTACAAGTCCCAGTGTGCAGTGCGTGCACACACAGCTGCCGCTAGTGAGGGGGAGGCGCCTGACATCGCGTTTAAAGCGCTGCCTCTTCCCCCGCGGCACGGGACGCGCACGGGCCAAGCCCGGGCCAAGGGTGGGCCCGTCCTTGCCCGTCAATGCCAGGAAGAGGCAGGGCAGGGCCACCCCCCTTTCGTTTACCATCAGGAACGCTATGAAAGCCTAACCACGAACTGTGAGGTACTGTGTGTCCACCCTTCCTACTTGTATTTACCTACAATTCAAACCTGGCCACTGATTGAACTACTGCTGGGAAAGTTTGAAGAGCTAATCTAAGTAATTGTAATTAGCCTCTCTGACATGGGGAAGAGAAAGTTGATGGAAGGTGGAGGTGTGGGGGGGATGGCTGTACCGTGGGTAGAACTAATAAAGGGAAAAAGGCAAGGAAGGTAACCAGGCATCCTGGTAGCAATTGTGTACTGGACCGTATAGACGTGTTAATTGATGAATGTGAGGATATTTTAGTTTCGGGTCCAAATTTGAACACACACGGAAATAAGTCTCCCCCCGGCTTAGCCCAATCTTCGTGTGTAGGCCCTGCTAAGCGCTCCGCTATCCCTGCTATGTTTACAACGTGCAAAAAAGGTGCCAAAGTTAATAAAGGAAGGTGTCGATCAAATCTAGCTAGGGATGATGATTCCCCCAACAGCGCTACAAGCCCCATAGAACTAGATGATAGTCACCCCCAAATTCATGAGCCTCTAGTAACTTGTACAAATAGGTATGCTATATTGTTAAATACCCAAGGGGAGGAAAGTATGCAGCCCCCTGAACCATCTTTGGATGACAACATCGAGCCGGTTGTAAATCAAACACAGGATCTGCAGGTTATACTTCATGAGGTACACTCACTCCGGGAAGAAATTGGGGCTATGAGGGCATTGCTAGAGAATCTGACTGTAGCTGTTGGGCTCCCGTCTGAAGGAGGGTCCATAGGATCAAATTGTGCAATCTGTGGAACTACTAATCCCCCTCCACTAAGCCAACAAATTGTTCAGGCATCATCAACTGCCGAGCTAAACACTGGTGGTCCGAATAAAGCTACGCCACTGTTTAGCGAGGTGGCTAAGCGGAAAAATCCCTACCATCTTTACCACTGTGCCCTACAGCCATCAATGCACCCTCCACTACTTGTAACATTCTAAGGTTAAGTAATACAGATACTCCAACAGGGCACTTATTGCATGATAGGAGTATTAATATTAACACCCCAACATCTACAAACAATCAGCATAGCACCCGAGGAGGGAGGTGGGATCAGGATATTGATGAAGCATACAATAGTCATAGAATATACATGGTGAACGTGCCAAAGTGGGATCCTAGTAAAAGAAGAGAAAGTGCAGATTCACTGACCAATAAGGCTATCCATTGGATACGCCATGTAAGGGGATGTCGTTCAGTGATTAGAGAAGACATCATCAAGGCACGTAGACTCACTTCCCCTACTAATGGACTGGACTGTATAGAATTAACCCTTCAGAGGGAGGAGATGGCCGAAAACCTATTTGCCCTTGAATTTAGGACTTGTACCCCTGACTTTTCATCCATCCAGCTAAGGAGGTTCCCGTCTGTAGTCGAGACTAGTTATCACCTTGGGCAGCCACAAATAGGTAGGATGGGTAGCTCCACACTAGAAAGTAATGACTGACTGGCAGGAGAGTCCGGAATACACAATGGTTGTGCTGGCAATTCAATAGTCCCTAATGGTAGCCATAGAGACATGAACTCGAATTGCAGTAATAGTACTATCAAGTCCACCCAAATGGTACTACCACTCACAACCCAGTTAGTGTCCCAGTATGAGCCTAGTCTAATTGCCTCCGGAGAGCCAATCGGTATAGGGAGTATATGTTATGCTGCTGAAAGAACTGGAAATTTGTCAGTCTCTAAAGGTAGCCACGCTGATACGATTCCCAATTGCACTAATAGATCTGCTATGCCCATCCAAACGGTAACCCCACGTCAACTTTGGGTAGCGTATCAGAGTGAGTCAAGTCAAATTCCGATAGTGGGGCAACACGCCTTACCGAGCAGTTATTCCACTACTAGGAGAGGCACATTGATATCATGGAACATTGCGGGGATGAGCTCTAAATTCTCATCCCCGGAATGGCATGCTTTTATCAATTGTTTTGACATCTGTCTCTTCCAGGAGACATGGCTCCTGGCACCACAACACTGTGTAGGTTTTTTAAATTATCACATCCCGGCAATAAAAAGGAGCAAAAGGCCGGCCCTCAGGAGGCCTGACCATCTGGGTCCGCCAAGAAGTAGATATTAGTATAAAAGAGCTCCCCTCTAGGAGTAATGACATACAGGTATTAAGGTTAAAATTGGACCCGCTCAAGAGCATCGACATCTACAATATTTACGTGAGGGGATCCAGAGGAGGTAAATCCCAAGTTTTAGTGGCTTTGGACGAACTCTTCGAATTGTACTCCATGGATGCCTATGGTATTATAATTGCGGGTGATTTTAATTCAACCTTCGAGCCACTTGCCACTGCAGAATGGCAACTTTCTGACGAAGAAGACGCTCAATGGGAAATCCCGAAACTGGAACTTGATCCAGTAAAAAAGTGGACGGAAGTAGTTATTCAGATAAATTCCATCTGCTTTGAGAAGGGGCTTAGGACATTAAATGGCAGGACTCCCCATGACAGTCTGGGGGCGAACACATTTAACAATGGTTACAGTAAGAGCAGGATAGATTATATCCTTATGAATTTAAAATTCTGGCACACAATCGTTGACATGATGGTTAGAGACCGCCCCGAAAGCAATCATAATCCCCTTTGTGCAACCTTTAGATGGTGGAAGCGGGAGCCACTACCGGGGGAGATGTTGAATTGTATTCCCAGGACGTTGTTCCCACTAACGACATGAGACGTCTTAAATGGGAACGAATAGTTGAAAGTACTGAGACGGTGGATAGTATTTCCAAAGATGTCGATAATATTCTTGTAGAATTAGAAACTATTTTGTCCACCAGCGGCCCACTGGACCTTGTCACCCAGTCTCATGAAAACTTTTTTAAGCATATGAGAACCTATTTTGTTAAGCGATGCAAACCATAGAAAACATTAGGTCAGAAGTCCTGCCGCTGGTATAACAAGGAATGTAGGCAGGCAAGAGCGCTCCTTGGGAACACGATTAAAGATGGAAACCCTGTCCTGGTACGTGCAGCTAGGCAGGCATACAAGAGTTCCATGTTTAAAGCTAAACGTTCCTGGGATGAGCAACGATGGCAGGATCTTAAAGAGGCTAGCACCCAGAATAATAGCAAACTGTTCTGGAATATTATAAAATGGGGTCGTGGGGGCCAACCAGAACAACCGCAGAATCATGTCATGAAGGAAGATTGGGTCAAATATTTTAAACCACAATATGCTAGAAGTATAATTGTGAATAATATGGGTGACCCAAGTTATGTATTCTATGCAGAAGAGGTTTTTAACATTAATGATGTTGTGTTATCCCTTGAAGCAGTAGCAAGCGGAAGAGCGCCTGGTCCTGATGGCGTCCCCGCCGATGTGTTTTTACATGACAAAATAAGATGGGGAAGATACATTGCTTTAGTGGCTAACGCAGTTGCACAAGGTGCCCCTGTACCAGACTCCTGGAAAGGAGCCGAAATAATCCCCGTGTATAAAAAAGGTGACAAATAATTACCGGGGAATTACCGTCCTATTAGTTTGATAGACTCACTACAAAAGATAGTGGGTAGGATGATCCTCAACAAGATTAATGAATGGATAGATGAATATAGTATACTGACCCCCCTGCAGGCTGGGTTTCGGGCATACATTAGCACCATTGATCAGGTGTTATTATTTACTCTAATACTATGGAAAACAGTGGTCCTGGGGAAAGGCAGCATATAAGCTGCCTTTGTAGATTTAAAGTCCGCATTCGATCTTGTTCCCCGTTCCAGCCTGTGGGTGACGTTGCTGGAACTGGGGTTGCCCAAAGAACTACTTACACTTATAATGAGGCTGCACGAGGACAATTACTCTAAAATTCGCTGGGGATCTCAGGGCATGGTTACCAGTTCGTTTCCGGTAGAACGAGGGGTGCGCCAGGGCTGCGCCATGGCACCTACCCTATTCTCCCTGTACATTAATGGATTAGTCGACTGTCTGACACCCGTGAATACTGATGCCCCAATTTTAGCCGATGTTAAAATACCAATTTTAATGTTCGCAGACGACACATTGTTTATTTCAAAGACCCCAAGTGGGCTCCAGCGTGCGCTGTCAATTTTTGAAAAGTTTTGTTCCGATCGTGGTCTCGAAGTCAATGTGTCGAAAACGAAATTTATGGCTTTTAACCCGCATAGAGCTTTTAAAGGTAGCATCACAATGAACAACCGACCATTGGAACAAGTTAGAGCATTCACATATCTGGGAATAAACATACAGAGTGATTTAAAGTGGAATCAGCAAATTGACCTGGCAACACTCAAGCACCGGCAAATGTCGGGAGCAATACAACTGGAGCACAAAAAGGCATTTACCAAACCGATTAGACCTGTGCTCCAAGTTTATGATATGAAAGTGGTAAGCTCAGCCCTCTATGGTGTAGAACTATGGGGGTTTGAGAATGCATCTAAACTTAGTGTAGCTGAGAATAGGTTTTTATGTAGTATTACTAATCTCCCCCTAAGTACGCCATCGTGTCCATTACATTATGATCTAGGAAGAAAGTTTATATCAGATATTGTAAAACTACGCCCAGTGCTATATTGGCGCAGGTTGTGGACAACACCAGAATTAAAGCCATATGCCGCAGGTTTCTTGGACATAATCAATTCTGATAGTTTCCATAAAATTAGATGGCTCAGGGGTATTAGAGATACTTTAGTTGACATTGGCTTGAAAATGCTCTGGGAAGATCCGACAACGGCGAGATTTCCTTCAAAAAAGTACCTAAAAGAAAAATATTGGGAGGTGATCACTTATAACACCATGAGATATAGCGAATCATCAACACTGACAGGAACCTTCTTAGAATTTAAGCACACCTCTTACCTTGAACCATACTGGGACATTATAACAAAACCACTAGATAGGAAACTGTATTTTCAGTTGAGGGTGGGCTCGCTACTCTTAAGATCTTTTACGTCTAGGTGGTCTAAATCAAGTGATAACAAGTGTCCCACTTGCCCGGCCCACAAAGAATCAGTTGCACACATGCTATTTGCCTGCCCAGCTTATGCAACTCCTCGTCGAGTTTGGCTGAGACCCTTATGCAAGTTGTTAGGCACAAGTAGGAGTGCGGAAGCCGAAAGAATTCTATGTACTAGCACCTCACCCACTATTCTAATTGCAATTGCAAAATATCTTGGGTGGACATGGGCAATAAGGTCAAAGTCAATGTAATTACGAAATTTTTATGCCTAATTGTAAATATTGATGAAGTCCTGCAAATATTTTTATCAACCTAGTGTAGCTGGTCTCTCCCGTGTCCAATGGTTCACATGAAGAAGCTACCCTTGTTGTGATCCCCCGACAGTGAACTCTTTGTGAATTTTATTCTTTTATAATAATGAGTTTTTTTTAAATTAATGTTCAGTTTTAACGAAAATCGACATATGTATTTATCGCACCTTCCGATAATGTTTTCTATTGTAAATGATGGAATATTTTTTGTAAAATGCTTTTATGATGATATGTCGAATAAAGCTTAACAAACTGGAACTGGAATTAACATAATTTCCAGCATCTTCAAAGTTTCTACGCATTCCATGTGATGCGCACATTTCAGCTAAGTGTCATTTTCTATATGAAAACATTTCTACAGCAGTTTAAACGGATTCTACAGTGCAATTCTAACACAGTCTGCAAGACGAAATTTTATTTTTAATCTTAGCTCTCTCACTTCTGAGCTAAATAATCTGCACGAATGTCAAAGCAGCAGGCAAAGTAGAGTTGATTCTTGATTCCATTCCATGTCATTGCGTTCTGTGATTCAATGGAACTTGGAATCAAGAATTTATGGGGAGAGGAAGCAGGATGGTTGCAGGAGATGAATGGTTAAATTGGTTGTTCTTAGGGTTGAATAAGTAAGAGTCTTCAACTTACTTCTGTCAGTGACTCTTGGATTCCACAGAGTGACGAGTGCCTCAACCCCACAGGAATCCACAGGTTACTTGATAGAAGCATGTTAGGAAGAAGGAAGACATAATGTTGGCGTACATGTAATTAGGAACTCTGCAGCTTTCTTCAAGGCAGAACGAGCTGATGTAGCCATTCGCAAGAATATATCTCATTTATGGGTTCTGGCAGCTCCAGGTGAGGTATTTTGGGCTATGTTCCATGGCAGGGGTTAACAGTGCTTCCATGACGTGAGGCTGACGCATGCGCCACTGTGCGTCATTGCTACAATTACTTGGGTGTGTGTGTCAGTGATTTGCGGGTTAAGTGTACCACCTGCAGTAAACATCTATACCACTGACTGCAGAGTGGGGAACGCAGCAGAGTATGCAAGGGTCACATTGCGTACAATACGTGCTGCCATTTTGGTTGCAGTGATTACCTAATCTTGGGCAAATTACGCGGCGGAATGTGACAAAGGTCAAACTACAAGTATAACATGCAGTGGATTCTCTTTCTTCAGCCTGATTACGCCAAAGGACAAGTGTCGAGTGCATCTTTGTATGAGGTAGCACAACGGGAGTCAGTCTTTGGAATACAGATACTACATTTTTGGGTGGAATTTCTTGGAGTAATATTCAACCAATGGGAAGTTGTTTATTCCTGGTGACTGATTGGAAGTTCTTATCCCTGGTGATTGTGAAGCCTGAAAAGAACATATTGGAGACTGATTGTGGGAAAGTGCACCTAACAAATCCCTCTGTACTGTTGGTGGAAGTTATTAACGGTCAAAATGTGTGCATCACAGGGTTACATTTTGATGCCACCTATTCCATTTTTGCCAGGTCCAGGGGGGCTTGCTGTGAAGTGGCATGAGTGGAAGGAGTACTTTGTTAACTATATGGAAGCAATACAAAATTATACTTTAACTTACGCCAAAAAGAAAGGTATTTTATTGCATTCGTTGGGAGCCAAAGTGGTCAGGCAATATAATCAAATGGCGAAGAAAGTAAGGACTGCGGATGAGGTGGATGTGTATGCAGATGCTTTAGATCAGAGGTCTTCAATTTTTTTTTCTCTGAGGCCCCATATGCAAAATATTTTAAAGATGGGGACCCCCTTCAAAACTCCATCACAAGGACTAGGGAGTGGAGGGGCAGGGCTGAGCACAGGGGGTTGGGGCTTATGAGATCATTTAATGGATACTTTGTCAGTAGCTCATAAGCCACTATAAATCTGTAACCTACAAAAGAGCCAATTCATCAAACAAAAACAGAAATTAACCAACAAATTCTGCTCCACATAATTGGTGTGTTGTGTTCCCCTTGCACACCTGGCCCCAATGCAACAACACCTGTTCCACTAGTGATATATAGCAGCGGCCCTGAGTAGAAGGATGTCTCCTCTTTCACCCCTCTCCTATCAATGCCTGATAATCACTAGTCTTGAAACAGGCTCTATACCTTGTTTTAGGGAGTTCTATACAGTGCAAACTCGTCTGCCCAAGTACATTGGAGCGCTTTTTTTTACATGAGCACCAGTTACATTATACAGGTTCTGATAATTGTTTTTAGGTACATGGAGATTGTGATTTGCCCACAGGATGTTTAGTCAACATCGGGAGTCAGTAAAGGCTTGTACTAATGGAGTCACTTGTAGCTCCACAAAGATTTTTTATTATTGAGAGGTACTGTGAGGGTGTCACCAGCTGAGTTCTTGAGTGCATCCTTTTAATGAACACTCATCAAAATGTTTTTAGGTATAGTCTGATTACTTATTATTAAAATATATAGATAAAAATGATGACTTACATATTCAGAGTGTTTTCTGTCACAAGCTCAGATTTTTATATCACTATATATACCAGGAGTCTCCAAGCTTTTCTGTACTGAGAGCTACTTATGTTCAATGAAACGCATGGAGAGCTACTAATATTATTAGTGTTGTATAATATCAATTCTGTTATATGTATATTAATTCAACCAAGCAAAAGCTTGGTTGTCAATGGCGGTTGTGTTCTACATGAGAAGGAAGGTGTGTTAAGTTTGAGTGGTAAGTCTCGCAATAAGCCATTTTGTGAGATGCGCATTGCAGGTGTGAACATAAATATTGTGGTTGATTCAGGGTAACTGTACACAATTGTGAATCAGGATGTGTGGAAAGAGAAGTTTTTTGGGGTGATAGGAGAAACGATGAAGCCAAGTGATAACTCTGGCAGTTTTTTAGGGGATCCTATTCCTATGATGGGTTTTCGTTGGGTTAATGTTGAATTTAAGGAAAGGGAAGTTGTATGTAGCAGAAAACAGCCTTTCTGTTTTGGGCTTCATTGATCAGAGGTATCTGTATATTATTTTGGATCCAAATAGCCTGGAACAAGTCCTTGTGGTGAATGAAAATGTTGATGCAGGGAATAAGTGGCGGTGTGAATTTCCTAAGGTGTTTTCTGGAAGTGTTGGTAAGTTGGAGGGTTTACAACACAAGATTGTTTTGAAGGATGGTGTGTGTCCTGTGATCCACTAAGTACGGGATATTCCTATGTTGATTTGAGAGGAAGTTGAACAGGAATTAGAGAAGCTATGTGAGCTGGGTACAATTGAATCAGTTGAGTCTTCAGATTGGATCTCTCCTGTTGTGGTGGTGTGCAAACCTAATCAGAAAATACAACTGTGTATTGATTTGCATGAGATCAACAGGAATATAGTCAATTCAATTCAAGGGTTTTTATAGAGCGCATAGCTATCCGAGACGGGCTTCCCCGCCTAACAGGCATTGCAAAGGTAAGTTTTGAGTTGCTTTCCAAAATCTAAGAGATTGTCGTTTGTCCTAAGGGTAATCGGTAGGGAGTTGCAGAGCTTTGGAACAAGATAGGCAAACATGCGACCATCGCCTCTGGCTCTCTTGATTCTAGGGATGGTGAGGGGAGATAGATTGTTTGACCTCAATTCTCTGTTGCCACAATAGGGATTAATGAGGTGATGAAGGATGTGCGGACCAGCCTTATGATTTGCACGGTGTGCAATGCAGAGTGCTTTAAATTGTACTCTTTTATTTAGTTATCAAGAGATACCCCACTCTGACACACCCTTACAGCACAGACAACAAGATATATCTATTGTGAGCTTGCCAGCCCTTAAGATTCAATAAAAGGACATCCTCATAAAAATATAAACTTTAACTTGTATTTTTCTGCAAGTTAATTACAAAGAAAAGAGATGCACAACAGAACGGAGTAATGCAAATGTCGAAGGAAGCATGAGCAGAGCCTATATCCTTTAAAGGCCTCATTCGCCTAAAGGTCTTTTGATCAGAGAATATGCAAGGAAACATCAACTTTATCAGATAATGTATGTGTCTGCTTTGATGGATAAATGGCCTCCTAAGAATGCCCAGCTTCTATGAGCTACACCCAGGATTAAGACTTCTCTTAAATGACAAAAACCATAGAATGTACAAAAGATGAAATGGCCTAAGGTTCAGGCATCTCTGTTAAGGAAACGGCTCACATTAAACATGAAGTTACTGTAAGCATCCATCCTGGTTTATTCAATTCCAAAGAAGGTGAGCTGATAAACAGCCTAGGACCCTTTAAAAAATGTGGAAACCTGATCCTAAGCTGAAATGAACTGCTTCCAAATATAAAACAAGGGTGTCCTAACACCTGTATCATATACATACATATATATATCCACAGCGTACCTGCGCAAGTAAAGCCCGCGCTCCAGAGAGGTGTGCTAAGCGAATGTATTGCTGCAAGAAATACAGGGATTCAAGACCTGTGTGGTTCAAACGCGTAGGTGGAGTAAGATGGCTTGATAACTAAAGAGGAGAATACCCCTTGGAGAGTGCTGCGTGATATTTCCAAATTGGTGAGAAAAACAAAATATATATATATATTTTGGTGGACAAGTTCCCTTTGCCAAAAATGTATTAACTGCAATCTAAAATAAAGGGTAGTAATTGGTTTTCATCTATAGACCTATCATCAGTCTATCATCCGGTGCTACTCTATCGGAAAAGTAAGAGACTTACTGCTTTCATCACACTTGTGGGGTATTTCCAATTTGTAAGAATACCATTTGGTTTTGCATCGGCAGCTGCAGTCTTCTAGAGAAGAATGTATCATATCTTAAAAAAAATAAAAGGAGTGCTATTTTACCAAGATGAAATTCTGATTATGAGCAAAGAGAAAGTTGAACATGAATTTGCTACGGACACAGTCAATTACTTGGGTCATGAGATATGTAACCAAGGAATCAAACCCAAGCTTGAATTGATTGAACCTGTGAAAAATGCTTCTTGTACTGGAAATAAGGAGGAATTGCGCTCCTTTTTAGGACTTGTTGTGTACTATTCGAAGTTTATGTAGGATTTTTCAGTGTAGGAGCATGTTCTCAGACAACTGTTAAAGGTTACATCAAAATTGTTGTGGTCTAATGAGTGTGTGAATGCCTTTGAGAGTATCAAAAATGACATAAGTAGTGCACCACCTTTGAAGGGGTTCGACCCGAATTTACTGAGCGTGATTACCACGGATGCTAGTGGTAAGGGTCTAGAGGTTCTTCTCACACAGATAGAGACAGATGGTAGGGAAGTAGTGACAGCCTTTGCTTCCCTAAATTTGACACCCACTGAAGAAAGATACTCGGTGATTGAGCGTGAGACCATGGCATGCATGAGGGGCATGGAGCATTTTAGGCCATTTGTGGGGTGGGGAAGGAGCCAGTTTTCAGAACAGATCACCTCGTTCTTAGTAGATACCCCAATCCCACAGATATGGTCAGACCACAAATTCATCCCCCTTGCTATTAAGAGGCCATTCGTGAATCGTTCTGCCAAGCAAACCCCCTCCTTACAACCAAGGCGCAAGTGGGCGCAACTAGCCATCAACTCAAAGCTGTCCACCACTGCCCAGGCTCGTGTCCCTGTCCTAACTGGTAAAACCTCAGAAGATTCACAACTCTTCCACACCTGGATGACCTCAATGAGCTAATCCCACTAGAACTACCCAATAAGAAAGTTAAAGCCAAAACCTATAAAGCTCCCTGGTTCACGCCCGCCTTAGCTCAACTACATCTCCAATGTAAGCAATTGGAACGCAAGTGGAGAAGAGTCTATGACGCAGTAGATCAAAAAGCATTCAAAACCAGCAGGAGGCACTACCACACTCATATCAAATTAGCAAAAAAAGAGTATTACTCAAACAAAATACTCTAGGCCCACCAAGACCAAAAAACCATCTTCTCAATTATAAAGTCCTTCACTGACCCCAAAGCATTGCATAAAGAAATTCCTCCCTCTCAGATCGTATGTGACCAGATCTCGATCTTCTTTGAGGAAAAAATCCAGAATATTTAAAAGGACTTTGCAACATCCCCTGCACAAAACCTTGATTGGGACTTGGAGCCCGACCCGACTTGCACTGGTCTCTCACTTCAAGCCTTTGAACCAGTCTCACTTGAGCAGACACAGGCTGCAATTTCCGCCTGTAAATCAGGCTCTCCCCTGGATGCCTGCCCCCTATGATTCTTCACCAAATCATAAACATTGTCAATCCGGTAATCAACCAGATAGTCAATTCCTCATTTCTCTCAGGCATAGTTCCAGATAATTGGAAACTAGCCATAGTGAAACCACTGAAATAAAGCAAAACATAGACTCATCCAATCTCTCCAATCCCCGTCCAATATCGCTCTTTCCGATACTGGGCAAAATCACAGAAAGACTAGTCCACAAATAACTATCTAAGTTCCTTGAAGCTGCCAGGATCCTCCACCCGCGGCAATCAGGCTTCCGCCCCAAGCATTCAACTGAATCTGCGCTCCTGGAAATATCGGACACTCTAAAAACTGTAGCTGATAAAGGCAGGAAGGCAGTCTTGATTTTGCTCGACTTCTCTGCCACATTTGATACCATTTCACACAGCATTCTCCTTGCAAGGCTAAAAACCAGTGGCATCTCTAATACTGTACTGGCCTGGATTGGGTCCTTTCTCACCTATCGTAGGCAAGCAGTGTCTCTTGGAACGTTCTGCTCTGCTGAACGTCCCATTGCATCAGGAGTACCACAGGGTTCATCCCTCAGCCCGATGGTATTCAACATATATATGGCCCCCCTCATCTCCTTGATATCTTCTTTTGATATTGAAGTAACGTCCTACGCAGACGATACACAATTGATCCTATCCCTGGACAAAGACTCCACCAACGCTAAACTCAATTTCAAACTATGTCTAGCTGAGGTCATCCAGTGGATGAGGGACAACTATCTCAGGTGTAATACACACAAAACTGAGATCCTACTGATAGGAAAGGACAATCCCTTCCAGCCAAGTGCTTGGTGGCCGGAAGATGCGACACCACCTCCTACTACTGTTAAAGTAGCAAAAAACCTGGGAGTGCAATTCGACACCTCTCTCTCCTTCAGACCACACGCATTGACAGTGGCAGGGACCTGCTTTAACCTTATCAAACAAAAACTAAAGAGACTACAAGTGGTACAACACGCTGCTGCCCGCTTAGTCCTGAAATTACCATGTAGGTCCTCCGCATCCGCAGCACTTAAAACCCTTCATTGGCTTCCACTACATAAGAGAATCCTATTTAAGATACTCTTAATCACCTTCAGAGCATCACTACACTTAGGCCCAACGTACCTCGCAGCCAGATTCACCCCTTACTCCACGGCCAGGACTCTCAGATCCTCATCAGCAAACCTCCTAAAACCCCCCTGTTTTAGGTACAAAACCAAGGGAGGAAAAACTGTAGCCGCACTAGGAACTAAAGCCTGGAATCTCATGCCGACACACCTGAGGTTGTTGAAAACAGAGACACAGTTCAGGAAGGCACTGAAAACTTGGATTTTCGGATCCTCAGACGAATTCTGCCTATCCCTCATATAGGGTCCCCTTGGCTCTGTCTCAACCTTCCTCCGCCTAGCGCCAGGATGCTCCTTTCGAAGTGACAGCCCGCGCTTTATAAATGCAACAATCAAATCAAAATCACAAGCCACTTAGGAAAATACTTACTACTAGGAGGGTACAAAAAGTGTCTACAAGAATTACAAAAAAGTCCATAAGATAAGATTTTGTTTACAAGGTATCGTATGTACCTGGGGTAAGAAATCGTGTTGTGGATTGTCTCAGCAGATTAGTTTTACCATTAAACAAAGTGCCAATGGATAATTGTGAAGATTTTGCCATAGCCAGTGAAGAAGATGGCGAGGAATACAGCATTAATAAGAGTGAGCAAACAACTGCATATGAAAAGGATGGTGAACTTGTGTAAGTCACTAACGTGTGTCTTTTACTAGTAGTGGGTTTCTGAATATAGAATATATTCCTCCAGAGACCAGTTGTGTGTCTATTCTCTGTTGGTTGATTTATGCTTCCTTACCAAGTTAGAGTCAATGAGTACAAGTGAAGAAAGATTCTACAGCAAAATCTCTATATGGAATTTTGAAATGGCATGACTTGTCCTTAAATCACTGCTTTATGGGAGAAAACTAACTTGCCTTAGGTCATTGTAGGTCTGAAATGGTATGAACCAGCTCCTTAGATTTGAAATACTGCAACATTTGCTCAGAGAAGTAATCCAATATTAATTACATTATGGAAGTTTACTTCACAAAACTAGTAAGATCCTGGGGCGGTTCCAGTGGTGCTTCCCTTCCAGGGATCTGGTATTTGGAGTCTGAATCAGTGGAGTGGCCGTTCACACACACACTACTAGTCCAAGAAGTAACTGGTCAGTCTTCGGAGTACTGGTGCTGTAGTTTGGCTAGCAACCAATTAAGTGTCGTGGTTAAGGGCACCAGGATTTTCAAAACTGAACAGTTCTGATCATTTCTGATCTGATTGGCAGGGGCACCAACTGGATCGAAATGTTTACCAGTTGCAATCAGAAAACTGTACTTTACATTTATGCTCTATCTGTGACATTAAACCTTAATATCTCAAGTGCAGCCCCCGTTGCTTTTCTGCTACTGTGCCTCTCCCCTTCAAAATCATTCTTTCTTCATCAAGTTTCTCTGTCCCTTTGATGAAAGCAGGTACCTGAGTTCATTCCCACCCTCACAGGGAGTTTTCTCATTCACAGAATCAAAGAACCTGATGAAGAGACCAGTAGCACCCCAGAAGACCTTGTCAGCATCATCAGATGATCAATTGTATCAGTGTGTAGAGTCTGAGAAAGCCCCCAGCTGGAGGTCGGACCTGGATACAGACCCTACGATATACGTTCAGGAGAGAAACACAGGCCTAGTGTAAGAAAAAGCTTGTGCAGAGCTACTCTTTATGGACAGTTTAAAAGATGCACACCACAGATCATCTCTTTGAGTATGCCGAGTGAGAAAACATTTTCTATGAATTTGTACCTCAGACACTTTCCTCAGATGTTCTGTTCTAGTGAGAAACCAAACTAGTGCAGAATGGGAGAAAGCTTCACTCTGCACTCCAACAATTGTAATTCTAATGTGAAATTAGTGCAGTTAATCTGAATATCCTGAGGATAAACCATACCAGTGTAAGGAGTGTGAGAAAAGCGTGACCCCCAAAAACATTTCTGTTGAAATATTGAGAAATGCTTACAGGTGAGAAAATCTAGCTGTATATGGAATGTGGATAAACCTGTACTGAGGGCTCTTTGCTGCACAGGCATCAAATAGTTCCTTCTGAGGATAGGTCATACCAGTGTACTGAAAGTGGGAAAAGCTCCACTGAACCAAAGAAGCTGTTGAGAGACTAGAGAGTCTTTATAGGTGATGAACGCTATAATTGTACAGCATGTGGGACAAGCATTACTGAGAATGGCACACTGGTGAAGCAACAGATAATCTGTGCTGGTGGGAAACCGTTTCAGTGTAATGAATGTGGGAAAAACGTCACTGAGAAGAAATCACTGTTGTGATATTGTCCATACTGGTTAGAAACCATGCAACTGTACAGAAAGTGGAAAAAGATCAACTGATAAGGGCACACTGGTGAAGTATAAGATAATGTATACTGGTGAGGAACCCTATCAGTGTACCGAATGTGAGAAAATCTTCACTTGGAATAGCATACTGTACATTCATCAGAGTACCGATACTGGTGAGAAACCCTATCACTGTACAGAATGTAGGAAATACTTTAGTGAGAATGGCACACTGGTGACGCATCAGACACCCCATTCCAGTGATAAACCCTATCAGTGTACAGAATGTGAGAAATGCTTCACTGCAAATAGCACACTGTTGGTACACCAGAGACTACATAATAGTGAGAAACCCTATCAGTACACAGAATGTGGGAAAAGCTTCATTAAAACATACAGTTTGTTGAAACACCGTAAAGTCCATATTGGAGAGAACCCCTTCCACTGCACAGAATGTGGGAAAAGGTTCACTCAGAAGAGCGCACTGTTGAATCATCAGAGAGTCCATACTGGTGAGAAACCATATCAGTGCGTAGAATGTGGAAAAAATGTGTCTGACAAGAAATCACTGTTGATACATCAGAGAATTCATACTGGTGAAAAACCATATCAGTGTGAAGAATGTGGGAAAAGATTCACTAAGAAAGGCACACTGGTAAAGCATCTGAGAATCCATACTGGTGAGAAACCCTATCAGTGTATTGAATGTGGAAGAGGCTTCACTCAGAAGATAGCTATCTTAAGACATCAAAGAACCCATACTGGTGAGAAGCCCTATCAGTGCACTGAATGTGGGAAAAGCTTCAGCGTGAAGAGCAGCCTGGTGGATTTTCATAGAATCCATACTGACGAGAAACCATTTCAATGTACTGAATGTGGGAAAAGCTTTACTGAGAAGGGTACGCTGTTGAGCCATCAGAGAATCCATACTGGTGAGAAACCCCATCACTGTACAGAATGTGGAAAAAGGTTCATTCAGAAGAGCACACTGTTGAAGCATCAGAGAATCCACACTGGTGAGAAACCCTATTGGTGTACTGAATGTGGAAAAAGCTTCACTGTGAAGAGCACATTGTTGAAGCATCAGAAGTCACACCGGTGAGAAACCGTATTGGTGTACTGAATGTGGGAGAGGCTTCACTGAAAAGAAAGCTATCTTAAGACATCAAATAACCCACACTGGTGAGAAACCGTATCCATGCACAGAATGTGGGGAAAGCTTCACTGATAAGAAATCACTGTTAATACATCAAAGAATTCATACTGATGAGAAACATTTTCATTGTTCGAATCTGGAAAAAGCTTCGCTCAGATTCCCTCATTAAAGGCAATTCATTGTGTCAAACATGAGAAAAGCTCCACAAAAATGCAGATATTGTAAAATAATCTGAGAATATCTTCATTGTAGAAAACTCATAGCCTAGAATATGGAATAATAGTAAAGCAAGGGGACTTAAAATATATCGGCATTTGGGAGATAAAATGGATACAAACGTGTTTCCAGAAGACAAATCCAAAATATAATAAGAGTCCTCTCTTTCACCCTTTTCTATTATTTGACAATTTCTTCATATTATAAACATTGCTACCTTGCCGTGCACAGGGGTACGTGACTGGTAAATATAACTGTGTGCGTAATTGTTGAAAGTAGAAAGGTAAAGATCATCATCGCCATGGTGTCCGACCAAGAGCTTTTTTTAGTCAGTATTACACCATTAACTCACTATCTAAAATTTCCTCTCCATGACAACTGTTTGTGCTTTCATAAGATATTACTTGTAACATGAATTAATATGCACGTGTAGACACACACCTGTGAAAAAGAATGTGCACCAAGAACACAGTATTTGGAAAAATAAAGCAAGAGTCACACAATTCATACTGTTAGAAAATTCCATGTTAAAGCTTCAATGTAACTGACTTGAGAAAATATTTATAATTACTTCTTATGAGAAAACATCATGATGTATGAAGATCCGTAACATGTAATATGCTGTTTATTATCATTGATTTTTGTTGTTTAAAAAAGAAGTATCTTTATTGTTACGAGTAAGTGAAATGCCATACTGTTATACTGTTTGGTTGTCTGTAGCAAAAAGACAAAAGCAATTCTTAATTATGTAGATAAGTGTGAGGGGAGGCCCTTTTTTGCAGGCTCCACCCCCACACTTTTTGCCCTACTATTGCTGGATTTAGTGCACTGTATTACTCTGTAGTGCCTGTGGACCCTGCATACCAGACCTCGGTGCATGGGCTCTGACCCTTAAAAGTGTATGTTTAATTGGCTTATCTCCAATTGGTATACGTTTACTAATACATTGGTCCCTAATGTATGACACCAGATGTACCTTGTGTCTATACGTTAAGTGTTCCTCATGGACTGCAACACTTATTGTGCCACCTCGAGAGTGACAATGTGTAACATCTCTCCCACACTGCCATTGCAGGCCGGAAGAGCAGCTTTAAAACTGCTAACTTGACTGTGCCATTTCAACCTGTGGGGAAGCCCAAACTTTCCTTTTTAATATTTATTAGTCACACCAAAGGTAGGTCTAAGAAGCCTCAAAGGCAGGGTGCATTATATTATAGAGAAGGATATCAGTTATGTTTTACATGTCCTGTGTGAGAAGTTGGCCTGGCATATCCTGTCCACTAGTTCTAGTGGGCACCTTGCACCAGTCCAAACGACCCTTATTGATGATAGGTTTAAAGACAACCTTTATTGAAAGCTATCCTATTGGTAGCTATGGAGAGCAGCCTTCAGGCTAAGTTTTGAAGGAGTGTAAAGCATCTTGGTTTACCAGATTATAACCTCTTGAATGACCAAATGAAAGGAGAACCACACCAGGTGTATATAAAATATATGTATTTATTTCTAAACACTCACTACTAATCTCTTTATGAGATTAGAGTCCAAGATACACAATATCACAGTATTAAAACGACAGTAAATAGCACAATATACAATGGGCCCCAGGGGGGGACCAAACCATATATTAAGAAAGTGGTATAAGAACCACGACTTGACTAGACACAGTGCCTAGAGCACGTAGAATCGCTGGGACCCCAAGTAACCACCCAAGGTAGTGACACAGGAGACCCACGGGGGACGTGTGCAGTGTGAGAACACAGCCGCGAGCGCCGTAGGATTCTATGAGGAAAGTCGCAGTTGGAATTTTAAAGATAAAGGACACTTAGGAGAGGACTTTGAGCAAACCCCTTTAGACTTAAGGGTTTCTAGGGCCAACACCCACGGGAGCACTGGAGTACTCGAGTTACCTCACCCAGGGGAGCCGGGTGCATAGGTGTCAAATGGTGTCGGGAATCGTCATTGATTTCAATGGCGATCTGCTGCAAAGTGCTGCTGCCATGAAGAAGAAAAGTGTCCGGGATGATCCAAGCCTGGATCGAAGATGTGAAGAACCTGAAAGCAGAGGGGACAGAGTCTGGGTCACTAGACAGTGACCAGGGGCATGATAGATGGATGCCCACGATGCCAGGTGCTTCAGGTGCAAAGAGGTGCAGCTTGACTCTGCAGCCACGGGGCCCAGGAGATGTCGAGGACAACCAGGAGCCGGATTCGAGCTGTCCCACAAAGAATGTCGAGTGCTGGGGTGTCGGTGCTCAGATTGAACCCAACAAGCCTTGGCAACAGCAACCCATGCAGGAAGAGTAAAGATGCTTTGGTGTGGACCAGCAAGGTCCGGGGGACTCCCCAAGCAATGGAGAGTCGGGGCACGTCTGGAGCAACCAGGGTAGCCCAATTAATCTTAGTGTTGCCTTCACAGGAACCCACCATTCGACGGACCAGGGATCGCGAAGGGACCTCAAGAGAAAACACAAAAGGCCAGCTCACGGAACACTCGAGGAGTGTAGGTGGCCAATCTTTGGTGGAATTGCTGCTCGGGGTCAGGGCTACAAGAAACCCAAAGCCCAGCCTCAGAGGTCGCTTCAAAGCTGATGCTTCTGCAAATGGTCGCGGTGTCCAGGGGTTCGGGTTGCACGGTATCCACGAGGGATACAGGCCTCAGACTTGCTGAGCACACAGATCAACCTCAGAAACCACGGGAACCCACCTCCTGTGTTGCAAAACTCTTGGGAGTCCTCAGAAGCTTCGGAGGTGCAAACCGGACAGATGCGTCTTTGGTGCCTGCCAAGCAGGGGAGTAACTCCTTTACTCCAAGGGAGATTCTTCAGTCATCCAACGTCGTGTAGATAGTTGAAGTTCTGGGATTCTGTAGCAGAGTTTCGTCCAGGTAAATCTAAAGTCCTGTTGCCAGGGGTTCCTACTTTATTCCCAAGGAAGGGGTGGGACAAACTCTGGGGACCCACCTATGGGAGGGTCAGGAAAAAGGGGTGGCTACACCCATTTCCTTTGTCCAGTTTCGCACCAGAGCAGGGGCTGGTAGCCCCTGCAACCGGTTTGAGCTGGACTATGCACAGGGACACCAAATGTGCCCCCAGTGCAGACTTCAAAGCACTCTTGGAGTGCACCCACCCAGCCCCAATACACTAAAGCCTGTCTGGGAGGTGGTCACACCTCCCTGTGACAGGAAACCTATTGTCCAGGCCTCCCCTGCCGGAGTTTCATCTAGCAGCAGGAGGGCAGACTCGTGTCTGTGGCTGCAGCATCCATTTTGTGATGCCAGGGTTCTGTTAAGCTGGTACCGGGTGTACCGGTGGTGCCATGTTTCTCCCTCTAGTAGGGTGGAATCATACCTCCCACCCCAGTTACTGGGGTGGAGGTATGATTCCAAGGTGTTTGACACCAAACACGACATGTTTCCATGCAGCCGTTTTAAAGTTAGCATTTACCGCGAGGTTATAATGCACTTAAGAGTATATGGTTTGGCTGCATCACAAACAACCCCGGAAAGAAGATTCCGAAAGCTGCAGAGGGGCTCTGCTCATGCATGGGCACCCATTCACATGAAACCCAGCACCCTGCCTTCAGGATTGTTAAGGCCTGCCATAGGGGTGACTGATAGGTTTACATGTGCAGTGATATGGAGCGATATAGGGAACCTATATCTCAGTAAGGGGTGCATACACCACCTTACACAGGTTGCAGTAGCAGACCTGTTATGTCATTTTGGGTGGCCTCTCAGGGATGGCATAATACATGCTGCAGTCCCTGGGAGGCCTCTGGGGTACCTATGCCCTGGGTACATAGTATACCATATACTAGGGACTTATAAGGGTACCCCAGAATCCAATCTGGAGTGTACCTAAAGTACATACAAACAATTTAGAGTAGAAAGCAGATAGACTGGGGTCCTGATTAGCAGGGCCTCAGTCTGGCTAAGTCGAAAAACAGTGAAACATCAGCAAAAAGTGGGGGTTTAAATCCGTATTTGTAAAGCGCGAACTACTCACCCTTACGGGTCTCAAGGCGCTGGGGGTAACTATAAGAAGCAGATCCTACTCTCCTACATCCTGACAGCAAAAAACCTGCATTGTCGTTTTCACTGTATTAAGATGAGTACCTCCATTGGTTAGTGTGGAGTTACACACTGACAACTCAGTATTGCTAACTTCCAAATGGGATTATTAAAGTTGAAACTTTAAGGTATCAAAAGAATCATTGCATTAAAAAGACCAAAAAGGTGGGGGTTTAGCAATCATTCATAACAACAACTTGGCCGTGACCGAAATCGAGACCTTCAACTATAACTCCTTCGAATGCCTAACCGCCAACATTAACTCCAGCAATAACAAATTACTACACTGCCATCTCCTATATCATCCCCCAGGCAACACCACCACATTCACTGAGCACCTGTCAGACCTGATTGCCCAATGCTCTCTCCGAGACAACAACAACCTAATTCTGGGCGATCTCAACCTGCACTGGAATGATAAGAACAGCTCACCAATACAAAACCTGAACGAGTTATTACATACCAACAACCTCACCAAGCACTGCTTAGAAGAAACTCATATCAAAGGGGCAACCCTCGATGCCATCATCGCCCAACGCGACGCAATCACAATAGACCACATCCTACCGGTCGACTGGTCAGACCATCATTTAATCCTTTTATGCATCACGCAACCAATGATCTGCCAACCTCCCATTCAAGACCCCCCCACATGGACAAGAAACCTAGCACAGATCAGCATAGTCGACTTAGAAGAAAAAATAAGCACCCTCCTGCCCATCTCCCCAGATGGTCTTTCCACAACAGAACTCACATCCCACTACAACACAACTATGTCCTCCATCTTAGACCAACTAGTCCCCCTGAAACTGAAAAAATCCAGGAACATCCCCTCCAGATCCTGGTTCAACAAGGACATTAACGACGAAAGGAGACAACTCAGAGCTACAGACGTCGATGGAGAAATAATCCCTCCTCTAGCCTCTGCGAGAAACTCAAAACAGCAAGAAGGAACTACAAAAAACATATCAACAATGAAAAAACCAACTTCTTCTGCTCCGCTCTTGAGAATGCGAAAAATAGGCCAAAAGAACTCTTTAACATCATCAGGCAGTAAACCTCCAAGACCTCTGCAACCCCAGTCCAGGCCTCCAAAGACCTGTGTGACAACTTCGCCAACTTCTTCAATGACAAAATCACCAAGATTGAGCTATCACTTGACATCAACCTCAACCCCTCCTGCATAAGCTTAGCCCCAACAGTCGAAAACACCACGAGCTTGCTCCCAACGAAAGCCTGGATATCCTTTAACCCCGTACCTGAAGCTGAGATTCTCAAACTAATCTCTTCCTCCAAGCCCTCATCCCACAGCCTCGACCCTGTACCTATCCAATTGTCTAAAAAACTGAAACTCTCCCTTGCACCAATATGGTGTGAAATCATAAACAGCTCCTTGAAAACCGGCAGCATACCAGACTGCCTCAAAGTCGGCCAAGTCACACCACTACTGAAAAAGCCAGGCTTAGACACCAACGTCCTGAACAACTTCAGACCTGTTTCCACCCTCCCCTTCCTAGTCAAAATCCTCGAAAAATGCGTTCTCCTTCAACTGAACCAGCACATTGACAACATCAACCTGCTGGACCACCACCAATCGGGCTTCAGAAAAGGCTGTAGCACCGAAACCGCGATCCTAAACATCGTGGATGACATCCTCAAGTCCCTTGATACGGACCAATGCTGCTTACTCATCCTCTTAGACCTATCGGCAGCCTTTGACACGGTTGATCACAATCTTCTCATCAAGGCTCTCAAAGACCGAGTAGGTGCGGACGAGGTGGTCCTACAATGGTTCTCCTCCTTCTTTCACAACCACTCCCAAAGGATAAAAATCAAATCCTTTATGTCCGACCTACTCCCCGTCAGAGGTGTCCCCCAAGGTTCAGTGCTCTCCCCTCAACTGTTCAACATATACATGGAACCCCTCACCACCATTCTGAAAAAAGCCAACATCCCCTTCCACCTATATGCAGACGACACCCAGATCTACTTGGAAACCTCCTCCATTAACGACATTCTAAGACTCAACAACACTCTTAGAGAAGTTCAACAATGGCTATCAAGTAACCACCTCAATCTCAATCAAGACAAAACCGAAATCCTCCTCATCTCCAACAGAGAAGAAAACCCTCAAATCGTAGAGTGGCTGAAAGCAATCAACGCCCTTAACAGTAATCTCACCCTGGCGAACTCGGTAAAATCGCTAGGAATCACCCTCAACTAAAATCTAAGCATGACCAAACACATTAAGATCTCCACGAAGAGTGCCTTCCTCAATTTGAAGCTTCTCAACAAAATGAAACCCTTCATCCCGCCCATGGACCTCAAGCAAGCCACCCAATCGCTGGTGCTATCTAGACTTGACTATGGGAACACAGTCCTCTCCGGTACAGCTCGTTCCCACTTAGCGCCACTCAAAACAACTCTCAATGCTGCTGCCAGAATGGTCACCGGAGTTAAAAAATATGACCACTTATCTCCCGCACTCAGAGAACTAAAATGGCTCCCAGTCGAAATGCGTGCCAGCTTTAGAACTGCTTGCCTCACGCACAAAGCCCTGCACACAGGGAAACAGGAATACCTGGCCTCCAAACTCAAGAAAGCCGGCCAGTCAAGAATCCTCAGGAGTTCCAACACCCTCTTACTCATCCCTCTGAAAACACGCAAACAAAAAACCGTGTCCCGATCCTTCGCTGGAAACGCACCCAAAATCTGGAACTCCATTCCAGTCGATATCAGGACTATCCCCTCCTTTATAAAATTCAAAAGACTCCTAAAAGACCTCTACCTCAACCGGGCCTTCCCGGACTGAGAACCAAAACGCACAAGCCTGCACGCTGCAGCCACCAGGCAATGTTCCACCACCTTACCTCCTGCTGCACGTTACGGACCCTTGTCAGTGTTCCTCCACTCCCTACCTCATCCCCGCTCCCTAACCCCCTCCTCGTTCACCTCCTCTCGGAGGGAGATTTAGCCCAAGACTTTGTGCACGTAACGAGACTACCTCAGGACCTCTCTACCTCAATGTCGCACAGCACACTGGGACTTCTGAACACTTATGCCTACCTTTGTTTCTTTTATTTGATTTCTCCCTGATATTTGCTGTAAAGCGCTCCGATACCCTCGGGTCTGGCCAGTGCTATATAAAACCTCTTAAATAAAATAAATAAATAAATAAAATAAATCCAACTTGATGCCCAATTTGAGTTTAATATAACTATTTTATAAATGGCAATTTTTAGAAAGTTGTCACTTTGTTGCCCAAAACTTTCCAGTAACTATCTTTGGTTGCACACAACTGCTGTCCTCGAGACAGCCTGCTGCCTTCCTGGGGTAAGGTGAGAACAACTCTCTTGAAGAGGAACAAAGGACCTGCTTAGTGGAAGAAGTGTGATCTTCTGGCAGGATGGCCGGGGGAAAAGGGGGTGAGCCCAGAAGGCGAGATTGAAAGTGGAAGCCACCTTTGAAGTGCAATTTGTAGTCTCATTAGGAAGGGGTGGCCTTTTGTTTAGGCAGACTACATGGCTTCTCGGGCACAGGGGGAAAAGCCGCTGTCAAACTAGTTTTTCAAGTGTAGTGTAGCCACCAGGTAGCCACAACTATGGGATGGGCTAGAGAGCTCCACACACTAAGAGAAAGGTCCAGCCATGTTGGGAGTGGGTAGAATAGTGCACTTTGGGATAGCTAGATGCCACATGTAAGAATTTTTTTTTTTTGTTCGAGGTCGTGTTAACTCTTCTCAAGGAACAACCACAGTCCTTGTCAGCTGAATCACAAAAAGTCAGCAAATATACCTGTGCTCAACCCTCCGATAGCGTGGCACAAAAGCAGTCAGACTTAACTTAAAGGCACTGTGTTGGGTATTTATGCAGCACACAAACAGTAATCAAGTGTAAACACAACATAAGAAAAGTCCCACACCATAAATAGAATAATATGTAATAAATAATATGACTCAAAAACAAATTAAATTAAAGCAGTAGAACTGGAGTTATACATTTATAAAGTTTAAGGTGAAAAATAGCAGCAAAAAGAATAAAGCTACCACGACAGGTGTCTGGTCGCACAAGACCATGTGATGGAGCGTGGTTCGGCTACAGTGAGTGGATTGGGCCTAGTCCTGGTTTAGCTTCAGACTTAAAAGAAATTTAAAGAAAAGTTGCTGAGGTGGTAAAGTTCATCAGGGCAAAGCAGCCGGCGTAGTCCGAGGTGCCTTGGCCCACATCATCGCCAGGAAGCGGCTTGACGAATTTGCGGTGAAGATTTCTACATTCGGACTATGTCTATTTTTTTAATGTTGAAAATCTCTAGAGAGATGAAGCCTCAGGCAGTAGCTGACGAGGGCTTCACAAGGCGAGCAGGTAGGTCCCCGTCAGTTCTCAGGACAATTGTGTTTTTTTTTTACTTATATTTTTTTATTTCAATCCATGACAATACAAATCAAATCACAATTCATTGAAACAATCCTGCTAAAAGCTGGAAAAAGATAAGACAGAAAACATGATACATCCGAAGGTTAAAAAGGGGAGGTGATACACATCCTTTAATAAATACATCTCAAATGATTATAAACCATGGATATTCAGTCTTTCATGTGTTCAATCATAGGGCCCCATATCTGCATACCCAACTTCCGCCTACGTGAGCCTTTAAGAGCATATAAACTATATTCAATATTAAAGATCGAATAAAATCTAGCTCTCCACAGCTCAAAGGTAGGGGCGTCCTTCTGCAGCCACAGAGGCAATACAGAGCCTCGCCACAGCTGTGGCTAGGAAAATCAAATACCGAAACTTGTGTGCTGGTTGCCCCACCCTTACATTTTCCTCCATCCCTAGGAGCAATGTAGACTTCGTAATATTTATGACTACCCCAGTTATTTAAAAAAAGAAACTTCTCAATATGCCCCAGGAGATTAGTCAGGTGCCCGCATGAATAAAAGATATGTACAATGTCTGCCACCTCTGCTCCGCAGCGAAAACATTTCCCATCGTTAACCCCGCCCCATTTAAACATTTTAGCGCGGGTATGGTACAGATTGAACACTGTCTTATAGTGCTGTGCCCGCAAATTAGCAGACATTAATATCCTCCCTGCAAGATCGATAGATTGTTCAATTTGGATACCCTGACACCCTAACCTGTTGTCCCACTTGAGATTTTGGGCATCTAGATCATCCCTCTGAGTGCCAAGCAACAGGTTATATAAGGTGCTGATACGGGCTTTACTTCTGATAGCCTCAACAAGCCGATTCAGCTCTATCACCCGTTGTCTCTTACACAGATAATCACGAATTTGTAAAAACTTTAAAAATTTGGTCTTAGGCAGATGATATTTATCGGCGAAAATAGCGTAAGATGCCAAGCTCCCATTGATATAAAAATCACCAATTTGTAAAATCCCTTTACTTCTCCATCTGTCAATAGTCCTATCCCAAAAGACCGACGGAAGTGAGACCGAGGCAGATGTGGGAGTGTAATACGAAACCCCTTCAATTTGATAAAGTTTCCGTATAACCTTCCAAACCTTGTAGGCGGTGCTTAAAACCTTGAACCGAGTTTTTTTTATATTTAACTAAATTCAAGCATCATAAATAAGCGGTTCTTGGCATCAGCACCCAACAACATCTGATAAATAGATGGGGCTTCAGCAATATTGCATATCCAGCTTCAGAAAAAACCACAGTACGGAAACCGCCCTCCTCGCCGCAACAGACGACATCCGCACCCTACTGGACAAAGGAGAAACAGTAGCCCTCATCCTCCTCGACCTATCAGCTGCGTTCAACACAGTCTCCCACCGCACCCTAATACGCAGACTCTACGACGCAGGAATCCAGGACAAGGCCCTCGACTAGATCCGCTCCTTCCTCTCCGGCAGGACGCAGCGGGTCAGACTCCCCCCTTTCCTCTCGGCCCCCACACCTACCACCTGTGGAGTCCCCCTGGGCTCCTCCCTCAGCCCGACGCTCTTCAACGTCTACATGGCTCCACTCGCCCCCATCGTCAGAACCTACGGACTCAACATCGTGTCATACGCAGATGACACCCAGCTCATCCTCTCCCTATCCAACGAGCCCAACACCGCCAGACGCAACTTTCGAGAAAGCATGGAAGCCGTCGCCAAATGGATGAAAAACAGCTGCCTACAACTAAACACCAACAAAACAGAAGTACTCATCATGGGCCCAAACCCCGATGCCTGGAGCGACACCTGGTGGCCCCCCACCCTCGGAAACCTGCCAACCCCCACAGACCACGCACGCAAGCTGGGAATCATCCTGGACTTCGAGCTCAAAATGGACCGCCAGATCAACTCTGTCTCGTCTTCCTGCTTCCACACCCTCCGCCTCCTTCGTAAGACCTTCAAATGGATCCCCCTCGAACACCGAAAGACGGTCACTCACGCCCTGGTCACCAGCAGACTCGACTACGGCAACGCACTCTACGCCGGAATAAACAAAAACCTCACCCGCAAGCTACAGAACATCCAGAACGCCGCCGCAAGACTGGTCCTCAACCTGCCAAAACACTGCCACATCTCCCAGCACCTGCGCACACTCCACTGGCTCCCTGTCGAGGCGAGAATCACCTTCAAGATGCTCACCCACGCACACAAAGCCCTCCATGGCACCGGACCAGCATACCTGAACAGCCGACTCAAATTCCACGCACCCCAAAGGACCCTACGATCAGCCCAGCTCTCCTACGCCGTGGTCCCCCGCACCAGAAAGACAAGATCGGGAGGCCGCTCCTTCTCCTTCCTCATGGCCAAAGCATGGAATGCCCTTCCGCTCCACCTCAGACAGACATCGCTCCCCATCTTCGCAAGAAACCTCAAAACCTGGCTCCTCGACAGACCCCCTCCTTGATGAATGGAACCTGCACCCCCCCCCACCCCTAGCGCCTTGAGACCCTTACGGGTGAGTAGTCGCGCTTTAACAAACCCCTGATTGATTGATTGATTGATTGCAAACCTCTGCTCTGGATAGTAAGATCCGCATATTTTCAGGAATGCAGGCATAATCATACAGCGTAAAATCCGGGACTGCCCAACCACATTTCTCCCGAGGTAGCGTCATAAAGCGCATTGCTCTCCGGGATTTCCCTTGGGCCCATAAAAACCTAGCACAGATCGATTGAAGTAATTGCAACTGGGCTCGGTGAGTTCTAGTGGGACTGATCTAAAATAATATAAAACCTTAGGTAAAATCATCATTTTAAGAACATTACATCGCCCCACCGACAAGTGCAAGCATTCACAACGGTCTAGATGTTGTTTCACTCTCGTTAAAATAGAACCCCAATTAACCTCCACCAGTGTTTTTAAACTTGTCCTTATTCTAAAGCCCAGATATGATACCTCGTTCATGACCCTAGGGTCATTACTACAGTCTTGATTTATACACATAATCTGTGTTTTGAACACATTAAGTTTGCAGCCTGAAACCAAACCAAATCTACGTTCAAGCTGCTCTATCTCAGGCATAGCAGTAATAGGGTTAGATGTTACAACCGCTATATCATCCGCATAGGCGAGCACACAATATTGCTCTTGCCTACAAATAACAGATTCAATTCTGGGGCTCTGCTCTAACATGGTTAAAATGGGATTGATGTATAGTGAAAACAGCAATGGGGAGCAAGGACACACCTGTCTTGTACCTCTGGTAATGCGTTCAGGTTCAGACTCTAAGCCCATCATACAGATTTTAGCAGTAGGGGTCCGATATAAAACCTGGATAGCTTTAACAAAACCTGGGCGAAAGCCTAGCCGTCGTAGAACCGCCCATAAGAAGTCCCACGCGACCCGGTCAAACGCCTTTTCGGCATCTAAAAGTATCAGACCGAATTTATTACCCTGAGCATTGGCCACGTCCAGCAAGGTTATTACCCTATTAATATGGTTAACTGTGCTCCTATAGGGTATAAACCCATGTTGCCATATTGACACTAGAGGAGAGATGATTCTAGCCAACCGGGCCGCCAAGATTTTTGCATAAACTTTGCCATCGCAATTTAACAATGATGTGGGTCGATAAGAACCTGGAAGATTGGGTAGCTTATCTTTTTTTTTTTTTAAACGATTATGCTTGCCTCATCCCATGATAGTGGCGCCGCCCCTACCTGTGCTTGTTGAAAAGTAATCAACATATCCCTTTTTAACTCCTGGAAAAAGGTTTTATATACCTCTAATGGCAATCTATCGGGTCCCGTTGCTTTACCATTAACTAGGCCCATTGATGGCCGCCTCAAGCTCCTCCATAGTTATTGGTGACTCCAAAATATCTGCCTCCTGCTGGCTCAACACTTCACTATTAAGATTTTGCAGCAGAATCTCACTTGCCTGTACAGCAGAACAGTCTCCTGTATAGAGTCCTTGAAGAAAATCATGAAAAACATTGAGGATCCCAGCAGGGGTATCTACCTGATTACCATGTGTATCTGTCATAGCCTTGATTCTTTGTGCTGCCTCCCTTGACCGTAGCCTTTGCGCCAGACACCGCCCTGTCGCCTCTCCATACTTGTAACTCTGTTCTTTATCGAGAGTATGTTTAATGGCTATTGCCCTGCTCCACTGCAAATTAATTTTGGCCTTGCAGCGGGCTACCTCAGTTTGCAGCAGTGCAATATCACCATTGGCTTGAATTCCCAACATAAGATTCTCTTCAGCTATTGTAAGCTTTGTATATAATTCCTGAGTCACCAATTTCAGCTGCCTTTGCTTATATAGCCCAAAACTAAGAGTCTCTCCCCTGAACCCAGCTTTTAGAGCATCCCAGATGTAGCCACATGTAGTAGAGTTACGGTTAATAAGCAAAAACTGCCTTATCCAATCATTCATGTGTACAACAAATGTTTCATCCAGCAATAATTTCCTATCGAATGAGAAGGATCTGGCCCTAGGACATATACTAATTGCCTGGATATCAATTACCAAGGGGCCATGATCCGCCGTAATCCGAGGGAATACTTGTATTTCAGCTTCTACCAATAGTGCTGTTGGAATAAAAAAATAATCTAACCTTACTAATTTATGATGTGGGTAAGAATAAAATGTAAAACCTGGGTCAGGGCCTCGTAAAGCGGCCCAGGCATCAACCAGCCCGTGATCAGCCACCAGGTGCTGAAGAGCCTTGAACACTTTGGGTTTCCTACCAAGATGGCGACCGCGCGGACAGTCGTGTAAGCTCGAGCTCCCGGACCCTCGCTTCTCGCACTTTCATATGGAGTCCCCTCAGTAATTACAGGCTGACAAAATGCTCGGCAAAGCAAGGAAAACAAAATAAAGGGAAATCTCGCCTCTTGGATCGGGATGCTCTGGTGTGTCCGGTTTGCTGCGACGGCGTCCCGAGTATCGGTGCTGTGGCTTCTGGAGCTGGTTTGGCGTTCTTCCGGGTCTTCGTACATGAGGAGGCCATGGAGTGACGGTGGGGCTGACCTGGCAGTGCCCCCTGTGGTAATGCCTCCAAAGGCTGGACGTGGGAAGGTCCGTAATCCGATGGAAGCTTGGGGAGTTGGAGGAGCAGCTGGTGGAAACTCGGTACGAGGAGGCAAAAACGGCAGCATGGGAGACCCAGTAGTCGAGAGACGAGAGAGCACATGTGGGGAAACAAGCGGTAAGCGTATTGTGCCGTCTTTGTTTTTCTGGGGGAAAACGAAAAAGCAGCCTACCCCTCCACACGCATGCCCTGTCAAGGAGGTTAATGGAAAGATTGTTAAGGGGGGGGAGCTCCAATTACTGGTCGAGGTGAGAAGGATGTTGACCTGAAGGGGGCTGTCAAACTGGGGGCATGCCTGGTAAAATCACTACCCAGAATGAAGGAGGCAGCAAAAAGGCTTCAAAAATGGATAAAAGGAGAGGTGATAACACTAATGCTGATGCTGATATTGGGGATCATGCGATTAAAACAATTATATTGGATGGCCGCGGTAAGGATCCCCCGGTTGAAACCAGTATAACTGATGGGCAGAGGAGTGAACCCTCCAACGTTGACAGTCTAAGTGTAAAATATGATAACACCATCCAGAGACTGGTAAAGGAAATTGATTCAGGGGACAAATTTTTCTCCCACTCTGACCCCTCGGATACTTCTGAGGACGAGACCGAACCAACTACTCGTTCAAACCGCAGGAGGGGTTCCCCAGACAGTGGTCATAGTGCGATAAGTAGTTCCCACCCGGAAGATCTGGGTACAGACACACCGGGCACACCAGAAAGTCCACGAATGGTGCGCAAGAGAGGTGCCACTGAAAGCACCGATGCCATGATGTGGGACTATTCCTTCCTAGCTGAATCTGGGGCAAGTGGTGTGACCACCGCGACACAGCCAAGTGAAAAGGCGTTGGAGAAATCAGAGGACATCTCATTGGCGGTCATATATCAGAGTATAATGGCCCATAGAGAGGAGACGCGTATTGAGAGCCAGCGCACTGATTAGCAGTGGCAAAGTACTCAAAGCATCTAAAGTGGCAACTCTATGTCAGGAAAACGGTCTAGGGGAAAGCAAAAAGTTTTAGGGAACTTTAGCCAAAAAGGCCAAGTCCTACAATTGATTTGTTAGCTGTCTATAAGTACCAATGACGTTTCATAATTATCCTGGTTTGAGGATGTCTGTTATGGAAGTCAGTTTAAAAACACGTCTCTGGGTTGCTCTTCTTGTCGGATGTTTGTTTGGCTCAGTTCTTCATGACTGCTTTTTGCTGACTTTCTTGCCAGAGTCTTCAAAAATATTTCTTTTATATTCTCTAAGTTCAGGGCAAATCATCAGTTCTCTGGCTTTTTCAGAGTAGGTCTCTTCCTCACTGCAGTTACGTTTGATGCGGTGTAGTTCACCCTTCGGATTATTCTGAATAGTACTAGGCGGATGGCCGCTATCTCTCTTTAAGAATTGAGTTTGCTGCAGTACTTTTTTAGGTGGGCTTAGCCTAGACCTATTGATTTTCCTAAAATAACATGTAACTTAAAGGGGCTTACAGACTTTCCATTGGTTGGTTGTTGTGTCTTTCACATTGTGCTTCCGCCCACTGCAGCATACAGCCTGGGGCAATGGGGTAGCCTACTTCAGCCACTGATTATCTGCACTTTGAGTGACTGCTCATTCACAAGCGGGACATCCGCACAAAAAATAGTTCCCTTTTCGCTTGAAAACAAATTGTAATGAATTTATTGATATAAATGTCACAATAACTTTGCAACAAGGTGCTGTACTTTCCGGGCCCTCCTGCACCACCCTTCTTTAAGCCCGCCCTCTCTCACTCTGGTTAGGGCTGTCTGCCATTCCCACAGCATTGCCTCAGACCTGCATAAGTATGCATTTTGGACTAAAAAGTAGCAAAGTGAGGATCTCTGTGTGATGGTGATCCCTCCGTAGTTCACCCACCTTTGCCAGATGTGCATGTATTTTTTAGGGCAGCCCTTAGCCTCATAAACTGGATGCTCCCGCCCATACACCAATCCAGACCTTTCTTCCACTCCTCAATCGAGGGCTGCGGATCAGCTATCAAGTGGCAGGCAATGCCCCTTTTAGCCACGGTCAGGTCCAACCACAGCAATGTTTTCTTCTAGTGGTCCTCCCTAGTGTGTGGGGCTATGTGTGGGAGTATCAATTTGGAGTCATGTGGTATAGGCTGTCCCAGGACCTGACACCAGCACAAGGTGCTACCTTTCTCCAATATGCATATATTTTACTGTAGCCCCATATGGCGTGCAGCTGGTCGCCTTCCAGTGTCGAGCATAGGAGGCAGGAGGGGGAAGCAACCGCGCCCATGGACCAGAGTTTGCGCCTCGTGAGATATACTTTTTTATACTTTCTTTATTGGTGTTTTGCAGTACATACCAAACAGTGACGATATTCATTGTTTAGCTTATATCACGTGGTCGAGAGCTTGGGGGCAATTACTCAGCATAAGTGGCCATCTGATCTTTACAATAAATAAGATCTTGCAGCCACCCCTTAATTTTGGGGGCCGTCCCCTTCTCCATCAGCATGCAATTCTGTGCTTAACCAATATCAGGCCCAATGATACAAACCTGGTTGATGCTTCAATATTTTCTGTGTAGCCCAGTAATGCGATTAGGGGCGGAAGGGTCAGAGGAGTGACCACCCGGGTGTCAGAGCGTCAGAGACCTCCCTCCAGTACCCGCCTATCACACTGCACTCCCAGGCGAGGTGAAGAAAGTCTCCACTTCCCTGTCCTAGCCAGGGCATGAACTCCCAGACATCTCTGTGTGCTCTAGCTATGCATTGTGATAGAGGGTAGAAACTATGCGTTTGGGTGTGGCAGTCTGAAGTAATACATGTAAAGTATTAAATGTGGGGGGCTCTCGAGGGAAGTCAGGAGTGGCCGCCCTTACCCTATGGCGGAGTCTGATATATAGGAACATCTCCAAAGGAGTGGGCGCCCCCCCCAAGAAAAGAAATCATCCTGGGTAACGAACACCCCCAGGGCGTACAGGCCTCCCCAGATAGTGACTCCCACCGTCTGAAGCATATTCCAACATGCCGTCTCATGCGGCACTGGGAGCAAGAGATGATAGGGCAACGAAAGCAGCAGGGAATAAAATAAAGGCGTATTTAGACGTGCAGCCAACTTATTCCAAGCGGGAGAAGTGCAGGCAACTGTAGATGATGCCTCATCCACGGTGTATGTCCGCACTCCTAGGAAAGATGTTGTGGGGGATAGGAGCCACCTATCCTTGTTCAATGGCCAAGTGGGGCATGAAGGGGGGCGGCTGGAACCAATAAGCAGCAAAGTGGGCCTGGGAGCACAGAAAATAAAGTTCCATGTCCAGTGCCTCAAATCCCCCTCTCGCAAAGGGTTGTGTAAGTACCTCCCATTTGAGCCTGGATTGTTTCCCTCCCCACGCCAGTCTGATGAACTGTGCTCTTAAGGCTTCAAAGAAGTGCCGACCCGACGAGTGGGGGATGCTGAGGAATAGATAGAGCAATTTTGGTAAGATTATCATTTTCATCAAGGAGATGCGACCTGCTAGTGAAAGAGGAAGGGATCTCCAGCGTGCGATGGAGTACATCACCGCGTCCAAAGCCGTACAGTAGTTCGCCCGCAGTAGCTCATCCTTTTGTTCTGGGGATTGTCACTCCCAAGTATTTAAGCTCTGATTCACACCACGTCAGCGGGTATTCAAGACTGTGTCACTGAGTGGCAGGGGTGAGTGGAAAAACCTGAGCTTCCTCCCAGTTGATATGAACGCCTGGCAGTCCCCCAAAGTGGATGAATTCCCACAGAATGTTATTGAGACTAGCCCGAGGATCACTGACATACAGTATGATATCATCTGCATATAATGACGCCAGCAGGTGTCTAGTAAGATAGCGTATGGCATATTTCCAATGATGCTGTCTAAGTTTGGCCGCGAGGGGTTCTACGGTGAACACAGATAGGAGGGGTGACGGTGGGCACCGCTGCCTGGTGCCTCGGGAAATACGGGGAGCAAGTCCCATTTATCTGCACTCTCACCACCCGCCCACAAAATGATAGTGCAATCCGGGATAGGAAGGCGGGAGGGAAGCCCATTCGCATGAGTACCACAAACATACGGTCCCGTTCCACGGAATCAAACGCCTTAGTGACATCAAGAAGCACAGCCACCGACTCCAATTCAGGATCTATATCTTGTAATAGCGGAAAGAAAGTACGCAAATTATGCGAAGTGGCACACCCCGGAATAAAACCAGATTGATCGGGTCGGACCAAGAAGTCCGTCAGCAGACTCAAACGGTTAGCTGGGATCTTTGAGTGTATTTTAATATTGCAGTTGATGAGCGGCAAGGGACGATATGACTCACATTGGTCCGCTGGCTTGCCAGGCTTAAGAAGAGATATGATCATCACTTCTCTCATTGAGGGTGGGAGGAGATACGATACTTTCACCTCTGAACATATTATCTTAAGAATAGATACTAGGAGGCCAATATAGTTTTTATAAAAATCATCCGGCAGGCCATCAGGACGTGGAGCCTTTCCAGATTGCAATTGCATTATGGCGTCTCTAATTTCATCCTCCTCGAATGTCCGCCGAGAGAAACTCTGTCTCCGCATCACTCAGCCAGCCTAATGCAACATTGTCTAGATACGCATCTATCTCAACATCCTCGGCCCTACGAGAAGAGTAGAGAGTTGAGTAAAATGTGGAAAATGTAGTAAGTATCTCAGTCGTATCACGAGCCAGGGAACCATCCGTGCAGATGACTCCAAGGATATAACAGGAGAACCTGGGCCTGCATGTCATCTCCGTCAGCGCGCACCCTGGGCGCTCTCCCTCCCCATATGCTCACACCTGGGAGTATTTGCTGAGGAACAGGCATTCACGTTCAGCAGTGGTTTGATAATCAGTGAGGGCCTCTCGAATCTTAGCTCTTGTCCCCATCTCGTGCGGTAGATCCAGTTGTGCCTCCAGCTTCTTAATATCGCCTTCTAATCTCTTAAGTGTGCCTCACATATCACGCAGTATATCTTTGCTTTTGGTGATACAGACTCCATGCAGGGTGCCTTTGAAGGTCTCCCTCACAGTGTGCAAGCTCAGGACTGAGTCTACAATTATCTGAAAAAAGTCTCGAATTTCTTGCTCTAGTTCCTCCCAGAAGGGGTTGTCTAATGATGTAGTGAGGGACAGTCTCGATGACATATAGGAAAGGGGTTGACCAGAGGCCTCAGCTTTAATAGGACCGGAGAATGGTCTGAATATGTGCACGCCAAGTGGATCGCATCAGTCAACCACATGCTTAGCCCACGGGATGATCCAGTAGTCTAGTCTCAACCAACGGAAGTGTACAGTTGAGTGGACAGTGCCTTCTTCCTCCAGGAGATGAAGTGTCCACCAAGCATCCGACATCTGGTGCTCCGCCATAATATCTTGAATATGGCGGGTGGCGCTGGTGCAGTGATGTGCCTGGGGGTGGGATCTTTCCATAGTTGGGTTTAGAGTAGTGTTAAAGTCTCCTCCCCAGACAGTATGTGTGGAACCTATGTCCATAACAATGCCTCACATCTTGTCAAAAAAGTGTGTGTAGTCAGTATTAGGCCTATAGCAGTTAACCAGGGTAACGGATTCTGATACTAGTCTTCCCCACATTATGGTGTAGCACTCTGTGGGTCGCTAAGTGAGCCCAGGACGTATGGCGTGTTTTTACGAATAATGATTTTGCACCCCTAGCTCCATGTGGAGTAAGTTGCAAAGCTTCTGTGTGCTGCCCATTTGGTAGCAAAATTAAAGTGGGAGTCAGGGCCCGTATGCGTTTCTTGTAGCATTGCAATGTGGATATTATAGCTACCTAGGTAGGTCAGAATTTGTCTGAGTTCACAGGGGTTCCCCAACCCCCTGACATTCCATGTTAGGAGATTATAACTGGCTCGGCGGAGAGCATGTAAGGTCTGTCAGAACGGCTCATAGGAACATGATATGTTGACATGGTTTAGGCATTGCGGCCATATGACCAAAACGGCGATGGGTTATAGGTAACAGTGATCTGCACTAAGACAACATGTGCAACTTCCCCAAAATCTCTCTCTCCCGCACTAGCGGCCCAATCCCCCTAGAGAATATCTACCCACCCTCCCATGGAACTGTGAGGTCTATCTGAACAGGACAACTCATCCGACTTGTGTTGCATCGAAGGTGGAAGTAGAACAAGAGAAGAAAGGAAGAAAATGTTGGAAAGAAAGAGGAGAGGAAACGAAAATGTCAGTAGATAGTTGCTAGGTGAGTATAAGGGGGAAAGGAGTGAAAGTGAGTTTGAGAACAGCTTGTGATGGGAAAAAAGAGAGAAGAGATATAGCAGGTTAGCTATAATAGGGGTATCCTTTAGGGGTGCCACCAGTGAGCCTAGCGGATCCTCCTCGAGTTAACGATGGTGTCCAGGGTAAAAGATTAGATTTCTCATATGGCTGTGAAGAGTTCGGTTATGGTCCATCAGGGAGAGACGTTCAGCGCTGTGACGATTTATATAGTCCGCAGAAGCATATGTCCCTAGGTTTGGGAAGACTGGTCAGCAGGCAGCAGCCACTCTTAACTCAGTTAAATGGAGATACAGTGGTTCTCAGTCTAGAGGACAGTTGGGTCCCATCAGAGTCCAGCCTCCCTACCCTACACAGGCTCTGACAGTGGCGAGGAAGGCCTGGACTCCCGCTGGATGTCAGCAGTCGGCGGCGAGCGATGAGCAGGGCACTTGAGGAAGTCGCTGACATGCTGCGGGTTAGTAAAAATGTGCTGTCTACCTTGGTAGCTGAGTTGGAGGCGTGCCGGGAATAGCATGGCATATGGTATGTTGGCCTGCTACAGCTTGTGTTTAATAGGTAGGACATTTTTGTGGGTGGCCTGAACAGCCGTTGTAAAGTCTGTATATATGGATATTGTGTATCCTTCAAAGTGGAGCTAGCGTTTCTCTCTGGCCAGTCAGTGGGTGGTGTCTGAATCTCGATAATTTAACAGGCGAGCAATAATTGGTCTTAGTGAAGCTCCGGGTGGAGGTCTAGTCAAGAGCGAACAGTGGGCCCTCTCCACCACCAATAGCTTTGAGAAAGATGTTGCCTCAAATAATGTTGTGAGAAAGCGCTCCACAGAGTCCTCCATCCGCCCGGTGTTCGCGGTTTCAAACACGCCTAGGATTCGTATGCTGTTTCTGCACGATCGCACCTCTAAATCCTCGTTTTTGGCCGATATGACTTTCAGAAGTGTTCCATGTTAAGGAGTTGTTCGCTTCTATGAGAGGACGAGTCTTCAAGCGTAGAGTTCCTGTGTTCTGCCTCCCTAATGCGGCCATCTTGTTTCTCCAATTTTTGGGTTATGGAGTCCATTCGGGAGCATGGAGTCCATTTTGGACTCAATGGAGGTGAGACTGTATTGGATCTCTATAAGTAGAGACTTCATATCATCGGCGCCATTCTGTGTCCCGGTCTGTGGCTCCTCAGGCATATTGTGATCCACACTGCTATTTTGTACTCAGGTGGATTTGCGCACCTCAAAATGCAGTTTTGTCTGCTTGCCCTCAATCCTGCCCATAACGTTGGCTACGACTGTGTTCTCTGTGGGGTGTAGGCTGGTCGAATACACTGTCCGGGTGAGGCCCTCAGTCCAGAGGAAGGGGAGAAGTCCAGGGAAGCGTATCTCCCCAGTCCCCACGCCCAAAGGGGTGAATAAACAGCTCTGTCTCCGTTGTCCCACCTCTCCTCCCCAAGTCATCAGGAGGGTCACGAGCAGACCTGGGGCCTTTATGGACAGCAGGCAGATAAGTCGCCAACATGGGGGGCATCAAAAGAAGAGGGAGGAAGGTCGTACCGGGCCCATGGGCAATGCCTCCACGGGCCACGGCGGCTCCCCCAGCGGGCTCGCAGGCCCCACCGGTAGTCAACTCCAAGAGGCAGGCAGGTAGGCTCCTAGTGGCGTCGGCGGAGGGCCCTGGCAGCAGCAGCAATGGAACCAGGCCACAGGGCCCTGTGAGCAGCCCGCATGCCAAAGCCCCACCTCTGAAAAATATCAGCCGGGACCCCACCACGAGGGCACCGGGGTCCCCCACAGCGCAGTGTCCCCCGGCGACAGAGCCAGCTGCAGCCCGCTGCCCCACATACGGGTGGGCTGTCTCCAGGCCCAGCACAAAGCAAGCCACACCCCAGGCCGGCAGTCGTCAGCAGCGCCGCAGACTCTCAGGTATTCCGCGGGGGGACTCTCCTGCAGCAGCAGGCCTGTTGATTTATAGGGCACACCATTCACCCCGTTCGGCCGCCAGATATCTCCTCTCCTCAGCATGGGCAATCGCAGCGGCCAGGCCCTCATGGTCCATCCGCCATCAGGAAACGTGGTAGGCCTCCACGAGCCGCAGGGCCACCCGACTGTCGGTCGCCACCGCCATCGGTTGGCTTGGTTCATTTGGGGCATCAGGAGATGCTGGCATCCCGTAGTTGCGCTATGCCTGGTCGAACACAGCAGTTTGTAGCCATCTGGGGCAGGATTATTTCGGATTGCAACCCTGGACTGCAGTAGCCTCACACGGGTGCGGCCATCTTGCTCACCAGCTCTCTGGCGCCCCCTCATGAGATATACTTTATGGAGATATTTTAATTGTATGAGGTGTAGTCTGGAAGCAATCACTGAATGTCTCGGGATGCAATGGCTTCTGCCATTCCTCATCCGTGAGAGCCCTAAGGCTTGTTCCGAGGTAGTACATAGCGTGGCAAGTTTGTCAGGCATGTTGTGTATCAGTGAGATGTATATTTGTGTGAATTTGTGGTCTTCAAGTTCTCCAAGGAGCAGTTTTGCTTCCCAGGGATTGCAATCCTCCAGTTCTGTTATTTGTGGTGTCAGGGCATGTCGCAGCTGGAGGTACCGATAAAACTGTCTGTGGTGGATATTATATTCACTCTGCAGGGCCGAACAAGATTTTAGCCTGGTGCCCTCCATTACATCCCCCAGTGTGGCGATGCCTATAGTGTCCCACTCAGAGAGTCGCTCTAGTGCTGCTACATGGTGTAGTTAGTTAGTTACTTTATTCAAGTTTGATTAATTAAAATCATTACATTTATGGACCGTTGCATAAAAATAAGAAATAAAAACAATTATTATTTCAACAGAAATGCTAATCAATTGATTCCACTAGAGTTAATACATGGTTAAAATACTAGTTGGTTGCGATTATCGTGCTTTGAAACGCAATGTTCGGAGAATTTTAGAGTTTCAAGATTGGCCATTTCCTGCTTTAAAGCCTCTTCTCCTGGCGGCTAATGCCCTGTTAAGGGCCCGTTTGTTGGCGAGGATTTCCTTTGAGTAGCGAAGGTTCTGGGTAGATGGTAGCTGGTGCGGGATGTTACATTCGCCATTGCCCAGCACCCTCTGGAGGTCTGCCACGAGACCCTTCCAGTGGTCAGCTATGGTTATGAAGCTGGTTTGATTGCTGGCAGACTTCCTAGCTTCAATCCACGCCAGGAGTTTGACCCCTAGCTTGGTCAACCATTTGATTCTATGCAGGAATCTACGTTGCTCTTCCCCCAAGGGTTCCCCCAGCAAGAGTGTAGGTAGTGAGATTGTGGAGGCTAGGTGCAGTGTTGACCGTAGGGGTCTATGATCGCTTTTGTCCCTCTCGTCTATTTCAAAGGCAAGGGGTTTGAGGGCCAGCCCTTTTTTTATGGATTTTTAAAAAAAACTTTATTTACCATTTTATTAACAATGCACATAGATTCATGATGCTTAGATATGCAGGTACATTACTCGCAGGCTCGGAAAAACAAGCATAATAAAACAGATATAGATAAACAGATACATTCCCTTATCTGATATAATTGATGATCGTCTGGAAGTGTGTTTCGTGAATTCCTACTTCCCTGTTCCTACGTCCCATTCGCCAGTCTAATGCCTGCGTGTTTCCATAAGCACATCCGTAACCTCTTTAAGCTTCTCTATGTCACCCCGCAGACTGTGCGCTCTGACTTGCTCCCTGTTCCTCTTGACCGGATGGTGTGTCTGGTGTCTCTTGCAAACGAAGGTAATCCCTAAGGGGTTGCCATATATGATATATCCTTGGGTCGCGATGTGGGCGGTTGTAGTTCTGCGTATAGTTCGCTCGTGGTGTCGCAATATGTCATGCTCTTAAGCCAGCTTTTCACACTGGGTTTCTGCCTGGTGCCCCAGCGAAGAACTATTTCTCGTTTCGCCTGTAGCATGGCAATTGCTATGAATCTGCGTGTGCTTTTGGGTAACGGATCTACATAGCCCATCAGTGCAATCAAAGGAGATGCCGACAGTTGTATCCCCACCATCAGCTGTACTAGACCGTATATTTCTAGCCAATAATCGTTTATTATACTACAGGGCCAAGTCATGTGAAGGAATGATGCCGCCTGCAAATTACATTTGGGGCAATGAGTAAAAGTAGTGCTCTTTATCCTGACCATCTGTTGTGGCATGACATAGGCCCTCCTCAGCATCTTAAATTGTAATAGTTTATGTCTGTGGTTGCATGAAACTAGTTTAATTTGTTTGCAATTTAATTTGTTTGCAACACCCTTTCCAGATGTCATCCGTGAGTGGTTGTTCTATATCGGCAGCCCAAGCTTTTCTGACCGTAGCATCTCGTTGTGGCATCAGTGCGAGGCTGTCTTTGTACAGTCTAGAAGCGATGTGTTCTCCACTGGTGTCTGTAATTACTAATGTGAGTGGACCAAACTCTGCCGGTTCTATTGGATAGGTTGATATCGTGCCTCTAAGTGCGCTCTGCAAACGGGTCAGTACGAAATGGTCCATAAATGTGGCTGACGAGAAACGCTGGTCTTCAGTACGAGAAAATGCATGGCCTCCAGGTAATAAGTCCCCGATAGATTCTAGTCCCAGTCGGGAGAGAGTGCGCTTGGTCCCGGCCTCTACCGTGGGGGGGAGCCAGGGGTTCGCTGATAGAGGTAGTGCTGGAGAGTATAATGTTGACCCTCTTGTTTTCGTGAGTAGTTTTTTCCATGCCCAGCATGTAGTGGATAGCGGTTGAATATCGTGTGAGTCCCGTGGGATTCCAATAGGAAGTACTGCATTTAGTGGTGTGGGGTCTGCTAAATCTCTCTCTGGTTTGGCGTAGGGTATGCGTGCCTCAGGGTGAAACCAGTGGTATGCATATCCACTCTGTGCTACTAAAAAGTAAAGCTGCATGTCCGGAACTCCAAATCCCCCTCTGTCGTACGGAAGTGTTAAGGTGTCCCAATTGACTTTAGGCTGTTTCCCCTCCCCATACCAACTTTATGAGATGTGTGCGGAGTTGCGCAAAACATAGGTTGGTCAATGGGATGGGAATGTTGGTGAAATAATAGAGAAAGCGAGGTAATATCACCATCTTTATAATGGATATTAGCTTAACCCACTGTTCTACTTGGGTCTGTAAGCGGCTCAGTGCAGGGCCGTAGTTCAAGCGTAATACCTGCTCTCGGTCTCTATGTATGGCTGTCAGGGGGAATAGTTCTGATTTACCCCAGTTGATTTTGAGGCCGGACAATACTCCGAAATGTTCTATTAATAACGGTTGCAACTTTTCTCCAGGTTTCCTAACGTATAAAGCCACATTGTCTGCATACAATGTCACTAGCACAGGGCCATGCTTGAATTGGAGACCTCTGTGTAGATGGTCCTTCTGGAAATAGCGTATCAGGGAGTCCATTGCGATTATGAAAAGTAATGGGGATAGAGGGCAACCGTCGGGTGCCTCTGGACACTGTGAATGGTTCTGTTATTGTGCCATTGAAGCGGATACGAGCTGATGGGCCTGCGTAGAGTAGTTTCACCAGATCCGTGAAACTCTTTGGAATACCCATCTTGGCTAGCACTGCATGTAAAAAGGGCCACTCCACAGAGTCAAATGCCTTCTCTGCATCCAAAAAGGCAGCGATTGCAGGTGTGGTGGGGTTTATTCTGTTAATTACTGAAAAGAATGTCCGAAGGTTGAGCGCAGTGGACCTATGTCGCACTAACCCAGATTGAGAGGGTGCTATAATCTGTTCCATTAAGAGCGATAGTCTGGTCGCCATCATTTTGGCTAGGATTTTGTAGTCAAAATCCAAGAGTGATAGTGGACGATACGATCCGCACTGCTCAGGATCTTTACCGGGCTTAGGGAGTAGCACCAATACCGCTTCCCTGAATGAGGGTGGGAGAGTGCCGGATTCCAATGCTTCAGCATAGACTTCCAGGAGGTGCGGGGCTAGGAGCGTTTTGTAAGTTTTGTAAAAAATTCCAGGAAACCCATCTAATCCGGGAGCTTTAGAACCATCCATTGCTTCAATGGCCTGTTCTATCTCTTCAACTGAGTAGGGTTCGCTCAGAAACTTCCTGTGTGCGTCAGGGAGCCATACCATGGCGATCTCGCCCAAATACTCCTTAATCCCAGCCATGTTGGCCTCTGACTTAGTAGGGTATAGATCTGTGTAGTATGTCAGAAGCGTGCGCCCGATGGCGGTATTTCCTGCTATAATCCACCCTCCCTCATCACGCAACTTGGTGATGTAGTTCTGGGTATAGCGGGGCTTGAGTAGCCTCGCTAAGGTGCGGCCTGGCCTTTCCCCTTCCCCATACCTGCGAGCTGTGGCATACTTCCCTAGATATAACGCTTCTCGGCTAGCTTCATCTGTGTATTCTGCCAATAACTCCGTCCTGCGGTGCATTTACTTCGCGCTATCTCGGGCGTCCCCCGTCATGTTTTCCCTGTCAAGCAGTTGTAGGTCGTCCTCTAGTCTAGCCAGCCATCGCCTTAGATCCCTCAATACTCCAGTGTGTGTGGAGATGCATACCCCCCTCATGCACGACTTAAAGGTCTCCCAAAGAACTGCCTGCGTTGAGACAGATCCAACATTATTAGTGAAATAGTCCACTATTGCTGTGCGTAATTCGTCTTTAAATACTGGGTCTTTCAGCGCCATAGAGGGGAACCTCCATTGCCTCTCGAAACCTCCTTCAGCAGGAAAGTGTAATGAAAGAGACACTGGGGAATGATCAGATAGAGTACGGGGTAAGTGTCTCACGTTGCTGACCCATGCTATTGTTGGTCTAGTGATCAACCAATAATCTAGCCTCGTCCATATGTTGTGCTGTTGCGTGTAGTGGGTGTATTCAGTGTTAGAAGGATTCAGATATCTCCATGTGTCCACTAAGTCATGGTCCTGACACATGTCTTGTAAATCCTTGCGGGATCGGGGTTTGTTGGCTGGGGCCTTCACCGTGCTATCCAGAAGCGGGTCTAGTAGGATATTTAAATCTCCTCCCAACACTTTGTGGTCTGCAGATAGCCTGTCTATTTGTCTGCAGTTGTTCATAAAAGGCGAATTTGTCAGTGTTTTGGGCATACACATTGACCAGTGTAATTTTATGGCCTGCTAGTGTTCCTGTTACTATCAAGAACTGTCCACCCGGGTCGGATATTGTGTCTGTGTGCGTGAACGGCACCCGTCGATTAATCAGTATGGCTACCCCTCGAGCATACGAGCTGTAGTTGGAGAAGTATCGGTGGGTTCCCCAAGTAGACGCAAATTTAGACGGGAATGAAGGTGATAAATGCGTTTCTTGAAGATATACTATATCTGCTGTGTGCTGACGCATATACTGGAGTACTCATCTGCATTTCTTAGGGCTATTCAGACCGCGGATATTCCAGGTCAGTAGGTTAATGTGAGAGCTGCGCCGTGTTTCTACCTTGTGGGCCATAACGGGAGTTCTGTGTGTATGTGCTGTTCCTGCCTCCTTAAAACGATACAACAAACTAACAAGTGAAATCGTAAACCTGCATCAGATAAATGGCAAAACAATTCTATACCCCTCCCTCCTCCCCCACCCCCACTTGGTGGCTGTCTACCAGGTGATATCCCTATATCCCCCCAGGTTAACAGTTGCTATGCAAAACTCCAACGTGGCAATTCTCCCCAGTTCGGTATCATTGTGTTCCCACAGGGGGGGTGGCAACGCCACGTGGGACCCCGCACACTCAAGCAATTGAATAAACGTTTACCCCTCATCAACAATATCTATGTATATGAACAGGTGTTCGCAGTGTTACCCAGGATCTATGCCCATATTGTTACCGTCAAGAATTGACCAGCAATGGTTCGCTGCTGCATATTGTTCATCTGTCCGGTTGTTGCTTCTAACTTGCTGAAAATAAATCTGCACTCGTCCCCGACAGAGCCTCCTGAGAAGCTCCCCCAGGGGAGGACCTGCCTCTTGCGCCGCTGGCTGCAGCGTAGTGTTTGCAAAAGTTCTGAACCTCGTCTGGATTGTCGAAGATTTTCGCCTTACCGTTGACATCGATTCTGAGCCGGGCAGGGTACAGCATGCCGTAGCGGAGACCCAGATTCCTAACCGCTAATTTGGCTCCCACAAACTTACGCCTGGCTTCTTGCACTAGGGCAGTAAAGTTCGGGTAGAATGAAACGTTGGAACCCTGCCATGTCAATGTCTCTGTTTCTCTGGCTAGTCGAAGCACCGTGTCTCTATCTTTGAAATTTAGCAATCGTGCCATGATTGGTCTTGGCGGTAGTCCCGGATTAGGACGGGGACCGAGTGTTCTATGGGCTCGTTCTACGGTGAAATTGTTTGTGAAATGTTCTGTCCCGAACAGGTCTGTCAGCATTTGCTCCACGAATTGGTCCAATCTTCCGGTATTGGTCGATTGAGGGATTCCCATGATTCACACGTTGTTACGCCGGCTTCTTGCTTCTAAGTCCTCGTTCTTTGCGTCGACCGTCTTCAATATGCATTTCAGTCGTTCTACCCACTTGGTATTTTGAGCTGCCAGGTCCGATGTGCGGCCCTCCACAGTGTCCAGTCTGACGTCGTGGCGATCGATCCTCTCTCCCAATCCATCGAGACGCCGGTATAGCGAGTCGAATCTGGTATCTAATGCTTTAAACCCAGAGCTTAGTTCTAACAGCAATGCAGAGTTATCTGGGGGTGCGGTGCCTCCGGTGGTGCCAGCGGCAGCCTCTGCAGCCATCGCTGTAGGTCACCGGCTGTCTGTCTTTGTAAGGACTTCAAAATGCAGTTGTTTCTGCTTAGGGTCCTTGCGCACCATTCCCAACTGTTGCCGGGAGTTCCAATCAGCCCAACTGCGCGGTGTGGATCTTTCGCTCAGGCATGTCACTGTTCCCACTCCAACAGTCCCTTACAGAAGGGTGTTCGCAAAGTGAGAGAAGAGGAGCTTCCCAGGGTTGGTAGTTGTTGGCCAGGGGTGGGTGTATGTGTACTGGCAGCGTGGTTCCCACCGTGTGTTTTCTGGCCCTCCTGGACTCCAGGCTGTGCTATGGCATGTTCCTCCCCTCCTCCATTAAGGTCGCTGAACCCCCACGTGTCTCGCTGTTGGGGTAGGGGGGCACTCACCAGTTCTCTATGTCGATGTGCCTCAGCTGTTTAACTGCGCGTTGTTACCCTGGACGATCGTTTCCTCTGGCTCAGTTTCCCAGGCGGCTGTAGGTGGTTCTTGCCACTGCGGGGGATCTTGCCTGTATTGATCCAGCTTGATCTTCGCTGGTGGTTCCCAGATTGCCCCTGAACTCGACACTGTGAGGCAGGAAGCTGGGGGCCCGAGAATTCGTGCCTTGCCCTCCCAGCTCCTGTGGTAGTACGTCTGTTTGGCCAAAGAGCTCGTGGCGCAAGTTCCTCAGCCTCCAGGTAGGCCGCGTTCCACGCCGGGGAAATTGCAATCCCCGATGTTTATACGGAGCTCAGTGGGTGTTTTCCAAGGCTGTGCAGGCTCCCCATCCACAGCCACTAACTCAGGGATCCGCCAGCTCGCATCACCGCAGCGTCGTACCTAGGCCGTCTTGGTGCGCTTCAGCGTATCGCCGCCTCGTCCGACGCCGGAGCCACTTAATGTATCCCCGGCTCCAGCGGTGCACACGGGATGGAATCGCCTCAGGAAATCAGGAAGGTATATACTTTCCGGTCGCTCTGGGGCCTGCTCCAACGACAGGATCAAGCCAGCGAGGTAGCTCCATTCTCGGCCCAGCCTGTGACGGGCTCACGATCCGCAGGCTCCATTTTGTCTGCCGGGTCTCGGAGCTTACGGCGGCCGATATTAGGCTCAGTTGTCCAGTTCAAGCAACGATTTTTTATCCTGCTGCTGCTGCAGACATTCCGGTCACTGAATCATCGCTTTGTGCAGGGGTTGGATATGACAAAGTGCCGTTCTGAGCTGTGCGTGCGGGGTCTGCACGGAGCTTCAGCTCCAAGCGGCCATTACAGTTGCAGATCCGGCCACGCCCCCGAGGGCCAGCCCTTCACTAACAAACATTTAGTCAATTGTGGTAATGTTCCTGAAGGTTGTTCTGGGACTCCAGGTGGGAGATTTGTCTTCCTTGATGCTTTGGAGCAAAGAAATTTGGTGGTTAGCCAAGTCCCTGGTGTTAAAGTCCGCTACTATGATTGCCTGGTGTGACTTGTATTTATTCATAAGATCTTCTATGGTGTTTACTATAAAGTTCAGGGCCTTTCTTTTCAGGAGCGGTGCTGAGTTGACGTAGCAGTTGAGTAGCAGCAGGCGAAGAGGCTGTGAGTTTAACTTTGTGCCTTTGATGAGCAGAGCTTGAAGTGAGTTGGACTTGATGGGGATTGCAGAGGCCACTATTTTCCGTTCATCTTTCATGAAGATAGAAAGGCTACCGGATGGCCACCCAAACAAGTTCTTTTTTGTGGCAGCATTGTGGAACTCATAGTATCGAGGCATTGCCGTTGTTGCCATTGCCCATGTCTCCTGGAAGCTTGTTGAAGGTAGGCCAGGGCAGCTTTCTCCCTAGCAAGTTGATTAATGCCTGCCATGTTCCATGAAATGATTGTTAATTGTTGAGGGCGATCTGCCCTATTATTTGTGCCAGATTTTGCCTGTCTGCGGCAGGTGTTAGGGATGGCACCCGGTGGGGTTTCGCTTTAGGTGGACTGAGGTGAGCAACTCGTTGATTGTTGCAGCATGGTATTTGGAGGTCCTGTGCGGGCTTTGGCGGAGCTTGGTGACTGTTCTCACCAGTTTTGGTCCTGTGGGTGCCACGCAGATCGGATAGAGCTTCCTTCCTCTGCAGGGGGGAATAGAGGGCGTGTGGGTATTTCTCAAGGCATTTGGATGTCTATGCCCCAGTTTCTGTGGCGCTTCCAAAAGAACTGCTATTTAAAGAATACATGGTGTAACACCGAACCCACCCACAGTAGAGTCTGCCCAGTGAGTTTCTGGTTCCAGCCTATTGATTTTAAGGTGGATTCACATGTTTAAAGCACCACCCTCCTCGCCGGGGGAAGTGTAGGGAGTGGTTCCTTCTGTATAATAATTAATGGATCGGAGTGCCTTGAAGTGCCCACTTTTCGGAGGAGTAGGCAGGGTCGCGCTGCATGTCATATTACTATAATAATTATCACCAGGTGGGAGGCTCGGTAGGAAGATTCGACATCTGCTGCTGCAATACCCCCTTCATACGTAGACTTAAATCATTTGCGTTTTATGCGAGGGAAGCCCTTGTTCCAAAGAAAGCTGCGCACCATAGGTTACACTGTCCGGAGTGGGGAAGTGAATGTGGATAATTTTGTAGTTGATGTAGAAATCGGGGCAGCAAGACCATATTAAATATTGAAGAGCAGCCCATGCTTTGAAGACGTTCGCTAGAGCATCTAGGAGCAGCTCCCTGGCCACTGAGGGAGGTATGTTCTCCCAGGTTCCTGAAGCTACACATGACCACCTGCACGTCAGACGCCCATTCCAAATTCTGGGGGTGAGAAGTGATCAGAAAGACTGAAGACTAATGTAGGTTAATAGAGAGGCCTCACGTCTCACCAAAGATCCGGAGAATCTGTAATACCCATGGATCCGAGTTCTCAGGATCAGTCAAAAAGGTCAATCTATCGTCTCCATATAATGCTATCTGAGGTTCCCGTATCCTATTCAAACCCCCTCACTTGGGCATCTATGCAAAGTCATTCTGCCAAAGGCTCTATAGCTATGGAGAACAGCAGTGGAGATAGCGGGCACCCATGCCGCATGCCTTTTGGGATACTAAAAGGCTCAGAAACATTGATCCCTATTCGGAAATGGGCCGAAAGGTTGGTATATAGAGGTTTTATGTAACTGATAAACTTGGGCCCATAGTTAGGCCTCCGAAAGGGACAATTAGTACTTCCAGCCCACTGAGTCTAATGCTATTCTATATCCTCCAGCAGTATGGCTGCCAGGCATCCCTTTTTGTCCTGTAAAGCCATGGCATTGTACAGTCTTCAAATAATATGCCTAGCGTCCCTCCCATGCATAAGGACAGTCTGATCCGAGTGAATCAGCGAGGGCACAACCTTAAGTAGATCATCAGCCAAGGCCTTGGCTACGATCTTAAACTCCATATTTATGAGAGAATTGACGTGGTAAGAGGAGCACAGGTCCAGGGGTTTCCCTGGCTTAGGAAGCACCACTTTCTCTGCCCTTCGAAAGTCAAAGGGTAGCCTCCCAAGTTGAACTGCTTCCCTCAAGACCGCATCTAGGGCATCACTCCCATGAATAGTTTGAGGAATTTGCTCAAGAATTCGTTGGGGACGGTGTTTTCCCTGACGGTAGTCGACTCAGAGCTGCCGTTAGCTCTTCAGTCGTAAGGTCTTCATCCAACCTCTCCCTCTCGGTCTCTGAGACGGTCCTGAGGGGCAGGTCCGATACAAAGCTGGTTATATGTGACTCTGACAGAGGGTCAGGTGATCTGACCCAAGCAGTGCGCAGGCAGATCGTATTTGGAGAAGGGTCTGAGAGCCCAGGAGGCAGGATCTGTGCATCAGTCCCCTTGTGTGTCTCCATCCTGGGGAGGAGAAGGTAATCAAGAGGGTGTTATGTGCTCCAGAATAGAATGTGTAGATCCTCTCCCCTGGTGGAACCTGTTATATCCTGTGTCTCCTCGTTCCTTGCTGCTCAGCCTGTGTGAGTGTGATGCACTGGAATGTTCATGAGTGCATGGCATGTATGAGTGGTCGGTTGGAATGAGTGGGGCTGAGCAGCAGGATGCTGTTCCCGGTGGGGCCTGTACTATCTTACTTGTAACTGAATAAACCTACATAATCTACTCTACTGGCTACTGGACTGATTGCCTACAAGGGCCTTACTTCATTAACAAAAGAACCCACACCAGACATCCTTCAACCCCACTGCTTCCAGAAAAAGCTTAAAAAGAAGGCAGCTTCGAACTGGGCCAGCCCTCCGAGGTCAATATTGACCACCAATAGAAGGGGTCTCATCGGGAGTTCCCCAATGAGTCTCATGTTTACCTCTAGGAAAGATGCGTTTAGAGGGAGCAGGGCATGGATATTTATCAGTGTCAGTAGTTCCTCATATACATGTCCAGTGACAGCTATGTATCCGCCCCACTGATCAGTCCAGGTTTGTTTTATCACAAAGAGGAGATGGCCTTTGATCAGGATGGCCACCCCCCTCGAGTCTTGCATGAACCCCGAGTAAAGTGACTGAGTGCCACCATAATGCACTAGAAAGGGGACATTGTTCCCCACAAGTGGATTTCTTAAGGAAATAGGATTTCAATTTGTTGGCGGTTTGGAGAACTGCTGCTTTCTTGACCTTGTCCAACAGACCTCTGACATTCCTGGACATTAAATGAATCTGGTCCGGCAAGGTCTGATCATTGTTACCAGTCATCTATGATAGGAGTGAATTTAGTGGTGGCATGTGAGTCAGAGGCCGAGTGTGGCGGTAGCACTAACAACATGGGCAAAAAAAAAAAAACTACAATAATAGCTGCCCCTCCATTCTCTCCCAATACTCCAAGAACCAGAAGTATCTATCACAGGAAAGATTAACCCCGGGTGCCAATAGGGTGTCAGTGCTGCCATGTCCCAAATGTATCCCTATCCAACAGAACTAGGTCCATTGCCAGCAGTCTGTCGCAGGTGTGCAAGGTGTACGTGGGCGGGATGCATCCAGGACTGGGGGGGTGGGCAGTCACCTGTCTTTCAGTGCCCGCATCCTGCAACCCCAAGTCTGAATCAATGTATTGTGTCCAAGTATTCAGCATTCGTTTCGCCTTTAGCGCATTACCCCCAAGTCTGCAGAGCACCCCTCAGTCCACCCGAGTTCCTTGATGTCTAGAGTCCCCTCTGGTCTGTTCCTACTAAGGATTATTCAGGTGGTCATGAGATCCGGCAGGGTAAGTCCATTCGCTGCTTCATCACTTGCAGCAGGTATGGTTGTTGTCCCCCCCTGGGTCATCTATGGCCCCTCCGAAGCATCGGATCTGTCTCACCAGGACAAGCACAATTGGCTCCTGCTGCGCCCCCGATTCCTGGTTCGCCATGGGGAAGTCTGAACATTGGGCTTGGCAGGGGAGCCTGCATTAAAGGGAGGCAGAGTGCGTGTCTAAAGTTGAAATCGTTTTTCAGTCCATTGGACGCATCTTTTTTGCGTCTATGAAGAACTTCCGCTGCTCTTGGACTATCCTGGTATAATCTGGAAAGATCATTATTTTATGGGATTGAAAGATTAACAATGCTTGAGAGCGGCATGCCGGAGAATAGCATCTCTGTCCAGATAGTTGAGTATCCAAGCTATTATTGACCTGGTTGGGACTAAGCCTGGGCAAAGCACTACGCTACGCTCGCGTAGTTTGCGAAGTTTGCGCTACTTCGCACTACGTGAATTGCACGTAGCACAGTGCAAACACGTGTAGCGTAGCGGTCATTTTTTGCTTGCTCGCGGTCCTCAACGTCAAGTTGGCGACCGCGAGCAAGCAAAATGACATCCCGGCAAGACTTTTTCCTCGTTCGCGATCAGCAACATCAAGTTGCCAATCGCGAGCGTGGAAAAAAAACCTCCTGGCGAGATTCTCAACGCGGGGAGGTCAGGTTTCTCATTGCGAGTGGTTGCGCATGCTTGCGACCGCTCGCGATGAGAAACTACCAGTCCGCGTTGAGAAAGCTGCCGCTCAAGTAAAAATCTACTCGAGCGGCAGTAAAAGACAGCTCGCACTGTGCAAGATGCCGTTTTCAATGATTGCACAGTGCGGACAAGCATCCGGCACTGTGCAATCAGTGCGAACAGCATTTTGCACAGTGCACTACTCAGTTCGCGTAGCTACGCGTAGCTCGCGTAGCACGAGGTGCACTTCACGTAGCTTCGCGTAGCGCAACTTCGCGAACTACATCCAGGGTTAGTTGGGACCCATGGGGGTGGCCTAGGGGCCTGTTCGATGATGAAGCAGGATGAGAGGGATAGAGCAGGCCTTTTGGAGCAGAGCCATTAATCCAGGAAAAACTCGGGAAATGACCCTTAGTAGCCTTCTGGGAACCCCACATAGCGAAGGTTATTCATTCATCCCTCCCCTCTGCATCTTCAACTCTTGCGGCAAGATTCCTGGAGATAGGAGAGAGCTTTGAACTCTTCCATTGCAACTCACCCAATGGGTCCTCCAGAAATCCTATCCTCTGCTTTCGCTATTGTGTCCACCGCCGGCACAGATCTTGGCGCAGCAATGTGACATCTGTGCCAACTGCCCCTATGTTAGCTTCAAGAGCATTGCGCAAATGATTAATGGTCACTAAAATCACAGTGGTGTCAGGGGCAACATTATAGTGTGGCCTCTGCCGGTTTCGCCACGGGGTGAGCAAACTTGTCCAGCGTGTTCTGTTTGTATTACGGCGGGACTTTATCCTTGGCCATATTGAGACGCAGTGTGCCTTTGAGCTACTGGAGGTCCAGTGTAGTTCAGCGCTGACCTGCCAGCCCCCGAGGACTTCCACAAGGCAGCACACGCAGTGAAGGGTAGTTCCCTCTAGTGCCAGTGGTTTTGTTTTTACAATATCATTTCGTTAGGGTTGCCTGATGAGATATCCCCTTTAAATTGAGCAAAGGGCACATTCCAGCTTTACCAGCTCCTGTCGCCTACTAGTGCTGTTGTAAATTCCTTTTGGAGGGGCTTTTGTTTATCTGACTGCAGTTATTTCTAGGGATGGGTTGAACTGGCAGAGTTCATTCCGCAGAATTCTGCAGAGTTACAGAAAATCTTCCCGAAATTCTGCAGAATTCTGGGCAGAAAATACTCATCCGGCCGTTCGCGCTGCTTTTTCACACCATTAGTGAGTGCGTTCTGCACTGAAAAACCAGTGCGAACGGCACCACACGGTGCGCAAGAGCGTGCGGCCATTCAAGTTGATTTTGCTGCCACTCGAGTAGAAAATCTACTCAAGCGGCAGCAAATCTACTCGTCTGGCAGCCTTCTGACCATGACCGCTCACGAATGCCGGCGACCGCCCGCATTAAAAACCATGCTAGGGGACGCCAAATCTCCTTCACTCTCGCCAGCTCGCATATTCTGGAGCCTCGCGGGAGAAAATATTTGCTGTGCGTTGATTGGCAGAATTTGGACAGAACTCTGCGTTAAAGAGTAGCGCTGAGTGGCCAAAATTCTGTCAAATCAGTGGGCAGAGCGGAACATTCCCGCACCCCAAGTTATTTCCTGGACTCGGTTTCGCCAATGGTACTTTAATGTACCTTGCACAGAAGGAAAAACAAACTTTATCCTGGTTAATTTGCAGCACGCTAGAAATACTTTTATTTAAACATAGGTAGGGTGTAATTTGTGTTTTTTGTATCCGATATTTTATACTGTGAAGCCTCCTTCCTTCCATCTTTCCTTTCTACAATTCTTTATTCTTTTCTTTCCTTCTTTCCTTTCTGTCCTTGGGTGTTTATTTCTTGTTTTCATCTTTCTCTTCATCCTTACTGTTTTGCCTTCTTTTCCTCTTCTTCCCTTCGTTCCTTAATTCTTTCTTTTTTTGTTTCCTTCTTTTACCTTTTTTCTTTCCATATTTTCATCTTTTTTCTTTTTTGCCTTCTTTCTTTCTGCCTTCTTTCTTCTTTCTTTTTTTGCCTTCTTTCCTTATCTTTCCTTTTTGCCTTCTTTCTTTTCTACTTGCCTTTTATTCCTTCTTCCTTGCCCTCTTTTTTGAACTTTCTGTTTTCTGTTCGTCTTTCTTGCCTTCTTTCTTTTCTCTTTTGACCTTTTCCTTTTCTTAATTTATTTTTTCCTTTTTTCCTTCTTGCATTAGTTTTCTTTTTTTCATGCCTTCTATATTCAATTTTCTTTCCCTTTTGCCTTCTTTCTTTCCTTCTTTCAGTCTTTCATTTTTTTAGGTTGGGCCTAGACAGTGCTTGGGCTGTTGTGAAACTTCTTGTGAATAAAAAACACAGTTAAAACGGGTTTAGAGTCCGCCCCTTACTTATCAATGGTTGGCTTCGCGGTCATTCTCATTTTGTTGCTTCTAATTGGTCATCACGTTAGATTTCACTTTCTCTGCCCATTCAATGGAGCATGGACCATTTACTGATTGATTTCTTGATTGTGTTCTTCTCTGCTTCTTGCGCTTGGATTGCAGCTTTTTTTGTGACTGTGCACTTTGTACCCCTGTCCCTGTGCATCTTCTGTCCTTCTGCGCCACTCTAAAATCTCTCATTTGCCGGTCCTGCACACCTCCTGGGCATAACCTGCCCCTGACAATCCACCAGATCTTTTATGTGTCTCTTTTGCACCCTCCTGCACTACTTCTGTGCCTCCCCTGTACCTCTCTTTAATCCTTCCTGTTCTATCCAGTAGCATTACTCGGCCACTGTATAACATGCACCGCTCCTCTTTGTCACCCCCTGTACGGCTCTTGCACCTCTACACCATTCCTCTTGCTCCTCTACTGAACCCCTAGTGCACCTCTTCTCTGCCTCAGATTTACCTTTCCTGAATATCGTCTGTGACACCTCCCTTCTCTACTTCCCTCCTCTTGCCTCCCTCCTGCCATCCTCCAGTGCCCCACCGGAATCCCTCCGGTCCTCCTTCAGTGCTTCTTCTGCGGTTCCCCTCCTGCACCTCTCTTCACCTTTCCTGCAATTCTCCTGCACCTTTCCTCTGCGCCTTCACCCTCTTCTGCACCTCGCCTGTGCATCTCCGAGCCCTTTATTTCTCCTTCGCCCACATATTACAGCTCCCTCGCTCTTCGGCTTGCTATGCTCCGCTGCCTGTGTTCTATTCTGTATACTTAATGTAAGTGTGTATTTACTTATTGTAATGGCTTTTACTGTTATTATATGTGTTATAACATATTATTTCTTCATGGTATATTATCAGTTGTACTTCTTTCCTTTTTAGATCTCGCCTGTGTGAGCATGCGCTCTCGCTTGCGAGACGCGTGGGTTCTATAATGTGCTTGAAAACAGCCCACTACACACCATTCATTTGCAGCATTGTCACTCTTCTTCGATGCCTTTTAATTTCCCAGCGCTTGCCATGCATCACTTTCTTTTCTTTCGGTGGTGCATGGACCAAGCACAGATTAAATATGTTTAATTAGTGTCCCTCTGCTGGCCATTCACTGCTCGTGCTGTGTTTCAGATACTATTTCTTTTTTTATTAAGCGCTGTGATGCAGTTTACACGGGCTTGTCATAGTTCTTTTGTTTTTTTCCACCTTATCCCAACTGCCCAGCCTGTTTTTTCTCCCCTCCCACCTGCCCCTGTTCCTGTTTCCTCTCCCCCACAACAGCCCCCCTCCCTCCCTCCTGTCCATGTCATTTTCCTCCTCCCAGGATGCTTCATAACACTTTTTTTTAACTGCCCCATTATGCACCCCACACTCCTCAATTGCCAAAGCCAATAGTTCACCCATAGGCGAGACATACTGGATTTGCCAATGCTTGTTTCTTTTGTGCCTTCTTTCCTCTGTCCTCTTTTCATCTTTCCTTTTCTCTTTCTTTCATTTCTTCCTTCTTTCTTGCTGTCTTCCCTTTTCTATTATGCTTCCCCTTTCTTTCATTCCTTCTTGCCTTGTTCTCTATTTTCATTCGTTTTTTCATTCCATCTTCCTTTTTTGCTTTCTTCTCCCCTTCTTTTGTCTTCTTTCTTCCCTTTTTCTAATATTTGCCTTCTTTCACCTTCCTTCCTTTTTGTCATCTTTCTTCACTTCTTTCTTTCCTTTTTCCTTTTTATTCCTTTCCTCCCTTTCTTGCCTTTATCACTTGCTTCCCTTCTTTCTTGCCGTTTTTCTTTCATGCCTTCTTTCTCAAAGGCAAGAGCCTGCCAGCAAAGGCCAGACCGATTCGTAAATTATTCTTTTTTGGGTCGTGTTAGACAAGGCCTTTTGATTTTACTTAATGTATTCATAACATAGTTACTTATAGGGATTTTCAGCCAGACTCCATCCACATTTTATTTCCACCCATTCTGGCATGCATCAAGGGGCAATGTGTCAGCCCACTTCAGCCATTGAATGATTCCACATGGTGCACATACACACACAAAGTATGATAAGGGCCCAAAGCTTTCCCAAATAATGTTTTGCAAAAACCATGACAAAACAAGAACTGCCAAAAGGCATTGCCAGTTCTTGCCTGTATTTGGTATGAATTTTTTTATCCTTTATGCATATGGTGAGGTCCAAGAAATCAATTAGTTTAGTGAATGTAGTTTTTAATTGTTTTATTGGCATTTATCAATATCAAACAAAATCAACAGCCATGATGAATAGAATAATAGCCACATAATACACAGTTCTAATCAATATTCGTTACATGTATAAGAGCCCAAATAGCTTTACATTTGGAATAGAAAAAGCACCAACCTTAGAGTATCATTATAATGACAACAGGAACACAGTGAGGTAGCAATCTGGCACAGAATACAAGAGGTATCAGACATCTAGTTGGAAGCTTTCCCATATATCCGTGGGAAACATGCCAGCGGTGTAGCCCCGGGTGCTTAGAGCACTGGAGCGAGTGTGAGCTAGCCATGCTGACCCGGGTCCCACCCCCCTCACCGGCAGCCCCAGCCGCGGGTGAAGCCGAGTCCCACTGGCGAAGAAAAGAGATGAAGGGCTCCCATATGTCTTTGGGGCGAGATCGTATCGTCATGAGCACCCAGTAATTAGTTAATTGCTTCTGACAGTATGTCACATTACTCAACCATGCTTTAATGGTGGAGGCTGGTTTCCTGCCCCAGCGCATGGCCACCATGTGTTTGGCCAATAAAAGTAACATGGCTGTGAGTAGGCAGTGAGCAGTAGGCGTGTCTTTTACGTACCCCAGCAAACCAACCATGTGGGTTTAGGGGGGGGTGAAGAACCAATGATCACATGTATAGTTGCATAGACCTCCCCCAAAAGTCTGCCACCTTCGGACTGTACCATGCAAGGTGGATAAAGGAGGCCTGTGGCATCGCAGACACCAAGGATCAGAGACCAACCCCATTTTGAAGAGTTGTAGCAGCGTGCAGTAGAATCGGTGTATACATTTGAAGTGTATAAGATGCAGTCTACAGTTTGGGGAGAGGAGTTCTAACTGACTGCAAAAGAAAGACCACTGCTCGTCCATCAAGGGAGAATCTACATCTGCATTCCATATCTCATGTGCCTTCGGGGAGGTGATCGGCGAGGAAAGCTTCATGTGATTGTATAAACGAGTTATAAGTTTACGCGGAGATGGGGAGTTGATTATGTGCCCTAGTGCCAGGAGGGTCAGTGGGGGGATGGGAAGGTGGCATGCAACGCGCAGCATGTGTCCCTTAATTGATAATATAGTAACGTGTCAAGTATGGTGGGGGTTGGGGATGTCGTGCCAGTGAATGGTGGAATTAAATGGTCTTCGGGATACATGTACGAGAGCACTCTGATATTGCCCTTATTAGTGCGTGAAATGATGCCCTTGTCTTGTAGTGGTGGTATATTTGGATTGTTAGTAAGAGGGATAGAGGGGATGTATAGGAGCGATAATGCTGTCCGCTTTCTCAAACCCTCCCATGCCCACCACACACACTCAACCATGCCAATCTTCACCCTAAGCGCTTTGTAAGGTAGGAACAGTGCCGTTGATAGTTACCATGGGGATGCCCGATCCTTCTCTATGGCTAAGTGTGGCTGAAATGCTGTTGGGTAAAGCCAGTAGTGAAGAAAGTGATCTTGGGCACACAGTGCATATAATACCATGTTGAGTGCCCCCAGTCTGCCCTGTATGTGCAGTAAAGTGAGGAGCTCATAGGAGGCCTGCAGTTCTTTACCCGCCCAGATCAATGTCACCAAGTTGGATTTCAAATGCTTGAAAAATTGAACTGTGAGAAGAAAATTTATGAAAAGGTAGAGGAATTTGGGTAGTATGACCCTTTTCACTATTGCAATACGGCCAGCAATGGACAGCGGCAGTTTAGACCACGTTGGTACTCTATCTTCTAACCAGTCGACAGCACAACCGTAGTTGGCACGTCATAGTTCCCCAAGATCTCTGCTGAGCCATATACCTAAATATCTAACCAGATTCATTGCCCATTTCAAAGGTTACTCAGTGGTGAATGGCTGCTTGGCATCTGTGAGTGGGAAAATAATAGGTTTGGACCAGTTTAGTTGAATGTCAGAATAACCACCAAACCGCACTACCTCACGTGTCAACGGGGCCAGGTTCACTTGCGGGTCGCACGCCTAGAGGCTGATGTCATCCACGTACATCGTGATCGCACGTTCTCTGGTGGTTCTCACATGGCATTGACGAAGCCTCCCAGTCAGGGGCTCCATCACGATAGCGAAGAGGAGCGGTGACAGCGGGCAGCCCTGCTGTGTGTTTCGGGTAATTGGGAAGGGATCGTAGATAAGTCGATTTAGACGCACACGAGTGGTGGGAGAAGAGTATAGGAACAAAATCTGTTTAATGAATTGCGAGCTTAAGACCAAGATGTGCGAGAAGTGGGAAGAGATATGCCCACTCCAGAGAATTGAACGCCTTTGTGGCATCCAAAAGGGCAGCAATTGCGGAGACCTGAGTATCAAGGTGATGCATGACCGCAAAAATGGTATGGAGATTATGAGATGTAGAGCGGCCAGGAATCAAGCCTGATTGGTCTGGCCTCAACATTAATGGCAAAAGAGGTAACAGGCGATTGGCGAGCACCTTGGTGTAGATCTTGTTGTCAACATTTATTAATCAGAAAGGCCTGTAAGAGTCAGTGTTCTGCTGGTTTGTCCAGTTTTAGAAGCGTTATGATAACTTCCTTTATCAATGAAGAGGGGAGTGAACCCATGTCGAAGGAAGCCTGGTACATCGCCAGTAAGTATGGAGCCAGCAGTGGGGTGACCTCCTTGTAAAAGGCAGTGGTCAAACCGTCTTTGTCCCCATGTAGACTCTTAATTACCCACTCAATTTCCTCAGTGGTCATGGGCGAATCTAAAGAGGTACGGTGAGCCCGATCCAGCCATAGCAGCTGTATAGTGTCCAAATTTGCAGTGAGCTCAGCCACACCAAGGATTAGGGTGGCTGTATATAGTTGTGAATAGAAAGAGGACATTATACCCAATAGCTCTGGTGAGGAAGAAATAGGTTTGGATTCCGCGTTCAATAGTTTTGCTACATAGGTAGAGGCACCCGGTTTGCGAAGCATCCCTGCAAGCGTCTTCCCCTGGCAATCCCTTCCCCAAACCGACAGGCCTGTGCATCTTTGAAGATAGTGAGTCTCGCAAGTGACTTCCACCTGGTACTCTGATATTTTGTCCCGGACACTGGCCAGTGTTGTGGCATCCTTGGAGTGGAGTACTCCAATTCCAAGGTTCGGATATCCTGCTCAAGTCTGGATAACGTCCCGCGGATAGCTTTAAGTACTCCTAATTGCTTCACGATACAGACACCACGTATTACTACCTTAAATGCCTCCCAAAGTGTGGATGGCAATCGTACGGAGCCCTCATTGTGTGCAAAGTAGCCTATTATTTCCTTGCGGATTGTTTCACAGAATACCGCGTCGCTTAGCACTCCCGATGGTAGCCGGCAGGTAAAGGCATGGGGTCTTGCCTGGGGGATCCACAATACCAGCATGATCCGAGAGTGCGCGATGCAAATGAGACACTGTAGTGGTCCATGTCTGGGCGTCCTTGGACAGTATGCGTAGGCCTCTAGTCTTCTGCTGAACGTGAGGCACTGCAGGGTGTTATCAGTGAGTCCGACATCCTGAGCAGCAAGATAGCAGCTGCGAAGATGAGAGACTGTAAAACGGGCATGGCATCATGGCAAATTCCAGACTTATGCTGACTGGGTAAGTGTCCTCTAAGTTTTGCGCTACGGCGGAAAGTGTGCAAATTGTCTATAATCATAACTGCCATCAGTATGCACACTGTCACACACCTTCTGTGCACCCTACTGCAGGTTGAGCGGTACCAACCCTGGGAAATTAGCTTGGTAGATTATGTGCACAGGGCAAGAGTTTGAAAGTTCTGTACCATGGTTGACAGTGCAAACTGTGCTAGGATGGGGCTGGTAATGTGCATCGTTCTGTACAGTGCGCTGCGCGCGAATGAAAATGTGTTGTGAGAGACCTGTTTACATTTTTTAAAAGTTGTTATTCTTCCACTCTGTGCTGCATGCGTGATTACTTTTTGCACTTCGGCCGTGAGATCAACATACCATCTCCTGCCCTTCGTGTTGAACCTCATTAGTTTGGCTTCTCTGGTCCCGTTAGAACTATTCCTCAGAATGACCATGTGTTTGCTGCCTGACAGTGTGCAATACCATGTTTAATTATTGTAAAATTTAAAAGATTTCAGAGCGTCGCGGTCCATACCAGCTCTTTTTCCAGTAAAATATTTTTGTATTGATGTTTAAAAGGCCAAAATAAATGGATCGAATACTATTTAGATAATGTCAAATCCACTGGAATGAATTCAGGGCACGCTGTGCCAACTGTGATTCTGTGACTCGTCTAGCAGATTCATCACACTGTTATTTATTTAATTTAGTCGGGGTTTTTATAGAGTTCAAACCTACATGCCAGGGCACCAGTGTGCGGAATAATTAGTACAGTCACAAAGGCACACTTCACGATTTGTTCCATCTTTAGGCACTAATAGTATTATTATTGTTAACTAACTCTGCATCGACCTCGGAAGGATGCAACGTTTAGTAGGCACTGCAAGATGTGAAGCTGTAGTCTTCAGTTTTCACACAGATCTCTACAGTGAGTGCCATTAGTCCACTGAAGCATTTTACAGACAAGAGGCAAAGACATAGGCGAAAACTAATGGTCAGCCAGCCTAAGAACTATGCTGAATTCAAATAGATGCAGGACATAGATTGATGGTGAAAGTTACTCATGGGAGAAATGGTTGCCAAACGGAAACTGTCGAGAAATGATTCTTCATATGATCTTTATTAAAAGCTGATAGCTTTGTTGTCAACCACACCTAGCCTTCGTGGCTGTGAGCCTAGTGTTAGGGTCATTTATCCAAGCACAGCGCCTCCTTTATCCGCACCCCCCCCCCCGCCATCACTCCAAACAGTTACTCTCTGCTCTTCCCGGCGGTGAACTGTCCAATTGTGAAAATGTGCCCATTACATACAGTACGTCACTGCCTGAAGCATACCGAAGGCCAATCACTTTTTTGATGTGTGATCCTTAGAATGCTGAAAATAAAAGTGTTTTGGTGATCGAAATGCAATATATGGTTATCACCTGTGTTTAATGCAAAATCTAGACTTTATTCCCCACCATGATGAAGTGACACAGTTTTTTGCTGCACCCTTTCAACCTCAGCACATGCATGGACACACACACACACACACACACACACACACACCCACACACACACACACACACACACACACATACACGTGTTACCATCCTTGTGGGGACTATGTGTGAATACCTGCCTTGTGGGGACTAACCTTTCCCAATGTTTATACAACACACTAATAACAGAAAAATGTTAAGAAAAAATTCATGATAAAGGATCCTGCTTCAAATTTGCAAATATATTGTTATTTAATCGCGCGCACAGCACCATCCTTGTGGGGACTTGAACACGTGCTACCATCCTTGTGGGGACCTAGTCTGTAACACTATTTGTGATTGAATACAGTCGAAGGTACATGGCTAAATGTTTATTTTATCAACAATATACACAAACAACATTATAATCTATTCATATATGAATTGCTGCATATATACTAGGGGTATACATTAAAGACAGATTATGTTACTGTGCCAGAAAATATCATATCATGCTTAAAGAAAGAGACTTAAAGCTGTATTTAACCTATTTATTAGTGCTTAAACTAAGGGAACTAACACAAAGAAATTAACATATGGAACCAAGGAATTTGGTCAAGTGGAACCCAGAGCTTGATTAGCTGCTTACATTTTTGCCAAAATAGATGTTCAAGTCCCCACAGAGATAGTGGGTGAAGATCATTGTGTTTAAGTCTCCATAGAAATAGTGTGTACATTCAAAGCTTAAATCCCATTATAAAGAGTGTGAAGATAATGATGTTCAAGTCCACACAGAGGTTGTGTGTTATCATAGAGATGTTCAAGTCCCCACAGAGATGGTGTGTTTTTATAGTGATGTTCAAGTCCCAACAAAGATAGTGTGTTATTATAGCGATGTTTAAGTCCCCACAGAGATAGTGCATGAAGGTGATTGTGTTTAAGTCCTCATTAAAATAGGGCCCGATTCACAAAGGTAAACTTAGACAAAAAGTCTAACTTTACTACTTTTCAATATTCACAAAGCCCCATACAGAGAATGCGAAGCTGATGATGTTCAAGTCGAAGCAAACACAAGGAAATGATGGACGGAGTGCTGAAACGTTTCAGTCACTCACCCCAGTCACAGATCTGGGTTGAATCCATCATCGTTCTTTAGCTCACTTCGCCACCCCAGTTCAGACCCAGCTATATGCAAATCAGTCTTGACCCTGTGCCTCATGGGAACAGTCCAGCCTGAACTGCCAAGCCAGGTCTTGCCTGGACCGGAACAAGCATCCTGGGACAGGTTTCAGGTAACACCCCCTCATCAGCCAGGCTAGCTTGAATCCAGTGGCAAAGTGAGTAAGGGACCCACGTCTGGGCATACCCTGCCAACTTAGGGCGAACAAAGCACACACAAGGAGATTATGGATGGAGTGTTGAAACTTTTCAGCCACTCACCCCCAGTCACAGATCTGGGTTGAATCCATCATTGTTCTTTAGCTCACTTAGCCACCCCAGTTCAGACCCAGCCATATGCAAATCAGTCTTAACCCTGTGCCTCATGGCACCCCTGGTGCTTCAAGTCGAAACAGAGCTTGCGTTTAATTACAGGAATGCCTAAGTCCCCACAGAGATGATATGTTTTTATAGTGATGTTCAAGTCCCCACAAAGATAGTATTTTATTATAGTTTTTTTTCAAGCCCCCACAAAGATAGTGTGTTATTATAGCGATGTTTAAGTCCCACAGATATAGTGCTTGAAGATGATTGTGTTTAAGTCCTCATTAAAATAGGGCCTGATTCACAATGGTAAACTTAGACAAAAAAATCTAACTTTTCTACTTTTCAGTTTCAACAATGTAAACTTAGACCAAAAGTCTAACTTTACTACTTATCAGTATTCACAAAGCCCCATACAGAGAATGCGAAGCTGATGATGCTCAAGCCAAAACAGAGCTTGTGTGTAATTACAGGAATGTTCAAGTCCCCACAGAGATGGTGTGTGACTATAATATTACCACGGTTGCCAAAGAGAATGTGTGTGATTATAGACATGCCCAGGTCCCCACAGAGATAGTGTGTGATTATAGACATGCCCAGGTCTCCACAGAGATAGTGTGTGATTATAGAGATGTCCAGGTCCCCACAGAGATAGTGTGTGATTATAGACATGCCCAGGTCACCACAGAGATAGTGTGTGATTATAGACATGTCCAGGTCCCCACAGAGATAGTGTGTGATTATAGAGATGTCGAGGTCCCCACAGAGATGGTGTGTGACTATAGTATTACCACTGTTGACAAAGAGAATGTGTGTGATTACAGACATGCCCAGGTCCCGACAGAGAGAGAGTATGATTAAAGACATGCCCAGGTCCTCACAGAGATAGTGTGTGATTATAGACATGCCCAGGTCCCCACAGAGATAGTGTGTGATTAATGAGATGCACAGGGATAGCACACAGTTATAGTACGTGATTATAGTTGTGTACAAGTCCTCACAGAGATATTGTGCGATTATAGTGATGTTTAAGTCCCAACAGTGCTAATGTGTGATTACAGTCATATTCAAGTCTCCACAGTGATGTGTGTAATGATAGGTATGTTGAAGAACCCATACAGATCGTATTAGTCTGTTGGCTTATTAAATGAATTAATCCACTTGAGGGATATGTGTTTGACCACTCTCTCACATGTTTGAATCCTGGTGCTACCACTCAGCCTTTATTCCTTCCAAGGTCTATACAATAAGTATTATTTACTTGGATAGCAAAAATCATATGGTATTCAGCAACAAGATACCCTCAGGTGTAAATGTGCACTTTATATATGCACATGAGATGATATGATGTGATAGTGGTACTCAAGTCACCACTAGAGATAGACTGGAATTATCCCATATCCATGAATCCCACTTCAAATGCAGCTTTAACTGATTTAAACTATGTTCATCCAGGAAGGTTTACACTTCCTTAAAAATCCAAGTATCCGAGTTCTCATTTTCTTTTCTAGCCCCCATTTATCAATTCTAGTCCGCTTTAAGAAGATAAAACTGTATTTGTGATTGCAATAAACTCCCCATACTGATTCACTCTGACACTTTAGGATTATTACAATAGAGAAATTGATTTAAGAACTGGCACATCTTTATAATTTTTGTCTCTATAATTCAAGAATGAAATGGTCCTCTTCTCACAAAGCTCTTCTTTCTCTCAAAGTATTCCTTATACCTGCTCTTGGGGCTCTTTCTAGCTAACCAGGCTCACAATCTATAAATACCTGTATATGTATGTATATATATATATATATATATATGTATGTATATATATATATATATATATATATATATATATATATATATATATATATATATATATATATATATATATATATATATCCTCACGAATGCTGCCTTTGAATTAAATTGGATGATTCCAGAGATTTGAGTGCTGGTCCATTCTATATGTGAGAAGTGGAATTTTTCGATTGTTAGAGGCGTGATGTGGCATCGCCTCAAACTAGCACCACTGGCGATTAGGAAGCACTCCGGAATCCACAAAACCCAGGTTGCAAAATATATATATATATATATATATATATATATATATATATATATATATATATATATATATAATCTACTGGCGGTCGCCAGTAGATAGTTATAGTTAGGACCTATTTTCCATAGGAAATTCACAACATTCTATTTGAAATAACTTTGGCGCCGGTTGACGAATCTTCGCAAAATTCTCAAAACTCGTGGGGCGCTCCGGTCTGCTCCTATCCTGAAAGTTTCAGGGTGATTCGGCAAGCAGGGGCCGAGAAAAAAGGGGGGTCCCAAAACGTGTTTTCTCCATGTTAATTCCCATAGGAAATTTTAGACACGGCTACAGCCCGAACTGCTGAACGGAATTACACCAAATTTGGCAAAGAGGTAGTTCTTGGTTCAGAAAGAACCCTTTTTGTTAAATGGTGTAAATCCGTTCAGTAGTTGCTGAGAAAATCAAAAGTAAAACCACATATATATCTATGGCCGAGTAGGGTCCGCGCACCCTCCCGACCACGAGCTGCATGCTAATTGGCTGTCAAGTGGCTGTCAACACTCCAAATCAGGAAGTGTTGGCAGCCATTTTCTGCCTCGGTAGAACCGAGGCACAAGAAACAAGTCGCAAAACGCAAAAAGGGGGCAGGGTAGAAACACCCTGACCCCCTAGGTCTGCTCAGGGGGTCCCACAAGGACCCCCTGGGCAGAAAAAAGCATTTTTTAAAAATAAAAATAAAAATTGGCGGGATGCGCGGATCCCGCCGTGATAAAAAAAAAAAATCAAAGCGCGGTCTCCCGCGCTTCGAGGCTATTTTGCCCAGGGTGGGCCAAGTCCCGGGGGCATGCGTGGGTTGATATTATATTTTATAGGGGGGGCCTCTAAGGCCCCCCCAAGCCCTGGGGACCGCCACCCCCCGGGTCTTTAAAACAAATATGGTGCGGGAGGGCTCACCGTCCTCCCGCAGCCCCGGGGACTCTACGGCACTCCACTGTACTCAACTGCAGTATACACTGCTCCACTCTACGATCTAGTTAGGAAAGCCTTCCCAATGAGTCGGTTCCGGAAAGCTTTCCGTACGAATCGCACTCTGGGAGTCCCACCGACCGATTACGATGTGTTTGTATGTCTACGGACTCGGTTCGGTCGGACTCCCATTGAATTCAATGGGACCCTGTGTACCCAACATGAACACAGGCTTCCATTGAAAAAACGGGTGGGTGGGGAAAAACGTGCACCCTGTGGCCGACACCCCATGGTGCCTGCCACACTGTGCATGCATGCAAAGGGGGGACCCATGGGTACCCCCCATGGGACAGATTCGGAGGTCCCCGGGTGAAGGGTGGCCTGCTACGGGCCCCCAAAGGCCAATTTCGAAGACCGATCCGTCTCGGAACAACCAAGTCGGTTAGGCTGTTCGATTCGGACATCCTAATCGCTCGGCTAGAAATGCGGTCCATAGACCTCTATGCATCGGCCCCCCACCAACTCAGTTCCTCCCAATGCCTATGGGAACCGAGTCGGCTTTGCGAACGTAATCCTGACATCCTAATCGGTCGCCCGGAATGCTATCCGAGTTGGTTGCAAACAAGGGGACCGAATCAGATTAGACCGATTCGGATGCCGTTAGGAGGCTTTCCTAACGACATCGTAATCAACCCCCTATGTCTATTTCAATTAACACACCCCGCTCTACGCCACGCCACGTTATGACACTTCACTTTATGCCATTCCACTCTACACTATTCAACTCTACGCGACTCCACTTTGCGTCAGTCCATTATACATCACTACACTGTACGCTAATCCACTGTATGCCACTCCACTGTACTCCACTCTGGACCACTCCATGCTACAGCACTCTACTTTGCGCTATTATACTGTATGCCACTCTATTCTATTACACTCCAGTCTATGCCACTTCACTGTACCCCCTCCACTGTACGCCTCGCCACTGTACGCTTTTCAACTATATGCAACTCCGCTCTACAACACTACATTCTACGTTACTATACTCTGTGCTATTCCACTCTGCTCAACTTCATGGTACACCACTACACTCTATGCTATTCCACTGGATGCCACTCCACTCTACTGTACTCAACTGCATTATACACTGCTCCACTCTACCACAATCCACTGTATGCTACTACACTGTACAAATCTACATTGTATGTCACTCCACTGTATGTCACTACACTCTACACTTCTACAGTCTAAGCTATTCCACTGTATGATCCTGTACTCTACGGTACTCCACTATATGCCACCCTGCTGTACATCACTACACTTAATGCCACTAAAGTCAACGTTATTCCACTCAACACTAGTCCATTATATGCTACTCCACTGTACGGCACTCCACTCTATGCTATTCCACTGTAGTCTACGCTGTTCTACTCTTCCCCACTCCAGTGTAGCTATTCCACTGTACGCCACTCTACTCTACACTTTTTGACTTTATACCACTACACTGTACCTTACTCCACTCTATGCAAGTCCACTCTACACCACTCCAGTGTACGCTAATCCACTGTAAGCCACTCCACTGTACTCCACCCCACTCCACTCTAGGCCACTCCATGCTACAGCACTCTACTGTACGCTATTATACTGTATGCCACTCTATTCTATTACACTCAGTCTATGCCACTTCACTGTACCCCCCTCCACATTCGCCTCTCCACTGTACGCTATTCATCTATATGCAACTCCGCTCTGCAACACTACATTCTACGTTACTCTACTCTGTGCCATTCCACTCCGCGCAACTTCATGGTACACCACTGCACTCTACGCTATTCCACTGGATACCACTCCACTCTCCAGCACTCCACTACACTCAACTGCAGTATACGCCACTCCACTCTACCACAATCCACTGTATGCTACTACACTGTACAACACTACATTGTATGCCACTTCACTGTATGTCACTACACTCTACACTTCTACAGTCTAAGCTATTCCACTGTATTACCCTGTACTCTACGGTACTCCAATATATGCCCCCCACGCTGTACATCACTAGACTTAATGCCACTAAAGTCACCGTTATTCCACTCAACACTAGTCCATTGTATGCTACTCCACTGTACGGCACTCCACTCTATGCTACTCCACTGTACTCCACTGTCACTATACTGTACGACAATATACTTTAGAACACTATTCTCCACTCCATTTAATGACTCCACTCAAGAACAGCTCACTGTACGATTATAAACAAAACGTTACTAAAATGTTAACCATTGACATCCCAAGAAAAAAACAAAGGTTAAGGATAAGATATAGTTAGTAAAACTTTATTTCTTCTTTGTATACAAACCAAACTTAAACTACACAGACAGAAATTCTAAAGTTATAGTTATAACTTTAATTTGATTTACGCGCTACCTTCAATTTACTAGACGTTGTGCACCTACATACACAGACTTGTCACCTCACTCGCCACACTGAATGGACTATAACTCGTCACTCTACCATGCACTGTGTTCTGACAAATTATGTGATTTCAGATGTCATAAGTGTTGTTATCAATGCTACGATTTTTCACATGCTATTACTTATGTAATATGCAAGGGTATAGCTAGTGCATGGAAAGGGAGTGAGTTATAGTTCATGTAGTGTGGCGAGTGAGGCGACACGACTGTGTACGTAGCTGCACAATTTATAGTAATTTCAAGGTGGTGCGTAAGTATAAATGTGAGTTACAACTATGACATATTACTTTGTACGTGGTGTGTAAATCATAAATTAAAGTCATAACTTTTGAATTTCTAATATTTGTGTAGTTTAAGGTTGGTTTGCAAACTATGAAGAACTAAAGTTTTCCTAACTATAACTTATCCTTAATCTCTATTTACACAAAGGTTAATGAAGCGTTAAGGTTAGGTCTTCTAATAATAGAAAAACTGGAGCTTTAAATGCACTGAAATTCATCAGTTATATTTACTGAGTTAATTATAACGTGATCCACTGCCATGCACTGCTTATGACTTCTCACATTACTTCACCCATGACATTTTCAGTGACCTCATTGGTGAAATTACTGATGACATCTCCGATTACATGATTGATTACATCACTAATGGCATCATCCAGTGTAAGTTTGCTATACTCTTAAATGTTTTTAGTACGGTACATCTAGAGAAAATCATATATACCTTTTCTACTGCTAATGAGTGTATGTTTTTGCAACATGCTTGGTCACCTAATCGGGCTTGAGAGTCTGGAGGGAGTTCTTGGCTGTGTGTAGTAGGGGCTTGGCCATCTAGTGGGGCTTGTGTGTCTACAGGGAGTGGACTCTTTTTGAAGAGCTCTGCACAGGGTGACGGTTGCGTATTGTAGGAGTTTGGCCACCTAATGGGGCTTGGCTCTCTGGAGGGAGTGGGCTGTCCGTAAAGAGCCATGCACATGTCAAGGGTTGTATACCATAGGGGCTTAGCCACGGAGTTGGGCTAGGGTGTCTGGAGGGAGTGGGGTGTCCAAAAAAGCTGTTGACAGGCCAAAAGCTGTGCATGCTTAATAGGTGCCTGGCCACTTAAAAAAATCACTTTAACCTTTCCTTTTTGTCAGTGAATTTCTAGGGTTTTTTAGATAGATATTTAAGTAGTTAGATATCATGTCCATACCCAAGTATAACGTCACTGAGAGAAAGTGGATTATTAATTGGGGTGAATGGTAGTCCCCAACAAGTAATAATGGCACTGTTCCTGTTAGGTTCAGTAAAAGTTTCAGTAATTTAAACCTGAGCTCAACCCCTGGTAGTTATGGTACAGAACAGACAGGCTTAACTCAGGAAAATGTGGAAAGCATTTGTGCGTACTAAAACAGCTAAAAAGTTGAAAACACAACATCATAAGAATTCCTCTCCAATTTATAAAAATAGAGAATATTTTATTCAACAAAATGACATCAAAACGATTAAAATCCAGTAAGGGGAACCGGAGAACCGAATTTTCAAACTTGTATATAAAAATCGCACCAAAAAGTACAAATTGCCAAACGTGGCCAACTGAGCATGCTAGACTGGGGCAAAGTAAAAAGTTAAGGCTCACCATGGTCGATCGCCCGTGAGATACAGGGACTGAGTTTGTCCCGGTCAAAGAGTTACCTTCTCGAAGCAGGGCTCTATGGCAATAAATTGTTGGAGGATGGGGTCCCGATGCAGTCGTCAATGATGTGGGAAGGATCTGAGTGGAAGTTCATGATTCACGCCCAAAATGCCCTCGACGTCAATTGGGTATCAGTCAGCATTGGTTCTGGTGACGTTTTGGGCAGTCAGTCTTTCACATTTCTCTGGAGATTGGGATTCCTTCAGTAGAGCAAGGCTGCAAGCTGATTACAGCGAAGGGTTCGCCATCGTCAAATGTGGCTTGGACGTCGGTCCTAGTGAGGTACGCAGTGGGAGCTGCGCGAAGCTCAATCCCATCGGTGATGCACCCTTGGTGAAATGGCTGGCAGGCAGGTCCTGGTCCTAAGTTGGTTCTCTTGAAGAAAACTTGCCAGAAAAGTTTCTAAAAGTCTCTACTTTTAGGGTTAGCCAGGAGCAGTGCACTCTGAGTTATAAAGCTTGCTATTGTTTTCTTATTTACGCAGTGCACTCTGAGACCAGCAATTGGTTACAAGACCTCAGGAAAAGCACTTGAGGGTCAGGACTCACTCCAGGGGAAGCCACCAGCAGGGTCCAGGGAAGGTCCAGTTGAAAGTAGTCAGCTTGGTCTTGCTGCGGCATCGCCAAGCATATTAGAAGCTTCCTCAATGCCAGCGGTCTCATGGCAGTGTTCATTCCATGAAAATGCTGGCAGTGAGGAAACTAAGGGGGCCCTACAGGGCCCCATGGTGCCTCAAGTCATGGCGATACATGCACGGGGGAACATAGTGTGCCCGCATGTTTGCATGCAACCGCCCCCATCCCCACCCCCATCTCTGACAGTCAAGGCCAGGAGGTGTTTTCATTAATGTTGGTTAACTGTTTCTTTGTTATGTTGATAGGTACATTTGCACATCTTTGTCCGACCATGGAAATGCCTGGCCTCCTTTCTTTTTCTTTGCACAGGAACACTAGACAAAGCCTTTGGGTTTCTTGAAACAAGAATCTTAAACAACACACAATTTTAAACCAAATGTCAGCAGACATCATATAACAAAAACATAGAGGCACAAGATCAATGATTAACGGGAATAATAAATAAGCTGCAAGAGAGGTCTTGTATTTTTAAGCCTTTTACAGTTTGCTCAGTTACAGTTGATAAGTTGGCTACTTTAAGTATGTTTTTGTAGTAGCTGTGTCTTAAATTGCTAAAATTACATTGCCACACTTGAAATTCAAATAAATACAAACTCATTAAATGACTGGTGATTTTTCCTTTACACTCATTTGTTCGAGGTCAGTGTATCATCGCTTTCACAGCATTTTTTTTTTTGTCAGTACTTTCAACAAGGTTTTTGTTCCTCTTTTGTGCTAGCTATTCTTTTGAAGGGGGGGATAAAGGTAGGGAGGAAATGCTGTTGAGTGGTAAAAGTATTGACTGTGCTGTGCAGCAAGGACACAGGTTATATTCTTTTCTGGCCCTGTTCGTATGCAGCCTAGGGATTGGCTGCCAGTAGAGAATCAGCCAGCAGAATTAAGTCCACTACAGGAATCGTATGGCATAGTCATTCTGCGGCTACATCCACCATCAGCTCAGAATTCTCCAAAGATAGACTTATGACTTCCTTTGTGATTTCTAATTCCCAATCTCTAAATACGGGCAGCAACCTAATTGAGTCTAGGTCCTTTATCAGCCAAAATTGGAGAAATAAGAATCTGCACGAAATGGCTGGTTTAGAGTTGTGAGCTTGCAGATAATTCTGCTATTTATCGAGTAAGTGCAACTTCTTTTAGGCGAATACACCAACAGATGTTTCTCCAACATATGAATAGTATTGGGAAGGAGACAGCAATCCTGAATACTCCACACTAACCATCTCATGTATTCTCCATATAGCACCTATAGAGCTGGAAACTCCACCAGTGGATTCTCCTATTTTTTAATCAATTATTTCACAAAAATGGATTATGTGTTATGCATCTGGGCTGATTTAGAGTTGAGTGGCAACATTAACCCTGTCAGCCCTCAGCTTCATCATAAGGGGTGGTATGCACACCATTATTTCTCTCTATGTAATCCTTAATTCAAACTTAACTGTTAATGCGTGCGAAACTGGGCTGTGCCATGCCCTCATGCACCATATTTAATACGATACTGTGGGGAGCGCGTTTAAACGCTCCACTCCCAGACGCACAGCGCAAATGGATGCTAGATCCTACTATTAATTCAACGTTTTCACAATTAGTCCCAATTTAATCCACAATTTTTGCTGAAAGGTTTCTTTGTTCTCCTTTTTCTTTTCCGCATGTGTGGCGTCATGCATTTTTTATGCTTCTCATATTTAAGCGTGTCCATCCGGACCTCTTAAAAAAATACGATCAAAATGCAGAGAATCGTTCAAAGCAGCAAATCTTTATTAAGAACCCAATGCATTTCGGGCTTATTTCCAGCCCTTCGTCAGGGGTAGCTGTAAATTAACAATTCAAACCCCAAATTTCATTGAATGACATGTCACTTGCATTCACCCTGGACACCAACCTCACCCTCAAGGAATATATTGCCAAAAAAAACAAACAAAGGCCACCTGATACCAACTCTCCCTCCTAAAGAAAGTCAACCCATTTCTTCCAGAAATTGACTTCAGAACTGCTGTCCAAGCCCTTGTACGCTTGCATCTGGATGGTGGTAATGACTTGCTCCATGGCCTCCCAGACTCCACTCTGGCATCCCTTAGGGGAGTCCTACATACTGCAGCACATCTCACCCAGGGCCTGAAGAAATATGATCACATAATCACCATCCTTATGGAACTCCATTGGCTACCCTTGCCAGCCTGCACCATCTTCAAAACCTGCTGCATCATTCACAAAGCTATCATGACTAGCACCACTGTTTATGTTGCAGTCAAGCTCATGATTTCCGGCGGATCTCGGTACATCCGTAGCCAGGACACTATCAGACTAAGAAGTGTAAAAAAGACAAAAACAAGACAGCAGACCCTTCCTATCTATGCACCTAGGATCTGGAACAATATTCCTGTATCTATCACGACTGCCCCAAAGCTGCCTCAATTTATGAAAGAGTTGAAGACGAACCTCTTTAAATAACATAACATCATAATGAATTAACCATCCAATCCTCAGCTTCTTCTCCTCTCATTGTTGACTTTATTCTTGTATATGACCATGTATAAGCACTGGGCTGCCTTTTGGCTAGGTTTGAACTTCCATATACATATATTCATTCATACATGACAAGGAAGTTGAAATTCAAGTATTTGAGAAGAGTTCTCTAGTTGAAAATCTGTCATCAAAATTAAATCTGTCATGCTATACCTATGATGATGACAACTCTCTGCACAGGCCAAGAATTCTCCAATGATGATCAAACCACTTACATCACAACATGGAAGATTTTCCGTTACTACCCATCTTTAAAACAGCCCCTTAATTGAATTATGTCTTCTAGGATATTAAAAGTAGCTTGAAAACAAGATTTTATTTAGAGTTGGGTCATGATGGAAAATCCTCCAATGTTTAGAGGAGGGGCTGATCCTGGATGAGAATCTTCTATAGAATGCTATCCACTATAACTTTAATATGGTTGAAGATCTACCAATGGTAAAGTCTCCTCTACTACTATTAAGGCTTTCTTTAAATCAAGGATTCCTTGTTCTTACCCAACTACTAGCCTAGTACTAGGGTCCCTATGTCAGCGATAATTGAGCAGCTAGACTCTCCATTGGCAGAGAATCCACCAAAAGGAAAACTTGGCTTGGTATTGTAACCAGCTATCACTAAATCAACGTGCATCTAAATCTCACAATGACAAATCAATTCGCTTAACCACACCAATTCTGGACGGTGAATGCTGCTACCAGGAATCCAAATAATATCCTAGAAATGCACTGTTTCTTATGATACTCTGAACTATCATATTTAGCAGTATCATTTGGAAGTTACCAACAACACCAAGGAACTTTACAACATTGTTAAAGAATTCTCCAATCTAGCTGCCAGTGAAAACAACATGACACCCTCACAGGAGCTGTGAGACAACCTTGTCCACCTCTTCCACAACAAGATCGCAACCATATACAGAAACTTCAAACCCCAACCCACACCTACGGACTTCCTCGACAGATATGCCAACACCATAACCGACACAAACCACACACTGACCACCTGGAACATCCTCTCCACCCAGGACACCTCCTCCACCATGAAATGCATTCGCTCAAGAGCTCCCACAGACCCATGCCTGCACCACATCTTCAACCTCAGAAACCAAAGGAGCGGCCAGAAACTCAACACCCTACTCAACACCTCTATCACCACCGCAACATTTCCTGACACCTGGAAACATTCCAAAGTCAGTCCACTACCCAAAAAACCCTCCACCGACCCCAGCAAACACAAAAACTGCCGGCCAATCTCCTTGCTCCCATTCCCAGCTAAGGTACTGGAAAAGATCATCAACAATCAACTCATGACACCTGGAGCAGAACCAGCTACTCAGCACCTCCCAATCCGGCTTCCGCAGCAATAACAGCACCAAAACCGCCCTAATCGCAGCCACCAACAACATCCATACCCTCCTCGACTGAGGAGAAGCAGCGGCTTTGATCCTCCTCGACCTCTTGGCAGCCGTCGACACTGTATCCCACCACACACTGATCAAAAGACTCCACCACATTGGCATCCAAGGGGACGCACTCAGATGGATCTCCTCCTTTCTTACCAGAAGAACCCAGAGGATCCACCGCCCACTCTTCACCCTGAACACCAGGAGATCATCTGTAGTGTTCCCCAGGGCTCATCCCTCAGCCCCACACTCTTCAGCGCATATATGACCCTGCTGGCCAACATCGTCCGATCCCACGTTCTCAACATAATTTCGTATGCAGACGACACCCTACTCACCCTCTCACTCACGGATGACCCCACCACCACCAGAACCAACATCCACAGATGCATGACAAACGTCACCGACTGGATGAAGAACAACTGCCTGCAGCTGAACACAGACAAGACGGAAGTACTGATATTTGGCAACAGCAGCAACACATGGAATGACTCCTGGTGGCCATCAGACCTAACAGCCGCACCCACTCCCTCCAAACATGCCAGAAGCCTCGAAAACATCATTGACAACAAGCTCACCATGAAATGACAGATCAATGCTGTCTCCTCTGCCTACTTCCTCACTGCGCAAGCTATGTAAGTTCTTCAGTGGCTACCCCTACACACGAGACGCACAGTGACACAAACACTCATCACCAGCCGACTAGACTACAGCAGTGCCCTCTACGTAGGAATCGCCAGACATATTCTACAGAGACTTCAGCCCATACAGAATGCCGCAGTCAGACTCATCTTCAGCCTTCCCTGACAAACCCACATCACACCATACCTCAACAAACTCCACTGGCTCCCTGTACAGAAGAGATGCCAATTTAAGCTGCTGACTCACACAAGGCTCTACACAACTAAGGACTCACCTACATTAACCACCGCCTGAACTTCCACCAACCATCTAGAAGACTATAATCCACCTCCCTTTCACTTGCCCATACTACCTGCATCTACCGAAGCAGAACTGGAGGACGCTCCTTCTCCCACATTGCAGCAAAGAACTGGAACAGCCTCCCCACGCACCTCTGGACCATCACCTCACTTCCGGAATTCCGAATGGTTCTCAAGACCTGGCTGTTCGAATAAGCCTCCAGGGCCTGCAAGCGCCTGGATACCCTATCGGGTGATAAGCAGTGCTTTAAAAATCTGGATTGATTGATTGAGCACTGCTGATTTGTCCGTATGTAACTCTGTACTCACCAGTGGGGCCAGTAGCCTCTCCACAGTAAAAAGGACAATGCAGGGTTTTACTGTCAGGACATGTAAAAACATAACACGTCTTTGTTTCTAATTCAAACCACCCTGCCCTAGGGCTAATTAGGCTTGCCTTAGGGATGACATATATATATATTAAAAAGAAAGGTTTGGGCTTAGCTATAACTTCAAATGCAGAAGTCGAGTTAGCAGTTTAAAAAATGCTCTACCAGTCTGCAGTGGTAGGCTGGGAGACATGATTTACTTTGTCACACTCGTGGTGGCACAATCAGTGCTTCCAGCTATGATGGACACTTAGCTTACAGGTCCTGGGTACACCTGGTATCATATACTAGGGATTTATATGTAAGTTAACTTATGTCATTTGGGGGTAAGCCAATTAAACATATACTTTTAAGGGTTCGAGCACATGCACTGAGGCCTGGTAAGCAGGGCCCAGGGCACTACAGAGTCATTACACCAGAACCTAACAATCAAAATATTGGGGGCAAAAATTAGTGGTGAAGCTGCAAAAAGCCCTTGCCTCACAGAAGCAACTTCATAACGGACAATATGGCATATCTGACCTGTATGGAATGTATGTGAAGTTTTATGTCTAATGCATTATAATGGATCTATATGTGTGATGAATTTTGTTGGGAAGTACTGTTGGAAGTGGAATGATGTAAGATTATGAGGCATATTTGTGCTTTGTTGTTTAGCTGTGCCAGTAGGTGCCATGTCCCATGGGTAAAACCCCATGAAAGAGGCAGCAGTCGAGAAGAGAAGTGCTTGTAAAGTCCCAATAAAGGTGAAAAAATCCTGTTCACAAATATATCAGCCATCATGAGAAGTGCTGGTATTGTCAATTATTGTTATAGTAGCCCAGTTGAGAAGTGCAGGAGCTGCCCCTCATACGTAAACCAGTCCTAATGAGTGAGTGCAGTATCAGTAGTTAAACATGTGTGGTACTGGACTTACTGTTTCTTTTTTAGTAGTAGTAACTTACACTTGTACATTTGGCTCTAACCACTTCTTCAGGAAGTGAAGACATATAGATTAACTTTACACTCAGATTTTGTGAATAACCAAAAGTTCTAACTCAAAAGTGAAAGAGTAAATTACATGTGTAAATTAAACACATGTGTAAGTTACCTTTGTAAACAACCCTGCTTCCCTGAACTGGTGTGCATGACCGATTGTCCTTATGTAAAATATCTTTGTTTTGTTGTCTGTACCTCCTGTGGTAGAGCTGGCAGTGGAATGTTACATGAGGGCAGAGAGTCTGGAATGTATTGTTTGTTCTGGAGTTTGTGCAAGTCTGATGTGTGTGTGAGACTGAATGGTAGGACATTGTGGGTGGCAGTTGATGGTCAGACTTACCAGGGTGACAGCCTTCCTCTTGCACTCCTCATGTGGTGCTGTAACTTCTTCAGTTAGCTCCAGGAAGGTGTTAATGCATACCTCTATCTTTTTTCTGACCTTGTTACATCTCCCTCTTCCATTGCTCTGTCCTAAGGCCATACCTCAAAGTTTATTTCTCCCTGTTACAGTGTCCCTGTACTAGTGCTCATTTCTTCCTGTGCCTATATTTGTGTCTCCCTATATCAGAGTCAATGTAAGCCTGTCTCATTGGCAGTGAATGCCCGTTAAGTGTGGTTTCCTGTTTTACCATACCTCGACCATTCTTGTCTTCTGTTTCTATATCTCCCCATGTCACTGTCCCATGATTCTACCTCCCTCAGTCTTCATTCTGTGTCTTCCTGTTCAATCCTTGTGTTACTGAGCAGCGGCGTCACTAGGGGGTGCGGACCGCACCGGGTGACACCATCACATGGGGTGACACCGTGAGCCTCTGCTTTAAATCGCTTAAAGCAGAGGCTCACGGTGTCACCCCATGTGATGGTGTCACCCGCCCCGGTGCGGTCCGCACCCCCGGACCCGCACTGGGTGACACCAACCCTAGTGACGCCACTGTTACTGAGAGCCTGAGTCTGTGTCTTCTTGTGCCTATGTGATTTTTTTAATCATTTTTTTCCCATTTCTACCCGAGTCCTAGCATCCTTTGTTGTCTCTCTTTTTGTTTGTGTTTTTCTGTCTTCCCACATCTGTCCATTTTCATATTCTCCCATGTCTACCTTCCTCTGTCTCTCGTTCTCTATCTTCCCCTCTGTCCATGACTCCACATGTGCCTTTTTCCAGTGGCTGATTGGGAAACATCAGCAAAATGAAACTCTGCGTTTTGCATTTCTTTTGTGTTCAACATACAGCAGACTTATAATTTCCAGGAACAGCAGGACAATGTACAGGGAAGACTTTTATTTAGAAGGAGCTTCTCGAACACGAGACGCTGTACGTCGAAAAATGCGTGCAGGACCAGTAGTGAAAATTACAGGAACAAGGATATGATAGGAACTTGCAGAATGTAAAGACAGTCAAGAATGGAGATTAAGCGACTTCCTTAGATTTGCAAAATGTTTTTGTTTAGCGCATAAGACACTGTTAAAACTGGTGTCAAGGTGCAAAACTATTTCCTTAGATTCTCCTAACAAAATTAATAACTCATTCTTCACCAGCTAGACTTCCAGATTTGAATGCTTATTTGTATGTGGACAATATAGAGAGATATGGAATTGTAAAATAAATCTTTTTTTGCGCTAAATCTTTAATTACGCTATGCTTATGAACACGCACCTTTCTTGTAGTACTCTGATAAAGGTTTATTAAATTCAGATTGCTGTTGTCATTGCCCATTATTTGATCACTAAACATTTTACAACTTAAAGCGATTTAGTGTAAAATTAAAATGTTGACAGCAGCTTGCAGCATCAAAGCTTTTTGCATATGGAGAAAGAGCACTAACCTTTTAGAAATGTGTTTTGTAACTAAACAGAAAACAGGCATCACATTTTGTTTTATAAGTAGATACACTTGCCTTCCTTTCCTTGCACATTTGAGAGGTTCAGTTCTGAAAAAGTTCGTTATCAGTGAAAAAGCATGTTGTAAACGTCTATGCCGTACTTAATTCAAGGCTATTACGTTTAGGTAAAAGCAAGTGCTTTATATGCTAAACTCGTGTGCAGACAGCTTCGTGTGACACAACACACCAGCCCCTGGATCCCTTCCCTCACAACTTCAGCCTGCTGCAGGTGTTTCCCGGGAAGGCGCTTTCTGCTGGGAAAGTCAATCTCTCGGCCCTTTGTTATGCTGAACCTGAGCGCATTCACACCTCTCCTTGGCCATAGTCATGACAACGGAGGCCAGGGAGAGGCTCTCAACTTGCATATCAACAGGTACATTGGGAGGGCTGCAAACAGGATGCAACTGCCTGCATGTTTCAGGTTGCAGAGTTAGCCAAGACAGAGCGGGACCTTTCATTCCCAGAAAAGTGGAAATGGGTATTTTAGTACCTTAATCGCCTGACTTGGCGACCCAATGCAAAAATCGACTATAATTAGATAGACACGTTCATGAATATAATTAAATTCACATTCCAAAATTAATTGCATATCCCTAATGAAAGGAACATCTTTCATATCAAGTCTTTAAACAGTTGTTTAAAAACAAATCTATTTCAACTCCTGCACTAACGGTAGGTTTTTGAAATTCACGCAATGTAAACTACTTTGTATGAATTTGAACTTTTTACTTGATTTTAGATTAGCGCACAAACGTATCTGTAACTTGTATGTTTCCTTTTTTTGTACAACTACAGGCCCACAAGCGCCAGAATAAAAAAAAACACAAGCACAAACAAAGCAATAAGTCTCTTCTTCTGCTGTTCATCATGATCAACAAAAATAAAGAAATGCGCCCACATCACCGCTTATGTGCACTTATGCATCATGACGCTATGGCAGCCCCAACGTGATGATGTATGTGTGTGCATGTTGTCTGTCACAACGCATGCAGCAGCAATTTATTTTTTAATTTTCTATTCCAGGTTGGCAGACTTGCAACATTGAGCAGTACATTTTTAAAAAGTGCATGAAAGCATACTTAGGAAAAGGAGTGACCTGGTAGGAAATTGCAGCTGCCAAGACCTTCTAAAAACAGGATGAGGAGGGACAGGAGACCAACAGAGGAGCAGAGTGGCAGGGGTAGGAAGTCAACACTGCTCTCAGCAGTGATTTAAACTAACCAGTGGCAAGGGAAGGGATGAGAAGCAACAGAAAGACGAGGGATGACAAAAACAAAGAGCGGATGAGGGCATGGATTTGAAAGGGAAGCAGAACACAATACAGAGGTGGAGTGGAAAAAAACGCATGTTCTCCCATAGAGTGCTGAAAGCAAAACAAACAAGCATTGGTAAATGCATTAGGTTTCTCCTATGATATTAATAATAACCTGTTTTTTTGTTGTAAGTTGTAGCTTGCTGAGTAGTTGTACATTATAAGTACAGAAAGTTTGTTAAAATTTTATGACTTGTTTTTGACAAAAAGGTAATATGGCGTGCTGTTACTAGTGGTATAGTGTGGGTAAGTAATAGCAAAATTTTGCAAAATGAAATGAAAGAGGGAAATAATTGAATTAACTGATGTAATAGCAATACTATGGGGCTGATTACGATGGGGGTGAACCCGCCAATGGCAGGCTGCCGTGGCGGGTTCACAGCTATCGTAAGGCCAATTTCCGCCTGCCACATTGTGATGGCTGGTGGTGTGCGTTGCGGACGGAAAGCCCGTCTACCACGGGTCCAACAGCAGCAATCGTTATGATTGCCTGTCGGACCACCCCGCATCCACAGAATGGTGGCAGTGCCTAGCAGACACCGTCCGCCAGATTAGGATGCTGCATCCCCACCAGCCTTTCCATGGCAGTTCAACCACCATGGAAAGGCTGGCGTGGATGTACTTTGGGGGCCTGTTCCGGGCCCCCTTGTACAGGAGCTGGTTGTTTGTGCACTTGGGGGCACCTATGGTGCCCGCCTACATTCCCTTCATCATGTGGCAGGCACCGTATGGTGCCTGCCACATAGTGCAGAGAAATGCAAACAGTGCATTTTAACATTGCGGCGGGTGCTGCAGCCAGCAGCATCCGCCGCAATGTTAAATGTGCCATTTGCGGCCGCCGTTGTGGCGGTCGCATTGTAATGTCATTTGCGGGACCACCGCCTTATAGGTGGCCGGTCCCAATCCCCGGGACGATGGCGGACGGACTGAAGTCCGTCCGCCATCGTAATGAGCCCCTATGTGTTTAGAGGAGTTCTGACAACTTTTGGGCCCAGTACCACTGCACCTGCTGCACCATTCAAATCATGCCCCTAATGCCTGCAAGATAACTGCATTTTTGACTGCCTGTTTAGTAGTAAAATATAGCAATATTTGGTGTTTAGAGGAGTTATGCCAACTTTTGGCCCTGGTGCCACTGCACCTGCTGCACCATTCAAAGCAAGCCCCTTTTAACTGCAAGATAACTGCAATTGTAACTGCCTGTTTAGTAGTCAACTATAGCAATATTATGTGTTTAGAGGAGTTATGACATCTTTTGGCCCGGTGTTACTGCACCTGCTGTACCATTCAAATCATGACCCTGTGGTCTGCACTTGTGGTTGCATGTTTAGGAATACAATATAGCAATATTAGGTGTTTAGTGGGGTGCCTGATGCTTTTGGTCCCAGTGCCACTAAACCTGCTGCACTATTGAAATCATGACCCTAGTGCTTGCTAGATAACTGCACTTAAGCTTAAGCTTCACCCATTTCCAATACAAAGTTAGACTATGGGGTGTCACATAAAAACCTTGACAATATTTGAATATATCTTCAAAGAAATTCATTAATTCTAGAAGAACATGCCTTTTCTGTTAAAAATAAACTTTGCAGTGCTTTGGGTATAACAGTGCTTCAGTTTGCTGTCTGCAAGAACGTAGCCCTTAGTGAAATGCAACCCTAATCACTCACTCATCCAGCCATCATGTAAAATAACATTCCATTGTGCATATTAATATCCAAACAAAGGAAAAGCAAAATAAAGACTCTGAAGTCCAGGTACAAGCAGTAAAATGTAACAATAGACATTGATGCCTGTAAGTTATATGCAAAACAGGGTCAAATCAGTTTAAATTGAATAACAGTGTAGTGCACCATCATTGTTTAATAGCAGACATGCATCAAACGGCAATAGTGAAGCATTTTCGGATTTGAAACTGGCCCAAATTTCCTTGGCAATGTTCATAAAACCACTAACAATTTTCAGACACAAAAAGTCTAAATTCAATAGCTTCATATAAATGAAGTTTTATTTTAATTAATAGAGGAAAGGTTAATATGCATGAAAAATATTTGGCTAAACACAAGTTATTGAGCTTTTCCTTTGAAATGTCTGTCCTTGCTGCTGCTAGTGTGTGTTTCTGCAGAGCAAAGTGTGTTTAAATGCAAAGTGTGTTTAAGACTGCAGTACCGCTACCTGTCTACAGGGGCAGACTGAGCAAAAATATAAACACACTTGATGAAACACAGGTCCCCACAAGGTCATTTTTTAAAAAGTTGTAAAAATTGGCACAGGTGTTCGTGAAGTCATTTTCTATCATTTAGAAGACGTTGCCTTGTGGGGACCTGGGTTCAGGTCCCCACAGTGCAATCAAGTCCCCACAGCGTGAGTGTGTTATCACAAACCCACACACACACACACACACACACTTATGAGCTTTATAACTTGGTACACATATTAACTAACTAAGGGGAAGTGAGGGGTTGTGCCCGCAAGGAGGCAACGTGTCAAGTCCAGGACAGGGGAAGTCAGTTGCATCAGCGGTGAGGCATCGGTACCAGTGAGGCGATGCGAAATCTGAGACTCGTGACCCCCAGTTCTAACACCATCCATAATACACATGTTTTGCCCAAAATAGAGCACCGACCCTCAAACAATAATAATAATAAATAAACAAAGTTCCTCAGTGACAACATATTGAAAACACATGCACATTCCAAGTTTTGCTCGTAAATTAAATAAAACCACTAGCAACCAACTTCAATTTTACACCGAACAATAACAAAATACACAGTGGTCGATGCACTGTTCTGGGAGTCGGTTTGGGCACCTACTTAGTTGTAAGTTTGTTATGAGTACACCATTTGAAATACACTCCAAAATGCGGAAGCCTTGCTGTAATGTTATTCATGATCTCTGCCCTTCATGATGTCATAGAACATGTAATGAGTGATGTCATATGTGAGGTCATAGGCATTGCATGGCCGGGGCACAAGATATAATTAGTGCTGCTAACTAGAAATGGTGAATTTCTGTGTCTTTTTTTACTTCAAAACTTTAATGTTGTTACTGAGAAATTCACCTGATTATGTTACTTTAACCTTTGTTTTTTTTTATTGAGATATAAATATATATATATATATATATATATATATATATATATATATATATATATATATATATATATATATATATATATATATATATATATGTATTCCAAATGCCCAAAAGCTTCGGAGGCGCACTCGACTGCAAGCAGCAACCCACAGGTTTAATTTATGAAAGAACCAGCATTAGCATTCCGGTGTTGAATCTTTTATTCCTCCTAACGCGTTTCGAGGCTTACAAGCCTCTTACTCATAGGCTGCTTTCACGGATGTCACACAGAGAACTCTGATTGGTTTTCAATATAGCCCCCAGTGGGCTTTGCACGATGCGGTCTTGTAATGCATATTGGGACCTGTAGTCCTGAATCAGAGGAAAAGTCTTTGCCCTTTAGTAGGTTCTGTGTCTACATTCTTCTTTTCAGCATTGTTCTTCCCTCAGTGGGCCCCAGGATGAAAAAAACAGTTCATATTGTTAATACTTGCTGTGCTGAAAACAGATTTGGCAAAGTTCCAACCATCAGCCATCCTCTTTCTGGAATGGTGCAGCCTCCCACGGCAGGGCGCCATGTAATTTTATGTATTCCAAATGCCCAAAAGCTTCGGAGGCGCACTCGACTGCAAGCAGTAAGCGTGTTTGGGCAATGGGGGCAATGGGGAGAGAGCAGCAGATTCACTGCTGAATGGGTCGGTGAGCAGCAGGGTAATCCGCCATTAATCCTGCGTGAGAGAGGAGCTGGCATTCCATGGACGACGGAGTCGGAGCATTATTACATGCTTGGGCAAGTTACTCAACAAAGCCTACAAATGTGGACTGTTGGTGGATTTCTGTGGGCAGGATTGGCACATTGGGGAGTAACGGAGGAGAGAAAGAGGAAAGTACTTACTTGAGGAACTTTCCATGTCCTCTTTCGGTGATGACATTGTTGTTCCAATGAGAAGCCTCTGTGAAGTATTTTAAACAAACCCAGCGAATTTCCAGTTAATTGACAGTCAAGCACAGCACTGGCATGGAAGAAGGCATTCGCAGAAACGCATCTGCCAGGTGCGAGATTGATGGTAATATGCTATATCTGTGTGCTTTGTGGTGGAAATTAAAACCTTGCTGCATCACAACCCTAGCTGTGTCAGACCTGTTTCTTTGGAGGAAGCAGGATTGGAGGTGAATGTTTTGCGGAGGTCGGCTCCGCATTTCTGGCATGCCTCTCGTTCAGGAGCTCCCTGGTTGCCGACAATCGGTGGTAGAATGCAGGGATGCACACCGCAGCGCCCCCCCCCCGGCCTGAATCGTGTTTGGGCAATGGGGAGAGAGCAGCGGATTCACTGCTGAATGGGTCGGTGAGCAGCAGGGTAATCCGCCATTAATCCTGCATGAGAGAGGAGCTGGCATTCCATGGACGATGGAGTCGGAGCATTATTACATGCTTGGGCAAGTTACTCAACAAAGCCTACAAATGTGGACTGTTGGCGGCTTTCTGTGGGTAGGATTGGCACATTGGGGTGTAACGGAGGAGAGAAAGAGGAAAGTACTTACTTGAGGAACTTTACATGTCCTCTTTCTGTGATGACATCGTTGCACCAATGAGAAGCCTCCGTGAAGTATTTTAAACAAACCCCGCAAATTTCCCGTTAATTGACAGTCGAGCACAGCACTGGCATGGAAGAAGGCATTCGCCGAAACGCGTCTGCCAGGTGCGAGATTGATGGTAATACGCTATATCTGTGTGCTTTGTGGTGGAAATTAAAACCTTGCTGCATCATGACCCTAGTTGTGTCAGACCCGTTTCTTTGGAGGAAGCGGGATTGGAGGTGATATATATATATATATATATATATATATATATATATATATATATATATATATATATATATATATATATCTCAAACACGAAAAACCTCTGCTCCACTTCAGGAAAAGAGCACGCACACGAGGGATATTTGGGTTAAGGCCTTTTCATTTAGACAAGCCTCCTCCGACCCAGCATAGAGACGCGTTTCAGCTGACACAGCCAAAACAACAGTAAGGCTCATTTTGGGTTTATGGGTGGCTTGTGGTAAGTGTAAGTTTAGGGTTTGGGGGTGGGTAGTGGTAAAGGGAAGTAAGGGTAATTTTAGGATTTATGGGTGGTCAGTGGTAAAGGGTGGTAAGGGAAATGTTACGGTTTATTGGTGACTAGTGGTAATTGAAGGTTAGCAGTAAATTAAAATGTTGGGTTTACGACTGGGTAGTGGGAAAGGGCAGTAAGTGTTTTTAGGGTTTAGGGGTGATAAGGGTAATTTTAAGGTTTAGGGGTGAGTACTGGTAAAGGGTGCTATGTGTAATTTTATGGTTTAGTGGCAACAGTAATTTAAGGGTTTAGGGGTGGATACTGATAAAGGGTGATAAGGGTAATTTTAGAGTTTAGGGGTGGTAAGAGTAATAGAAGGGTTATGGGGTGGATAGTGATAAAGGGTGACAAGGGTAATTTTAGGGTTTAAGGTTGGGTAGTGTTAAAGGGCGGTAAGGGTAATTTTAGGGTTCATTGGTGGCCAGTGGTATTGGAAGGTTAGCATATATGTATATATTTATGCTTACCATGCACAGTAAAGGCATGTGCGTGGTAAGACACCTGCGTAGTAAAGGCATGCGTGGTAGAGGCTGCGTGGTAAAGGCATGCATTGTAAAGTCATACAACCTCTGTTGTATGACCTTTAATTATTGGAGCCTAAAGATAAAACTGTTTCCAGTAAGCAAGAACCTAGCCATAACCTCAAGGAATAGGCATTAGGTTAGCATTTTGTTTGCATGTTACTTTTCCTTCACTGCCTACAGGGCTCTGGCTTTTAATTGTAAACTGATTGTGAAATTAATTAATTAGTTCATATGTGCAATCTGTGACCGAAGGATCTGGACAAATTAGTCCATTTAACTGTGTCTCAGTTCACTAATTCACAAAAACTGTAAGGGTGTAGAAAGGGCTGGATTAGAATTTTAAACATCCACATTTTTGGGTTATATCTTTAAGATTAATAAAAAACCTGACTGGGAACAGGAACAGTGGTTCGTTTTTAGCTATGAAAGTCTATTTCTGTATGCAATAGCACGTCTTACTTTTGGAACCAGCGATTTTTGTGCACAAACCAAATATAAAGTGCAGAACTGGGCTTGAAGGTCTTCTAAACCTTATATTCTAAAAATAATTGGCTTATCATTTAACAAAAGAAGCCCTTCATCCATTGCCCTCAAGTGGCCCTCATTTAGGGGTAAAAATACATTTTTTACTAAAAAAATTACTGCATCATCACCACACGTTCATCTCAGAGATGAATTTTTATACAATAGCCAGGCCCAGATTTACTAAGATATTATGTTGGGGTTGCAACCCTTATTTGGCGCAGTCAAGATGCAAAATCCATTGTAGATTTAAAAAGCCACGAGAATCCTGATAAGCGGGGCCTTGTTAAAAAAAAAAAAGTAAGGCAAGGCAGCACAAAGAACACTCCTCTGTAGATGGCAGATGAACATGACTAATGGAAACCTACATACATACTAAGAAACCCTGGACAAGCTATTTAGAATGCTTAACAATGCCAGGTCTGTCTCCTTCCAAAATCAGACAGGCACACACACTAACGATCTTCTTGCTCCTCCTAGAACAGCTATGTCTGCATCTTTACTCTCCGCACCAGACTTTGCAACCAGTTTCTCATCAAAAATCACCATCAGATAAACCCTAGCCTCACTACTAACTTTTCCTCTTTCCACACTCTTTACTACCCTTGTAATCCTGTAAACAAACATAAAACTTCCTTCTTGAACCTCTAGAGTACGACTGTCTGACATCCATATTCCTCACTCTCTCCTATTTGGCATCTACCCCTCATACTTTAAAACTATGTTGGAGATCCCTTACCAAAAAACGTCAAACCCTGCCTCCCCATCCAATTTCTCTACTGCCCTCCTTTTCCAAAAAATCGAATGCCTCATCTTCAACCACCTTCAATTCTTACAACCTGCTCTATGTGTTCCAGATGGGATTCCGAGCCCTCCACTCCACTGAAATTTCCCTCATTCACATAGCTAACTTCATAAAACCAGCCTACTGCAACGTCCTCTGAGCCATCATAGTCCTGGACTATCTGCCACATTTGACACCATTAACCACCTACCTTACTTGACATCGTAAGGCCCCTAAGCATCATAGGCTCGACATTGAACTGGTTCTCCTACCTATTTTGCTGGTCTGTCTCTGTGGTCTGTCAATCCATCAAATCATCTCAGTCCCATACCCCCCCCCCCAAAGTACCAGCGGGTGTCCACCAAGGTTCTGACTTTGGTCATCTCCTTTTCTTGCTTTACACCACCTCCCTTAGCAATGTGATCTATTTGTTTGTGTTTGCTAAGAAATTTATGCAGACAAAACCTTTTTTTCCCCTTTTCTTTCACCCCTTATGAAGCCTCAGATATTAGACTGCCTTGCAGCAAGACATTTTCTGCATAAACCAGTCTTATGTAGGCAAAACTATGAGAAATTGTGTACTATGAAAAATGTGTGCAGTACAACATACAGAATTTCGTCATTTTTGCTAGTGTCATTACATTTATATCTATGCTTACTACTGAAAGTGAAGGGCAGGAAAGCCTAGTATAGATGGATAGAGGCACATAAATAGTGAAAGCAACCCAAGAAACGACTGCTCCGGGCACAAGGATAAGCAGAGCATTATCAGGTGCTTTGCAAGTTTCCAACTTGCTACTCAGTGGAGACCCTCTACAGGTCACTGCCCCAAGAGCATAGCAGCAGATTAGAGATGTCTGCTGAGAGAGAAATCGGTCTCTCATATTTTCTTTCTGAAATGAATGTCACTAAATGTTATTTCCTTATTTTACAAAACTGTACACCTTGTATCAAGAAGGAATTCAATGAACAGAACATATTCAGAATATATCTATTCCTCTAGAAACAGAAATATCACATTTTCAAGTTTACATGGATGTGTTTTTACTATCAAGTATGTAAATATTTTAGGTTGTAACATAGAAAGCTTTTTCCTCATTTCATTTTTCATCTGAAAGAAGTGAAGCATATACTTTAAGGGGCATCCAAGAACTGTGTTCAAAGCAGGTTATGGCATTCACCCATTGCAGTACATATGCCATGGCTGAAATCCCATTTTGATGTGAGGGATAATTTGAAAGATAGCCGGCCTGTGCCAGAATTAGATTTTTGAAGTTTGTAAATCTGAAATATTGCTGTTTTCCATGAAAGACAACACTTACTATATGTCAGAAGAGGGGAATCGCTCTGTGTTATGTCTGAGCCAGTAATTTGTACTCTGATATACCTGAGCCTGTATGATCATTTGTCTCCTGAGATCGGGTTTAGACAAGAGCCAGTTGATCTTTGTGACCTGTGGATTACTATGGCTTTGTAAGGCTTCTGAAAGGTGCATATGTGGGGCAGTGGTTTAGCATGAGATTAGTATGTGACTGGGGGCACTCGCAGAGTACCTTCTAGTGTGTGGGTGCCCGAAGGGCTTATGTCACTGGAATAGATGTGGCGTGGTCACTCATATCAGTGAAGGGTAGATGTTTTCAAACTTTCATTTGCTTTGTTAAATGCAATATACAATAAGCACAAGTTTAAAAAATATTCCTCGTCTGCATCAATCATTTAACATATCGCCTATTGATCTTATTCTGCTAATACAACAAAATGAATAATCTAATGGTGAGATGAATTAGTGTTACAGCCAAAACTGCTGACTTTGGAACTGGGGAATCCGGTTTGTGTCTCGGCAGCAGCACAACATCCTTTGATTCTGGGCAAATCACTAGGGGCACATGCATCAAACTCTTCATTTGCGATTACCAAATAGCGATTTTTAAGGAAACGCTATTTGGTAATCGCAAATGCCTATGCATGTAGGAATCGCAATAAAATGTGCAATTCCTTATTCATTAGCTAATAGCGATTAAGAATTTGTGAATCGCTATTAGCTAATGTGACTCCATTCATTCCTATGGGCCTACAGGCCCATAGGAATGAATGGTAATGCAGTCCCAAATTGCGATTACCAAATTGGTAATCGCAAATTGCGAATGGAAATCCAAGGGTGCCCGGAGGCCTAAGGCCCCCTGATGCACCCCCAGCGAAAGGTAAGTGTGCACATGTTAAGCACACACATGCCCTAAGGCCATGTCTGCGCTAGATGGCACTTAGAAAAATGCATTTTTCTGCAGTTTTCAAAGCATGCAGAAATTACCATCAATTTGAAGTTGATGGTAATTAGCGTTTCCTAAATGCACAGTTCGCATTTAGGAAAGGCTACATGCATCAGCAAATAGGGATTCGCAAATTGTGATTCCCTAAATGCATTCGCAATTTAGGTAATCACAAAAAATTGCGATTCCCTAAATTGCGAATGACAAAAGCTACATGCATCTGAAAAGGCCTTTTTCCATTCGCAAACGGAAAAAGGCTTGATGCATGTGCCCCCAAATCTCCTATGAAACAAATGTGTCCTTGTGTAATGTAACTGGTGCTCATGTTAAGCACTCTAGTACCTTCGGGTCAAATTTGCGCTCCATAAAACTGAAAAATAAATAAAAATTAATGCGCTAAATTAGTATGCAACTACCTTTATCTTACTGACTCCCCTAAGAGAACATGTGTGCAGATAACTTCCCAATAGCTTAATGCTAACATGTGAAAACAGTGAAATAACCAATGGGTTGATTCTCTATTTATTCGGTTCAGAAGCAGAACACAGCTGAAGAGCTTAAGGGAGTTAAGGAGTTGGCCGTCTCCATACAGTCAAAGGTGATGGTGTTCCCTTTAACCTGAGGCCGTGGGAGGAGGGGATGGAAGGCTATTCATTTTGAACGGAGCAATTACGGCACCTTGAGCGAGCTGGTCCTGAGCTTTCACATGCAAATTGACCTTGGCCTCGCATGGTGCTTTTAACTTCCCTGACTGGTTTCACTTCATTCCTGAGAATGGACCAGGAGGGTTTGACGATTTTAACTGCAGGTCCAGGAACGCAATTGGAATTAATTATTGGATACTTTAATGAGATTAGAAAGACCGTCTTCCTGTGTGTTCCTGAAATTGCACTTTTGCAAGCTGTATAAACTACACTATGACAAGACAAAAGAAAAACGCTTTCAGCTTTGTAATTCTTTTCCAGCTGCAAATGAAAATATGCTTTCATCACGTTTAAGAATGCTTCTCATTTCTCGTGGGCTGAGCATTCAGACACAGAATGAAATAAACGGCAGCTTAGATTGAGGAACATTTTGCGCAGCAAATACATGGTTAATGTAACCATCCGAATCTCCTCATACTTACAATTGTTATAATTAGGAAATAATGCAATATCACCCACATGCTTCTATTTGTGTGGTTTATAAAATTTGGAAAAAAGGTTACGTACTATTAATAAGGTCATTGTATTCAAGTTTTATGTTTTCTGATGGGTTTGTTTCTTTAAAATCACTATCCTCTCTGTTGCTAGATGAGCTCCAAATCCTGCAGTGTGTTTAATATGCTGTGTGTTTGAGGCTACAGTACCACCTCCTGTCTACGGGGGCAGAGCTCAGCAAAAAAATAAACACACTTGGTGAAACACAGGTCCCCACAAGGCAATTTTTAAAAAAGTTGTAAAAATTGGCACATATGTCTTTGAAGTCATTTCCAGTCATTTAGGAGACTTTACCTTGTGGGGACCTGGGTTCAGGTCCCCACAGTGCAATCAAGTCCCCACAGCGTGAGTGTGTTATCATACTCAAGTCCCCACAAGGATAGTAACACAAACCCACCCACACACACACACACACACACACACACACTTATGAGCTTTATAACTTGGTACACATATTAACTAACTAAGAGGCACTATTTTTTACAACCTTAGAAAGATGAACTGTACTGTGCAAGAAGTGACCGTCTGCTCTAAAAGACTACACACCAGTGTTTTAAGACGTCCTGGAGTGTCTATAATACTGTATCAAGGTTGACTGTGTGCACAAAGCTGCATAGAGGCTGATCGTGTGCACAGTGCTGTGCCAGAGTTGGCAGGGTGCACAGTGCTGGACAAGGGCAGTTAATATTTAGTAATGCACGGAGGTTCAGTAAGAGGGGCCGCTCATCTAACCGCCAATTGCACTGTACCAGGAACTGCTGAATCCCATCCCCCTCTGCCTCCACTCTCTCCACGTTTGTACTCCCACTCTTTCCTACTCTCTACCGATACACCCTCACTCATGCTCTCCAAGCTTTTACTCACTCTCTACTGCTCCGTCACTTGCCTATAACTCCTCTTCTTTCTGTCACATTTGTCCCTATCTTCTCTCCATCTCTCTGCTTCTTCTCGGCTGTCCATTCCCATATCTCTCTCCTTCATCTCTCTGACTTGTCATTAGACCCGCCTGTCTCTCTCTCTCCACCAAGTCTTCCATACATCTTACGCACTTGCTTTCTCCCTCCTTCCTCACCCTTTTACAATGTTCCACTCTCCCAGATCTCTTTCTATTACATACTTCAACCTTTTTACACTACTCCCTCCTTCTTGCTCACCCCTCTCCTAAATACACTTGTGTTTTCTCCCATCTTCATCTCCCGTTTATATTCCGCTCCTTCTAACGCCTCCTCCTCCCTGTGCCCGCACCTTCTCTCGGCAGAATGCCCCCTTCACACACTATCCTTTCCTTCCATCTCTCTATTACCACTCATTATCTCAAATGTTCTCAGTTGGGCTTGTTTGTTTGCTCACCCGCGATATAACACTCATCCCCCAACTTTTACGCCCTCCCACTTTCAAAACTCACCAGCCGCCACTGGACAGTAGCCAGAAATCTATCCTGGACCAGGCATTGTGATGTGCTGATAGGCAAGGGCACTCAAAAGTGTCTGTGCCGTCATAGGTCTTGTTGGCAGTTGTCTACCACATATAAAGGCCCTGAGTCCGAGGCCAGAGATCAGCCTACAGATCCCAGAGAAGAGCTCGGGTTCATCGGTATTCGGACCGTATGTAGCAGCTAGCATCACTGGTTGTTTGTGCAGGGTGCCTGCCAGAATGATGTAACGCCCATCTGTGTCAACGAGGGAGTGAGATAACTGCCAGGGAAGCCCCTTTCGCAGCAGTATTGCGACTCCTCTGGCATAGTTTGAATAAACTGAGGGATAGGTTTCCCCACACCATCGAACACGGAGCCCAGGGGCAGTAGCGCCTGTCAGGTGGGTCTCTTTTAGAAGGCAGATGCCTATTTTGTGTCTGTTTAGGTAGGCGTGTTTTTCTGTAGTCATTAAGGCCACGGATGTTCTAGTGATGCATGTGTGGTGGCCATGCTACCTTGGTGTGAGGGTGACTGTACTTGGATGGTCCGTGCTGTGTATTGTGTAATGTGCGAGTGGGGGGCAGGGAGCATGGTGCCTTGTGGCTGAAACCTGGAAAGCAAACATTACAAACACCAACAATCAAATTATACAACCCATACCACCCCACCCTCCCCAACCTGTTTAGTGGATGAGGTTGATGTTATTTGTTTCAGGAGAAGACGTAGCCACCCAGCCTGGCATATTGCACACGCTGCAACATGTCATGGATTGCAGGCAGGTTTTTCCATCCCTAACCATGCCACAATTGTCCACATAGTGCTAGTGGGTGTTCCTCAAATTGATGCACTTTTACTTGGGTAGAATTATAATAATGAGAAAATTAATTAATATGGTATGAGGGCTTGAACACCAGTAAATCTAGCTGTACGAACGTAAATCATCCACCCGAGTCAGCTGTTCTGCTGTACTTGCTCAGAAGTTAAAAGTTCTTTTAGAGCATTCATTTTTCATTAGTCCTGATCCTATTACTCGCTGAATTGTTTTTTAATTCCAGCAAGTCACAAATGTTTTCATGCCTTACAAACAAGTAGCCATTCCTCCCTTTTACTGTTTCACTCTCTTCTTTGGCAATGCTCAGGTTTCATGTGACCGGTACCCAGTACGTTTTATATACCAAATATAATACATAATGGAAAAATCAAATAACCTTTACTACACAGGGGAGCCTGCAATCACAGGTATTCAATAACTTATTGGCTTTGACAATTTGGTCCACTGCCTGTGCACAGTTCGTTCAGCCCCAGGTAAGTTGCAAGGACCTTCAAAGTGACGAACCACTTCCTATACAGGCTTGATTTATAAAAGCTCCACCCGAGGGTATCTTGGGTTATCCCTAATAACCACCAGGAAGATCCTGAAATCCACACCCTTTTCTTATCCACAGATGAGTGGAAATCTCCTTGGAGGTGATGCAGGCTGGAACATCAGGTGTCTCTGTGCCTTGACAAACAGTGTAACCCCTCATCAGAATCCTTACCATGCCATCCAGCTGAGGTAGCCGTTCCTTGTTCCTCAATCTGGCTTTAGGCTACATAATTAACTCAAGGATGCTGTTGTTATGGATTGATGGAAAAATAAGATGATGGCATCTTAAGAAGAAATCATGGGAGGGGGACAAGGCCAACTCATGCTAAACATGATTGTAAGATGGTAGGACCTGAGGACCTTCAGCTGTATGCTGAGGCTGATTATAAAGGACTCCTGTACAGGGTCTAGGAATTCTGCCACTACTATCTTCACCCCAGAATACGAATCAAAAGGACCTTTCGACATTTTGAACAGAGGGAACATTCTCCAACTCCTAGGCACAATCCCAACCTTGAAAGGCATACATTCTGCTGATCTTCTCTCAATAGAATTCGTTAAGCTGGACAAAACACAAGGAATGGAATCCACCAAAGCCACCTGGAGGACCATTCAAACCGCAAATAAAGTCCTGGAAGAACAAGAAACCTTTAAAACCTGGGGGATTCAATCCACAATGTTTCACAATACTGGATACCCATTCCCTTTACTTTACATAACAAGAGAAGGAGTAACCCGCAAAAGCCACAAAACTTCGTCTGTACTTAGGGGGGCCCGAGGACGGTCACCACAAAAAGAACATACACCGAATATACAAATGAGTACAGCAGTTAATAACGCAGCTGCCCCTGTTCACCTTCAGATCACTAGAACCATTAATACATCCGGTTACTCACACTGACAGAGAAACCTCACGAGGCATGGAGGAAATTCAAGTATATTTTCTCTGAGGATATGCTCATGGAACATCAATGGACAAAACAATAAGGCCGCAGACGCTGAATTCCTTGGCTATCTAAAGACATTTGACGTCATCCTACTGCAGGAAACATGGCAAGAGGAGCCTCTGTAAATAGAGGGATACACTTGTTTCCACACTCCTGCCCTAAGGAAAAGCAACTACGGCCGTCTATCAGGCGGCCTGGCTACTTACATCAAAATAACAAAAATTCATAGTGCGCAGGAATTCCCGCCTCTACTCCCAGTTGTAAACACCACAAAGGTTCAATTAAATCTTAGTGGGAAAAAGGAGGAGGTACTGCTAATTAATATATACCTCAATCCGAAAAAGAAAAAACAGGACTCAAAAACACTGATTGAACACCTTTACCAACTGATGAGTACATACACCATTCCAAACTTCATTCTGTCAGGTGACTTCAATCAACATTTACTAGGTACCACCCCAAATGAAGACATCCAAGCACAATCTTTTTATTGGAACATTCCAACTCAATTGCATAGCGCCCAAGGAAAAACAACTAAGGACGCCCCGGAGCTGTTAAATGATCTGGAGAATATTGGCCTAAGGGTATTAAATGGCAGATTTGTGGACGACTCCCCACCGGCCGCCTCATTTCACTCAGGCCATGTAACCTCCACAATTGACTACACCCTAGTGTCTCTCTCACTTTTTCAACATATAAAAGGCTACTGCCTAGGAGACAAAGGGGATACTGACCATCGGCCTCAGGAAATTTCAATTGGTGCACTACCAGATAAATCAATCCCAAATCCAGTCGGAATGCATGCATGCCATACAATAAACCTCAAAAGAATCAAGTCATCCATAGCAAATTCCAGGGAAGTGCTCATGGCAGCAAAACAACAATTAAAGGAGCTTAACCAAACTACAGGAAATTACATACACATCTGGGAAACCTTTACGGCCACGTTTTCAAATTCCTACTCATCTGTAGTTCGGCACTCTCTGCCCAACAATCCAACAGTCCAAGGGAAGACCACGAGCTCGCAAAGGGCGACCCTGAAAAGCCTCAAAAAAGCTATAAACAAATCACTAAGGACATTGAAGTTATGGCCGGGGGACAAGGATCTATACCAACATCTCCGCAAGAACAAGGCTGAACTTAGGAAACTTAAATGGGATATAAGAAAATCACAAGAAAACAAACTCTGGGCTAAACTCCATCATGATTCTAAAGGGAATAACAGTGCACGTTTTTGGGCAACGATAAACAAATTCCTACAACCCGCACATGGTGGTCTAACAACATATATAACAGAAAACAACTGGACATCCTTTTTAGAACGTCATTTCAATCAACAGGTTTTTGGATTATACATCAATAATGATGAACAGCCTGTATCTCAATTTCATACTACGACGACTGACGAGGCCGAGAAAATTGAGATCAATGCCGACATGATCAGGGAACAAATACGCAAAGGGAGGAAGGATGGTGCACTCGGGCCAAATGGGATTCCGACAGCTCTTTTTAAGCAAGACCCAGAATACTGGTCAGAATCCCTAGCTCCTATCTTCAGCTCAGCTAGGCAAACTGGGTGTTTGCCCACATCATGGAAGGGCTCCATCATATCACCAATTTATAAAGCGGGGGATAAAACCCTACCAAAAAACTACTGCTTAATTGCACTACTGGATGTAGAGGCAAAATACTTTGCGGAGAACCTACTTATTGAGTTACAGGAATGGGCAACAGAGCAAAATATAATCCCCCTAGCCAAACAGGGTTCTGTAGAGAAACTGGAACGACAACCAACCTCTTAGCCATGTCATTACTTATTGATAAAGCAATTTTAACCAAACAAACTCTCCACTTTTGCTTCGTGGATTTTAAGGCGGCGTTCGATAACGTTAACCGAGCTAACCTCTGGAAGAAGCTGGCTCACTGGGGGTTCCTCCGTCCCTCCTGAACCTACTAATAGAATTACATTCCAACACGTGGTTACAGGTCAAGCTCGGCAATGGCTCCCACCTGTCGAGGCGTATACAAACAACTAAAGGCCTTAAGCAGGGGTGCGTTCTCGCACCCTTTCTCTTCAACCTCTACACAGCTGATTTGACAACAGCCCTTACTGCTTGTAAGGCGCACGCCCCCCGAATAGGAGGAAAAACCATTTCCAGCATGTCTTATGCAGACGATGTCGTTCTAACCAGCCACACTCAAGTAGGTCTACAACGGCTACTCAACACACTGCATAGGTATGCTGATGAGAACTATTTGGAAGTCAACATTGACAAAACTAAAACTTTGACAATAAACGGAAAAAAACGGTCCTACTGTTGGCTACTAGGAAAAACTGCAATTACCAACTGCGATGTGTATAAGTACCTAGGCGTCATGATCGACAAGGGGGGCCAATTTGCAAATCAGCTCAATGCCATCAAGAGGAAAGGAATGGTGATCGCGACAACGCTAAGACAACTGAAAACAAAACTGACAGGACCAACATTCGCCCCACTTCTCCGTGTTGCGCAAGCAAAAATTCCATCATCAGTTACATATGGCAGCGAGGTTCTGAGAGGCAGGGATGCTTCACTGCTGGATACCACCTTGGCAAAAGCATACAGAGTAATGCTAAACCTCCCGCCTTATACGTCGCCAGCACATATACGGCTCGAGCTTGGCCTAACGAAGCAACTCCTCACAAGGCGGGTCTCGTACATCAAGTGCTGGCATAAAATTAAGAACTCTGCCAGGAATACATTGAATCACCAGCTCTGGCAGGAACTGTGCAGCACATCTACCTCGCCGGCTAAAGCTTACTTGGAGGAGTCACTCGCTATAACGGGACTAGCCGATCTATGGGAAATTCCAACAACTCACTTGCACTTCAAGCACATCGTAAATAAGGTGATCAAGAAACTTTCTCTCACAGAAGACAAAGCCGCTTTTGCACACAGGAGCCATGCATGGATGACTCTGTGCAGCTACAAATCATTTGGGTCACAGGCATACTTTGAACTGGGGTACTCTAGGAAGTCTAAAGAAGCCTTTCTAAAACACAGGTTGGGAATCCTGCGAGCCATACCCCATCTTCCACCATGGCTGAGAAAGAACTATGGGAACTCATGCCGGCTATGCGGAGTAGGAAAGGAGGACATTGAACATATAATATGCTCTTGCATCAAGCTAAATGAGGAAAGGGTTGGCCTGCTAAAAACTCACTTTAATGAACGAGGCATACGCACCCGGAGACAAGCAGTACTCGCATGCTTCAACCCAATGGACCCACAACTAAATGGGAAGCTTGTTAAGTTCTTGCTTCTAGTAGCATCCAAGCAAAAGACGCTCGGTACTGCAACCAGCGTATAATTCCCCAGAGGCTCCCAGCAAAACGAACTTTGGACACTCTGTACCTTTTAAATTATTTATGCATGTATTAACATATAAAAATATTTTAATAGAGCATCGACCGAAAAGTCAATCTACCAAAATGTTTTTATTAGAATTTATTTTTTGTAATGGTTTTAATTAATCAAAAACAATAAAAAAATGTACTACTTACTACTTTACTGTACAGGGTCTTTGAGGTGTTGCTTGACTTTTTAACTAGAAGTTGCCTTCTGCTGTGGTGCCCCATTGTATATTAGTAAAAGATAGTAACTGAAGGATGATGTTGGTTGGGGCTAACACGTGCTTCAGTTTATTCATGGTCTCTGTTTCTTGGACCTTGACAGGTCCACCATGTAGTGGTAGATGATTGACAGGATTCTGAGCCAATTGACAATACTGAACAGATAATATTTCCTCTTGCAATGGAAGGATCCACTTCTGATTACGCAGTGGGGATTTTAAGGATGACTTTACAATAGAGGTATCAGTGGTTTGTGTCATATACAGCTGAAAAGTCTGTCCAGGGATGTAAAGATGGAAGTGCTGGCACTCTCATTGAATCGTAATCACTTCTTTCTTGATGTGGGAGGACTGTTGCCCTGCGGTGATGAAGGCGCGACTGGGATTGGGTATCGAGGTTCATTCTTCATATGGTTGTTTTGGAAAGCATCAGGCTGGAATCCAGAGCATTTAACATCTACTGCAGCATCAAAATAAGTAGAGGTTAGTTTGAGATAAAAGTGCCTTTGGTGGCCTTTAAGGCTTGTTAGTGTTTCTCTGCCCAGGCACTTTTAGCTGAAGGTTTAAGCAAGTCTCTAAGAGGTTTACTGAGCTATGTCGTATTTGTGATGAAACATCCGCAGGGTATGACCATGCCTAGGAAGCTGCAGAGTTACAGCACAGTGGATGACTTGATATCCTGCACTTTGGTAGGGCAAGAGGCTGCCCTTACTAGCTCAGACGGAATGTCTGAGAAAACTTACAGTGTTCAAGAAGTTCAGTTTTTTTTAATTTCAATAAATATTTATTGTTTTCATAACAGAAAGAGAAATATGCAGAGAAGCAATGGTAGACATTGTATGTCAATTATCTGACGACATATCAGTACCATATTTGCAAAGGAAAACACAAATTAATTTGTTAATAAGATATTTAGATTACTTCTCTAGCCAAATAACTAAGAATGCAAGAGAATAGAGGGTAAAAAGAAAGGAGGGAAAAGAAAAAAGGCTGGGGTGGTTTTAATTGCCTACGTGTGAGGGTTCAAGGGAATAAAATGTGAAACAGAAGATTGTGAAGGAGTGGCAAGGTATGGAAGATTGAAAGGCCGAATATTGCTTTTGTCTCACTGAGGTTTTGATTTTTGTAGATATTGGTCAAGGGGAGTCCAAAGGAGTCCGGAGGGCACTTTGTTGTATTCTTTATTGAGTCTGGTATTATTTGCACTCCTCAGGAAGCATGCCCATGCCCACCACGTACGATAAGAGATGCTTTTATAATCTTTCCAGTCACAAAGGACTGTTTTGATCATCCAAAGCCCCCAAACTATTTTTATGCAATTGAGTACAATATTTTGGTGGAAGATCTCATTAATTGTTTTATTTATTGCCTCCCAGACAGGTGTAAGCAATTTGCATTGGAAGAACATGTGTTCAAAATCACCTGTGTCCCCTGAACAGTTCCAGAATTTCTTGGAGTCACTGAGTCCTAGTTAGAAGAGTCTGTGTGGGGTCCAGAAACATGTGTGTTTGGGGCAATATTTTCATTGGGAGAGGATAGGCGAGATCTTTGACTTGGTGATGTGTTTCCATTCGTTCAGCCATGCAGATTCAGTAGGAATCTGTTCTCCTAAGCTGTCACAGATGGCTACCCATTTTCCTTGAATCTTTAGGCTTATACTCTGGGCTTTTTCAGGATAAAAGTTAGGATGTTTTAGCCGCTTGATGATCCTGTGTGTAATTGTTTAATTTGCTTAATTAAATCTGGTGCTTGTAGGTTGTGAAATTTGAGATATTTATTTAGGGCAACTTTGAGTTTGAAGAAGTCATAGAAAGCCAGATTTGGGGGATTGCGTCACAGTTGTAAGGTATAAAATGAAATGGGGGGGGAAGGGGCATCCTTGTTTATTAGCTCTTTGACATAGGGTATATCTTTTGTTATCCATTCTTGCCAAAATGGCATTTTCCTTCAATTTTAATATGTGCATTATCATATAAAAGATCAAGGTCAAATGGCCTATTTTGGTAGTCCTTTATATGTCTAGACAGGCTTCTCTAAAGGCTTTTAAAATGGTGTTCTAGTGAGTAACTTTAATGTTTCCTGGTTAGGGTACCTACTGGAGTAATGGGGTTTAGGAGGTCTTTTTCTATTTGGACCCACATAAAAGGTGAGGCTTTAAAATCATACTGTATCCAATGTATCGCTTGTTTTATTTTTTATTAAAAAACGCAAGTTGGTATCTGAAGAAATTTGGGGAGCTGACTTTATTATCTACTTATTTGTAGAAATGCGAGGATAGTAGTAGGGGGAACATACTAGTTACAAAGTTACTCTGAGGAGCTATCATGACTTTGACACACTCTAATCTGCCCTACCAAGTTATATATTTATATATATATCGGTCACATTCTGAATTTTGTTTAGTTTATCTTTTTCAATATTATCCTTGGTATTTTGGAGAGTTACAGAAGTGTAAGCCTAAGTATTTAATGTGTAGCCAGAAACATTTACACAGGATTTAATTATGTCTAAATTAACTAGGATTCGTCATGTGCCTCCTCTGAGCATATGAAGATATCTGCACAGGCAGCAATCGTCTGGGTGCTAGAGTCAAAGAGGATACCCTTCATAAGTACATTTTGTCAAATGCTTATCAACGAGCAATCGTTAAGAGGAAGAGTATTGGTGATAGTGAACAGCTGTGACATGTACCCTGGGGTAGGTTACATTTATCAGAGAGGGACCATTAAGTCTTACCCCAACCGTGGGTTTAGCTTATAGGGCTAATACCATGCATTTGAAGGAGGATCTAAAATTAAATTCTCTTAACACTGCTCTAAGGAAGGTCCATGAGACCTTATCAAAGGCTTTCTCAGCGTCCAACGCCATTGTCATTGTTGGTGAAGATATTAATTTCGCCTTTTCAGTTACATGTGAAAATAATCTAATGTTGTCTGTAACCATTCTCCCCTTATTGAAGCCAGTTTCGGATGGATGTATTAGAGATATGAGATGGCCATCTAATCTATGGGTCAAACCTCTTTATTCTGGTTTTATTTATGACACATAGTCTCACCTACATCCAGTGGCCGTTGAGGTAAGTTAATGGGAAGGCAGGACAGTGGGGGGAAAGGGTGCTGGAGAAAATGAGGGGGGTAGGGTCACCAACTTGGCAAGGGAGATGGGAGGGGTAAAAAGGGGGGGGAGGACCTGCTATCCAGAGTGTAGATTGGTAAGTAGCCTGAAATCCTGAAGTCAGCTGGGGGGGGGCACCGGAAGGGTGTATGCCAGTTCTCCAGTTGTTCTGGGTCCACTCACTGGGCATGGGTCTCGTCTCTTGTCAATCTCAGTTTTGTTAAGATCTGATCATAAACCCCTAACAAAACTTTTGACCAGCACAGGTTTACAGAATGCTTCTCCAAGGTTAAGCAGAATGTCTGTGAAACTTATGGACTACATGTATGATGTAGAACACTTGCCTGGTGTCAAGAATAGGGTGGCCGACTTCCTAAGTAGGGTACCTTTACCATCCTCTGATGATGATGAGCTGTTGCAGGAGGATTACAAAGTTGCTTGGTTGTTTGATGGTGGCCTGGAGGGTATTTCACTGGATGCGTGGAAGCTTCACACGAGTGACGATAACTTTTGATAAAAATATGTTAGCTTTGTGAAAAATGGATAGCCTGATAAAAGATGTCTCTGAACCGAAGGAATAATGTTTTGGGAGGTTAGGAACGAACTGAGCGTTGAGAATGAACACCAGTTCAGATGTGGGTAAGTAGTTCCGCCAGGTACCTTGAGGACCAAGATACTAAAATTAAGCCACAAAGGTCATCTTTGAGTATAGAAGACCAAGCAAAGAATGAAATGTAATTATTGGTGGCCAGGCCTGGACAAGCAGATTGATGTCTTAGTTTGTGAATGCATGCAGCGTAACAACTCAGATAAATATCTTAAGACCTTCAAACCCCCTTTGTGTCCCATCGACAGTCTGTGTATGTCTTAGGAAAGGGTCAGTGTGGATGTTGTGGGACCAGTGGATGGTGCAGACGGAGAGTACAAATACATTTAAGTTCTAGTAGATCACTTCTCTAAATGGCCTGGGATCAAGATCATACGTAATGCTGATTGTGCTAGCATTATAACTTTTCTAGATAACATTTTTATGAATGAGGGCTTACCAAAATACATTGTCACGGATAATGGTCCACAATTTGTCTCTAATTCTTTTAAAAAAAAATCTTGAGTGTAACGGGATTGTGCACAGGACCACTTCAGTGTATCATCCCGAAGGTAATGGTCTTGTGGAGCGCTTTAATAGAGTGCTCAACGGTTCCATACAATTGTCTATTAGCAATAAACTTAACTGGGAAGTAGAGATCTGCAAATTGATCTGGGCGTATAGAGTCACTCCCAGATGGTTACAGGCAATAGTCCCTTTGTGATGATGCTTGGAAGACTGGCTGTTGGCAAGGACGTGTGTTGGTTGGATTCCTCTAAAAAAGCCGAATGGTCTCCAGAAAGAGTCAGGCAAAAAATTGCTTTAGCCCAAAAATCATACAAGGGGTGGTATGACAAAAAACATGGTTCAAAAACTGTTGAATTTAAATGTGGTGATTGGGTTAGAGTGAGGAAAGAAAAGAAAGTTAGAAAGGGTGAGAGCAGGTTTCCCCAACCTTTACGTATACTGGATCTTTTGCAACTCTGTTAAACTTAGTGAAGGGAAAGTTTGGCACATGAGTAGGATTGCCAACTGTTCACCTCTGACAATGTTCCTGGTTGCAAAATCACTTGCAATGAATGGCTGGACTTTGACAATGTAGGAGAGGGGTCAAGTGATGTAAATGTTAATGTTAGTGCTGATTCGGGTACGGTGCCTACTGATTCATCTAACAGCAGTTGTGCTTCAGCAAATGATCCCACTGCATCCGTAAAGCCTAATGGTAATATTTCCTGTGGAAGCAGGATAACTAGATTTGGAAGGTTAGTCAATAAACCAAAGAAAATTGATGACTATGTCGTCAGCTTGTGAACCAGTGGCAACCTCATGACTCCCCAAGTCAAACAGGAAGATCGTCCTGGAGTCATTCTGGAGTCATCCGATGACTTCAGCTGGGCTATTCCTGCAATTATCTGGGGATGTCATCTCAAACCATCCTGAAGTATGCCTTTAGGGCGAAATATTTACATGAGATGACTCTAAAGTCATCACAGAGACTACTCCAGGATGGGTTCCTGATTACTTCAGTGGAAAACATTTGATGATCTTTTACTACTACAGGATGACCCAGGATGATTTTAGGATTAGGCTGGATTACTCCAGGATGATTTTATAAGTATTTCAGGATGGGGCTGTATTACTACAGAATGATCTTGTGATGACTTCAAAATGAGGCTGATTACTCAAGGATGATCCCAAAATATCTTTAGAATGGGGCTGTACTAGTCGATGTTGACTTCATGATGGGGGTGTATTACCCTAGGATGGGTTCTGGCTGTATTACTGCATGGCGATTTCAATATGGTGCTGCATTGTTCTATGACGATCTTGACTAGCAATGTGTAAAACTTTGACATATACAGGAAATTAAGAAATCCACAATTTTATTAGTTCATTGTCAGAGCAGACAACTGCTTCAAAAATAAATAAATAAATACTTGCTTCGGGTGCCCTACCTAAAAGAGCAAGTTCCTGGTTTGAATACAAGAAAACCTCTCATCATTCTAGGTCCACAGAAAACAGAAGAGGGAACCCTACAAGGCATACCTGGCTTGGAATTTACCTCAGCTTGCCACAGAACATATACGCAGCATTACCGGCAAGGACTTCAGGATATGTTCTTGTTACTCCAAAATAATTCAACTATTACTTCTTTACGAGTTTTCCATTATTGCCACTTACTTCTGCAACTTAATAACACTAATTCATTGCACTAAGCAGAGAGCCGCTAATAATATTACTGAACTTCTTTTTATTCTACAGCACTCTTATGATTTCATTTTGATCGTTGGGTTTCCAACCAAGTAGTTTTGTTGATAGCAGATGTAACACAATGACTGTAAGTATAGAGGTTAGTACCCCCAGTGCAGGACTGGTCTTGAGTCATTGTGCATGTATGAGACTGCTCAAGAAGTATGTTGTTGTTCAGTGACTATAAGTAAGCCTTTCAGTGGTCAAGTGGGTGCTGCAGTTCAGTGGTGATGTGACGGAGGGCTGCTATATCAGACTATAGAGAATGGAAGTGTTCAGTGACTGTTCTTGTGGTTGTGAACTGTATAAGTAGCTGATGGAGTGCGGGCTGATCAAATGATGAAAGTGGCCATTATTCTTGTGCGTGAAGAAATAAGTGTTTTGTGTCGCTCTGAGGCATTTTGAGTGGCTTTACTTAGTGTGTAGGATTGGGGAGGTCTAATACATGAAGATGTGGTGGATGTGCATGATTGACGACAGCTAGTGACTAAACCCACCCACCTGGCGGGTCACACACTTGATGGTCTTTTCACTAACAATAGCCACATCTCCCTCTCCACTGTTATTCCCTTGACCTGGACAGACCACTCTGCAGTAATATTTCTTATTCAGATTAGGAAAACCAACCTCCCACACGCCAGCTCCCGCTCTCCCAAACAGTTTCGAGCGTGGAGGAACATTGACACCCACCTCCTAAAAATAAACCTTTCCTCCACTCAACACGACTTCACACCAGACCCCGATCTAGCTTCCAATAATTACTCACACTGGCTACATAATGCTTTCAGCACCTTAGTACCACTCAAGAATGTCTCTACCAACCGAAGCGCTCCGTCCGCCCCCTGGTTCTCAGAGACGCTCAGACTTGAGAAGCAACGCTGCAGAAATCTAGAAAGGCGTTGGCGTAAATACTATGACAACAATGACAAAACACTATATAAGGATGCGATAGCTAAATATAAACATCTCATCATCGCAGAGAAAAGCAAATTTTACCTTTTGCAAATAGAATCTGCCCAAAACTCCACCAAACAGTTGTTCCAGGTGGTATCCAAACTATCCAGCCCACCTATCAGCTCACCCATAGATGCCTCTCAAGCCCTCTGCAATTCCCTTGCTAACTTCTTTGAAGACAAGGTCAATCAAATTTACTCCAACTTCTCAACCCAGGTCAATTCTGACCATCCTAATTGCAACATCTTCACCAACGCCTTGGTCACTGTGTTCTCCGAATTCAGTCAGGTCTCACCCGAGCAGATAACAGAGCTAATCCTCTCCATTAAATCAGGATCCCCCCTCGACCCTTGTCCCCCTTCCATTCTAAAACTTATTCCTGACTCGATAGGCCCAATCCTTACCAACATCTGCAACTCAATGTTCCACACAGGCTCCTACCCTTCAGTTTGGAAAAAGGCTATTATCAAACCCCTATTAAAAAAATCCAATCTCGATTCCGCAGAATCTAAAAACTACAGACCTATCGCATGCCTCCCATTCCCGTCAAAAAGTTTTGAAAAAATCATGAACATTCAATTATCACATTTCATCGACCACCATAACCTTTTGGATGACACCCAATTCGGTTTTAGTAAGGGCCACGGTACCGAGACGGCCCTTATTAAGGCATCTGACGAAATCAGGATGATCCTAGACCAAGGCGGCGCTGCAGTCCTGATACTACTGGATCTGTCAGCTGCCTTTGACACGGTCGATCACGCCATCTTGATCGACCGTGTCTCCTCCATCGGCATTCATCACAGGGCTAGAGCCCTTCTAACCTCCTTCCTTTCCAACCGTACCCAGTCAGTTAAACTTGGCGACTTCTACTCCCCTGTATTCACCCTTCCCTGTGGTGTGCCCCAAGGATCCTCCCTAAGCCCGACCTTATTTAACATCTATGTGTCGGACTTGGCCAGGGTCATCAAAGCACACGGGATGAGACTAACCTCATACGCCGACGACACCCAACTGGTGCTGGCAGTACACAACGATGGAGGAGCAGTTGCTGCCAGCTTCCGAGAGGGAATGCTAGCCATCAGCTCCTGGATGGTGATGGAGCAGGGTAAATATAAAAATGTTAACCTCCTAATATTTTCGTACAATATTAATAAACATGTTCGTTCAAGTAAATAACCAACAATGTATGTAAAGGGTTAATGGTAACACGCAATTCAGTGTGCAAAGTAATGGACTAATAATTGTTTACGTTTCTAACATAACATAATATTTTGCGTACTAAAATAATAATAAAATGCATGATTTGTGCTTTTGAATAAAACGTGTGGTTGCAAAATAAAGTGATGGTAAGTAAGGGATAGCTTTATATGTTGCTTCTGCTAGGTAATACCTAATTGGGGTACGTAGAAAGACGGGAGGGAAACGAAAGGGTTTATATTTCTTTGTTTTAATAACATTTTGTTTTCTTTAAAAATAGTGCGCTTAGGCCTGCCGAGCAGCAATATAAAATGGCCGCGAGTTACTAGAGTGCGCATGAGCGGATGCGACCATGTGATAGAGGAGAGAGGCTGTGGAAAAGGGATGATCACGTGCTGATGCCGAGAGGCTAAGATGAAAGTATGGTCAAGGCTGCTGTGACCCTTCTGAGCAGATGTGTGCCAAGATGATCAGCAAGAAGCGTGAGAAGCCTGGTTGAATCAATAGAAGGAACTGTGTTATACAAAATGTAGCAGAAAAAGATACAATTTGGACTGATCGAAACGGATGAGCAAGTGCATGAACTGTGGGAAACGATGCTTGCATGGACATTCCACACGGAACTGGTTAAGACCAGGAAGTTTGATTAAAATGTATAGGGACCTGAGTTTTTGACCAATGAGAATGAATCGCGCCATGTAAGAAGAAACATTTTATGCTGTAAGCTAGAATTAGGGTATAAGAAGACCTACTCTTGGTGGGAGGGGTTGGAATGCTGGAGTAGATGCTGCGGGATGCTGCGGGAGATGCTGGAGAAGTTAGATGCTGTAGATGGGAGAGTTTGCGGTTGCTGATGCTGACGAGCTGATGCTGCTGCTGTTATTTTCCTTTTCCAGTTGAGTATAAGATGCTGCTTTAGGAGAACTTTTATTTTTTAGATTTTTATTAGAATTATTAGGATTTCCCAGAGAGATAGATAGGTTGATCTATAGAGTTCTTAGTATGATAACCTCAATTTTCCGTCTAATAAAAGTGCCATGCAATTTCAAACTATTCTTATAATGATGATAAATGCAATGATCTGAATAATAAGATTAATCTCAAATTTCCTGCATTCAAAACTTTATATAAACTTTATTATTCTTTAAACAAATGACTCAGTGATTTTCTTTAGTATAATGACTAATAATGAAATGGTAAAGAGTTCATTGTGATTGAGCTGGTCTTAATCTCCATCAACTGATTCCTACTAGTTGGTCCATCGACCAATGAGCGGAATACCTTAAAAGCAAATGAGAATTATTGTGTCATTATAAAAGAGGTATCCCGTCTCCTTCCAGCGAATCGTTTTTCTCCTAGGTTTCATGACGTAGGAAATCTAGGGAACAAATGAGTAAGTGAATGTATATGCGGTGTTATGGGCCCCACCGTCATATGGATATAGTGTGTGTGTTAGAGAAATAATTGCACCTGGATGACCAAAAGCATAATAGGAGAAATTATTTTTATTGTAAGCGCTGGATCAGATTTCTTGGTAGCAGAGTTATGGTTACTATAGATTAGTTTGGTGATTATTGATTTTTGATTATAGATTATTGATAAGTTTATGTCTAACACTTTTTGTTGAGTCGCGTTATGTTATATGTAAGTTTTCACGCTTCCGGGAAGTAGGAAGTGGAACACGTGTGGCAAGAGAAGTCGCATGGAATTTTACACTGTCTGAGTTCATTTTGGTAATAACACAGGTTGTGTTATTTAGGGACATTTTGCGTATAAAAGGTGTGTAAGTGAAATAGTGATCGGTTTTCTTGTGAAACTCTGGCCTTAATTCTCAGGAGCAGTATAGTCTCCACATGTGTTTTATCCCCAGAGAAACGGGTTTACCGCTTGCTTGAAAGAAGGGTAAGGTAGAGGGAAGTGCTACTTTTTCGACGAAACTGAAAGTTCTGTGGTAGGGTAGAGGTAAGCGCTGTCTACTGGAAAATACAGAATTCTTGTGTGAATGGTCAAAGCTATCTTTTCGGTTTAGCGAATCAGACAATGGAAATGTGGATAAAATGTTGTAACTAACAAGAATTGTTGAAAAAGAAATTGCCGATAAATTTTGTAAAGGAGGGGTCAAGAGTAGAAGTGACGTAGACAAAAGCCGCGCTGGGATTGGACAGTGCGCCAGTCACATGAGAACAGGAGCAAAGTGACGTAGACAAAAGCCGCGCTGGGATTGGACAGTGCGCCGTAGACAGAAATCGCTGTGATTGGAGTGTTGGTGTGAGCCGCGCTAGTATTGGTTGAAATAACGCATAGGGAACAGTGTTGAATTGCGGATTGTTTAAGGAGAAAAAGGTTGTGAATCATGTCGTACTATGAGTATGGAAAAGAGAAAACGTCTTGGATGTCGAAAGTTAAGAACTTCTTTAAGAAGGACAAAAAGGTAGTGACAAGAGAGGGACAAATAATTCCTCCGCCGAAATCACCAGCTTCACATATGATGCTGAAATATGGATATCATACATGCATATGGTTAGAAAATTGGACAAAATACACAAAGAACGATGGAGCATTGGCTTTTCCTGAGAATGGTTCATTTAATGTAGCTAGTATTACGGAACTTGAGAGAAAAGATGGTAATGTTAGAACCTAGACCTAGACCGACACAGTTTGAAGCTTTAGCGGAATGGGAAGATGAGATGTATGAGCGAGAGAGATCCAGAGGATTAAAGAATCATGAGTTTATACCCGGAAGGTTGTGGGGAATAAATCATGAGGACAGAGTAAAGCGTTGGAGATACGCTAACATGGCAGGAGGTTTGTTTCCAGCTTTTGCGGTTGAGGAAGAAGCAAAGAGAAAGTGTACCGAGAAAAAGAAACATGTAGTGGTAGAAAAATACGTGTATGGTGGTAGTGAAACAGATGATGAATTGCTGGAAGATATTTTAAACAGAAACCCACCTCCATACCAACAGACTTCTGTGGTGGTGACACCTAATGCACCGCAAATGGAAACTGGGAGGAATAAAAAACCCGAACGAAGAAATGAAATAAATAGGTCACAAGAAACATTTAAAATTTCACAAAATGAAGAGACAGAAAGTGACAATGCAACTGAACTAGCAAAAACGACAAAAGAATTGACTGAGAAAATAAGAGAATTGACAAAGAATATGGAAGCTGTAACTGTACCAGTAACGATAGGTCCAGTAATGCCAATTTTTGAGAATCAGAAAATAAATGAACATTCTTTGGTGATTCCCATGAATTCACATTTGCAAAGAAAAAGAGAAGGGATGGAACTGAATAATGAAGGTGCACACAATTCGGCTAGTACGTATAGACCAAGTCCACCTACAAATTTGACGATAAATGAGAGTGAGATTAGGAGAATGCCTATGGTGACAGAGTCCGCATCAGGAACACCAGAAAGAAGCAATGATTGGATAGAATTAAATAGTACGCCTGTAGGGCCGACTCCAGAAGAGTTAAATGAATGGATGAAAGCGCTAAAAGCAAAAGAACCAGAAGAAAAACCATTAGATGTAATAAGGTTGAAAATAGACATGGAAGAGTTGATTTTAGGAACAATTGGAACGGAAAAACAAAAAAATGATCAGGATGACGAGATTATGTTTTTGTGCAAGAGGCTTACTTGGAGAGCTAGAAATTTACATGACAAATTGGAAGAGATTGCAGGTGAACTAGGAGTGGAATTTGTGAAAGTGAGGACGTTGCAGAAACCGTACAGAGTAGATTTTTGTGAGAAAGACATAGAAAATGTGAACACATCAGGAAGACTGACCCAGATAAAAGAGCTGATTGTTTTATTGAGAAAATGGGGTGATATGGATAGATGGAGAAATAGATGGACAAAGAGGAATGAGAAAACAACAGATAAAGCATCTTTGGCTTTTGTAGTGACAGATAGGGAACCAGTTGCTAGGGAATACCCGATGAGAGCAGGCGCGGTCGGTGGTAGGAGTGCCGGTCGGTCGGTGATGTGGGGCGGGGGAGGGGCAGGGTGGGGGGTAGTAAACTACGGATTAAGGCCCAATACAGGTAAGTGAACATTTAAATAAATAAAACAAATTTCGTTGCGCGCACTGCATCGCATTTGGCGATGCAGCGCTCACAACGAAATTCGTTTTATTTATTTAAATGTTCACTTACCTGTATTGGGCCTTAATCCATAGTTTACTACCCCCCACCCTGCCCCTCCCCCGCCCCACGTCACCGCCCGACCGGCACTCCTACCACCGACCGCGCCTGGATGAGAGAAACACCAGGTGGTAGTTATGTGCATGTTCCGTGGACCAGACAGGATATACTGTCATTTACAAATGACTTCCCAAAATTGAGAGAGAAACCAGTAGAGTGGTACAGACAAGTGGAGAGATTTGTTAAGGTGTCAAAAGTGCTGTGGATAGATCTAGATGGATTGTTTGATATAGTAGTACCTGCTGATTTATGGACAGAATGTAAGATTACAATTGATTGGCCAACTGTAGAATATCCAAGGGATGCCAAAACAGGAGCGCCAGGTCCAGAAGTGATGAGGAAGTATGATCAAGTAGTTACCTTTTTGAAGAATAAAATTCCACCAAAAGAAACAGATTGGGTAAAAATAGACAGAACAACACAGGAAAGCAAAGAATCAGTGCACGCGTACTATGAGAGATTGTTGTTGGTTTTCAAACAGTATAGTGGTTATGAGACGCTAAGTGAGAAGGACATGAGTCACTTTGTATATAGGTTTGTGTATGGATTAACACCAGAGATAAGTGAAAGGATTAAGCAGCACCTGATAGGATGGCAGAATAGCACAGTGGATGAAGTTTTGAGATATGCTAAGTATTGCAGTGATGAAATTGAGAGTAAACAGCGTAAATTGAAAGAGAAAGCCATGTGGGCACAGGTGAAAGTTGCAGAGAAGCAAGAAGCTCAATTGAATAATACTAGCAGTGAAACAGGACAGTTTAAATCCCGACCTAATATAGGTAAAGGAAAAGGACAAATGAGCATAGATGAGGCGAAGAAAAAGTGGCCATGCCACAACTGCGGAAAGCTAGGGCATTGGAGAAACGAGTGTAAATTTCCTCCAAAACCTAATGTGGAAAATCAATCATTAAATTCACAGGTGCAGAGTGAGGTAGTTACTCAACAAGGTCAGGTGCCACAACCACCACTTCCCAAGAGTGCTAACCAACAGAAATACAGTGCAGAAACAGGATTCTACGGAGGAGAACAGGTAAAACAGTTGTCACGTGCAGCTGAAATTTCACAATATTGGTTACGACAGAATGAAGATGAGTCGTATGAAAGTTCATGACGGTGTCTAAAAGAGAGGGAAGAGTGCGTGCTTGGCGCAACTCTAGAGGTAGATCAGTCAGGTCCATTTGTGGATGGAGAAGTGAATGGTGCAAATGTAACATTCCTTGTTGACACTGGAGCTACCCGTTCTACTGTTAGGTCAGTGGAAATTCCAAATCTTCCTCTCTCAGGTGAACATATACAAGTGGTTGGAGTTTCCAATCAGCAAATTGAAACGCCTCTTACTAGATTAGTAAAGGTAAGAATTGGTCCATTTAGTGAAATGCACCGATTTGTGGTGTGTGATTGTAGTCCCGTGAACCTTTTAGGACGCGATTTGTTGTGCAAAATGAATTGCACAATTTATTGTACTCCAGACGGAATTGCATTTCAGACTCCAGATGAGGATGTGCTGTATAAAATGACAATGGTAAATTTAGAACCAGAAGTAAATGGCTTGTTTCCTGTATTTGATGCAGAGAAAATCCCAAATGAGTTGAAAAGGACAGTGAAAGAAGAAGTGTGGGACTTGACAGGAGAAGATGTAGGATTAATGAAAGGAGTAGATCCTGTTAAAATAACGGTAAAAGAAGGAACGAGTTACCCAAATACGCCCCAGTATAAATTGACTCCAGAAATAATTGAAGGAATAACGCCAGTAATAAATAAAATGATTGAACAAGGGATTCTAAAAGAAATCATGAGCAGTCCATGTAATTCGCCAATAATGGGACTGAAAAAGCCAAATGGAACATATAGAATCGTACAGGATTTAAGAAAGGTAAACAAAATTGTTGTGCCTTGTTGCCCAATAGTACCGAACCCTGCTGTGATTCTATACCAGATTCCACGCGAAGCAGAATGGTACACTGTAATTGATTTATGTCATGCATTTTTCTCTATTCCATTGCATCCAGATAGCCAGCCAATATTTGCGTTTAGGTTTGGAGAGCGTATTTTGGCATGGTGCCGAATTCCTCAAGGGTACACAGAAAGTCCCTCAATCTTTAATCAGATCCTAAAGAAATCATTGGAAGATTTAAGAATGCCAGAAAAGTCAGTAATGGTTCAGTATATTGATGACCTACTGGTGGCATCAAAAACGAAAGAAGCATGTGTCAATGATACAATTGCTTTGCTGAATCATTTAGCAAAAAGAGGACATAAAGTGTCCCCTTCAAAATTGCAGTTTTGTCAACAAGAAGTCCAGTATTTAGGGCATAAAATTGAGAAAGGAGTACGAAAGGTAACGACAGAGAGAATAAAAATGATTCAAGGAATGAGAGCTCCAATGACACAAAGAGAGGTAAGAATGTTTTTGGGAATGGTTGGATATTGTCGACAATGGATAAGCGGTTTTTCACTAATTGCTAAACCATTGCAGAAACTGACAAAGAAGGATGTTAAAGATCCTTTTGAAATGAATGATGAAGAAATGAAAGCATTCAGAGAGCTGAAAAAGAAATTGTGTGAGGCTCCAGCATTGGGAATGCCTGACTATGAGAAAGATTTTGAACTGTATTGCAGTGAAAGAGATGGATGTGCATTTTCAGTTTTGGTGCAGAGACATGGAACTATGAAAAGACCAATTGCATATTTTTCAGCTGTTTTAGACCCCGTAGCGAAAGCGTTGCCTGGATGTTTGAAAGCAGTTGCTGCTACTTGTGTGAGTCTGGAACAGAGTGAAGGCATAGTGATGGGGTATCCATTGAGAGTGTATGTTCCCCATTCTGTGGAAATTCTTTTGACAAGAACGAAAACCCAATACATGACACATAGTCGGCTGACTAGGTATGAAAAGGTAATTTTGAGTGCAGATAATGTGACCATTGACAGATGTATGAATGTGAATCCTTCAACATCATTGCCAGATGAAGAGAATGTGATTGAAATGGATGAAGTAGATCACGATTGTCTGAATGTGCTCGAATACTGTACAAAACCAAGAGCTGATATACGAGATGAGCCTTTGAAAGAATCAGATTATATTCTGTTTGTGGATGGCTCATGTTTGAGAACAAGTGATGGAGTTCTAAGCGCAGCATATGCAGTTTGCACAGTAGCAACTGTGTTGGAAGCATCTTGTCTGAAAGGTGTACGGTCTGCCCAAGTTGCAGAATTAGTAGCTCTGATTCAAGCATGTAAGTTGGGAAGAAATGTACGGGTTACGATTATGACTGACAGCCAGTACGGCTTTGGGGTCGTGCATGATTTTGGTCAGATTTGGTCACAAAGGGGTTTCTTGACGTCTGCAGGGACGCCCATCAGAAATGGAGATTTTGTGAAAAAGTTGCTTGAGGCGATACAGCTGCCTAAACAGATCGCTGTCGTGAAGTGCAATGCACATAAAAATGGGGAAGACTACATTACTGTTGGCAACAAATATGCTGACGAAATGGCACAGTACTGTGCAAAGAATGTGGTTTCTTTGAATAAATGTCGCGAAAGAGAGCATATTTCTTGTCCTTTGCTTTTTACTAACTCAATTGAAACATGGGATGAGGTGAGACAGTTACAAGAAGCTGCAGAAGACGAAGAGAAAGATACTTGGCTAAAAGCAGGATGTAGAAAACATGAAGAAACTGATGTATGGGTTTACAGGGATGAGAGACCAGTTATGCCTGATAGCATGATTTCTGACATGGCACGGATGTACCATGGACAAGCCCATATTGGGAGAGATTCAATGATCAGACTTTTTAGACAAACATGGTACAATCCAAAATTCAGAGCCATAGCTGAGAGTCTTTGTCAGAGATGTCTTATTTGTCAACAGTTAAATCCAGGAAGGAAGACAGTAGTGAGTCTAGGAAGAATAGGACGAGAAGGGGGTCCTTTCACTAGAATGCAAATGGATTTTATTGAAATGCCACCTTGCAGCAGATTGAGGTATGTTCTAGTGGTCGTCTGTTTGTTTTCTCGTTGGGTGGAGGCATATCCAACAAGAAGGAATGACAGTATAACAGTAGCAAAACTTTTGCTGCGAGAATTCATTCCAAGGTATGGTTTTCCAGTCACGATTGAAACAGATAGAGGAACACATTTCCAGAACGAATTAGTTAAACTGATTTGTGAAGCACTTAGTATTAAACAGAAACTGCATTGTGCATACAGACCAGAGGCTTCTGGAATAGTAGAGCAAGTAAATGGAACGATCAAGAACAGGTTAGGAAAAATGTGTCAAGCTACAGGACTCAAATGGCCAGATGCTCTGCCATTAGTTCTGATGACAATCAGAAGTATTCCGGAAAGGAAGACTGGACTCAGTCCACATGAGATAATCATGGGACGAGCAATGAGACAAGCACAAGTACCTGTCAACAAGCTACTGACTATAACTGATGATCTAGTACTGGATTATTGCAAAGGATTGGCTGATGTGGTGCGTTCTGTGTTTCATCAGGTTGGACCGGATGCGACCACTCTTGAAAGAAAACCAGCTCACGACTTGAATCCAGGAGATTGGGTTCGAATAAAAGTCCACCGGAGAAGAAACTGTTTGGTTCCTCGCTGGGACGAACCACGACAAGTGATCCTAGTGACGACCACCGCAGTCAAGTGTGCAGGAGTGAAACACTGGGTACATGCCAGCCACACCATCAGAGTTCCAGAACCTAAAGATCGACATGTGAGTCGGCATCTGGAAATATCAGATAACAGTTCAGCATCAGAAAGAGAAGAGGAGACAAACAGGGTGCCAGAACCTGAAGATCGACCTGTAAGTCGACATCTGGAAGACCCAACTACAAGTGAAACGATAGAAGAAGAAGAGAGAAATAGAAGAAATAGCTGAAGTTCCAGAATTTGAAGATCGACCTGTAAGTCGACATCTGGAAATATCTGATACCAGTTCAGAATCTGATACAGAACATTCAGAAGGAGAAGAAATTACAAAAAGAAAGTGGAATTTTGAAAGCATAAGAGAAGAAACTGAGCCAGAAGATAGTGACAGTGAACAACCAAGTACAAGTTGTGGTAAAATTCCTTCGAAGATAATATTAATAGATGAAGAAGGGAGAGTTTCAAACCAAAAGTTAGAAAAATCGGAAAAACCCCGAGGAGCAGTAGGGACAGATAGTCAAACACAAGAACAGGGAAATTTAGAAGCAGATAGAGAAACTGACACAAAATCGGAAGAACCTCGAGGAGGGACAGAAATAGGTGAACGAAGGAAAATAAGAAAAGAACCACAAGTAGATGAAAGCGAAATCATAAGCTTCAAAATAAGAGGAAATAACGAAAAGATTGAAACAGAATCAGAAGAAAGTGGAGAAGAAAGAAATGAAAAAATAGAGACAAGAAAGAGAAATTGGAAAACTGAAAGAGAGGAAAAAGGAAGTGAAGCAAAAAGGCCAAGAAAAGGAGACAATTGGCCCAACCAAGTAAGAAAATTAAGATACAGAATAATAAAATTGGATGGGAAAAGTGCTGAACAAGTGAATGAAATAACAAGTCAAAAAGAGCAAGGAAAACAAGGTGGAAAACACTTGCAGAAAACGAAAAGAATAAAGAAAGTAAATCAAAAGTACAGATCGCCTGAATGGTTGTATCGTGCTTTGACTAGTCACAAAGAAGAATTGAACACTCACGAAAACCCAGAACAAAGAAACCTGATGGGAGAAAGTGAAGTGCAACAAACCTGAAGCAACAAAACTGAAGAAGTTTAGATAGTTTACCGGATTTGACAAAACACTGAACTGACGAATTTACCGGATGTGACAAAGAAAGAATTCTGAGAAAGAATTAAAAGAAAGTACCAAGCAAAGACAAAATATTGGAAGTACAGAGTGGCAAGCAAGTCATTTCTGAGGTGTAGTGACACAATTTTCTAGAAAACAAGTAAATAAGGTTAAAAGACAAAATGGAGAATACTAGAGATAGAAAGTGTAGATGTGAGTTTTTAAGTAGATGGTGCAAGATGTGCTGTTTTTGTACAGGTTTATTAATAACAGTATGGGTGGTTTTAGCAATAACTATTCCAATTAGTTTAGCTGTAGTGGAAAAGTCTAATAACACTGAGAAAGAAAAAGGAGCTAACACTCAAGAGCCAGTTATTTTAAAAAGTAGTGCAGAATTACATAAGGATAAATCAATAACAGATTTTTCAAAAAATGTTTTTACTAAATTACTGTATGAGTACGTAGAAACAATGGATGTAAGAGATTGCTATGTTTGTATGCAGTTGCCTGCATCTGTAGCAGAGGGTGTGACTTATCATCACCTCCCTTTGACATATGGAATAACATGTAGTGTTTTAGCAAGCTTATTTTATAAAACAGGTAGATTAGAATATTATTACACTGATATAGATAAGATTTTTGCAAAAGTTTCTGTAGTTCCCGAGCTTAACAAAATAAAAGAGGGAAAGACGTTTGGTGAATATTTCTTAGAAGATAAGATTTTAACATCAGATAATATATTTAGGTACAACCTTACCTGTGAGTTAAAGAAGGAAGAAAAGGTATTTCTAGAAATGGTTGAAGAGAGAAGAGTGAAATTTGAAAGAAAAGTGATAGAAGAGACAAAAACACCTCTTTGGGCGTTTGAGGAAGACCATCATGATAAGAAAAAGACAAATGCAGCTATGACTCTGGATTGGCCCCAACAGGGAAGGTTGTGCATTAGAAGAAATAAGACAAGATATGACAATTATTTTGTGGGTTCCAGCAATTGCTATGACAATTACAAAATTTTAGGTGGATGGGGATTCAAAGGGGGAAAAGATCCAATATTTCCAGGGATTTATTACGTTTGTGGGAATAGGGCTTATTATAGGTTGCCGGACCATTGGTATGGGTCATGTTACTTAGGCCTGGTCTTTCCAAAGATTTTTCATGTAGATAGAAAAGAAAAAGGAACACACAAAATGATAAATACCTTTACACGTAGAAAAAGGGAAAGTTTTTCAGAAATAGTAGGTGATATTTTTGGTGCATTGATACCAGCAGTGGGAATATCTTTGAATGCATTTAGAATTCGGAAATTATCCACAGTGGTAGATCGTTTATCTACAGATACTGCTGGAGGGTTCTTAATGGTAAATACCGAGATGGTTGCCATGAGAGCTATGGTGATGCAAAATCGTCTTGCCCTTGACATTCTTTTGGCAAAAGAGGGCGGAGTCTGTGGAATGCTGAAAGTCCAACATTGTTGCACTTACATTCCAGATAAAAGCGAAAATATACAGAAGTATATAACAAATATTACAAATTTGCACAAAGAACTTGTTCCACTGGAGGTTGAAAGTGTGTGGGGAAAACTTGGTAAAGGGTTTTCTTCTGTAACAAATTGGTTAACAAGAATGAGTGGATTAATAATAGGGAAAGTTATAATAATAGCAACCATGATAATAATAATAATATTAGTACTGAAGCTTGCAGTAACATGTATAAAGAGAAGAAGAAAGCAGAATAAGATAGAAAAAGAAAACATGATAAACAAGGAAAGAGAGAGAGAAATAGGTGAAATAGAGTTAGAAGAAATAAAAGAGAACATGTACAAGAAAACGAAGAAACAAGTTGAAAGGGATACAGAAGTATAAACTAACAAAAGCAAATGGATAAAAGATATATGCTGTCTGAGAAAATTGTATAACTTGGGTTTTTGTGGTGATATTAAAAATCACCAAAGGGGGAGTTGATGGAGCAGGGTAAATATAAAAATTTTAACCTCCTAATATTTTCGTACAATATTAATAAACATGTTCGTTCAAGTAAATAACCAACAATGTATGTAAAGGGTTAATGGTAACACGCAATTCAGTGTGCAAAGTAATGGACTAATAATTGTTTACGTTTCTAACATAACATAATATTTTGCGTACTAAAATAATAATAAAATGCATGATTTGTGCTTTTGAATAAAACGTGTGGTTGCAAAATAAAGTGATGGTAAGTAAGGGACAGCTTTATATGTTGCTTCTGCTAGGTAATACCTAATTGGGGTACGTAGAAAGACGGGAGGGAAACGAAAGGGTTTATATTTCTTTGTTTTAATAACATTTTGTTTTCTTTAAAAATAGTGCGCTTAGGCCTGCCGAGCAGCAATATAAAATGGCCGCGAGTTACTAGAGTGCGCATGAGCGGATGCGACCATGTGATAGAGGAGAGAGGCTGTGGAAAAGGGATGATCACGTGCTGATGCCGAGAGGCTAAGATGAAAGTATGGTCAAGGCTGCTGTGACCCTTCTGAGCAGATGTGTGCCAAGATGATCAGCAAGAAGCGTGAGAAGCCTGGTTGAATCAATAGAAGGAACTGTGTTATACAAAATGTAGCAGAAAAAGATACAATTTGGACTGATCGAAACGGATGAGCAAGTGCATGAACTGTGGGAAACGATGCTTGCATGGACATTCCACACGGAACTGGTTAAGACCAGGAAGTTTGATTAAAATGTATAGGGACCTGAGTTTTTGACCAATGAGAATGAATCGCGCCATGTAAGAAGAAACATTTTATGCTGTAAGCTAGAATTAGGGTATAAGAAGACCTACTCTTGGTGGGAGGGGTTGGAATGCTGGAGTAGATGCTGCGGGATGCTGCGGGAGATGCTGAAGAAGTTAGATGCTGTAGATGGGAGAGTTTGCGGTTGCTGATGCTGACGAGCTGATGCTGCTGCTGTTATTTTCCTTTTCCAGTTGAGTATAAGATGCTGCTTTAGGAGAACTTTTATTTGATAGATTTTTATTAGAATTATTAGGATTTCCCAGAGAGATAGATAGGTTGATCTATAGAGTTCTTAGTATGATAACCTCATTTTCCGTCTAATAAAAGTGCCATGCAATTTCAACTATTCTTATATTGATGATAAATGCAATGATCTGAATAATAAGATTAATCTCAAATTTCCTGCATTCAAAACTTTATATAAACTTTATTATTCTTTAAACAAATGACTCAGTGATTTTCTTTAGTATAATGACTAATAATGAAATGGTAAAGAGTTCATTGTGATTGAGCTGGTCTTAATCACCATCAACTGATTCCTACTAGTTGGTCCATCGACCAATGAGCGGAATACCTTAAAAGCAAATGAGAATTATTGTGTCATTATAAAAGAGGTATCCCGTCTCCTTCCAGCGAATCGTTTTTCTCCTAGGTTTCATGACGGAGGAAATCCAGGGAACAAATGAGTAAGTGAATGTATATGCGGTGTTATGGGCCCCACCGTCATATGGATATAGTGTGTGTGTTAGAGAAATAATTGCACCTGGATGACCAAAAGCATAATAGGAGAAATTATTTTTATTGTAAGCGCTGGATCAGATTTCTTGGTAGCAGAGTTATGGTTACTATAGATTAGTTTGGTGATTATTGATTTTTGATTATAGATTATTGATAAGTTTATGTCTAACACTTTTTGTTGAGTCGCGTTATGTTATATGTAAGTTTTCACGCTTCCGGGAAGTAGGAAGTGGAACACGTGTGGCAAGAGAAGTCGCATGGAATTTTACACTGTCTGAGTTCATTTTGGTAATAACACAGGTTGTGTTATTTAGGGACATTTTGCGTATAAAAGGTGTGTAAGTGAAATAGTGATCGGTTTTCTTGTGAAACTCTGGCCTTAATTCTCAGGAGCAGTATAGTCTCCACATGTGTTTTATCCCCAGAGAAACGGGTTTACCGCTTGCTTGAAAGAAGGGTAAGGTAGAGGGAAGTGCTACTTTATCGACGAAACTGAAAGTTCTGTGGTAGGGTAGAGGTAAGCGCTGTCTACTGGAAAATACAGAATTCTTGTGTGAATGGTCAAAGCTATCTTTTCGATTTAGCGAATCAGACAATGGAAATGTGGATAAAATGTTGTAACTAACAAGAATTGTTGAAAAAGAAATTGCCGATAAATTTTGTAAAGGAGGGGTCAAGAGTAGAAGTGATGTAGACAAAAGCCGCGCTGGGATTGGACAGTGCGCCAGTCACATGAGAACAGGAGCAAAGTGACGTAGACAAAAGCCGCGCTGGGATTGGACAGTGCGCCGTAGACAGAAATCGCTGTGATTGGAGTGTTGGTGTGAGCCGCGCTAGTATTGGTTGAAATAACGCATAGGGAACAGTGTTGAATTGCGGATTGTTTAAGGAGAAAAAGGTTGTGAATCATGTCGTACTATGAGTATGGAAAAGAGAAAACGTCTTGGATGTCGAAAGTTAAGAACTTCTTTAAGAAGGACAAAAAGGTAGTGACAAGAGAGGGACAAATAATTCCTCCGCCGAAATCACCAGCTTCACATATGATGCTGAAATATGGATATCATACATGCATATGGTTAGAAAATTGGACAAAATACACAAAGAACAATGGAGCATTGGCTTTTCCTGAGAATGGTTCATTTAATGTAGCTGTATTACGGAACTTGAGAGAAAAGATGGTAATGTTAGAACCTAGACCTAGACCGACACAGTTTGAAGCTTTAGCGGAATGGGAAGATGAGATGTATGAGCGAGAGAGATCCAGAGGATTAAAGAATCATGAGTTTATACCCGGAAGGTTGTGGGGAATAAATCATGAGGACAGAGTAAAGCGTTGGAGATACGCTAACATGGCAGGAGGTTTGTTTCCAGCTTTTGCGGTTGAGGAAGAAGCAAAGAGAAAGTGTACCGAGAAAAAGAAACATGTAGTGGTAGAAAAATACGTGTATGGTGGTAGTGAAACAGATGATGAATTGCTGGAAGATATTTTAAACAGAAACCCACCTCCATACCAACAGACTTCTGTGGTGGTGACACCTAATGCACCGCAAATGGAAACTGGGAGGAATAAAAAACCCGAACGAAGAAATGAAATAAATAGGTCACAAGAAACATTTAAAATTTCACAAAATGAAGAGACAGAAAGTGACAATGCAACTGAACTAGCAAAAACGACAAAAGAATTGACTGAGAAAATAAGAGAATTGACAAAGAATATGGAAGCTGTAACTGTACCAGTAACGATAGGTCCAGTAATGCCAATTTTTGATAATCAGAAAATAAATGAACATTCTTTGGTGATTCCCATGAATTCACATTTGCAAAGAAAAAGAGAAGGGATGGAACTGAATAATGAAGGTGCACACAATTCGGCTAGTACGTATAGACCAAGTCCACCTACAAATTTGACGATAAATGAGAGTGAGATTAGGAGAATGCCTATGGTGACAGAGTCCGCATCAGGAACACCAGAAAGAAGCAATGATTGGATAGAATTAAATAGTACGCCTGTAGGGCCGACTCCAGAAGAGTTAAATGAATGGATGAAAGCGCTAAAAGCAAAAGAACCAGAAGAAAAACCATTAGATGTAATAAGGTTGAAAATAGACATGGAAGAGTTGATTTTAGGAACAATTGGAACGGAAAAACTAAAAAATTATCAGGATGACGAGATTATGTTTTTGTGCAAGAGGCTTACTTGGAGAGCTAGAAATTTACATGACAAATTGGAAGAGATTGCAGGTGAACTAGGAGTGGAATTTGTGAAAGTGAGGACGTTGCAGAAACCGTACAGAGTAGATTTTTGTGAGAAAGACATAGAAAATTTGAACACATCAGGAAGACTGACCCAGATAAAAGAGCTGATTGTTTTATTGAGAAAATGGGGTGATATGGATAGATGGAGAAATAGATGGACAAAGAGGAATGAGAAAACAACAGATAAAGCATCTTTGGCTTTTGCAGTGACAGATAGGGAACCAGTTGCTAGGGAATACCCGATGAGAGCAGGCGCGGTCGGTGGTAGGAGTGCCGGTCGGGCGGTGACGTGGGGCGGGGGAGGGGCAGGGTGGGGGGTAGTAAACTACGGATTAAGGCCCAATACAGGTAAGTGAACATTTAAATAAATAAAACAAATTTCGTTGCGCGCACTGCATCGCAATTGGCGATGCAGCGCTCACAACGAAATTCGTTTTATTTATTTAAATGTTCACTTACCTGTATTGGGCCTTAATCCATAGTTTACTACCCCCACCCTGCCCCTCCCCGCCCCACGTCACCGCCCGACCGGCACTCTACCACCGACCGCGCCTGGATGAGAGAAACACCAGGTGGTAGTTATGTGCATGTTCCGTGGACCAGACAGGATATACTGTCATTTACAAATGACTTCCCAAAATTGAGAGAGAAACCAGTAGAGTGGTACAGACAAGTGGAGAGATTTGTTAAGGTGTCAAAAGTGCTGTGGATAGATCTAGATGGATTGTTTGATATAGTAGTACCTGCTGATTTATGGACAGAATGTAAGATTACAATTGATTGGCCAACTGTAGAATATCCAAGGGATGCCAAAACAGGAGCGCCAGGTCCAGAAGTGATGAGGAAGTATGATCAAGTAGTTACCTTTTTGAAGAATAAAATTCCACCAAAAGCAACAGATTGGGTAAAAATAGACAGAACAACACAGGAAAGCAAAGAATCAGTGCACGCGTACTATGAGAGATTGTTGTTGGTTTTCAAACAGTATAGTGGTTATGAGACGCTAAGTGAGAAGGACATGAGTCACTTTGTATATAGGTTTGTGTATGGATTAACACCAGAGATAAGTGAAAGGATTAAGCAGCACCTGATAGGATGGCAGAATAGCACAGTGGATGAAGTTTTGAGATATGCTAAGTATTGCAGTGATGAAATTGAGAGTAAACAGCGTAAATTGAAAGAGAAAGCCATGTGGGCACAGGTGAAAGTTGCAGAGAAGCAAGAAGCTCAATTGAATAATACTAGCAGTGAAACAGGACAGTTTAAATCCCGACCTAATATAGGTAAAGGAAAAGGACAAATGAGCATAGATGAGGCGAAGAAAAAGTGGCCATGCCACAACTGCGGAAAGCTAGGGCATTGGAGAAACGAGTGTAAATTTCCTCCAAAACCTAATGTGGAAAATCAATCATTAAATTCACAGGTGCAGAGTGAGGTAGTTACTCAACAAGGTCAGGTGCCACAACCACCACTTCCCAAGAGTGCTAACCAACAGAAATACAGTGCAGAAACAGGATTCTACGGAGGAGAACAGGTAAAACAGTTGTCACGTGCAGCTGAAATTTCACAATATTGGTTACGACAGAATGAAGATGAGTCGTATGAAAGTTCATGACGGTGTCTAAAAGAGAGGGAAGAGTGCGTGCTTGGCGCAACTCTAGAGGTAGATCAGTCAGGTCCATTTGTGGATGGAGAAGTGAATGGTGCAAATGTAACATTCCTTGTTGACACTGGAGCTACCCGTTCTACTGTTAGGTCAGTGGAAATTCCAAATCTTCCTCTCTCAGGTGAACATATACAAGTGGTTGGAGTTTCCAATCAGCAAATTGAAACGCCTCTTACTAGATTAGTAAAGGTAAGAATTGGTCCATTTAGTGAAATGCACCGATTTGTGGTGTGTGATTGTAGTCCCGTGAACCTTTTAGGACGCGATTTGTTGTGCAAAATGAATTGCACAATTTATTGTACTCCAGACGGAATTGCATTTCAGACTCCAGATGAGGATGTGCTGTATAAAATGACAATGGTAAATTTAGAACCAGAAGTAAATGGCTTGTTTCCTGTATTTGATGCAGAGAAAATCCCAAATGAGTTGAAAAGGACAGTGAAAGAAGAAGTGTGGGACTTGACAGGAGAAGATGTAGGATTAATGAAAGGAGTAGATCCCGTTAAAATAACGGTAAAAGAAGGAACGAGTTACCCAAATACGCCCCAGTATAAATTGACTCCAGAAATAATTGAAGGAATAACGCCAGTAATAAATAAAATGATTGAACAAGGGATTCTAAAAGAAATCATGAGCAGTCCATGTAATTCGCCAATAATGGGACTGAAAAAGCCAAATGGAACATATAGAATCGTACAGGATTTAAGAAAGGTAAACAAAATTGTTGTGCCTTGTTGCCCAATAGTACCGAACCCTGCTGTGATTCTATACCAGATTCCACGCGAAGCAGAATGGTACACTGTAATTGATTTATGTCATGCATTTTTCTCTATTCCATTGCATCCAGATAGCCAGCCAATATTTGCGTTTAGGTTTGGAGAGCGTATTTTGGCATGGTGCCGAATTCCTCAAGGGTACACAGAAAGTCCCTCAATCTTTAATCAGATCCTAAAGAAATCATTGGAAGATTTAAGAATGCCAGAAAAGTCAGTAATGGTTCAGTATATTGATGACCTACTGGTGGCATCAAAAACGAAAGAAGCATGTGTCAATGATACAATTGCTTTGCTGAATCATTTAGCAAAAAGAGGACATAAAGTGTCCCCTTCAAAATTGCAGTTTTGTCAACAAGAAGTCCAGTATTTAGGGCATAAAATTGAGAAAGGAGTACGAAAGGTAACGACAGAGAGAATAAAAATGATTCAAGGAATGAGAGCTCCAATGACACAAAGAGAGGTAAGAATGTTTTTGGGAATGGTTGGATATTGTCGACAATGGATAAGCGGTTTTTCACTAATTGCTAAACCATTGCAGAAACTGACAAAGAAGGATGTTAAAGATCCTTTTGAAATGAATGATGAAGAAATGAAAGCATTCAGAGAGCTGAAAAAGAAATTGTGTGAGGCTCCAGCATTGGGAATGCCTGACTATGAGAAAGATTTTGAACTGTATTGCAGTGAAAGAGATGGATGTGCATTTTCAGTTTTGGTGCAGAGACATGGAACTATGAAAAGACCAATTGCATATTTTTCAGCTGTTTTAGACCCCGTAGCGAAAGCGTTGCCTGGATGTTTGAAAGCAGTTGCTGCTACTTGTGTGAGTCTGGAACAGAGTGAAGGCATAGTGATGGGGTATCCATTGAGAGTGTATGTTCCCCATTCTGTGGAAATTCTTTTGACAAGAACGAAAACCCAATACATGACACATAGTCGGCTGACTAGGTATGAAAAGGTAATTTTGAGTGCAGATAATGTGACCATTGACAGATGTATGAATGTGAATCCTTCAACATCATTGCCAGATGAAGAGAATGTGATTGAAATGGATGAAGTAGATCACGATTGTCTGAATGTGCTCGAATACTGTACAAAACCAAGAGCTGATATACGAGATGAGCCTTTGAAAGAATCAGATTATATTCTGTTTGTGGATGGCTCATGTTTGAGAACAAGTGATGGAGTTCTAAGTGCAGCATATGCAGTTTGCACAGTAGCAACTGTATTGGAAGCATCTTGTCTGAAAGGTGTACGGTCTGCCCAAGTTGCAGAATTAGTAGCTCTGATTCAAGCATGTAAGTTGGGAAGAAATGTACGGGTTACGATTATGACTGACAGCCAGTACGGCTTTGGGGTCGTGCATGATTTTGGTCAGATTTGGTCACAAAGGGGTTTCTTGACGTCTGCAGGGACGCCCATCAGAAATGGAGATTTTGTGAAAAAGTTGCTTGAGGCGATACAGCTGCCTAAACAGATCGCTGTCGTGAAGTGCAATGCACATAAAAATGGGGAAGACTACATTACTGTTGGCAACAAATATGCTGACGAAATGGCACAGTACTGTGCAAAGAATGTGGTTTCTTTGAATAAATGTCGTGAAAGAGAGCATATTTCTTGTCCTTTGCTTTTTACTAACTCAATTGAAACATGGGATGAGGTGAGACAGTTACAAGAAGCTGCAGAAGACGAAGAGAAAGATACTTGGCTAAAAGCAGGATGTAGAAAACATGAAGAAACTGATGTATGGGTTTACAGGGATGAGAGACCAGTTATGCCTGATAGCATGATTTCTGACATGGCACGGATGTACCATGGACAAGCCCATATTGGGAGAGATTCAATGATCAGACTTTTTAGACAAACATGGTACAATCCAAAATTCAGAGCCATAGCTGAGAGTCTTTGTCAGAGATGTCTTATTTGTCAACAGTTAAATCCAGGAAGGAAGACAGTAGTGAGTCTAGGAAGAATAGGACGAGAAGGGGGTCCTTTCACTAGAATGCAAATGGATTTTATTGAAATGCCACCTTGCAGCAGATTGAGGTATGTTCTAGTGGTCGTCTGTTTGTTTTCTCGTTGGGTGGAGGCATATCCAACAAGAAGGAATGACAGTATAACAGTAGCAAAACTTTTGCTGCGAGAATTCATTCCAAGGTATGGTTTTCCAGTCACGATTGAAACAGATAGAGGAACACATTTCCAGAACGAATTAGTTAAACTGATTTGTGAAGCACTTAGTATTAAACAGAAACTGCATTGTGCATACAGACCAGAGGCTTCTGGAATAGTAGAGCAAGTAAATGGAACGATCAAGAACAGGTTAGGAAAAATGTGTCAAGCTACAGGACTCAAATGGCCAGATGCTCTGCCATTAGTTCTGATGACAATCAGAAGTATTCCGGAAAGGAAGACTGGACTCAGTCCACATGAGATAATCATGGGACGAGCAATGAGACAAGCACAAGTACCTGTCAACAAGCTACTGACTATAACTGATGATCTAGTACTGGATTATTGCAAAGGATTGGCTGATGTGGTGCGTTCTGTGTTTCATCAGGTTGGACCGGATGCGACCACTCTTGAAAGAAAACCAGCTCACGACTTGAATCCAGGAGATTGGGTTCGAATAAAAGTCCACCGGAGAAGAAACTGTTTGGTTCCTCGCTGGGACGAACCACGACAAGTGATCCTAGTGACGACCACCGCAGTCAAGTGTGCAGGAGTGAAACACTGGGTACATGCCAGCCACACCATCAGAGTTCCAGAACCTAAAGATCGACATGTGAGTCGGCATCTGGAAATATCAGATAACAGTTCAGCATCAGAAAGAGAAGAGGAGACAAACAGGGTGCCAGAACCTGAAGATCGACCTGTAAGTCGACATCTGGAAGACCCAACTACAAGTGAAACGATAGAAGAAGAAGAGGAAATAGAAGAAATAGCTGAAGTTCCAGAATTTGAAGATCGACCTGTAAGTCGACATCTGGAAATATCTGATACCAGTTCAGAATCTGATACAGAACATTCAGAAGGAGAAGAAATTACAAAAAGAAAGTGGAATTTTGAAAGCATAAGAGAAGAAACTGAGCCAGAAGATAGTGACAGTGAACAACCAAGTACAAGTTGTGGTAAAATTCCTTCGAAGATAATATTAATAGATGAAGAAGGGAGAGTTTCAAACCAAAAGTTAGAAAAATCGGAAAAACCCCGAGGAGCAGTAGGGACAGATAGTCAAACACAAGAACAGGGAAATTTAGAAGCAGATAGAGAAACTGACACAAAATCGGAAGAACCTCGAGGAGGGACAGAAATAGGTGAACGAAGGAAAATAAGAAAAGAACCACAAGTAGATGAAAGCGAAATCATAAGCTTCAAAATAAGAGGAAATAACGAAAAGATTGAAACAGAATCAGAAGAAAGTGGAGAAGAAAGAAATGAAAAAATAGAGACAAGAAAGAGAAATTGGAAAACTGAAAGAGAGGAAAAAGGAAGTGAAGCAAAAAGGCCAAGAAAAGGAGACAATTGGCCCAACCAAGTAAGAAAATTAAGATACAGAATAATAAAATTGGATGGGAAAAGTGCTGAACAAGTGAATGAAATAACAAGTCAAAAAGAGCAAGGAAAACAAGGTGGAAAACACTTGCAGAAAACGAAAAGAATAAAGAAAGTAAATCAAAAGTACAGATCGCCTGAATGGTTGTATCGTGCTTTGACTAGTCACAAAGAAGAATTGAACACTCACGAAAACCCAGAACAAAGAAACCTGATGGGAGAAAGTGAAGTGCAACAAACCTGAAGCAACAAAACTGAAGAAGTTTAGATAGTTTACCGGATTTGACAAAACACTGAACTGACGAATTTACCGGATGTGACAAAGAAAGAATTCTGAGAAAGAATTAAAAGAAAGTACCAAGCAAAGACAAAATATTGGAAGTACAGAGTGGCAAGCAAGTCATTTCTGAGGTGTAGTGACACAATTTTCTAGAAAACAAGTAAATAAGGTTAAAAGACAAAATGGAGAATACTAGAGATAGAAAGTGTAGATGTGAGTTTTTAAGTAGATGGTGCAAGATGTGCTGTTTTTGTACAGGTTTATTAATAACAGTATGGGTGGTTTTAGCAATAACTATTCCAATTAGTTTAGCTGTAGTGGAAAAGTCTAATAACACTGAGAAAGAAAAAGGAGCTAACACTCAAGAGCCAGTTATTTTAAAGAGTAGTGCAGAATTACATAAGGACAAATCAATAACAGATTTTTCAAAAAATGTTTTTACTAAATTACTGTATGAGTACGTAGAAACAATGGATGTAAGAGATTGCTATGTTTGTATGCAGTTGCCTGCATCTGTAGCAGAGGGTGTGACTTATCATCACCTCCCTTTGACATATGGAATAACATGTAGTGTTTTAGCAAGCTTATTTTATAAAACAGGTAGATTAGAATATTATTACACTGATATAGATAAGATTTTTGCAAAAGTTTCTGTAGTTCCCGAGCTTAACAAAATAAAAGAGGGAAAGACGTTTGGTGAATATTTCTTAGAAGATAAGATTTTAACATCAGATAATATATTTAGGTACAACCTTACCTGTGAGTTAAAGAAGGAAGAAAAGGTATTTCTAGAAATGGTTGAAGAGAGAAGAGTGAAATTTGAAAGAAAAGTGATAGAAGAGACAAAAACACCTCTTTGGGCGTTTGAGGAAGACCATCATGATAAGAAAAAGACAAATGCAGCTATGACTCTGGATTGGCCCCAACAGGGAAGGTTGTGCATTAGAAGAAATAAGACAAGATATGACAATTATTTTGTGGGTTCCAGCAATTGCTATGACAATTACAAAATTTTAGGTGGATGGGGATTCAAAGGGGGAAAAGATCCAATATTTCCAGGGATTTATTACGTTTGTGGGAATAGGGCTTATTATAGGTTGCCGGACCATTGGTATGGGTCATGTTACTTAGGCCTGGTCTTTCCAAAGATTTTTCATGTAGATAGAAAAGAAAAAGGAACACACAAAATGATAAATACCTTTACACGTAGAAAAAGGGAAAGTTTTTCAGAAATAGTAGGTGATATTTTTGGTGCATTGATACCAGCAGTGGGAATATCTTTGAATGCATTTAGAATTCGGAAATTATCCACAGTGGTAGATCGTTTATCTACAGATACTGCTGGAGGGTTCTTAATGGTAAATACCGAGATGGTTGCCATGAGAGCTATGGTGATGCAAAATCGTCTTGCCCTTGACATTCTTTTGGCAAAAGAGGGCGGAGTCTGTGGAATGCTGAAAGTCCAACATTGTTGCACTTACATTCCAGATAAAAGCGAAAATATACAGAAGTATATAACAAATATTACAAATTTGCACAAAGAACTTGTTCCACTGGAGGTTGAAAGTGTGTGGGGAAAACTTGGTAAAGGGTTTTCTTCTGTAACAAATTGGTTAACAAGAATGAGTGGATTAATAATAGGGAAAGTTATAATAATAGCAACCATGATAATAATAATAATATTAGTACTGAAGCTTGCAGTAACATGTATAAAGAGAAGAAGAAAGCAGAATAAGATAGAAAAAGAAAACATGATAAACAAGGAAAGAGAGAGAGAAATAGGTGAAATAGAGTTAGAAGAAATAAAAGAGAACATGTACAAGAAAACGAAGAAACAAGTTGAAAGGGATACAGAAGTATAAACTAACAAAAGCAAATGGATAAAAGATATATGCTGTCTGAGAAAATTGTATAACTTGGGTTTTTGTGGTGATATTAAAAATCACCAAAGGGGGAGTTGATGGAGCAGGGTAAATATAAAAATTTTAACCTCCTAATATTTTCGTACAATATTAATAAACATGTTCGTTCAAGTAAATAACCAACAATGTATGTAAAGGGTTAATGGTAACACGCAATTCAGTGTGCAAAGTAATGGACTAATAATTGTTTACGTTTCTAACATAACATAATATTTTGCGTACTAAAATAATAATAAAATGCATGATTTGTGCTTTTGAATAAAACGTGTGGTTGCAAAATAAAGTGATGGTAAGTAAGGGACAGCTTTATATGTTGCTTCTGCTAGGTAATACCTAATTGGGGTACGTAGAAAGACGGGAGGGAAACGAAAGGGTTTATATTTCTTTGTTTTAATAACATTTTGTTTTCTTTAAAAATAGTGCGCTTAGGCCTGCCGAGCAGCAATATAAAATGGCCGCGAGTTACTAGAGTGCGCATGAGCGGATGCGACCATGTGATAGAGGAGAGAGGCTGTGGAAAAGGGATGATCACGTGCTGATGCCGAGAGGCTAAGATGAAAGTATGGTCAAGGCTGCTGTGACCCTTCTGAGCAGATGTGTGCCAAGATGATCAGCAAGAAGCGTGAGAAGCCTGGTTGAATCAATAGAAGGAACTGTGTTATACAAAATGTAGCAGAAAAAGATACAATTTGGACTGATCGAAACGGATGAGCAAGTGCATGAACTGTGGGAAACGATGCTTGCATGGACATTCCACACGGAACTGGTTAAGACCAGGAAGTTTGATTAAAATGTATAGGGACCTGAGTTTTTGACCAATGAGAATGAATCGCGCCATGTAAGAAGAAACATTTTATGCTGTAAGCTAGAATTAGGGTATAAGAAGACCTACTCTTGGTGGGAGGGGTTAGAATGCTGGAGTAGATGCTGCGGGATGCTGCGGGAGATGCTGAAGAAGTTAGATGCTGTAGATGGGAGAGTTTGCGGTTGCTGATGCTGACGAGCTGATGCTGCTGCTGTTATTTTCCTTTTCCAGTTGAGTATAAGATGCTGCTTTAGGAGAACTTTTATTTGATAGATTTTTATTAGAATTATTAGGATTTCCCAGAGAGATAGATAGGTTGATCTATAGAGTTCTTAGTATGATAACCTCATTTTCCGTCTAATAAAAGTGCCATGCAATTTCAAACTATTCTTATATTGATGATAAATGCAATGATCTGAATAATAAGATTAATCTCAAATTTCCTGCATTCAAAACTTTATATAAACTTTATTATTCTTTAAACAAATGACTCAGTGATTTTCTTTAGTATAATGACTAATAATGAAATGGTAAAGAGTTCATTGTGATTGAGCTGGTCTTAATCACCATCAACTGATTCCTACTAGTTGGTCCATCGACCAATGAGCGGAATACCTTAAAAGCAAATGAGAATTATTGTGTCATTATAAAAGAGGTATCCCGTCTCCTTCCAGCGAATCGTTTTTCTCCTAGGTTTCATGACGGAGGAAATCCAGGGAACAAATGAGTAAGTGAATGTATATGCGGTGTTATGGGCCCCACCGTCATATGGATATAGTGTGTGTGTTAGAGAAATAATTGCACCTGGATGACCAAAAGCATAATAGGAGAAATTATTTTTATTGTAAGCGCTGGATCAATGGCAAGCTATTGCCTAAAGCTTAACTCTGATAAAACGGAAGTAATGATCTTTGGCAACCTAGCCCCTGGCTGGTCCCCCACTTGGTGGCCAACCGATTTGGGACCTCCTCCTGGACCGGTCACAAAGGTCAGGAATATGGGTGTAATGTTTGACGACAAGCTGTCTTTCATCCACCACGCGAACGCGGTCGTCTCTTCATCCTTCTACACCCTTAAAATGATAAGGAAACTTCTACCATTCCTCCCCCCAGCGCCGGTAAGACTCTCATGTGCACATTGGTGATGTCAAAGGTTGACTATTGCAATGGACTCCTCCTAAACGCCCAGGAGAAAGTCCTGAACAAACTGCAACTAGTTCAGAACTCAGCTGCCAGAATTCTGTCCGGCACCCCCAAGTTCAAATCGATCTCTCGAGTCATACGGCAGCTTCACTGGCTGCCTATCAGAAGTCGAACTAAATTCAAGGCACTCTGTATCGCATATAAAGCGATTAACAACACAGGACCTGAGTTCCTAAAAAAAGAACTTTGCCCATACAACCCAAATAGACCCTTGCGCTCCTCCTCAGCCCACCTATTGACTATTCCTCGCACAAAGAAAACATCTTGGGGAGATAGACGATTCACAGTTGCCACGGCTAGACTGTGGAATACCCTCCCCTTCCATATCAAAACCAGTCCCACCCTCTTGACATTTAGGAAACAAGTAAAAACCTGGCTCTTCAACCAGTAGACATCTAATTTAGCTGCTCTCCTTCTATTCCACAGCGCCGAGACACCCCAGGGTATTTGCGCGCTATATAAATTGTATAAATAAATTGAGAGCATGGGCGCAACAGGCTGGGAATGATTATATGATAGATGGGGTGAAGACAAGCATTTTTGGTGGTCATTGATATCTGAGTGAGTGCTGAGAGTGACTAGTAAAGCTGGGATGGGTTAAGAATGTGGATGCATTGTGAGTGTGGATGTAGTGTGAGTGTGCTGTGATTGCAAGAATGTTGGAAGGACTATTGCAATTAACTGTGATGTATATTGCTGGTGGGGGTGTGAGTGGACCAGTGTTGCTGAATGACTGTAGGTTAGTGCAGCAAATTGCTGGCGTTTAATTATGAGTCCTGTTGTGGAAGACTTTGGTACGTACTTTGGTACGTAATGAGTGATATGGACTGCAAATGATGTGAATGAGTGCTGCAAATGCTGAGTTTTGAGTGATGGCAGGTTTAGATCTGAGATGTGAAAGAAAGGTTGAAAGTCTGGGTCTCGGTAGTATTGTGAATTGTCAAGGGATACAAATGCCAGAGTAAGGTGGTGAGTGGTGAAGTTAGTGCTTGAGATGAGAGGTCGTTGTGTGTACAAGTTCTCATGCGTTTGTGTAATAGTGTGACTGGTTGGTGCCGAACATAAGTACTGTTATAGCTGCATGAAGGCTAGAGAGTGGAGTGAGTGACTGGTGTAGTAGGTGGTGCTGCGAGTGCATGTCAGTGGTGTTCTGATGGGATGACTTTTATTGCATGCAGCAGAATGTGTGTTGTGAGGTGTCACTGAACAGGTGATGAAGGCAAGTGATCTTGCATTGCTTGTGTTTAATCAATCAGCATTTGTAGAGCGCAGCACTGTCACCTGCACTGTCACCTCTGGGGGAATCTGGGAGCTGGGGTGCAAGGTCTCAGTCGTGCCAGCTCCCCTTTCGACAGGTCTTGAGGAAATGGCAGGAAGAGGGAAGAAACAAGTAGAACCGGAGGGCAGAAAAACGAGTGGGCGGAAAGGCAAAACAGAGGGCAGAAAAACAAGCAGAAAAAGTCAAACAGAGGGCAGAAAAGGCAAAACACAGCAGAAGAGGGCAAAAGAGAGGGCAGAAAAACAAGCAGAAAAAGGAAAAACAGAGGGCAGAAAAATAAGCAGAAAAAGGCAAAAGAGAGGGCAGAAAAACAAGCAGAAAGGGCAAAAGAGAGGGCAGAATAACGAGCAGAAAAGGCAAAACGCAGGGCAGAAAAACAAGCAGAAAGGCAAAACAGAGGGCAGAAAAATGAGCAGAAATGGCAAAACTGAGGTCAGGAAAATGAGCAGAAATAGCAAAACAGAGGGCATAAAAACTAGCAGAAAAGGCAAAAAAGAGCAGGAGAGGGCAAAATAGAGGGAGGAAAAACAAGCAGAAAGGGCAAAAGAGAGGGCAGAATAACGAGCAGAAAAGGCAAAACGCAGGGCAGAAAAACGAGCAGAAAGGCAAAACAGATGGCAGAAAAATGAGCAGAAATGGCAAAACTGAGGTCAGAAAATGAGCAGAAATAGCAAAAGAGAGGGCATAAAAACTAGCAGAAAAGGCAAAAAAGAGCAGAAGAGGGCAAAATAGAAGGCAGAAAAATTAGCAGAAAGGCCAAACAGAGGGCAGAAAAACGAGCAAAATAAGCCAGAGGGCAGAAAAACTAGCAGTAGTGGCAAAATGGAGGGCAGAAAAACACACAGGAAAAGGCAAAAGAGAGGGTAGAAAATGAGCAGTAAAGGGCAAAATAGAGGGCAGAAAAATTAGCAGAAAAGGCCAAACAAAGGGCAGAAAAACTAGGAGAAAACGAGCAGTAAAGGCGAAAAAGAGCAAAACAGCGTGCAGAAAAACGAGCAGAAAGGCCAAACAGAGGGCAGAAAAATGAGCAAAAAAAGCCAGAGGGCAGAAAAACGAGAAGAAAAGGCAAAGCAGAGGGCAGAAATATGAGCAGAAAAGGCAAAACAGAGGGCAGAAATAAGAGCAGAAAAGGCAAAATAGGGCAGAAAAACTAGCAGAAACGGCAAAACAGCAGAAGAGGGCAGAAAAATGTGCACGCATAGAAAGAGGAAAATGCCATCAATTATTGTTTTTGTGCAGGAAGGTGCGCTTTCCTGCACAAAAACAATCATCCCCACAACACAGGCACCCTTGCAACATGACACAAGGGTGCCTGCACTGACGCATGGCAGCCAATTGTGCGCCAGTGCAGGGGAAAGCACACAGATGCGTCTTATTGTAGATAATACAACACATCTCTGTGCTTTTAAAATGACGCTGCTTGGTCCAGCAAAATGGCTTCATTTTGTAGTAAATGAGGCCTCAAGTGTAAAAAAGAAAAAACAAGACAACATGCATTTTACATCTCTGCACCAGCATCTGTACCAACATCCCGATATCCCCGGTACTGTTCTAATTTAGGAAAGAACTGAAGGCTCAGCTTTTTAAGGAACACTAGCTAACATGCACTAACCATCTAATGCCCTTTAACTCATTGATTTACCCTGGTCTTTGAACACGTACAGCACTCAGCTGCCTTTTGGCTAGGATCATGCTGCAGAAATAATATATACATACACACTTTCACCTGTTTAGACCATGTTCTGACACCAGTGCTTCAGTTTCAATATCCTCTAATCTAACCCTTTTCAAAGACGTCTATACCTGTCCTAATCCCACACTTTTTAGGCTGCCCCAACAACCTGCTTCCTTCTCTCCGCCCACCTTCTCTTCCGACATCCACAAAACGGTTCAGTGAGTAAACACTCTTATTAACTTCCAGTAATCTACAGGTCTCAAATAAAAATCACTCAAATGCAAATTCAGCCTCCCATCGTTCTGAGATTGGTAAATGAAGTATGGTGAAGGACTGAAACAGTATGAACTGTCATTTTCAACGCTTAAGAAAATAAGTATAGAATAAAAAAAAACATTATCACCTCTTACCTCTAGCTCCCATCGCCAACCACAACAATCAAATGTTACTGATTAATGGCACTTACATCACTTGATGTTTTCTGGATCACAAGCCACACTATCACTTTTTTACCTTGATCCCATTTCATGGGATTTTCTGTGACATAATTGTTGGGTCAAACGTTATGTAGAATTTCAAATAATGTCAACAGACTGACATTCAGCAGTTTTGACACCTTACAAGCTCTCGGAAACCTGCATCTGTATTTAAGGACAAGGCTTTGGAAAAGCTGATTAGAATACCACCTATCTTGAAGTGCTGTGCTTAGTGATAACAAACCTTTAATGTAAGAAATGTCACCATCATAAGGGCCCCCCCCCAACTTCACTGCAGTATCATACACATTCATGACCCCGTCCTTGTAGGACTCCCTGCCATCACAATATGATCTCAGTACATCTCCGGGAGCCTCCAACCCATATAGATCTAATTTTAAGTCCAGTGTTAACCAAGAGCTTTTGATTTTACTAAAATTATATTTACAATATATTTACTTATAGAGGCGTTCCCTCTCCATCCATTGGCCCGTCGTTTCCTTTTCGTCCACTACAAAATACAGCATGGGATGGCACACTTCACTCACTGGCAAAACTTCACTTTGAGTGGCGACATTCTTCCCTATCACAAGAAACACATCCACACACAAAGTATTTCCCTTAAAAGCCTTGGACTAATATGGCAATGTGTGCTTTTGAGACCTAAAATATTTTTGCTTTTAGACAATTATTGTTTTAGATTCATATGTGCCTGACCAGTTCCTTAACAAAGTTTTGCAAAAAACATAATAAAACTAAAATAGTGGCAAAGCTGAAAGGCTGGTTATCAATGCCAGACCTTTTGGCTTTGCCATTGCTTGTTGAATATTTTACAACATTCAAACCTAGTCCTGTCACTTTGTGGCCTAGACGAGACCATTGGAAGGGAGTAGCATCACCATAGGGGAGTGTTTCCAAGTTTTGTGATTATGCAAGGGGAGGCCTGCAATTTTGTGATAGAGTGGCCCAAGGGAAGAGGGCTGGGGTAGTGGGCCAATTTGGGAGCTTTTAGTTGCTATGTGCACTGTCTGGAGAAGACTGCATGCTGCTGTTTGCCAGGAGAATTGGGCTGGGCAGGTGAGTCCTGAACAAACAGTTCTGATGATAGCAGTACTGCATAAAATGTTGAAGTTACCCCCACGGTGCATGGGCTATCATTGTATTAATGTACCAGGCCTGGATTACAACGTGCAAACACTTTCAAAGGTGGTGGAGTAGGGAAAAAGAGTGGTGAAGAAGAAAGGAAGCAGACAGGTGGTAACCATGAAAATATGTGCAAGAAGGAAAAACATAAAAGGGAGAATTAGGAAGGAGGAGATGTATGAAGGCAAAGATAGATACGTTAGAAAAAGAATGGGAAGAGAACTTGGGAAAGCCGAGATTGGGAGTGCAAAAATTGGGTGGAACGTGATGAGAATGAAAAGTAGAAAGAGGAGCGAAGCAAGGAAAGAGGGGAACACATGAAAGGAGAGTGGAAGGGAAACCCAGGAAGGTGAAAAATAAAATGCAGGTAATGAGGGTAGAGCGAAGCAAAAGAGAGAATGCGGACATAGAGCAGAAAGTGAAGGGTCAATGGCAGTGGTGGCTGGTGACATTTGAAAGTGGCGGGGCGCAAAGTTTGTGGTGAGTGCGCGGTGGCGAGCGAGCGTAGCGAGCGAGCTTGAATGTCCTCGGGAGGGTTCGGGGGGGTTCTCCCCCCGAGAAAATTTTGAAAAAAGAGTGGGCAAATGGTGCATTTTAAAGCATATTTGCAAAAGCAAGAAGGTTAATAAAGCAATTGTCATAGTGTCTTTTCAGACTCACAAGCCTGTCAATAAATCTGCTGGCACTGCTCCAGCTCAGCTGTCCTTTCAGACTCCTGTACACCCTTTAGCACTCCCAGGCCTGCCAGTAAGTCTACCGTCACTGCCCCAGCTCCACTGTCCTTTCACACTTCCAGGCCTGCCTGTAAGTCTACAGACACTGCCCCAGCTTCACTGTCCTACCAGACTCCCAGGACTGTCAGCAAATCTACTGGCACTACCCCCAGTTCCACTATCCTATCTCTGCTCTCTCTCTGGCAGGAGAGGGCCCTCTAGGCACTAGCAGTAATTTCTCGTCCCCTTTCTGACAGGAGAGGACCCTGGCAGGGGCTGGCAGTGGTTGCCGGGAGGATAATGTCTAATAAGTCAGACTTTTTGCGGCTCAAGCCCTGTTTCCCAGATCCAAGCACATTAGCTGGGAACTTTTATGGGATTTGAAATCACTCTTATTAAATGGGATCCTCATGCACCTGGCAGTGCCACGGGCTGCCAATAATGGGCATCAGGAGTGGGGCCACCCCCACCACCAGAGTGCGGGCGTTGGGGACATTAGCGGAGACTGCCTTTCCTATCACAGGCACTAGGAGGGAGAGAAGGCAAGAGGCAAGTGAAAGAGAGGGGGAGAAAGGAAGCGCAAGGGAAGAAAAGTGGAAAAAGGAGGGAAGAGAAAAGGAGAAAGTGAGTCAGTGGGGACAGACAGACGAGAGAGGACAATAGAGAGAGAGCGAGAGAGAGAGAGAGGGAGATGGGGAGACTGAAGAAAATAGAGATAAAGGAGAAGGAGTAGTGCGGCAGAGGAAGGGAAGACCAGAAAGGAATAGGAGAGAGTGCAAATAAAGTGATAGAGAGACAGAGTCAGAGAGAGGGAGCCAGGGGCAACAAGAGAAGGAATTAATGTGGGAGAAAGGTAGGAGATGAAAAAAGGAAGACGCAAAAACGTATGCAACTGTCTCTGGAGCACGAGACAGTGTTTCAAGGGCCTTGCCTCGAGAAGAAGACACACCAGGGTGAGAAGACAGCTCAGAGTTGAATACAAGGAGACAGGGCAAGGTTGGCCTTACAACATCATCCATCAGCAACAAGCCAGCCCAGACAAGAAACTGAAGTGAGGCGCAGACACCACAGCTGATCTATGAGACCCGACAGTCAGCAGTCCTAAGGTTTTTGCTGCCCTTGACAAAAGTGCTCTAGAGAGCCACATCTAGCAGCCACCTCTCTAGTGTGCGCACACGAAGGAACAAGTTATTTTACTTATATGTGGTGACCTGATGCATTTCAAGGTGCATCCAACCCCATACTTGCAAACCTACCTCAGAAGACAGAACCACCACCCTGTGCCCCTAATCACCCACCCCACAGCTTCAGAAATGAAGCGGTTCCTTTAAGAAATTAGACTTTATTGTTGTCATTTGAAATTCAAACTCACCAAATCGATGGCAGGGATACATTACAGACAAACATGGCATATAAAAGGCTTGATGCTACCTCCTAAGAACCTGAATACTATGTAAAAGCGAGGAATACATTAAACACTCCTCCGCAAAGAAATATGCCATGTTCTTCTATTGTAAATGACAAACAAGATTATAAACGAGTCTAAAAACTATTGAAATTAAATAATGTCTGAAGAGACCGGAAGTTATCTTGTTAGCACTCTTGAAGATGCACTTTTATTGTCTCAGTGAAAGTGCACCTTGAGCAAGTGCGCAGTGCAGCCTGTTATTCACTTTGCTGCACGGACTGAAATGTTACTCACTGGTACAGCCAGGAACAGGAAGGTGAAGCAATTACATTCAGAAGAGGCACCGGAGGGCAGCGGCAAGTGTGGAGGGGCCTTGCAGCTAATTTAACGGCAGCACTGACTAGAGATACACATAGAAATAACGCAGTAGGTGAATGCTGCAATGTCAGCATGATTGGCCTCCTTTACAACAGTAGCACACGATTACAATACTGACAAAGACTGTGTTACAACACAATGCTGACAACACAGCTTTACAAATAATTATTCCTATGCAGATGGAAGACCGCACTGAAAGACCTGTTGACAGTGAGCCCCTTTATTCCATTTTATAGGCAAACAAATCAATCTGTGGACCATCATGTCTGGCTGACTGTCATACAACATGCCATGGCTTCAGGTGTTGCAGCTGGCGCGTGTCACGCACGGACAGGCCAGAAACGGAATATATATTAATGTGAGCATGAACGTTCTCTACGTAATTTTGAATGCTACCCTAAAATGTCTTTTTCTAACATACTTTGTGCACTTCTGCACTTCCCTAAAGCCAAAACTAGGGATATGAGAAGGAATAACACATTTTATTTGTTTTATTTGTTGCCACAATTGTAAGCGCAGTGTTGTCGCTGTCACCAAGTGTATTACATATAACACAAATACCCGTAACGGTATAAACATACATGGAAGTTGCACCCGAGACCCACTCGGTTATTACTACCTCAACCAAGCAAGGCCAATGAGAAACAGCTGATGAAGCTTAGGGCCCATTTTTTATAAAATTATTTTCATTGAAACTCGCTTGGATGTTCTTGAAAATCGAGCCTCGGACTTCCATGAGTTTCAGATTGAAACTAAGGAACAGTTGTTACATATGGATAAAGTGTTGGGCATCATTCGTGCAAAGAACGAGGATTTAGAAGCCAGGTCCCGCCTGCGAATCACCGGAATACCAGAGACGACGGCCATCTCCAAGATGGAGCCCTACATCACCGATTTGCTGCACGAGCTCTTCGATCCTCACTTATCTGCGGTGTTTGCTGTGGAGCGAGCTCATCGCGCCCTGGGTCCCAAACCCCCGGTTGGAGCTACACCCAGGCCCATTCTGGCCAAAATCCTTAATTACCAAGACCGCGATCTAATCCTGCTCCTGGCCCGAGAGAAGGGGACTGTCACACACAAAGGTAACAACATCTCCTTTTATCCAGACTTTACGCCAGCTGTGCAGGCGGCGAGACGTGAATTTCTTCCTGCAAAACGAATCCTGCTTCAGGCTCAGATTCCCTATTCGCTCCTGTACCCCACCAAGCTTAAGGTAACACACGATGGTACTGCACATTTCTTTACGGACGCTAAGTCGGCCCTAACGTTTGCTAAACACATTGGTGGGAAAAAGTCTAAACGAGGCCCTAACTCTGCTGACTCGTCGGCGGACCGACTGAGCGACAATGACTGATGTTGATTGTGTACTGTTGTGCCTACTACCTGTTATGCTGTGCACTGAGTTGGGCTGAGGCCCGCAAACATTGTCTCGTTTTGGGTTTCATAGCCACTTTGTGTTCCTTGCCTTCCTGGCACGGTATATTGGTATCACTTAAAATTGTTGCATGAGAAGCATGGCTTTCCGCAGCTCTCTTGGCCATCCTGTTCCTGCAGGGGAGTCTGCCGGTGTTACTGCGCCCCCTGGGAGAGCACCCAACAGTTATTTCTCTTGCTGTAGGATGTTTGGGAAGGGTTTTTCACAACCTGATTGGGGGGTTGGAGTGGGAGGTGGGTTGGGGGGGTTGTTGTTATGTTTGTTGCCAGTACACTGCTATACAGTTCAGAATACCACCATTGCGTAATATTATCCACTGACACGTGCTATGTTCCCAATGTACTTTTGAACTACAACCTGCCGGCCAACATATGACAAGCTTAAATGTTCTAACATGGAACATCCGGGGGCTGAATGACTGCAGGAAGTCGAAACTTGTTCATTCATATCTACTAAGGCATCATATAGACATATGCATGTTACAGGAAACACACCTAAATGTTACACCTTCTCCCAGGCTAAAGCACAGTAGATGGGGGCACGTGTATTCATCCATTTATTCAAACTACTCTAGAGGGGTGGCGGTGTTGGTCAGAAGGGGTCTAGACTGGAAAGAAAGCGAAATACAGGTTGACTTAGAGGGAAGATTCACCATAATACGAGGTGCGCAAGGCGGGGTCCAGATTGTACTAGTCGCAGTATATGGTCCTAATGCTGACTCTCCTAGTTTTTTCCAAGATATGTGGGCAAAGGTGAGGGCGACGAACTGTGAAACCATTATTTGGGGAGGTGATTTTATCGCTATACTTGACGACGAACTGGATAGGAAAGGGACACCTAGATCGCTACACCCCTCAGCTAGCGCTGCACTGAAGGCTATTATTGCAGACGGCGACCTGGTCGACATCTGGAGGCACAGTCACCCACTGGCCAAGGAAGGGACGTGCATCTCCGAACACCAAAAGGCATGGTCCAGAATAGGTTTCTGGCTGGTGTCCCGAGACGTGGCCTCGTGAGGTCTCTCATCTCCCTCGGACCCTATCGGACCACGCACCCTGTGTTTTGCGCTTAACGTTGCCAAATTCAATTCCACGCTTGTTCACCTGGCGTTTGCCGCCAGATGCCCTCCTGGACGACGCGTTTATAGAGGAGGAGATTACACAGGATATCAGTGACTATTTTACCCTTAACGATGGCTCGTTTAGCACTGAAGCCTTTTTATGGGAGGCATTCAAGACGGTAATTAGGGGGAATTGCATAGCTCGTCAGGCTGGAGTATTGAAGGCCATACGAGGTACGCTTGCAACTTTAGAAAAACAAATCAAAGAGTTGGAAACACAATTTTACTCCACTAATGATCATAGGACATTGGCCCTTATGAAGGAGAAACTGCTGAAATTCGAGGAGGAGGCGCAACGCGAAGTGAAACTTTTAGGGAAACACGCCCAGGCCAGAAGATTCGGAGAGGGGGATAGGCCGGGGAGAACTCTGGCGGGGATGCTTCGTGCCCCAAGGTCCACTGCTTACATAACTGAACTGAAGGGTGCTCAGAACTCCGTGATTAGAGGCCCGAAAGAAATTTTAGATACGTTCTCTCATTTCTACTCTGACCTCTACACTACTACCCAGGAGTCAGTTCAGGAGGGTCTTCAGCCCTTCCTTGACTCATTAGAGCTACTTTGGTTGGGTCGGGGACATAGAGAATATTTGGACGCCCCCTTCACGGTGGAAGATGTCGCTCAGGTCATAAAGAGTCTACCACTGGATAAGGCCCCAGGGTCGGACGGCTTAACCACCGCATTCTATAAGGCTTATGTGGAGGAACTGGTGCTGCACCTAATAGCACTATTTGAGGAGGCTCAGACATCGGGCAATCTACCACCGACAATGCGCGAGGCAATTATAATTACATTGTTAAAACCTGGTAAGCCCGAGAATGAATTGGACTCTTATAGACCGCTGTCATTAATAAAAGTGGATGTGAAAATCTTGGCGAAGCGGGTTGCAAATCGATTACAGCCCCTTCTTCCGCTAATTGCTCATCCAGATCAATCGGGCTTTATTCCTGGGAGGTCTACATAGCATAACCTCAGGACCTTTTTCACAGTAGTACACTATTTGCACCCTGACCTGCAAGCAGCCGCAGTTTTTCTTGACGCTACAAAAGCGTTTGACACGCTAGAGTGGCCGTGTCTATTTGCAATTCTGAGTCGGATGGGGTTCAGCCCTCTGTTTCTTAGTTTGATTCATCTGTTATATACAAGGCCGTCTGCTCGTATCAGGGTGAACGGTTTGCTGTCACATCCTTTTGCCATCTTGCGTGGTACAAGGCAGGGGTGCCCACTGTCCCCTCTGCTTTTTGGGATAGCGATGGAGCCCTTGGCAGCCCGTATTAGACAACACCACACCGCCAGGGGCATTGGGTTTAGCTTGAGAAGCCTTCTTATTTCACTATATGACGATGACTTTACCTTGTATGTGATTGATCCGGCAATGAACCTAGATCCACTCCTTTGGGAATTTATTAAATTTGGGGGCCTTTCTGGCATCTCCATTAATTGGACCAAATCAGTTATCTTCCCCCTAACAGACGCCACCACCCCGACCTCCACCGAATTCCCTCTTAAGTGGGCAGTCGGACCGGTGAAATACCTGGGCATATGGCTCAGTAGAAATATGCAGGACATATGGGACATGAACTATGGGCGGGCTATAACATGGCTGGAAGAAAAAGTCACTGCGTGGGCTAGACTCCCGTTGTCCTTAGCTGGGAGAATAGCACTGGCCAAGATGGTGGTTTTGCCGAAACCACTCTATTTATTCGTAAATATCCCTATTCCCCTCACACAAGCCTTTTTTAACACCCTCAGATCCCTACTTGTCTCACTGGTCTGGGCGGGCGGGCAGACACGGATTTCATGGGAACTTTTGACCCTTCCCCTACACCAGGGCGGCCTGGGGGCCCCGGACATGCCACTATATGCATGGTGTGCTCAGGCTCAGTTCCTTCATCATTGGGTGCACCGGACTCCATTTTAACCTCACACAGCCGTGGAAGCGGATGCTGCTGCGCCTGTCCACCTACCGGTAGAATTATATCAAGCCTACAAGTGACCCCGAGATGGTATAGACACAGTCGAAACCCTGCGGTGGGGGTGGGATGCGTTACGGAAAAGAGCCAACATTCCCATCCTATACGCCCCATCGATGCCACTGGCACACAACCCAATGTTACCCACCATGGGGGAGGGCACTAGCAGAACACTAGCGCACAAAATGGGTCTCCGTGTTTTCGCAGACCTATATCCAGAGGAGACATTTCGATCTCCACCAGTTTCCATAGAGGGGCGGGCTGTACCTTTCTCCGAACTTTTCGTATATTATAAACTCCGAGCCACATGTCGGTCTTTACATAACACCTTCCCAAGCCCCCCGCCAACCTTGCCTGCATTAGAGAATGTGCTTAAGTCAGACTCACCGCGCAGACTAATTACACGTATCTACACTCAAATGCAAAACTCAGCCCCTCTGATGCAGCCACGGGCATTCCAGGCATGGAACGAGGAACTGCAAATTCCACTCACGGAGGAACAATGAGCCTATTGTTGCAACCAACTCACGACCCTGTCTCCCAACTACAAGCTCCGCTTAATACACTTTAAGTACCTTCACAGGTTCTATAGGACTCCTTTCAGCTTACATCGCATGGGACTGAAGGAGGATGACGGCTGTTGGAGGTGTGGCTTCGCCCCAGCTACATTTTTACATATGGCATGGAGCTGCCCACAGCTGTCGTTATTCTGGTCCAAAATATTCACTACGATCCACCAGATAACAGGTGTAAGGGACTATCCAAACCCCCTGCAGGGCCTGCTGGGTTATGTGAAGGATACGCCAATTAAAGTTCGAAAGCTCCATGCTATGTTACTCTTGTTCGCTAAATGACAAGTGGCCGTGCACTGGGGGAGGAAGGGAGCCCCTTCTATGAAAGAATGGCTCCAGGATGTAGCATTTGGTCATTCACAATTGACCACCTTTTGCGAGCTGATACCATCGGCATCCAGGCCTAGAGACATATGGGAGCCTTTTGTACTGTGGGCTCGAGTTAGACAGGAGGAGGAGGGAGGTACGTTGGAGGCATCTGTGGCTCTGTAGACAAGCACAGGTGGTCTGGGAGTGGTTGCTGTACTGTCATACACGCATAATACATATTGGACACAATTTTCACATTGCCGAGAGTAACTGTTTGTACATTGCCTAGAGGTGAGATGTCATGGTCTTTATGCTTTTATCCGAATGGTAGCCGATGTTTTTGTATTATAATGGCTTCTAATCCTATCATGTATTATGTAGAGGAACGTGCACGTTTGTAATATCATCAGTATTTATGGCAATATGTGGTTGTATAGATGATTATGTACCGATTAGCAACTGGCTTGTTGTTTCAAAATGTCTGTAATATTGTTTGAAAATGCCAATAAATACAATATAAAAAAAAAAATACACAGGAAAACATCGTCCAGGCAGCTTGCCCCAGCCTTGGAAATTTATAATACCAAGGTACTAGGGGGGGCCCTCTACGGAGCAGAACTTTGGGGCACGGGTAATACCAACTGTTTGTCTACAATTGAAAATCGTTTTCTTAGATCCTTGGTAGACATACCTGCTAGTACCCCCTTGGTGCCCCTATACCTGGACCTCCCCCATAGGCAGCTAGCACATTTGATTTGATTTGATTTGTTACTTGTTAAGCGCTCGAATGCCGTGGCGTCTTGGCGCTGATTGAGGTACATGTTACTAGAGAGCTATAAATGAAACTGTTAGATCGTAGAGAATAACCAAGTTTTCAGCTCCTTCCTAAACATCAGAAGGTTAGGTTGGAGTCGAAGTATGGACGGCATCTGATTCCAAAGTTTGGCCGCACAAAATGACAAAGTACGGCCCCCCCACCTTGCCTTACGGATTTTTGGAATACAGATAAGGCCCATCGTTGTGGATCTGAGCGTTCTGATGGGAGAGTACCTGAATTATAAGCTCCTTATGTTCTGGCACAGGTTGTGGTCTGTGGAAGAGCTCTTGTCCTATCGTGAGTCACTAATTGGGCTCTTGAAGTCACCTCTGTTAACCTCGATTCCCTGGTTCAGATCCTTAAGGGAGCTACTGGGGAGGCTTGGGATGGAGGGGTTTTGGTCAAACCCAGAACGTCTGGCCATTATACCAAGAGTGAGGCTGAATGAAAAGTTTTGGGAAGCTACATCAAAACAAGCCCTGGCAAAAATTTAGGGACGATTAACTTTTGAATTTTTTGATTTTAAATCTGTTTCTTGTTTTGAGGACACCGTAGATGAAATTGTCACCCCTCTGGCACGTAATTTTTTTTCTCAGTTCCGCTATAAGACCCTGCCTACAAAATTGTTTTGTACAAAGTGGTGTAATGATGTTTTAAATTACGATCTCTGTCCTGCGTGCAATGCTAGCTCAGAATCCAGTGTGCATTTGCTTTTCTTCTGCCCATATTACAAATCCTCAAGGAAAAATGGATAATCCCATTGTGTAAACTGGTCGGCCCGGGTCACTACCTTGAGGTGCTGAAAATTCTGATGACCGACACATGCAGAGTAGTGGTCTTTGGCCTTTCCAGATACTGGCATGCACTCTGGATTAAGTGCACTAAATGTATTTTATGACACACTTAATTTTTATCTGTTTTAAACCTTTCTGATCTTAAACTATTTTTATGGTATTTATGTTATGTAAGATCACCTATTTTTATCTTGTATTTTACCAACAATGTTCTGTGTACTTTATTGATCTTTGTGATCGAAATAAAGTTGTTGATGATGATGGAATGCTGATTGAGCGGGGGCAGGGGGCCTGAGCAGAAGTGGTCTCACTTGCATTCATGTGTGGCTCAGCAGTGTGAACTAATCTGTGCATTTTTTTTATCTAAGTGAAGTTAATAAAACATGCCCCCACCCCCTTACTTTTCATACAACTTTGCTGAAGCAGTGTTTTGCGGAAAGGCAATACGCAAATGTGTCCTACTTTTTTGGGTGTGCCCGGGCCGATTTTTGATCCTAACCCAACCCTGTTCACGACGATACTTTCTACCATGCACATTATGCAGCCTTTTCTTGTATCCAAATTAAGCTTGGTTTGTTTAACCCCAGGAATAAGCTGTTTGTTTTCAAAAATGTTCTATTTACATTGCATGCATATTTCTTAAGAGCCTCCCAGGTGTTCAAAGCATGATCATTTTCTCCTTGGCCCGAATGCAAACTCGTCCATCAAAGCAGAGACAAAGGAAAGATCAACTCTGTAGTGAACTTCCTTTCGTTGTTTTAACTCACAAACAACTCAAGCGCTGCACTGGCACCAAGTTGCATGACATTAGCAGGACTGGCCTTGCACTAATACCCCGTCCGAGTTTGCACCTTCACTGGTCCTTGTAACTTTTCAACAAGCAGAGAGGCTTGGACTCCCATGTACCCTCCATTTGCAATCCAGACATTTCCGTCTCTTACATCTTGGCTTCTCCCACGTCTGCCGCAGTGACACCGAGAGCATGGAAAGTAAACTCAGATTAGCAGTACATTTCACCAATACTGCCGGGTGTATACTTGCCCACTCTCTGTTTCACTGTAGTGATGTGATGCTGAATGAGAGTGGGAGTCTAGCATCACCTTTGGTGCCTCATTCTTCAGCTGACATGATTGGAGAGACTCCAGCCCTTGAAAGCGCAGTTGAGGGAGCCCAGAAGTGTATAGGGTAGGAAGCCATAAACCACTCTACTAAAAACAACAATACCGACGAGGTTCAGCAATGCATCTCCTTTCCACTCTCCTGCAAACAAACACAAGGCAGCATGTAATCGATAGCCGGTCGCTTGGCACGGTGGCCCTTATTCTGTTACAGGACCGGAGGCTTCGGATTATGCTATCTCTTTCTTTACTGAAAAAATATAGCAGCCAATGAAAAACGTTTTAATACATCAATGTAAACCACATTTCCCACAATGCCATGGCACATCACCAATAACCATAGAGACTATGCGGCTGCCCGCGGCCCCCGCAGGGGGCCACCCTAAACGGGCGGCCCCTTTAGTGCCATTTGGGCACTTCCCCACCCCCCAATGATGTGTGGGACTCAAGGAGGAGTCCCCCTACCAGACGCGTCACTTCCGGCACGCAGAGGAGGTGGGGAGGTACTTATGCCTCCCCCCGGCCATCTTGGCGTCCTCTTTGCGCCGGACACGCCGTCGGGAGGTCTTGCTGGTCGTTTTGCAACGAGGAAGTGGAGGTTAGTGGCTTGCCCCGACCTCCCCGGTCCCATCCCTAGAGGCCATTGTCCGTGGGGTCGACCCCTCCTCATCAACACAGACCCCCTCCCCGTTTTTACCGGGTGCCCACCCGAGGTCCGCAGGGGACTGTGCTTGTTGGGCGGCGCCGTGGCATGGGGGCGACTCCTCTGGCCCGTTTGCCTAGGCCATACAGAGCGGCCTCTAGTCTAGGGGGCTTTACCATGCCAGCTCCCCTAACGGGTCACCTCCGCACGGCCTCCTCTCAGGATGTAGACCCCCTGTTTGAGTCGGCCTTGGAGGGGTGGGGGATGTTCTATTGTGGGGCCTTCCAGGTCGCCACTGAGGGTGGACCGCGTCCCGGTCCCCCTCTCCCATCAGTATACCGGTGTCCCCTGGGCAGCATGGTGATCTTCGGGCCTCCCGGGGGATTTGAAATGGTTCTTCCGCTGGGGCACGCAGTCCTCGTGGTGCGTCGCACTGTGTCTGTGCCTGCAGGCACCGTCGGTGTTTTATGCAGTGAGTCCGGGGCCTGCTGGGGCAATTTCTTCAGCCTCTTGGCGTCCTCCCCCCCCCTTGGGACTCACGGCTCCTGCCTCTGGGCTTTTGGGGCTCGCTTGGCCTGGAGCAATGCGGGGGAACAATTGAGCTAGTGCCTGCCACAAGCTTAGCTCCGTGGCAGGTTTCCTTTAGGCCGGTCATAAGAAAGGTTTGACCTCACTGTGGCGGCAATACGATACGCAGGATGGTTAATTGCTCTATTTCGGGCAGAGACACGGGCCTTTGCAGTTCGTGTTACGGGCTTTTATAAGGCAAGTGGGGGCAAGGTAGTCTTCACATGCCTGGCCCGCCACCTGTTTTCGCATCGATCTAAGTCCTGTGTATATCCTGCAAATGGTGTGCATGCATTGCAGGTATGCGACGAGCGTTTAGCAGCAATCTTGCAGGCCTTTTGACCCCCACCCTCCCTACGTGACATGCAGTCCGAAGTGCACCGAGCTTGTGGGGTACACGTGGCTGCTCCGACCGGAGTTCCGCAGTGAGCTCCTTGACCCCCTGGGGCCGTCAGCGCGGTGAGGCGGTGGCCTTGCCATCGAGCACATGGGGGTGGGGGGGGGTACAAGTCGAGCAGGTCTCGCGGGGAATACGTATGATGTTTTTAAGGGTGCAATGTAACCTAGCTAAGGGCGAGTATTCTTGGATATGGGAGGGATTGTTTATGGAGCTCAAGTTTTCCACTGTCTCCAGCGCGAGGGCAGGCGACTTTTAGAATCCGCACTTGTGCACAAGCACACCCCAAACCACCAGCGGAACGTGTGCCACAGTTCCTGTGGGAGAGTTGGGCGTATTCTTTAGGGAGTCTCAGCCCTGAGTATCGGACATATTGGTCCTCGGAGTGCCCCACTTTCAGACATAGTCTTTCTGAAGTCTCTGACTCAGACACAGCTCTGGCTGTCCCAGTCTTGAATTACCGGGGTACATCTCTCAGACACAATCACTAGGGGGATCTCAAAAACCGTCCCGAGTGTCTCAGATTCTTATAGGATGCATTGGAAACAGTCCTGGGTGCCTCATAACAGACATCGTCTGTGTGCCTTCACTCCCAGACGCAGGCCACAGGGTGACTCGGGCATAGCCCTCTGGATGTCTTAGAAACAGCCTCTCTGGGTGCCTGTCTCAGTCCGCGGGGGTCTCAGGCACGGTTATTGTGGTGTCCCAGGCAAAAGCTGCCCTCGGAATGTCTTACAGAAAGATTTTCTGGGTTCTCAGACATAAGCTTTTGGGTTTGTCAGTCTGAATCTCTGCGTGCTTTAGGCATAGTTAAGAGGATGTCTCCGGCACAGGCGGCCTCTGTCGCTCACTCTGATGCACTTATTTGAAGTTGTATAGCACAGACTGCATCAACTCAACATCAGAGCGCTTTACACGAGCAGTGCGTGGCTGTCGTGGGGCGGGCAGGGGCCTGGCTTTGCACCCAGCAACTCGGCGCCCAGTGTAATGCTCAACAGCGGGGACTGGGACCTGGTCGGATCGCGCACCTGCCCCACCCGCAGTTAGCAGCCAGATACTGACTCAGACAATCCTGAGTTCAAGTCGATCAAAGCGGAGCGCTGTGCGACCTAGTGGGTAATTAGGCGCAATCTTAAATAAACACGCAGGACACTTTCATTGGTGGGTAAACCTCCCAACCGCTTAGGACTCCTGCAAATCCATCCTGCTAAGTCCACAGCCTCTGGTGCAGAGTACTGCAGTTCGCTGGGGTGCTTAACATGCGGACTGAAGTGTGGGTGTGCAGGGTGGGGGTGTTTGGCCGGGCACAGAACGACTCGAGATTTCACAGCATTTCATCCCCTGCCGTCGGCTTGGGCACAGGCAGACTGAGCAATTTGCGTGACCGGAGGTGGTCCCTGCTGTTCTGAGCTGGCTCAGTTCTCTCCCCAGACTGTCTCGGCGAGGAGCTTGAAAGAAGCAGTATGGCAAACCACAGCCTACATTATTCACATGGTGCACCCGAGCTTCAGGTAGTGGGCGTTGTTCAGGTTGGGTCCTTACAGTGGTGCCTTTGTGAGTGACCTGCGCAGTGGGTTGTTTGTTTGTGGTGCCTTTCCTTTGGAGTTGGGATGCTCGGTTCAAAACCCGGCTTGTCCGGTTTGGCGCTGTGGGGGGCTTGCGCTGTGAGCAGTCTGTTTCGTTTTATTGCAGTGAGCGAAGACCTCGATGCTTGGCCAACAAGGTCCTTGTGCCAACAGGGGTTATGCAGGTTGCCCTCCAATGTCGTGTTGATGAATGCTGCTAGTTATGACAGATGGAAAAACGGTTGTCGGTTCTGGCCGGGGCTCGGCGAGTATGGGTTTATCTTTCTCACCTCGGGGTTGAGACAGTTGGTCAGGACATGTGCACGATGGGTTTGGGCCTTTATTTGAATTGCACGTAGCATCATTGTCAGGCGTATCTAGAGTGCCGTTAGTTTAATAACTCCTGGTCCCTCACCTGGACCTCCTCCTCAACCTGCCAGTGCAGATAATTTTAATTTATGATTATGATATAGAATGTCTTATCAGGATGGGCCCTGTGCGGTCATGCCATTGACTATTATGCGGTGTCTGGCATTTGGGCCACGTCCAGGTCAAGCAGGGTGGGGCGAGTGCCTAACCGCCATATGTAAGTTTTGGCGGCGGGGCAAGCAAGTGATGCTTGGTCTGCACGCCGGGTCGTGTGATTTCTTCATGGGGTTAGCTGTGCAGGCTACCCTGTGCCCAAGTTTTAACAGACTAGGACACGCAGCGAAATTTGGGGCAGGCAGGCGCCAAGAGATGGGTTTTCCCATATATATATATATATATATATATATATATATATATATATATATATATATATACCTGGTTTAGTATCCAGGCTACGGAGTGGCTGCGTGACACTCTGGGGTGGGAAGCGGTCAGCCGGTTGGCAGGCCTTCTAGATCTGGGTTCTAGGTCGGGCCTGTCCAAACAAGGGTTCTAGTGCCAGAAGTCAGCCCTGGGATACAATTTCACAGGCCTGGGGAGCGGCAGAACAGTAAGTGGCTTGTTTCAACCCCTTGGTCACAGGTTCAGATCCTGGTAGGTCCACTCAGCATTTATCCTTCTGAGGTCGATAAAGCGAGTAACATGGAGTTGAGTAACAATAAACATGTTATGCAGCGCCAAGATACCATGGGGTGAACGTGTTTTTGGGTGAATACAGTGGGCTCACTCAGCAGTGTAGTAAGCGAGAGTGCAGCACTATTTCCATGGGGCTGTATGGTGGCGCAGGCAACAAAGTTGACACAGGCAAAACGACAAAGCTTTCATCAGTGCTGCCTTGTGCCTGGGATATATTTTGGTTAGCTTGTCGCACGGGCCATTAATTGGGTGCCACCCCAGAGATAGTTGTGCCCACTGCACTTTCCCTCTCCCAGTTTGAGAGCAGGGGCTTAATTCGTGTAATAATTGGCGGGGGCCACTGCCATGTAGAGCTAACTGCCTGTAATATGGCGTAGGTCATGGTATCACGTGACGGGTGCTCATGCAAGGCGCCTCGATAACTTCAGCTTGAGTATGTGCGTGAATGAATAATGCCTCCATTCACTAATACCGATAAGGGGCATCGCTCCATCCTTCTCAGCTAAGTAGACATAAGTGGTTTGATATGTCCTTTGGCTTTGAGCGGGTCATTCAATGCCTTTCTTGCATAGAACTATTCTCGCCAATTTTAATTCGGCAGTTTGGATGGGGCATAGGTCTCTAATCCATCAATATTTCTTTGACGATCTGGTGACCCGCATTCAGGAGATGTCCATGGTTCTTGGTGGGGCTAAGTAATGTTTCCAGTACACAAAGACCCCATTGCTTAAGGCCTCATGCTCCTTTGTTTCAGCCTTGTTTTGGTCACACCATATTGGGGGCCAGTCACTTACACGTATAAACTGTGGGTGGGCTACGTCAGAAAGACCTTTCTCACCCCTAGATCTGGAGCCCCTATAGCTGCTTATTTCGGAGGAGAGTTGGTAGACCACTGCCTCCAGGGGGTGTCTGCCCACTGTAGCACCAAGGGGCTAGGTCATGCGGGCATGTAGCACATTTGTTAATGGTGCAGGACAATCATTGTTTTACTCTAGGAAACTGGGATCTCATGACCAGGTTCTGACTTGTTGGATGTTAGTTACCGGCCCAAGGGGGAAGCACAATTTTTATTTACTCTGTGCTGTTATGCGAAGTACAGTTGCTGCCAACAACTACGGGGTTGTGCTATCTGAGCTGTAGGACGGTGGCCTGATTGACCTAGTGAGTTATATAATACCGGTGATGTCATGATAAGGTTTGGTAGCACAGGGTAATAGGGGCAGATGGTACTAAGTCTCTCTTGGGTGGACGATACGCAGGGTATTTAGAATTGCCTGGTATGGAATCTCTGCTGCAGGTGCCACTGTGGGAGTGCGCATGGCACATTAAATTTAAACTGCCTCTGGGATAGCCAGTCTCTGCCTAGCCACCTAAGGGGTGGGCAGGAGTCAGCATAGTGTGCACTCCCTTCTCCGACTAGAAGGGTGGCTTCGGCCAGGCTTAGGTGCATTCCCTAGCCTACCTGAAACTCCATTTACAACATGGGTAGAGAATGCCTAGGAGTGGCCTGCAGTCAATTCGCATCCGCCCTACAGGGCGAATGTTTTAGGCCACAAGGTTGTGGATGGCTCTTGCGTGGGAGCCTGGTGAAGAGCCAAGGTCAGGCTAGGAAGTCTCGCGCCTTCGCCGCACTGTTGAGGCCCAGTCACGAGCGCATTGTAGCAGGGTAAGCTGGCTGTGGGGCATGAAGCGCCAAGGCATCAGTAGCACTGAGCGGCTTGCAGCCGGAGGCGGTATCCTTGCATGGGGCACTTGTTAGAGTAGAGCCCTACTAAGAGGTACCGCCTTTAGTGCTAGGAGGTCTGTTGGCACCTCCTTTCAATGGAAGCCATTGTCTAGCGGGCTGCTCTGAGCAGAGCATTGGCAGGCGTAAGTTACAGTATCCGTTACCATTTCAAATGTGCATCTTTCACAATTTACCCAGATAACTGGGACAGGAAGAAAGGTGGGCTGGATAACTCTTTCTTCTACCTGAGTGGCACATCTTGGCAGTAGTGTTTGTCAAAGGGATTGCACTCCAGCCAGGTAATGTTAGCACCCATCCACACCTAGCCGATCGTCAAGGTCACCCTGGGCCGCACTTACACAGCTCAGCAGGAGCCCCTTGTGGTGGTCAGTGCCAGGAATTACTAATTTGAACTGACAGGAGGCGTGTCCGTGGGTTCCAACAGCAGAAGTTTGGGGAGAGCTCGACTCCACCCACCCATGGTCAAGGTGTAAGTTTAATTAGTTGGAGTGGCACTCTCATTTGACCAGGGGTTCATTGCCACACGAGGGCATCGCTGAGTTACAGCCAGAGCACGGGCATTGTGCGTTTTCCCAGGGAGCAGCAAGTGAAGGCAAGACTCTTCCCATATCTGGCACCAGAACACAAAGTAGTCAGGGCCTACTTGTCTGTTGGGTGACTTGGGTAGGCACTGGTGTAGTTGTCACTCCACAACTACACATGAGGGGTGAGTTGTCTCCAATAGAGGGCTCAATGCATATATTGTTTCAAACCAGAATTGACTCCATCAATGTGTTCACCAGGGTCTAGCAATCAAAGAGGCCTGTGAAATTCTGGTCAACGGCGCGGATTAAGTGCACTCTAGAACCGAGGTAGGTGACACAGGAGGGTGATCCAAGATACACAGGTGGTGTGAAAGGCAACGCGAGACTGTCCGCTTATGCTGGGTAGGAGGTTCCATATCACCAACCAGAAGGGTGACATGTGGCAAAACTGTGTATATGTTTAAGAATGACATAGATGCCAGTCAGGAGAGGTTTGTCAAAGGCATTACACTTATTGCCAGGCATTGCTAACTACCCATCCACACCAAGCCTACCCTTAGGCTCCCTGGGCCGCATACACATAGCACGGATTAGGCACCTGCAGTTGTCAGCGCCAGGAGTTATTAAATTACAACTGTACCGTGGGCGTACTTGCTGACCGGGCAGTACTGCCACGGCCTCCAAGGGCCAATCAGTCAGACACCAGTAGCAGTAAGTGTGGCTTGCCCTCTGTGCAGTTGGCGGGGGAATTTAATTCCATGTACAGCCTATACTAAACTTGCTTCTAGCAGGTCTCGTGGGTGAGCGAGTTCACTGCTTTTAACAAGGAATAAAAAGGAGCATGGCGTGACACAGACTATTAGGAAGTAAATCAGGGACCGGGTGCCTTTACACACGATTCCGGGGAGGGCAATTAAGTCCGGGATAACCAAGTGCACCGGGTGTAGTGCCTTGCATCTTGGGTCAAAGCGGGTTGGCTCACAGGGGTGTCTAGGATCGTCCAGGCACACCGTGCAGGGTAGAATGCTATAGAACTGCACGTTGCCACTATTTTGAGTGCAACAAATGGATCCCTCTCAAAGCAAACCTAGGTTGTATGGTCAGTGCACCACATACAACCATTCACTCCAGCTTCCTGAAGGCAGTCTGTTAGAAGAGGTGTCGATCGGGACGTCCTGCGCCAGGGTGCGGACATTGCACGGGCGACACAACAGATAGGGTGCTGTCAGACGAGGGTGCTTGCGGGCTAGGTGGCCAAGCAAGATAGCAGAACGAATTCTATGGACCTCTCTCCCCTCCTGACTGCCCGACACTGTGAGTGCAGGGGGATTTGCAATGTTACGGGTATTTTCCCGCCCATACAGGGGCAGAGGGGTACATTGCAGGTATCGGCATAAATAGAGTGGAGGCAGACCTACAGACCATGTGCACCAGTAGGCGCAAGAGGTTGGCGTTAGAGCAAAATCTCGCAGCGGCAAGGTAGCCAGGAGGCATGAGCCGGCTGGTTAGGCCAGAATGTCTGCTGTGGTTCCAATAGCGGTTTGAAATGTGTTTGGAGCTCCATCACTGACAATTCCAGAGCACACTATGCACCTCGGCCCAGTAGGTGAAGGCCATAGGCTCATGTGGGCTTGATCTTGTGGAGGGCAATATTCCCTGGATTAACAAGGTACTAGGTCATTAGCTGGGTTGAACATCAAGGGTCACAGCTGGTTAGCAAGTATGTGTGTATCTGTCATCGAGCTTTAGTTAAGCAAGCCTGGCAGGTGGCGTCAGTTGTCACTCCAAATGGTTGCGATGACTGCAATAGTGTGCGCTAGGCGATCAGCCCTGTTCGCCATGGTTTATTAACACAGAGGTCGGTGCACTTGTCTGGTCAACCTCAACAAAGAGGTGCACTCTGCTCCCTGGGCAGGTTACGGGTTGCTTCAGTTAAGCATGAAATGCCCCGCCCGCATAGCCAGAGTATATAGCCTGGTTGTGGAAGCGGTCTTCAAGCATGTGTGCTGCTGTTCCAGGTATTGGGGAAACAGGAGTTGGGGAGCACGAACTGCTAGAAGGCCTGCAACTTCAGGTTGCAGGAGGTGGGAGCCACATCAGCTTGAAGGGTATTACAGCGATGTTTAAGAGTAGCGCTCCCTCCTGGGAGGCCATCACATTCGTGCAGCGCATGTGAGGCACTGGTACATTCCCAGAGAAGGATTATCCGCTCCATGCGCTAGTTTGCAGAACAAGGGGCTTTGGCTTCATCAGGCATGAGCTATGCCGGGCGAACACCAAAGGTTAATTTGACAATGTTGGAGTGCACTTGGCACAGGTGGGCTTGGATCTGTTCCTGCTGGACATGAATGAGGCCCGGGAAATTGCAGGTTGCAGTGAGAAAGGAGCTGTTTTGGTGGGGGCTCTTTAGGCGACGGGGGCCGCCTCCAGAGCTGTGGAGGAGTTACAGGGCGATCTGGAAGCAAATGGGTACAGAAGAGTACCTCTGCAAGAGCACAATAGGGGTGCCAGAGCCAAATCCCAGGAGCCTCATGGGAGGGTCCTGGAACAATTACGTCGGCGCCCCGTTAGTCCTTCGGGCGGTTGTAGGCCTGAACAACCGGGGGCTTGCCTTGCTACGCTCCGCCCTGAAAGGGGCGTGAGTAATAAGGGACCAATGTGTCACGTGATCCAGTAAGGGGATCACCCCCATAAGGGTAGCGCTGATTGGTTACTCCACAGTGCTTGGCTCATCAGGCGGGCGGGGCAGCATAGGTTGGTACAGCTGCCTGCCCTTGGATCGCCCGTAAGATAACCCACCATATTGCATACTTTTGTATGGAATAAACCTGCAGCACTATTTTTCCCAAACAAAAGTTGTGTTGTGTATTTATTTATGCATGCATACTCTGTTGTGGTGTGGGTGGGGTGTGTTGCCAATAATGGGACTATGCGGCTGCCCGCGGCCTCGCAGGGGGCCACCCTAAACGGGCGGCCCCTTTAGTGCCATTTGGGCACTTCCCCACCCCCAATGATGTGTGGGACTCAAGGAGGAGTCCCCCTACCAGACGCGTCACTTCCGGCACGCAGAGGAGGTGGGGAGGTACTTATGCCTCCCCCGGCCATCTTGGCGTCCTCTTTGCGCCGGACACGCCGTCTCCCACCCTACCGCTTACCCGGCGTGGGGTTGGCAGGCGAAATACATAGAACGTTGTAATGTTTTCTTTCTCGTTGCAGGAGGAGTTACAGGGCGATCTGGAAGCAAATGGGTACAGAAGAGTACCTCTGCAAGAGCACAATAGGGGTGCCAGAGCCAAATCCCAGGAGCCTCATGGGAGGGTCCTGGAACAATTACGTCGGCGCCCCGTTAGTCCTTCGGGCGGTTGTAGGCCTGAACAACCGGGGGCTTGCCTTGCTACGCTCCGCCCTGAAAGGGGCGTGAGTAATAAGGGACCAATGTGTCACGTGATCCAGTAAGGGATCACCCCCATAAGGGTAGCGCTGATTGGTTACTCCACAGTGCTTGGCTCATCAGGCGGGCGGGGCAGCATAGGTTGGTACAGCTGCCTGCCCTTGGATCGCCCGTAAGATAACCCACCATATTGCATACTTTTGTATGGAATAAACCTGCAGCACTATTTTTCCCAAACAAAAGTTGTGTTGTGTATTTATTTATGCATGCATACTCTGTTGTGGTGTGGGTGGGGTGTGTTGCCAATAATGGGACTATAGCCCTATATATGAAGTCCCAAACATGAGCACTTCCTATTTCTTTGCTGCTCGCAGCCGAGTTAAGTCCTTCATACATTATTTTATACTTTATTGACGTTTAGAGCGTTACATGTTCAGGTATTTTCTTTATGTGCATGTGATTTGCTATAACTGATTGGTACAGTGATTACCTTTCTGCGGTGGTTCGCAGCTGTGGCCCGGGTGCGCCCACAAATACACGTCAGTGCAGGCATTCCGGCAGGCTTCTCTGACAGTGCTGATGATCAGGTGGTGGCGAGCGCGACCAATGCTGTGCTCACATTTTGGTTCGCCCCCACCAGATTATTCCTTGGTTCCTCAACTGTTTTGGTGTGGTTTTCTGTCCCCGAGACACCGCGTCTTCATGGCGGTACTGCATAGCTGCCAAGGTTTCAGATTGCTTATGTGTGACATTTTCATAATTTCACTGTAATTATGAGTGACATTCAAGAACTATGAGTGACTCTCTCGCAATCAAAAATCAAGCAGTGAAGACAAGTGAAACAGGAACTACAGAAATTACACTCATTTGAGGAACGAAAAAACTCTAATACGATCTTAAAACTGCTTCAAAGCATCAAAAACCGAGGCCTCCAAGCGCTTTCTCCTGCACCACTACATTTACAAGTATGTTTGCGGCAGTTACTTCTCCACAACTGGGGAGAAACATGAAACTGGAAAGCTAGCAGCAACAGAGAAGAGGATGGAAGTACACCTCAAGAATCCAAGATGAACTGTAGCTCACATACTGGCCTAGAAACGTGTTTACATATTTATAGTTTTCGTAAGACCATTGTAGGCAGGTGGTTCCCTCTCTAGCACAATATGCAAATGAAGAAATGATTATTCTCCACTGCATTGCATATAAATTCAGGGATACTGAGGGGGCTGAGTGTATCGGGCGGGTCGAGGTCAGGAGAGAGGAGAGGCTAATGGCTTGGTCACTGTACTGAGGGCTGGGGTAGGAGCAGTGACAGAAGAGGGGGTTAGAGAGGGGCAGCAGGCCGAGCCAGGGTCACCGCTCATCCATCAGCTACAACCGTGCCTTTCATGGGCAGTTCTCCTGACGGACAGATAGTCACGGGGCCATGTGGCAGTGCACCCCGGACACTAAGTTCTTCCGAAGCACGGCAGCCCGAAAGGGACTGGGGCAGCCTGTGCCAGTGTGGGCGGAGGAGTCCCCTGGCAGGGCGTGAATAAAAGGCCTCTCATTTCACAACCAGGTCTGTCTGTCACTCTATCTGCGGGCTTCCGTACAGGCCAGAATGCTACGCAGTAGGTATTTTCCTGGGACATACGTGGCTCCGCAGTCATGAAATTCATTCAGAAAAGCAAAGGCATGCTTTAGAACTACTGTTCACCGCCACCCATCTTTTAAAAACGAAATTGGCAGTAAGTTTACAAATCAGTAGCAGATTATGCTCAAAGTCAAGTGCACTGAAGAGAGTGCAATCAGAAACCAATGTGGCGGCGGCCATCGTCACATTACCAAATTAACACACACACACACACACACACACACACACACACACACACACACACACACACACACACACACACACACACACACACACACACACACACACACACACACACACACACACACACACACACACACACACACACACACACACACACACACACACACACACACACACACACACACACACACACACACACACACACACACACACACACACACCTGGCTGCAGCATTCACTGTCTAACTTGCGAGGCCAGAGCCACGGCAATGGGTTTACCGCGGTGGTGGGCCAGCCGCCTCCTCAGTCCAGTCCTGGCAGCGTCACTCCCTCGGCAATTCATGGTGGGGTGGTGATGGTCATCATTTAAAATTTACAGCAACCATCAGGTGCAAGTAGCGCTGCCGTGATGTGCTCCAATCATCTAGGCAGCTTCCCAGTCTCACAAACAACACTGCAGCAGTCAGCGGCAGCACCAGCTGCAGGAGGACACGTCCCCGTTGCGCGCCTAAAGACCCCTGACCTGGCAGCCGGCGCTGTAAACCGACACGGTCGGTCATGGCTGTCCTTAACCCGTCCACTGCACTAATTCTCTCTGCCGGCTCCGAAGTTGTAACTGAATGCTGCGGCGGCCTTGATTATAATGGCCTACAGCAGAGTGTGGCCGGGCCATCACGTGCAAGCAACGGCGCTGCCCCATAATTATTGCGGCTGCCTTGGCGCCAATGCTTAAGAATAAACTCTCCGCTCTCGGAGCCAGCAGGAGTGACATACCCCCACAGAGCCCTAGCTTGGGCAACGGACGTGACGTCAGGCAGGCTGACACAGAGCCGCGCGGCACCGCTGCCGCGGTGATACATTGTGACAGAGAGCCTGGGACTGGCAGGCGCTTAGCTGGAATCACTGCCTCAAGAAGACCACGGAAGCGGCGCGCCGGCGCAGGCAGACCACAGGCAGTGCCTGCAGCCAGCTGCCACACTCACCCTTGCAGCTATCAGTAAATGAACACCTGAGACTGCCACTATGCATTATGCGTGACAATGCATTTCAGTGCGGTGATGCGGAGCACCACACTGAAATGCGTTAGTGTCACGTCTGATGCGTGATGCTTGGCAGGACTGGTACTGCAGTGCCCTCCCTGATCGGGCCTGCATATTGTTTGAGAGCCTGACGTTGCGTAGCCCAATTGGCCTGGTTTGGGGCTTCTTTTGGGCTATGCGACGCCCAATGAGTGTTTCCGCATCGTTCCTGACAAAGGGAGAGGGTAATCTCTTGGTGGTCACACCCTTCTGCTTACCGGCTCCAGAAAGCCTGACCCCTCCGCTGTGTGTTCACTTGGAAAGAAGAAACCACGGTGTAAAACAGTGACTTTTTATTCAAACAGTTCAAAGCATAAAACAATTCAATTTAAATGTTGCCCATGTACACATGAGCGGAATGAAAAATAAATGCATCGACAATGTTATAAATCAAATGTTCAAACGAAGCAGAAATGTATATCTATCTATCTTTCTATGAGCAGCTGCCCAAGGGGCAACCTTGAATTTAAAGGTGATGAATAGGATAGTGCCTAGAAGGCAAATCTTTTCTTAAGAAAGCAACACCATTCAAGACTACGTAGTTTAAACTAAGTTAAATGCAATGGCTTGGGTTAGAATGAACTGAATTAGATAGGCTGTCAAAGCCAAAAGGCTAAATTATTAAAGAGGCTGAATAAGCTAATGATGAAATAATCAGATAGGCTGACAAAGCCAATAGTGAAATAATCAGATAGGCTGACAAAGCCAATAGGCTATGCCATCAGATAGGCTGTTAAAGCCAAAAGGCTAAATTATTAAGAAAAGAATATTACCACCTTGAAAGTTTGAAGCTCTAGCGCAGTAGTACGGACGATCGATCGCACGGGAACCCTCCAACCGCAGTCAAGCTCTGATGCAAGGGAGAGTTCAAAGCTTATAGTGTGGGCGAGGCTCTTTTATATAGTTGAATGCAGAACTTTATCGTTAAATGCAGAACTTACGCCTTCGTGTGCACGAGGCTTGACACGAGATGTGACGCAGGCCACTTGGCCACCTGCTTTACTGGAAAATTTTATATGAGAAGTGGTATCAGGATAAAACAGAACTGGTGGCAGAAGGTCAGAGTTCTCTGACCGCAAAAAGTAAACAAAGGATAACTTTTACCGTGAAAAATGCTTTAGAATTAATATTAAATATATTAATTCTTGGTCAAGTTCCTGCCTTGGGTTCCAGTTTAGCAAGCGCGGAAAGTCCCATAGCTAAGAATATCATGAATCTTGCATGTGACACTGCCAGATGTTCCAACAGGTCGTCACATGGGTGGGGGCCACCCTTATTCTTGTAACTGTGGAAAGTTACAAGACAGGCTAATGTTGTATCTGGGTGGATGGGACAGATTTCTGCTAACAGATCAGTGAGGCCTATGAGGTCTGTTTTATTATTATTATAAAAAATGAGAGCAAGAGTCACTTGCATTTGGGCCTACACTTTTGTATCTAAGAAGGTATGCTTGGCCCTATGTAAGATATGGTTTATCTAGGGAGCTGGGCTTGGGCCTATGTGAGATGTGCTACCAGGACAAGGGAAAGTGGACAATTTAAGACATTCTATCTGAGCCTGCCTGGTAGGGCCTATCTGGGAGTATCATGTTTGGTGGGTAGTGCAAAATCATTAATGGGTTTCTTGTTAAATGGTAATACAGGACTTTCGGGACCCTCCATCATTCCGCACCATTTTCAAAGCTGAACACCGAACAGAGAGGTTTTTTCCTGGCTTTGTGGAGCAACGCCTTTTCCAGGCTGAAAAAGTAGGGAGGCCCAAGCCTGTGCAGGCTTAACCAAGTAAAGTTGACTCTCTTGACGCCCCCTGGGGCTGGAATAATTATTGACTACAGCAGGGCTGAGGAGCAGTTTTTCCTTCTGATAGTGCACTAAGGGTGGCTCCCCCAATACTAATTCCTGGGGAATTGTGACTTGGCTCATTTCTAACAAGACATAAATCCATTGCATACCTAACAATGTAAGAGTGGGCCACTTTTTAGGGTAGAACGAATATGGGTACTACGAAGAGGAGCAGGGACCTTTCCTCGAGGACAAACTGGAAGATGCCTTAGATGCATCAGTGCAGCAGTCTGTGAATAGGGCCATTGAGGCGGCTGTTCCCCAGACGGTCAACCAAGCTTTGGCAGCCGCTCTCAAGCCCATACCAGCGCAACTTGGGAACTTTGCTAAGAGGCATGGGCTTCAATCCCATGATGCTACAGGATCAGCGCCGAACACCTCAGTGGGAAAATCCACAAGTAAAGCCAAGTCATCCAGTTGGCTGCATGCGCAGGCCTTAGCGAAGTTGCCCCCGGATTCCTCTGGGGATCACCAATATTCTGCCCCGGCAGATACAACCCCAGCGCCCAACAAGGCCCAGGATACCGATACGGGCCCGACACCAATTCCACAGATCACAACTCGCCTCCTAGGAAGAGGAAAGCAAAGAGGGCGCAATTGAACCCGCCAGCTTCCACTACTTTCCAGATCGCAACCCCTTTTGATTTTAATCGTCAGGACATTGTCCACCCGAGATCTTCGGACTGGGCTCCGGCCCCGGAGGTATCTGACTATAGCCATCAAAACCTGCGAAAATGTTTTGACAAAGAAGTCCGTAGCAGATTAAAATCAGAATGCCCACGTCCTGATATTCCGGACAAGGTAGCAGATACCCTGGATATCGACCCCAATATGTTGGTGTTTCTGAAAAAGTTCGCCAAAGACCCCAAAAAGGGCATCGACCGTGCTTGGCGCGGTTGCCAGGACAAGCTCCTAGATGTCACTGGCCCCTTAGCAAAGATCCTGGAGATGGCCTTAGTAGCCATGGACACAGGTTCCCCTGTGGACCCGGACATCATGGTGGGATGGACACAACGCGCCATTTGCTTCCTGGGCAACGTGAATTGTGCCATCTCAACAGAGTATAGAAAATCCCTATTGATGAGATAGAAAACGATCTCAAGGAGCTAGCCTCCGCGGAAGCGGGCCCTCTGGCGGAAGGTCTCCTATTTGGCAACAGATTCGTCAAGGACGTATTAAAATACGTCATTACCTTCACGTCCTTGGACAAGGCCCAAACAAATATAAAGAGGGTTTTCCAAGCTGGCCTTTTTGGACGGGCCGGGCAAGGCAGGGGCCGCTCGCCAGGCCGCCAATATCATCAAGACCCTCCCAGAGGAGGCTACGGTCGTGGTAGAGGGGACTGGCAGGACAGCACCAAAGGCGGTACCTTCTACCCGACGAGAAGATTTACCCGTCGCCGTTACCACTGAGGTGGACAGAGGGGAAACTTCCAACCCCAAATTACATCAGGTAAGAACACTAAACTTATCATTGCATCCTCTGGAGGGTTGCCCTCATCATTTTCTGCACAATTGGGCAGCGATTACACAAGATGCCTGGGTCTTACAAACAGTTCAAGGTTTTCACATAGATTTTTTCCAGACCCCAACGCAAGATGTTATTCCACCTCCATTGGTTTTTTTCCCAACAAGGCAAAATTTTTATAGAGCGTGAAATAGGGGACTTGCTGGAGAAACGCGCAGTAGCCTACTGCGACAACAGATCCGAGGGTTTCTGCAGCAATGTCTTCCTAGTACAGAAGAGAGGTGGTGGTCACAGACTAGTTTTAAACCTAAAAGGGTTCAATCAATTCGTCCTATACAGGCACTTCAAAATGGAGGGGATTCATTTATTGACAGACATTTTGAGGCAGGGAGATTGGATGGTCTGCCTGGACCTCAAATATGCCTACCTAACCGTCCCAATCTTTCTCCCTCACCGACGTTTCTTACAGTTCCGGTGGCAAGACAGATGGCTGGAATACTTGGTCCTGCCTTTCGGTCATTCCTTGGTGTTTCACCAAGTTGATGGAGAGGATGTGGTCTGACGGCTAGACTGCCGACTTTGGAGCTGGGAAACCAAGGTTCGAGCCTCGGGGTCGACTCCACATCCTGTGATTCTGGGCAAATCACTTAATCTCCCTGTGCCTACCAAAAAAATGAATGTGTCCTTGTGTAACGTAACCGGTGCTCATGTAAAGCGCTCCAATACCTTTGGGTCAAGTTCGCGCTATATAAATCTGCAAAAAAAAAAGAAAAGTGAAGCCAGTGACCGCTCATCTCAGGGAGCAGGGTATTCGACTAATAATTTACCTGGACGACATAACCATAATGGCACCGTCCGTCTCCCTAGTATCTCAACATCTTCAGATGACCGTACATCTTTTAGAGATTCTGGGCTTTGTGATCAACACTTCCAAATAAGTTCTGTGTCCGACTCAGTCGGTAGAGTTTCTAGGTTTTGTGATCAATTCTCAGACAGCTCAACTCCAGTTGCCCAAATCCAAGTTGAGAGATCTAAAGAAGGAATTGAAGGTGGACACTAACCAAGCAGGTCCTGTCTCTGAGAGCTATTGCTCCCCTGGTGGAGCTTCTAGCGTCCTCAATACAAGCGATCTTTCCGGGCCTTTCAACGTCTGAAAATACAACACCTGCAGAAAGGGCTTTCGTATTCAGACCAAGTTCCCCTCACAGACGAAGTCCGGGAGGAACTCATGTGGTTGCTAGTGATCCAGCGCACGCAATATAACTTTCTCTTTCCAGGATATCAATTCCTGGACTTGGATCGATTAACACTTTCACACTCACATTACGGTGGGGCCCATAACACCGCACATCACACATTCATACAAAAAACGATCCCTAGGTTTTTCTTCTTCACCTATATCCTAGAAGAGAAATGAATCGCTGGAAGTACGGAATACCTTTACAGAATGCACCAACATAATCACCTTCACAAGTCTGTTTGATTTTAATAACCCAAAGGCATTCCGTTTTTGGTCCATGGACCAACTAGTAGATTAATTGACGATGACTGAGACCAGCTCAATCACTTTCAATTCACCAATCATTTTTAGTTAATTGAGCTAAAGAACCACAGACTCATTTAATTGTAAATATAATTATTTTTATCTAAACTTTTAGTACGATAGCGAGAAATCAGTTTATTAATCAAATAAACAGTGCATTGTCACAGGAAATATATTAAAGTAGATTTTATGCATACCTATTTCAGTTGCAAAGAGAGTTCATCACAGCGGGAAAACGCAGATCACAGCATCAAGTCTCCCAAGACTGACTGTCTGTCCCCCTAGGTCCTCCTCAACGTACTACCCTCACAGATCTTTTCTCATTCACTAATTTTCCCCATCTAAGTTATAAAATTAAAAGAAAAATCTACAGGAATATAGCAGTAGTTTAAAGTTTAGCAAAAAGGGAAAAATCTATCAAAGTAGAGTCTACTGCATTTAAGTTCTGAGCAGCAGCGTAACGCCATCAAGTCAAAAGTAGAGTGAACATCCAGAGGTGTGGAAGAGGGTCCCCTTATACCCTATTACTAACTAACTAAACATAAACAGCAACAAATTAAGAACTGAAAACGATTTTGATTCGTCCATGGGGTATGAGGTGATGTAACCCCCATTGTTTCTCTCGGTCCCAAACTAGTTTGCAGAAAAGTAACATGAGCGAATGGTTCCCATCGGTCTGGGAAAATGCAGTTCCGTGCGACAGTCTGTGTGGCAACATGTTGCACATCTTGTGATTTTATGATCAATTGTCCATAGTGAGAAACTCCGTTCTCACACATTCAGGTTTTTGTTATCTGATAAAGTTCATGCCAAAAAGTTCTTTCTGCCAGGCTACAATAACCTTGGCCTTCCCTTGCTCCAGACTAGAGCTTCAGGTCACGTGGAGTCGACCTTATTCTCGCTCGCCTGGAAGCCATCTTTGCTTCTGCGCACAAGCTTATTTTCATACGGCAGCCATTTTCTTTATCAGTTTCATTCAGAATGGCACGATTAACTACCATAAAACAAACAAAATCATAATTAATCATAAGGAAATTAAGTTTCAGTGTTTCCCACCCCTCTATGTACCCAAGTTAGTGTTACCTAGCGACATTTAAGCGTTTTACTTACCAACGTTTCCATTTTTGCCACAAAACAACACTTTACTAATAGCACAAATCATGCAAATTCACTCTTATTATTACGCAAAATAATAACTTAATTAAATTGACATTTCACATATAAGTAAATTATTTCTGCACATATAAAGCATTTTAGTTCCCACGTGTAGGTGTTTAATAAAGGTGCAAAAGGTTGATTAAGAAAACGAACATAACATTAATCCAATTAGTTATTTCGATTAGAAATACTGATAGATTAAAACTTTTTCATTTACCTTGCTCCATCAACTCCCCCTTTGGTGATGTTATCACCACCACAAAACCATAGTTACACAATTTGTCATTAATGTTTCATGTCCATATGCATCTGTTAGTTTAGATACTAGTTTCATCTTCATCCTGTCTTCTGGTTCTTTTATACAGGTTCTCTTTTAATTCCTCCATTTCAATTTCACCCATTTCTCTTTCTCTTTCTCTTTCTTTAATTTCCACTCTTTCTCTTTTTATTTTATTTTGTACTTTTCTCCTTTTAATACAGACATACGCTAATCTTACTATTAACATTACTATTATTACCACTGTTGCTATTACTAATACTTTCCCAAAAGAGAACTACCTATTTCACTAAACCAATTTATCATAGAGGAAAAACTCTTACCAAGTTTCTCCCAGACACTTTCAACTCCCCAGTGGGACAATTTCTCTGTGCAGATCAGTAATATTCTTAATATACTTTCGTATATTTTCACTTTTTGTCGGGAATGTAAGTACAACAATGTTGGACTTTCAGCATTCCACAGACTCCACCCTCTTTGCCAAAAGAATATCAAGGGCAAGTCGATTTTGCATCACCATAGCTCTCATGGCAACCATTTCGTATTTACCATTAAGAACCCTCCAGCAGTATCCGTTGATAAACAATCTACTACTGTTGACAATTTCTGAATTTTAAATGCATTCAAAGATATACCCACTGCTGGTATCATTGCCCCAAAATATTGCCTACTATTTCTGCAAAACCTTCTCTCTTTCTACGTGTTATAGTTCTATCTATCTCATGCATTCCATTTTCTCCTTTCTCCACATGAAAAATCTTAGGAACAATCCCTCACATCCATGGTCTCTACATATTCATATAAAAGTTTTGTAAACACATTCTTTGAAAAATCATTTATAGACTTATCCCTATGTAAATCAGTACTATCTCTTAATGTTGCACTACCTTGTGTTTTTGCCTCTTTGCATTTTTCGTGTCATTTTTCATTAGTGTTGTTTTCTCTACAGCTAATCTTATTGGAATTGCTATTGCTAAAATAAGCCAAATAAACATTAATAACCCTGTACAATAGAAACACATTCTACACCATCTACGTAAAAATCCACACCTAGAATTTCTATTATCTGCCATTTCTAGACTATCACCTACTTACTTATTTATACAAAAATGTGTCACCACACCTCAGAATGACTTTTCAGCCAATCTTATCCTTTGTCACGTTTGGTCCCTCTTTTAGTTCTCTTCAGAACCCTTCCTTGTCAAGTTCGGTGGGTTTGTCTTGTCCGGTCGTTTCTCCTTTTACCTTTTCAGGTTTGTTGCACTTCACTTTCGCCCATCAAGTTATTGCTTTCTTCAGGGTCTTCGTGAGTGTTTTCTTCTTCGGGAATCTCTGTCAATTTCAGGTACAACCATTCAGGTGACTTATATTTCAAGTTAGGCTTCTTCACTCGCCTGTTTGTTGGTGACTGTTTCTCTTCTTGACTTGTTATTTCATTCACTTGTTCAGCATCATCCTTATTCACGTTTATTATCTTATATCTCAAGCTTTGCTTCCGTTGGGCCAATTATCTCCTCCTCTTGACCTTTTCGTATCACTATCTTTTATTTCTCTTTCCGTTTTCCAATTTCTTTTTCTTAAACCTAGTCTTTCCCTCCTTTCTTCATTACTTTCTTCTGATTCAGTTTCGGATTTTTCTTCACTTCCTCTTATGTTGAACTTTATAATTTCTTGTTCGTTGTCTGAACTTGAATTTTGTAATATTTCTCCAGATTTCTTATCTTTTTCTTTCCCTCCTCGAGGATCTTCCGAGTTTCCACTTACTTCTCTGTTCTTTTCTAAATTTCCTCTATCTCGGTGGATAGTTGATCTGTCCCTATTTCTCCTCGGGGTTCTTCCGCGTCACTTAGCTCTCTATCTGTATCTGACCCTTCCTCATTTATTTCAATTATCTCTGGATGAATTTTACCACAACTTGTGCTTGGTTGTTCACCATCACAGTCTTTTCTTTCAGATTCTCTCCTTTTATAGCAGCATGTAGTCTTTGTCTTTGTTTTTCATCAATATTAGATTCTTCAGCTTCACTTTCTGAACTTGTATCAGATATTTCCAGATGTCGACTTACAGGTCGATCTTCAGTTTCTGAATCTTTGCTTTGTTCAGATTCTTTTTCCTTATTACCATTTACACAGCTTCCTTCCAGATGTCAACTTACAGGTCGATCTTCAGAATCTGGAACTCTGCTTGTTCCTGGCTCGGCATCAGATGCAGAACTTGTCAGTTATCTCCAGCCGTCGACTTACAGGCCGATCACCAGGATCTGGAACTCGAATTGTGTGGCTAGCATGAACCCAATGCTTTATTCCAGCACATTTAACAGCAGTAGTTGTCACCAGAATCACCTGCCGTGGTTTGTCCCAGCGAGGAACCAGACAATTTCTTCTCCTGTGGACTTTTATGCGGACCCAATCTCCTGGATTCAGATCATGAGCTTATTTTCAGCTCGAGGGTGGTCGCATCTGGTCCAACCTAATGAAACACAGAATGTACCACATCAGCCAATCCTTTGCAATAGTCCAATATGAGATCATCAGTTATAGTCAGCAGTTTGTTGACAGGTACATGCGCTTGTCTCATTGCTCGTCCCATGATTATCTCATGAGGACTTAAACCTGTTTTCCTGTCCGGTATACTTCTCATAGTCATCAGGACAAGAGGTAGAGCATCATGCCATTTGAGTCCTGTGGCTTGACACATTTTTCCTAGTCTATTCTTTATTGTTCCATTTACTTGCTCTACCACCCCAGAAGCCTCTGGTCTGTATGCACAATGTAACTTCTGTTTAATGTCAAGTGCTTCACATATCAATTGCATCAGCTCATTTTGAAAATGTGTCCCTCTGTCCGTTTCAATCGTGACCGGAAAACCATACCTAGGAATGAACTCCTGTAACAAAAGCTTTGCAACAGTGAGTCCATCATTCCTTCTTGTCGGATAGGCTTCCACCCAACGAGAAAACAGACAAACCACTACCAGCACATATTTCAGCCGATTACTTGGGGCATCTCGATAAAATCGAGCTGCATCCTGGTAAAAGGACCTCCTTCCCGTCCTATTGCTCCCAAACTCACTACTGTTTTCCTTCCTGGATTTATTTGTTGACAAATGAGACACCTTTGACAAAGGCTTTCAGCTATTGCTCTGAACTTTGGATTGTACCACGTTTGTCTAAAAAGTCTGATCATAGAATCCCTTCCAATATGAGCTTGTCCATGGTACATCCGTGCCATGCTAGAGATCATGCTATTAGGCATTACTGGTCTTTCATCCCTATAAACCCATACATCATCCCCTCTCTTTTCCTGCAACCTGCCTTTACCCAATCATCTTTTCTTCTTCACTTGTTTCTTCCTGTAATTGTCTCACTTCATCCCATGTTTCAGCAACATTAGTAAATAGCAAATGGACATGAAACATTTTCCTTCTCTTTTGTCTATTGATTGCACACATGTTTCTTGCACAATATTGAGCTATTTCATCGGCATATCTGTTGCAGGCAGCAATGTAATCTGTCCCATTTTTGTGTGCAGCGCACTTTACAACAGCTATCTGTTTAGGCAGCTGTATCGCCTCAAGCAGTCTTTTCACAAACTCTCCATTCCTGATGGGAGTCCCTGCAGACGTCAAGAACCCTCTTTGGGACCAGATTTGCCCAAAATCATGCACCACTCCAAATCCATATTGGCTATCAGTAATCACAGTAATACGGACATTCTTCCCCAATTTACATGCTTGAATCAAAGCAATCAATTCAGCTACTTGAGCTGAACGTATCCCTTTCAAACAAGATGCTTCCATTATAGCAGCTACTGCACACACAGCGTATGCAGCACTTAATATTCCTTCACCTGTTCTCAGACACGATCCATCCACAAACATCACAAAATCAGATTCTTTCAAGGGCTCATCCTTAATATCCGGACGAGGCTTAGTACAGAATTCAAGCACATCCAAACATTGATGATCCACTTCATCTTTTATACCCGTATTTTCTCCATCGGGCAAAGAGGTAGAAGGATTCACGGTTGTACATCTGTCAATAGTCACATTGTCTGCACTCAGAATTACCTTTTCATACCTAGTCAGCCGACTATGGGTCATGAACTGAGTTATTGTCCTGGTCAACAAAATTTCCACAGAGTGTGGGACATATACTCTCAAAGGATATCCCATCACGATACCTTCACTCTGTTCCAGACTCACACAAGTTGCAGCTACTGCTTTCAAACATCCAGGCAAAGCTTTCGCTACTGGATCTAGAACTGCTGAAAAAAGCAATCGGTCTTTTCATTCTTCCATGTCTCTGAACCAACACTGAAAAAGCACATCCATCTCTTTCACTGCAATATAGCTCAAATTCTTTTTCATAGTCAGGCATTCCCAATGCCGGAGCTTCACAGAGTCTCGTTTTTAATTCTTTGAAAGCTTTCATTTCTTCGTCATTCAATTCTAACGGGTCTTTAATGTCTCTTTTAGTCAACCTCTGCAGAGGTCTTGCAATCAGGGAGAATCCACTTATCCATTGTCGACAATATCCGACCATTCCAAGAAACATTCTCACCTCTCTTTGTGTCATTGGAGCTCTCATTCCTTTTATAATCCTGATTCTTTCTATTGTCACCTTCCTCATTCCCTTTTCAATTTTATGTCCTAAATATTGCACTTCTTGTTGACAAAACTGTAATTTTGAAGGTGATACTTTATGTCCTCCATCTGCCAAATGATTTAATAAAGCAATGGTGTCAGTAACACATGCTTCTTTGGTCCTTGATGCCACTAGCAGGTCATCAATGTACTGGACCAGAACTGATTTCTCAGGCATTTTTAAACTTTCAAGAGATTTCTTTAACAATTGATTAAAGATTGATGGACTTTCTGTATACCCTTGAGGAATTCGGCACCATGCCAAAATACGCTCACCGAACCGGAACGCAAATAATGGCTGGCTATCTGGGTGCAATGGAATGGAGAAAATGCATGGCATAAATCAATAACTGTATACCATTCTGCATCATGAGGATTTGATATAATATCACAGCAGGGTTTGGTACAATTGGACAACATGGAATAACAATTTTATTCACTTTTCTCAAATCTTGAACTATTCTAAATGTTCCGTTTGGCTTTTTCAATCCCATTATAGGCGAATTACAAGGACTGCTCATTATTTCTTTTAATATTCCTTGTTCAATCATTTTCTCAACCACTGGGGTAATTCCATCTATAATTTCAGGTGTCAACTTGTACTGTGGAGTATTAGGGAAATTCACTTCTTCCCTTACAGTGATCTTTACAGGATCTACTTCTTTCATTAACCCTATATCTTCTCCTGTAAAATCCCATACTTCAGATCTGACTGTTCTTTTTAGGTCAATCGGGATCTTGTCTGCATCAAACACAGGAAACATATCGTTTACTCCTGGTTCTAACTCTCCCATGGTCATTTTGTATAATACATCTTCATCTGGTGTTTGGAAAGCAATACCATCTGGAGTACAGAAAATGGTACAAGTTAATCTGGCATAGTAAATCACGTCCCAGTAAGTTTACCGGACTACTATCGCAAACTACAAACCTATGCATTTCTCTAAATGGTCCAATTTTCACTTCAACTGCTTTAGTAAGGGAGGCTTTAATCTGCTGATTTGAAACACCCACCACTTGGATGAATTCACCTGAGAGAGGAAGGTTTGGTACTTCTACTAACCTAAGAGTAGAACGGGTAGCTCCAGTGTCCACAAGGAAGGTAACATTTGCACCATTCACTTCTCCATCCACAAATGGACCTGACTGATCTACCTCTAGAGTTGCGCCAAGCACGCACTCTCCCTCCTCTCCTAGGCACCGTCATAAACTTTCATCCGATTCATTCCCATCTGACTGTAACCAATACTGCGGTATCGCAGTTGCGCGCAGCAATTTTGTTACCTGCTCATTTCTCGTAGAATTCCGATTCTGCACTGTATCTCTGGGGGTTTACACTCTTTGGAAGAGGTGGTTGTGGCACCTGACTCTGCTGAGTAACTACCTGCTGTTGCTGCACCTGCGGGTCAACTCACCTCACTCTGCACATGGGGATTCAATGATTGATTTTCTGTACTAGCTTTCGGAGGAAATTTACACTCGTTTCTCCAATGCCCTATTTTTCCGCAATTGTGGCAAGGCCACTTCTTTTAGCCTCTTCTATACTCATTTGTCCCTTTCCTTTACCTATATTCGGTTTTGACCTAACCTGTCCTGTCTCCTCAGTCTGATTATTTATTTGCGCTTCCTGTTTCTCCATAACTTTTACTTGTGCCCACATTGCTTTTTCTTTTAATTTCCACTGTCTACTCTCAATGTCATCACTACAATATTTTGCATATCGTAGGACCTCATCAATGCCCTTATTCTGCCAACACAATAGGTGTTGTTTAATCATTTCACTAATTTCTGGTTTTAATCCATACACAAATCTGTATACGAAATGACTCATGTCCTTTTCACTTAGTGTCTCATAACCACTATACTGTTTAAATACCAACAGCAAACGCTCATAATAAGCATGTACACTTTCCTTGCTTTCCTGAGTAGTTCTGTCAACTTTTACCCAGTCTGTCTCTTTCGGGGAATTTTATTCTTTAAAAATGTCACAACCTGTTCATACTTTCGCATGACTTCAGGACCTGGTGCTCCCGTTTTCGGGTCTCTAGGATACTCTTCTGATGGCCAGTCAATTGTTATTTTACATTCTGTCCACAAATCTGCTGGTACTACAATATCAAATAGTCCATCCAAATCCACCCACAATACTTTAGAAACTTTAACAAATCTTTCTACTTGTCTATACCATTTTACAGGTTTTTCTCTTAATTTCGGAAAGTCATTTGTAAATGACAATATATCCTGTCTGGACCATGGGACATGTACATAACTTCCTCCTGGTGTTTCCCTCATAGGGCATTCCAACACCTTTGGTTCTTTCTCAGTTACTGCAAAGGCTAAAGATGCTTTATCAATCAACACTTCCTTCTTTTTACTCCATCTGCTCCTCCATCTGTCTACATCTCCCCATTTTCTTAATAACACAATTAGTTCTTTTATCTGAGTTACTCTTCCTGATGTATTCAAGCTTTCTATGTCCTTTTCACAAAAGTCTACTCTGTATGGTTTCTGTAAAATTTTTACCTTTCCAAATTCTACTCCGAGTTCATGTGCTGTTTCCTCTAATTTTAAAATGTAAATTTCTAGCTCTCCAAGTAATGCTCTTGCACAAGAACATTATCTCTTCGTCCTGATATGTTTTCAACTTATCTGAACCAATGGTCCCTAAAATTAATTCTTCCATATCAATTTTTAATCTAATTACATCTAAAGGTTTTGTTTCACCTTCTTTCTTCTGCAATGTCCTCATCCATTCATTTAATTCATCTGGAGTCGGACCCACAGGGGTACTGTTCATTTCTATCCAATTTACACTTCTTTCTGGGGTTTCACTCGCTGATTCTGCTCCCATAGGTATTCTTTTCATTTCACTCTCATTTACTGTTAAATTGGTAGGTGGGCTTGGTCTGTATGAACTAGTAAACTCCTTTATTTCTCTACTTTCTGTATTTATTCCTTCTCTCCTTCTCTGCATATTTGAATTCATTGGAATGGTTAGTGAGTGCTCATCTATTCTTTGATTTTCAAATACTGGTATTACAGGTCCTATTGTCACTGGTACAGTTACTGCTTCCATATTTTTGGTTAATTCTCTAATTTTCTCAGTCAGCTCTTTTGTGGTTCTTGCTAATTCTGCTGTGTTATCATTTCCTTCAGGTTCCTCTTTTGTGACTGTTCTGACCACTCTTTAGATTTATTTACCTCATTTCTTTTCTCTGGGACTTTACTCCTCTCTATTTCTACCAGTGGAGCATTAGGTGTTACTGCCTCAGAACTTGGTTGATATGGAGGTGGTCTTCTGTTTAACATCTCCTCCAGCAATTCATCCTCGGTTTCACTACCTCCACCCCTATACCTTTCCATGGTTCTATTTTTCCTTTTCTCAGTACACTTTCTCCCTGTCTCTTCCTTATCAGTAAAAGCTGGAAACAACCCATCTGTCATATTCGCATATCTCCATCGTCTCATTCTATCTTCATGATTTACTCCCCATACTCGTCCTGCAACCAAATTATAATTCTTTGCACCTCTATGTCTTTCTTTTTCATACATCTCATCTTCCCATTCACCTAACGCCTCAAATTGCGTCGGTCTAGGTCTTGGCTCAAGCTTCATCATTTTCTCTCTCAAATTTTGAAGCACAGCTACACTAAAGGAACCATGTTGCAGAAAAGCCAATACTCCATCATTCTGAGTATACTTTGCCCAATTTTCCAACCAGATACATGTATGATAACCATGCTTCAACATCATATGAGAAGCTGGCGTTTTCGGCGGGGAATCACTTGTCCTTCCCTCGTCAATACTTTTTGTCTTTCGTGAATAAATTCTTAATTTTCGTCAAGAATGACGGTTTCTCTTTGCGATATTCATAATAAGCCATTTTCTAGATTTTCTCGTTTCGTTTAAGCTTCACACTCGACTCTGATCACTAGGTACTATTCGGACCTATCCCAGCGCGTCTCACACCAACGCACCAATTCGCAAGCTACTAAGTCACTTGCTAAGGACCAATTCCAGCGCGTCTCACACCAACGCACCAATCCAGTAAGCCACTACGTCACTTTGCTACGGACCAATTCCAGCGCGTCTCACACAAACGCACCAATCCGAACACTCTTCGTCCTTTGCCCACTGGCCAATCCCAGCGCGGTCTTTCTGACGTTAATCCTGCTCCTTGCCCCTCCTTTACAAAATTTATCGGCAATTTTCTCTTCGACTTTTCTGGTTAGTTACAACATAAAATACATTTCCATTGCCTGTTTTCGCTAAACCAAAAGAGATAGCTTATTCAAACTTAAAAGAATTCTTTTTTCCAGTAGGCAGCGCTTACCTCTACCCTACCACAGAATTGTTCGTTTCGCCGATAAAGTAGCACTTCCCTCTACCTTACCCTTATTTCAAACAAAAAGTAAACCCGTTTCTCTGGGGATAAAACACATGTAGAGTCTATACTTCTCCTGAGAATTAAGGCCAGAGTTTCACAAGAAAACCGTTTGCTATTTCACTCCACACATTTCATACCTGAAATGTCCCTACCATAACACAATTTCCATGTTATCACCAATTTGAAATTCGGACAATGTAAGATTCCATGTGACTTCTCTCGCCACACGTGTCCACTTCCTACTTCCCGGAAGCTTCAAAATTCCGACTCACATATAACATAACACTACTCAACATAAAGTGTTAGACATGGATCATAAAATCAATAAATCATCGAACTAATCTATAGTAACCATAACTCTGCTACCATGAAATCTGATCCAGCGCACGCAATATAACTTTCTCTTTCCAGGATATCAATTCCTAGACTTGGATCGATTAACACTTTCACACTCACATTACGGTGGGGCCCATAACACCGCACATTACTAACTAACTAAACACAAACAGCAACAAATTAAGAACTGAAAACGATTTTGATTCGTCCATGGGGTATGAGGTGATGTAACCCCCATTGTTTCTCCCGGTCCCAAACTAGTTTGCAGAAAAGTAACATGAGCGAATGGTTCCCATCGGTCTGGGAAAATGCAGTTCCGTGCGACAGTCTGTGTGGCAACATGTTGCACATCTTGTGATTTTGTGATCAATTGTCCATAGTGAGAAACTCCGTTCTCACACATTCAGGTTTTTGTTATCTGATAAAGTTCATGCCAAAAGTTCTTTCTGCCAGGCTACAATAACCTTGGCCTTCCCTTGCTCCAGACTAGAGCTTCAGGTCACGTGGAGTCGACCTTATTCTCGCTCGCCTGGAAGCCATCTTTGCTTCTGCGCACAAGCTTATTTTCATACGGCAGCCATTTTCTTTATCAGTTTCATTCAGAATGGCACGATTAACTACCATAAAACAAACAAAATCATAATTAATCATAAGGAAATTAAGTTTCAGTGTTTCCCACCCCTCTATGTACCCAAGTTAGGTGTTACTTACCAACGTTTCCATTTTTGCCACAAAACAACACTTTACTAATAGCACAAATCATGCAAATTCACTCTTATTATTACGCAAAATAATAACTTAATTAAATTGACATTTCACATATAAGTAAATTATTTCTGCACATATAAAGCATTTTAGTTCCCACGTGTAGGTGTTTAATAAAGGTGCAAAAGGTTGATTAAGAAAACGAACATAACATTAATCCAATTAGTTATTTCGATTAGAAATACTGATAGATTAAAACTTTTTCATTTACCTTGCTCCATCACTAGCCCACGTGAATGCTTAGAACGGCCGAGATATCTTCGGCTCTTGCCCAGAAGTGGTGATAGAATCCGATGCCAGCCGGTCGGGCTGGGGGTCACGATGTGGAGAGATATCCACATAGAGGAAGATGGTCCCTCCAGGAGTTGTCATTACATATCAATTGCCTTGAACTCCTGGCGGGATCCTTTGCGATTCGAACTCTCTCACCCAGGAAGGTGTCTTGTTGCATCCTCCTGGAGAGGTGTGGTGCAGCGGCCAGGGCAGCTGACTTCGGAGCACAGGGCTCACGGTTCGATCCCCGGCTCCGGCGGCAGCTCGGCTCAGCACCCTGTGACTCTGGGCAATAGCTCACTTAATTTCCACGACGGCCCCCAGCGCCTTGAGACCCGTAAGGGTGAGTAGTTTGCACTTTACAAATACGGATTTACATTTACATGGACAACATCTCTGCGGTGAGATACATAATCAAGCTAGGGGGACAAGATCTCCGATGTTGGTGTAGATCGCCAAAGACTTTTGGCATTATTGCCTGGCTCACCAAATAACGGTGATAGCGGAATAGCTTTTGGGACAGGACAACATGATAGCGGACTGGAATTCCCGTCACTTGAAGGATTACAGCGACTGGAAGCTCCATCCTTCGCTATTTCAAATGATTCATTCAATTTGGGGCCCTTGCAAGATAGATCTCTTTGCCTCCAGACTCAATCGTCAACCAGAGATATTTTTCAGTTGGAGACCAGACCCTCTGGCGAGGGCCATGGATGCCTTCACATAGGACTGGTCGAAGACATTGAATTGTGTGTTTCCTCCCTTTGTCCTCATCCCCAGAGTGGCGAATCAAATAGTCCACCAGAAGGCGGAGATCCTTTTGGTCACACCAGTGTGGAAAGCCCAACCTTGGTTTCCGGTACTGCTGGAGTTGACGTGCAATTTCCCTCTTCTCCTTCCGTGGTCTCAGACGATGCTCCAGGGCCCTCAGGGAGAACTGCATCCACTAGTTCTCTCGGGGCAGTTGTCCCTGATGGCCTGGAGGCATTCAGGCAACAGTGGTAGTTGCCAGGAATTTCGAAGGAGGCTTCAGGCTTCATCCAGCAAGCCTGGGCTCCCTCTACTAGGAAGCGATATTCCTCAGCATGGCGAGCATGGTTGGGTTGGTGCTTGGAGAAACACGTGGATCCCGTGGAGGCGGATCTCTCACAAGTGTTGAATTTTCTATCCAAAAAAGCTTCCGAAGGGCTATCTTACAGGTCAGCTAACAACTTCCGATCCGCTAACTCGGCTGGACATGCCAGATAGACGGTAGATCGGTAGGTATGCACCCTGTGGCATGGAAACTTCTCAATAGAATACAAGTGGCGCATCCTCCTAAGGCTAAGTATTCTGCTTTATGGGATGTGTCTAAAGTTTTAACTTTATTCGATAGTTGGCCTCATAATGCTCAGTTATTCAGGAAACAACTGTCTGCTAAAACGGCTATGCTTCTTTGTTTGTCTGCCTGTCGATGAGCCTCTGATGTTAGAGTTCTAGACATAACCGGTAGGATTTTTTCCCCTGAAGGAGTTTCATTTGTAATTTCTGCAAGGACAAAGACCTTCTCACAGTCTATTGACTACAATGCATTTCCTGCTAATGATAAATTATGTGTAGTAAAATGTCTTAAAGTTTATGAGGACTGTACCCAACGTTTCAGATCGGTCGGTTGTTCAATACTTTTAATTGCATTGCAAAAGCCATTTAAACCAGTTACCTCTACTATTATTGCCAGATGACTCATATATGTAATGACAGAGGCTGGCATTGATACTCAAATGTTTGGGGCTCATTCAGTAAGGGGCGCTATGGCTTCAAAATCCTTTATGTTGGGCACCAGTATACAAGACATAACGAGAGCAGCTGATTGGTCCTCTGACTCTACATTTAAACAGTTTTACCTGTGGGCAATATTGCTTCTGTTGTATTAGACAAGCATTAAACTAGCATAATCCAAAGCCTCCGTTCTTGTAATAGAATAAAAAATTAGCTAGCATTCGCGCCAAGAATTTTCATTTCTATTAAGGACACGGAGGCGAGGATTATCCTGCCCATTGTGCAAGTCATGTTTATGATTGCTATTATAACCCACCCTGAATAATTATCTCGGTTATAACGAGCTGATATTTCTGTTTCAGGAGTTGAGCAAAAGGGTGAATAAGCAATCGCTTATTTGGATTTCTTGGAAGGCGTGCTGTGCATACTTCGTCTACATGGACTTCTGTTGAGTCTGTCGTTTAAATTGGTATGCAGTTTCTCAAATTTTCTGTCATCATTGGACAAGTTGCAAAATACATGGACAATGCTCGTTCAAAGCAAAGAAAGAGGAAGTGCTCATGCTTTGGATTCATATATAGGGCTATAGTCTCTATGGTTATTGGTGATGTGCCATGGCATTGTGGGAAATGTGGTTTACATTGATGTGTTAAAACGTTTTTCATTGGCTGCTATATTTTTTCAGTAAAGAAAGAGATAGCATAATCCTCGCCTCCGTGTCCTTAATAGAATTGAAAATTCTTGGCGTGAATTCTAGCACATTTTTTATTCTCCTCTCTCATCGCTGGTCTCTCTAAGGACCCACTTCCAGTACTTGAGGACAACTTCCGGTTTGAAAAACGTGACATAGAAAAAGGACAAAAGTAATCCCCAGGCTAATGTTTAGCTCAAGCTTTATTTTACCATGTACCTCCAAATTGTTCCGATGCATATGTGGACGATCCCATGAACACACCATTTTAATTTGTGTTCAGAATAAAATTTGCTCTTTTTTGCTTGTAAAGTTGTTTTTAACTCTTCAACTTTATTACAATTTTGTTCTGACAAATACTCAATAGACTAAAAGTCACTAGAATTGAGTAGATCGTGCTGGCAACATTGAGGAGTTAAAAATGATGGCTTTCTTGTACATGCCAATAAACCGGGTTCAGGCGGAAGACTCCTGATTTTTAAAGTCAATGCCTCTCCATCAATAGGTGTGCAAGGGTGAACTACATTCTCCAAATTCTTTTTTTTTTTTTAAATCACCCTCTTTCCTCTTCTAAAATATAGGCATTCTGTGGCCTTCTTGTATTACTAATTTGTCATTGTAATGCCAAACAAAATAGATAGGACCCTAAGGCTTTCAAAAATACAAAGTGTATTTAAGAAGAAAATACATTTAGCAGCTCTAAATAAAATAATGTTCACCAACAAATGATACTTGCCATGCATAAAAGCACAGGAGGAACATATTGCTAACAAAGTATTTTTCAACTTCTAGAGTAAAATAGTTTGCATAAAACAGAAAATATTGCACTGAGCATAAAACAAGCCTACCTACCTGTATACACTTCTTGTAATAAAGGGATGCCTCTTTTATTCTGTGCATTCCAAATATGTTTTACAACTGGTGTTCCGCTTCAGGTTTAGTACTGGACTCTTCAAGCAATTCTTTCCATTGAGAACATTTTTGTGACAGACGGGAGCATTATTTCGACTCTGTCTGATTAATTTTGAATATGAAAAGTTTTTGTAATATGTAGTAATTATGTCCAGTAGCCTAGATGTAGTTTCAGTTGAATTATTAAGTCTTGGTTACAAGTTGGAAAGGTCATGTGAAGCAGCTCCACTGGGAGCAGTCTGCCTGCTGCTCAGCCCATACTCCAACTGTCCACTTCAGTTCCCAGGCACCCAAACATTCCATCTATCATCACCACACCAACATTCCACGCAGCACAGTCACACTGGCAGAGCAGCTAGGGAGAAGGTAACAAAACAATTACAATACAGGTTACTACATATCCTCCCACAACAAAATGAAATTGCAAATTAGAATTAGGTTATAATGAGGAAAAGCCAAGAAAGAGAAATATACAACATTACGGAAAATGCAAGAAGGAATGCAACACAAAAACTGAAAGAAACAGTAGAGATACAATTGAAAATCTCCGTGAGGATGAAAGGAAACTATACAGAAAATGCACAAGAAAATATACAAGAGAAAATGAAGTAGATGGAAGAGAAGGTAGTACAAGACGAAGACAAAGAAATGCCTAGGAAAATGTGCATGAGGAATAAAGAAGCATAGAGAAGATAATATAATATTTCACACATTCTCCTCCTCTATACATTTAATAAAGCATAGTAGAAATGGGTGAAGGGCACCCCGAAAGAACATCCCCAAAAACATGGGTGAGTGGAGAAACCTGAAACAACAGGGGACACCCACACGCAACCAACATCCTATTTATACAAGAGTTTAGGGGAAAATGAAAAGATGGTTGACTCCTACCCATACAGCCGCTCACGACCTAGGGGATGAAAATAACGCATGTGGCACAGGGTGACTACACACCGCGAAACAAACGTGCAGCACAATCTGACTTACACACCGTTTAACAACAAGCATTTGCAATGCAATCGGTCTCGCCTTTGGGACCTTTTGAGTATTTAGCCATGGAGAAGAAAGTATACCAATTTGGTGATTAAATAGTTTGGGCACAGATGGAACTCATTTTAAAGCTTGTTCAAAAATGCCACACCCTGCCTGCACAAAGTAATGTTATGAAAGATGTTAACGGAGCGTGATATATGATGTCATTGATGATGACATGTGCGAGGCAATGAGCAGTGCCTTATGGTAAAAAATAGTTGTGCATATGCTTATATGTGGCAGTGGTGAGGCCTCGCTTGTCATAGTGCATACAGTAAGGAACTGGACGAGGAATGAATGAGTATGTAAGCTCCCTTTACTGTAAAACAGACCTGCTCTCATTTTATGTCATTTCTGGTTAAATGCAATTCACAAAAGGCGCAAGTTGGAAATCGGCAGAAACTGCTCGAGACAATATGAAGTGTGATTACCCTGATCTGCGTGTAAGTAAAGTAGTCTACGTGAGCGTAACTTCTGCACCCACAGATTAATGTACACCAGTCGCAGGCTGCACATATACTGGATAGCAACAGGGTTGGAAGTACAAAATACCCTAATTTACATATGCAAAAGAGGAGTGATCAAGGAGTGGCTAAAGACATGGAATGCAAATGTGGGTGACACTCACAGAGAAGCAGTATTCAGGAGGCTTTCGCCGATCCGCCCAAAAAAAGCAAATTAATTGCTCCTTTTTACCTCATCTGACCTGTGGTACAGGATAAACTGGGATCAGAAAAAAAGTTTAAAATAATAATAATAATCTCACACACTATAAGTCTGTCAAAAAAACTCAAGTTTTCGTGGTTACGTGAGCCCCAGGTCCAACACTCCTTCGCTGCCCTCAACTCCGACCAGTTACAAAACAAGCGGTCCCTGAAACATTCTTTGACTGCAGTAACAAATAGTTTTGTTGCAAGTTTTTTTTTAATAAAGGGCAGACATTGTTTTTTAAGCTTAAGTAAATCCAGGAAGATAAACAGTACATAATAGGTGAGGTAGGGGGCCTAAAAGAGTTTCACACAAGCTACACTGTCTATTCCCAATAGGAATGCAGCTCCATTAACCTTCAATCTACCTTAGTGGTAACATATCAAGCAAAACAGCAAAAATTACTGCTTTGCACTGGGGTTGAGCCTATTGTCAAAATCTTGGTTGTTATAACTGTGAATCTAAAGTGTAGTTTCTGTATGGATTTGCTTTAGTCCCTACTTCCTTTAATTAGACTATGATCTGGGCAGTTGATAAATTTCCGATATTCTTCCAAAAATACATCCGATGTTTATTTGACAAGAGCAACTACTGTAAATAATAGTACATTTCAGGAACGCCATATGATTCATATGCTTAAACTGTAGCAGCCTATGAACATGCTTATAAACACACTATACCACGCTAATCCTCCAAAGCAACAAAAAAAAGTGCATGCGTGTTTCCAGTCTAATCTGACTCCGGCTGTGTAAACAGTTTACCTGTGCAATTATTAGTGGCCAAAACAGGATTTTGATTGTAGGTAACCTGAAAGGACACTTACGTTGCGCAAGGGGTGCAAGGTTAGGTGGCCACTTTCATTTATCATCAATTTTAATTCAAAGCTCGACGTGTCGCTCGACGTGCTCAGGTTGTTGTGATTTGACCAGAAAGCATTTTTATTGCATGGAAACGTTATATACTTCGTTCCTGACAAATTCAACACAAGAAAACGGTCATTGTTAAAACCACCATGTTGATTCGGGGGGTTCTAAAGGAAATCACTTCATTACACGGTACCACATTTGCAGGTTTTTTTTGTCCACACTGTCAGCTATATGATAACCGTAAAGCATAAACGGAGCAGCCAATGGCGCATACAACGAGTAACTCGGGAAATACAAAATAATAACAGACTGTTACTATACAATGTTCCATAGGAGTGAGCACGTGAGAACAATCTTTTCCCAAGCCTTTTCTCCTGAACGGCTGACATGTGAAATGTATATCACACATAATTCAAAAGCAAGGTCTGTCACGGGCTTCGTGAATGACGAAAGAGACCATTACACCCTTCCCCGACCAGCGTATGCTTCTCTCTTAACCTCTTTCTGCCAATCTCCCCTTCCGCGCCTCCTCGATTCTGAACAGGTTTTCACGGATCACTCATGACAAACCAACTCTCCTCTTTTTCCAGAACTATCCACCACTTCTTGTCCTTAGCTATTTCAGGCCCCTCAGTCTCACTGTCTCTCAACCCCACACTTCTTCCAGTGTCGAGTTAAACATTTCTTCCTGCCATTATCCCTCCGCCCGTCTTTCCACCTCACCTTCCTCGTCACTTCTCCTGCTAGGGATGTCACCTCGAGCTCTTAGAGTTCTGTTGAAAATGGATGCCAGAGGGACCCAAAGGTGGCAGCAAAAACAGCCACGGAGAAGGCGGGTTTAGAACTCCGTGGGGGGGACGTCACTTCCGGCAGCTGAGAAAACACCAATGTAGCTGGAGCTCAGTATTCGAACGCTGCGTCAAGCAATTTTAATGTCAATGTCACTTCCGGCTCGGGAGTTGTTATTGAGACACCAAAGACAGATTACTGTACAACATTTTGTTCGAACAAACTTTATTAGTATTTAGGTAAATATTAAATATAAATCCGGTAGTGGCAACCGACAGCCGCTAACATAAATTTAATGTTTCATAATTGTATGAGTGAGTAGCTAATGAAGGCCTTGTTTTAGTTTTCATTGTGGTATTCGTAGATTTAGTTTTGCCTTAATTAAACAGCCTACAATTACCAGAACGTAAGGTAAACAAGACCATTGTCATTTCGAGGGCGGAGTCAGCAGCACACGAGACCAAAAAAGAGTGTCTTCACCCAGCCAATCCCAGGACAAACAAGCATTTCTTAATGCAATAGGACTCGTAATTATGCGAGACCTATTGCATTGGAAACGGGAGGGCGGGGGTCCAGGAAGGCACGTACGGGAGTGGGGGGGGGGGTGAGGCGGGAGGGGTGAAAAATCACGGACTGCGGGAGGGGGGGACACAGGGCCAAAATTAGTTTTGGAGTAAAGGGGCCAATAGCCAGGGAAGGATATAAATGACAACATGGCCGTGAGGAGGCGGGAGTACCAGGGTAAACACCAATCACATTGCAGAATTTAAGACTGAAGCCAATCAAAAATATGGCCGGAAAGTGGGCGGAGCTTCCCCCGCTATACTGTATACACCATCTCTCGACGAGACAGCGCATGCGCTGCCTAGCCGAGACCTAAAAAAACGTATACGTGTAGCACATGGTGCATTACACACTATACAACAAACGTGCAGCACAAGGTGACTTACACACCGTTTAACAAATAAACGTATACGTGTAGCACAAGGTGAACTTACACACCGTTTAACAAATAAATGAAAACACGTAGCACAGGGTGACTCACACACTGTACAACAAACGTGCAGCACAGGGTGACTCACACAATGTACAACAAACGTGCAGCACAGGGTGACTTACACACCGTTTAACAAATAAATGAATAAGTGCAGCACAGCGACGTGATATGTACACATGGGACTAGTAGCCATGAGTAGTAGTGGTGAGCGACTTACACCCACATACCCATCCCTCACGTAAGGGCAAGTAGGGTAAACATAAAAAGAAAATATGGGCAAGAGCACACCCATAGCAATAAAATGTGCGTACAATGTTGAAATGGGAGAAACCCATCATACAAAAAACTAGCATCATAGTAAAAACAGTAGGCACAGAAAAGTGCACAGGAAATTCGCACTCAGGAACTCAGCACCCAAAACTTCAATGCTAACTTGAAAACATTGTGTGAACTCCTGAACAGCCAAGCATACAGAGGTAAAAAAAAAACATTACGTTGAAAAATGCCTCAACCGCACTGCATGCATGTCAATCAATAAAACACACTAACACAGAAAATGCATAGATGAACGACCAGAACTGGAGCAGAGCCATTGTCCAACAGTGTAGCAAAGATGAGTAACTACAACCAGAAAGGTCCAGAAAGCTTCAAAACAGTAGAGTGAAGACTAGTTCTTCCCTACACTTTGAATCTGCCATAGAAGAGAATTCCCAAGACACTTGGACAAGGTGAAGACTGAGAAGCAAGTGAACATCACAATAAAATCCTTTCTGATGGCAGGAAACAGCATTGTGATCGAAATAATTGATTTGTTGGTTCAAAGTACGTCGAGGCTTTAGAACATTAGCAAACCTATGTTGCATGCGGGATGGGCGAACATGCTGAGCTGAGCGCAATGCACAAATACCAATTGCGCAGCCTCGAACTTGGCAGACGGCAGCAAAGCCAAGACAGATGGACATGAAAGGGTGAGGATAATAATGGCTTACCCTCAAATGCCATGACCTACACCATGGCTTAAGTCTTATTGTCGAACCGTAAAGCTGGTCGAACCACACTGACAACCCCGGCAGAAACATCCTGGATAGTGGCAGCAAAAACGAAGAACAGCGTAGCCCAGGGACTTGCGTGTTGGCTATACAGCCAAGGTGGCGGCACATACAAGAGAAAAGTGCTGAGTGGATTGAGGCGCGCTTGTGCACTAAACGTAAATGCACAGCACGCGTTCCAGGCAGTGTACAGGAGACGTAACTGGCAGTCTCACAGACCACACACGCGCCCCGACCCCTGGGCTCCACAGTTCTTGCTGCATTTTTCAAACAGGTAACTGCCGTGGATAATTGGCGCCGGCGTAACTGTGATTAAAAAAAAATTTAAACACCAGCCAAGAAGCAGACAAAAAAAACATGTACTTACACAGTAATGCAACCGGCACACATATTTGATTCCTCGAGATCCCATGTCAATTAGCTGTTGGTGTGACTGCCTGGGGTATACACTGTTAGTTGTGCTGACCAAGATATTTAAAACCAATTTGTTCCTGCTAATTCCAGCCAGTGTAACCAAATCTGTTGGTTACTTCACATTGAATGCTGTAATAACTAGGTGGGAAGGTACTTTTCCCTGTGTGCATAATCAGGCTCTATAAATTGAACATGACTTGGCCGGTCACAGACTGTACTTTTGAAAATTAAATACAACGATGTAAACATACACATGATCTCCCTGGGGCTGACCGATGTTGAGGTAACTGGTGGGGCTGAAAGGTTGCAGGGAATTGTGTCTCTGTTTTGTTGTACTTTCCTTATTTTTCTTTAAAAGTTCTTCTTTCTGTAAATATACTTGTAGCATACAGAGTTTCTTTACCTTAAATCGTCACCAAAATGTGTAGTAATTATGTCCAGTAGCCGAGATGTAGTTTCCGTTGATTTATTAAGTCTTGGTTACAAGTTGGAAAGTTCATGTGGAGCAGCCCCACCAGGAGCAGTCTCCCTGCTGCTCAGTCCATACTCCAACTGTCCACTTCAGTTCCCAGGCACCCAAACATTCCATCTATCATCACCACACCAACATTCCACGCAGCACATTCACACTGGCTGAGCAGCTAGGGAGAAGGTAACAAAATAATTACAATACAGGTTAATAATATTGCAGAAAAAGCCCATACATGCCAACAGACCGAATTCAGGTGGGAGACTCCCAAATCTTGAAGCAAAAAAAATTACGTTATTTTACTTGTCTCTCGCCTAAAATTGCCTCTGTTTCAATGTATGTCAATGGGAAAATGCATTCTCCAGATTTTTGGGAAATCTTCCACTTTTTAGCTGTAAAACATTGGCAAGTATGAAAGTCCTTCCCCCAGATCATCAGTTGAGGTCATTAATACTATGTGCACATATTTTTGTTGCAGGGATTCTGCTCATGCACAGAACTATGCGCAGGAAACCAGGACTTCGAAGTATTGTGGTGTACCAAAAAAGCCACCTCAGTGCCTAGAACCCCAATCCGACTAGCAATAGTGTCTCATTCGTTCTCCGTACTACAGCGAAGCTACCAATGATTAGACAACCTAGAACATGCGACTTAGTAAACTCTCAGGAACAGTGGGAAACAAGAACACTCTTTCGCTCTAACACTCATACTAGTCCACAACGTGAGTAATCAGAGACACGGTATAGTTTAAAATATTTATTTTAACTAACGTGCTCTAAGATGCAGTACACGAGCCAACACTAGCAGAAAAATGCATAAGAATAATACAATCAGCATTGTTACAATTCCATAAAGCACAAAAGGGAAATCATATTATAATGACAGTGGAAACAGGACTATAGCGCCTTTACCACCCTCCCCGTGCTGGGAGCTAGTTTATTATAATTATAGAAGACCTCTAGGCTTTGTCAGGGGGACCCCATACCTCCAAGATCAGATGCAATGAATCACATCCCGGGACAATCACAGCTCTTCTTAGTTGGAAAGGTTTTCTCCAAGTGCCCTCTCATGCATGTAATGCCATATTAAAAAGCACCTGAGTTTCAGTTGGGCAGCTGTGCCTCCTGTTATGTCTATGTGCGTGGGACTGACCAACGTGAATCAACAGCATACATTGTTATTCAACCTTGAACACGCTGTGCAGACAGAGAGCACGGTGTACAGCTAGATATGTGAAAAGCAGACAGTTCTCATGTGAAGAAGCGCAAGCAGTGTATTTACGAGAACAGAGCCATGTAGTGTCGCGTGCAAAAGCGGCAGAATGGTGTCTAGCATATATTTCACTTATGCTAACTTAGCAATGTCTGCAGTTAACCCCATATCCTCACTAAACCCTCTCCTTGGTCAGGCCAACGGACAGTGGACTCAATAGAATACAGAGTTCAAGTCAGCGTGAGCAAGAATCAAGAGCATCCATGTCGATGGGAAGAGAAGAAAGAAAAAAAAAGGGGGGCAAAAAGCCAGCAAAAGAAATTCATTAAAAGAATCCAATAGATGATGGAAGTCAGCCAAGTCAATCCATCAATGTGTACGAGCAATAAGTTGCAACGGCCTCCAAGAGGAAGTCATTGTTATTGTCAGAAAAGAGAGTCACCATCCAATCCAGCAAAGAGAATGAACATACATGTTCATCAACAATGGGAGCTTCTAGCACCATCAGTGGACAACTTGCGTGTTCTTCAAGAAAACTTTGTTGTAGGAAATCATGTGCAGCTGCACAAATATCCCATTGTGCCAAAACTCCAAGCGCAGTCGCGCAGGCCATAATCCCAACACCGGAACATTCCAGCTCATGCGCCACAAGAGGACTCATTAGCAGTTCGTAATCCGGGGCAGGAGACACTGTGTTGGAGAGGCAAAGATCCAGTGCCCATTCAAAGGAGCATTCCAGGCAGTGGAAGACAGGTTGCACGCAAGAGAAGTATGCGAAACGAAAATACAATCCATAAGCCACGCTTAGAGTGGCCAGGGGCAGAGGACCGTAGCATTCAAGCATACGACTACGATGCTGCAGCAGCCGGTCTCGGCTGTTTAGAACCACAGAGAGAGCAGCCATTCTGAAGCAGGCAAATCAACAGCAGAACCCCAGCAGCCAAGGCAAGTATTAGTGGAAAGCCGCCGAAGATGCTGGCAAAATAGAATGAAAAAATGCCGGTATCACACCAAATATAGTTTGGAATGAAGTCACAAGGCCAGAGCCCACAAGTTTAAAAAAATGGGCCAAGCCTGTAGTAGTAGAGGCATTGAAAATGGCATGGATCAAGGCACTGAAATGAAGTGGGAGGTCAGTATTAAGAAGCGCTTGCAACTCTGTGCGGGTGTTGGCCACGTGAAGGACGAATATTTCACTGGAAGATGTGAGCGCAACTCCTTTTTGGGACAATAATGCTCTTATTCTGCTCAATTTATTGAACTCTGCCTTCAAGGTTGGAATAGAAGGCCAAATCGGGATGTCGAGCCTCCCGTGTGGGGGTGGAAAAAGCACATTTTTACAGCAAACCACACGTTGTGAGACTGTTATAATGTAAGGGATGCCAGCAAGCATGCCGCAGCAATGTTCATTATTTAAAAGCAAATAGCTACCGTTTGCAAGCAGAGTAAACGTAGGTGTGATAGCTGGTACTGGATTACCCTTTGAAACACACGCCAAATTAGGGGCTTTTAAGTTACAAGTGCCATGCAACTGTATATTCTTACACACAAGAGAATGATCAGGTGAGGAATCACACGATTCCCCAGTTAAGTACACCTCTTTGTCATCCCGTAGGCGTCTGTATGTGAATGGTAATGACCACACCTCGTGAAGGAATGCGCTACCTAGGGGTTCATATTGGCCCAGGGGATAATGTTTCATGCATGAACTAAATTTAAACAAGGAAAATGGTAGAGTTATTACCCCATGGATGAGCCATACCGCTGAATCAGTTTCAGCCACTGAAAATGGCAAAGGATCTAACTTTTCAATGTGTAACAGAGTGTATGTTGCATCCTTCATGGACATTAACTTGACAGATAGACAACAGTTTAACGGCAAAAATAACGATGACGCGTTCATATAATCCCAAGGAACCTTACCCATCTTTAAAGTTTGCAAAGTCCATGCAAACTGCATGATTGAACGCAATTGATTTTGACCATGATACAAAACAGAAACTTCATCATGTACAATATCCACAACAGACGAAACAATATTGTCTAATGTGTAAATGCGGGAAGACAGAGTGTTAATGCTATTATCAACGACTGCAAGCACTTTTTCTAAATTAGCTTGGTGTATTGCCCTTAGACGCGAAGCAGCTATAATTTGGGACAGCTTCCAGATTTCATTGTAAATTGCATAAAGAAATCTCTTCGATCTAGGACCTGTGGGCCCTTTTATAAAATCTGTCAAGTCAATGTCATCTGTTAACAAAGACAAATGGTGTTTCACTGACATTAGGGTTGAGTGTTTTAACCAATTTTGACATAATTTTCCTACTGAATAGGTTGTAACTGAATGGGAGCTAGAAAAACGTGGATCAGGTCTATCCTGTATGTAACCAGGGGCCTTCCCTAGAAAACGGTGTTGGCAAGAATCAGAACTTGTTTGCCAAACCAACCAACCTAGGGGGTCCAGGCTAGAAACATTAAATGAATCACTTGTAATTAATGATTGCAAATCATCAAGGGTCATATCTGTATGACTGTTCCAGTTCTCATAAGCAGACAGAGCAGGAATGTTAGGCGCATTCATCTGTTTAGAAGTGGCTAAACCGAAACAGGTTATCTGATAAATGGAACTGTTTAAAAACAGGATTTGAGTTGGGATAAGGCATGCACGATGTAAAGCCTCCGTGCCTTTTACCTGCCAGGATCTAGAACCCCAAACAGATTTAAGATCGACTGTATCTTTCCATAGCTCATAGCCACCTACAGCTAACTGATCAATAAAGGACTTGGAATACAGTAATTTTGTGTGGGTGAGCCTGACTTTAGAATTGGACGTAGTATTCATTTTAAAATAAAATGAATCCGGATTGGATTTATTAAAATCAGTGAAGTATGCAAATTTTTTCAAAAGAGTTTTTGAACTGCCTTCAATGGGAGCTGGGCAATGTTCCTATTGTGTGTAATTAACAACATTTCTAAATGTATTAGCTTATGCAGGTAATGATGGCCATAATGCTGGTAGCAAAATAAATCAGCATAATTTGCAGAATTCAAATACAGATCTTCAGCATCAAAAGCAGCATAATACTTTAAATCAGAAAATAAAGACTGAACGGCTTGTACGTCCCAATCATCAGAGCGTATGTTTTGTTTCACTACATCCCCCAAAGAAACACGAAGTACATTTGGAACATTAACCACCTCGGTGGGGCCATGAATTTGGAACTTTACTGCATCCCAAACTATTCCATCCACAACTGGCCAGGCAGAGATGTTGACAAAAGTCTGGTCTCATTTCATGATGTGAGAAGAAGAGTGTGGTGCCAAAGTTCCATCAATCACTTTCACAGCAGAGCGTTCAGTAAGGTAGTGACCATTGATTAGAAGGAAAAAGAATGTCACAAATCCAATTGACATGAACAAAAAAATGGCGATGAGCACCAACCAGATGTATGTCCAAGGTGGGACCAAATAATTCCGTTTAAACCAGGTGACAAAAATAGAAAATTTTGAAGGGGGACTCGATGTTGTGGAGTCAGTGTCAAAAGAAAAACGTGACTGGTCAACGGCATTTGCTTGTAAACCAGGCAATGACTCTGTAGTGGGATACGCATATTCAGTGTCTTCATGTAGACTGCAAGCCGGAGGATTTAGCAATGGATTAGTAACAGAGGTCATCTCTATGGCAGTGTCAGGCCTTATGTTGTTCGTCATGGCCAAGACTGAATTCCTTGATATTGCTGGACTGGAAACAGTTGGAGTCATGCTATGAAGAATTGGCCAGTCGTTGTAGTTTGACATTGTCCACTGAGATGTGTTTGTTATCCTTGCGACCAGCAAGTGGTGGTAAAATGACTGTAGGAGTTCCCTTCACGCCAAGCACTGGAACCGGTGCACGATAAGAGGGGCCAAACTCTTTCTTGTTCTCCACCTTCTCACGGACCAGGTCTCCGACTTTGGGTAGCCAGCCAAATACCGGAATCTGTAGTGCAGCTTCAGTGGCGGAGGGTAAATGTTCCTTTGCAAGACTGTCACGGGTCTCTTGTAGTTTCTGTAATACAGCAGAATGATTATGTACGTCAAAGGCTGCGGGTGTCGCCGCCATGTCTAGACCATCAAGGTCTGGGACATACATTTTCATGCCAAAGAGCATTTCGTATGGGGTCTGCCCACCCAGAGATCTTCTAGGGAGATTATTTAGTGCACGTTGTACGCTATCCGAATGTGCGAACCAGTTCCTGCCAGTACCTATAACTCTAGCTGTCAAGGATTGCTTTAAGTCACGGTTCATTCGCTCCACAACTGAGTTGCCCTCAGGCCTGTATGGAGACGAAAATTTGACTTGCACCCTCAAAGACCTCATGGCATCCTTGTACGCCTTAGAGGCGAACGCGGGACCCTGGTCAGAATGGAAGATGCCACATGCAAAAATTCCCACAAAGACACGCAAATCCCTGATGACAGTTCGTGCGTCAGCACTGCGTTGCAGCCAGACCCAAAGAAAACGTGTGCACGAATCAACTGCAACTAAGATAAACTTATACGCAGTATCTGAAGAAAATGGACCGCAGCAATCTAAATAAACACAACCGAATGGTTTATTAGAAATGTACAGCTGTGTTTGTGGCGGGCGTGCTGCAGTTGAAGGTTTAATCTGCTGACAAATGTCACACGAAAGCACATAATTACGGGTTTGTTTATACAACCCACGCCACCAGTAACGCTGATGTCAGATAGAAACAGTCGCCGAAACGCCTGCATGTGCCGAGGCCATGCCTTCGTGTGTGGCTGTTATCAATGAAAGTCTGCGGTCCACGTTGGGAATCAACCTGTCACCAACGTCATTTATTCTCACATAGGGAACATTATCGGGACTTAAATGATAAGAGTATTTAGAAGGGAAGCCCTGTGCGTAATTATCTCCCTTCTCTGTAGCAGCTATAGCTGCCAAGATGTCATCATCAATCTTACTCCTGGACCTTGTAACTGCTGCAACTGAATATGTGGCTACTGCTGTTCTAGCTGCTTCATCAGCCAAACTATTGCCAACCGCGTGTACTCCTACGCGCTGGAGGCCAAGAGTATGAATTACTTGCATGAGAGGGAGACATTCTTTAAGATCTGCGACTCGAACCCAAAGCATTTTATGCTTAATTGTGCTGCCTTTGGAATCACGATAGTCATTCTGTGACCAAAAGAATAAGTTGTCATTAAAAGACTGAACACAGTAGTAAGAGTCACTTACAATCAAGGTTGGTGACATGAGGATCAGCAAACTCCAGTGCTAGCACTAGAGCACGCAGCTCCGCTAACTGGGCTGTACAGTCCCCGAGTGCCTGCGTGTGCACAACACTGGACTTGAACTCACCATACACCATGGTACCGGCCACTATAGCGCAGGCTGCTGAATAAGAATGTTTAGATCCCGTCGCCTGTTGCGCTGAACCGTCGGTGTAAATGATACAATGGTACTCCTCAAGCGGACGCATTGACAGAGGAGCAGGATGAACAAATTCATACTGTAAGAACTCCTGTGTTTGCAATGAGGAGTCAAAGATAATTGTGACATCAGGAGATGTCAACAAAGTAGCCCATTGTATCCAACGAGGATGCAAAGCTTTTGAATTTGGTACACTGGCTTTCGTCACAGCTTCAAGAGCAGGATATGGTGTTACAACCAACATGCGTTTTCCCTGCGCCAGTGCGCGTTCCTTCAGGATCGCCATCTGGACCGTTATGAAGACTTTTTCAACAGTTGAAAAGCGCATTTCAGCCGAAATGTACAAATGTGACTTGTAAGCAGTAGGTACTATGTCCCCTTCATTAAATATCAAGTAAGTGAAACCCACTGCACCTGGCACAATTCGTATTACCAGGTTTGTGTGGTTATCACGTGTCAACAAGTATTTAGATTCAAGAAGATCAGACTGCAAAGATTGCAGTATAGCTGAATGTTCCGGAAGCCAGCAGGCTTGTGAAAAGTTCGGTTGTATCAAGGCATATAGCGGCTTTATACGCTGGGCATATGGGAATGTAAGTTCGACCAAAGTTTAAAAATCTCAGCAAAGATTGCAATTCTTTCAGAGTTGTAGGAGAACGCAAACGTGCACATTTCTCCAAGAAGTGAGGCGCCAAGCCTCTACCTTCGTTGTTGAGCTCATAGCCCAGGAACAACACTGTGAACTCTGCAATGTGTGATTTTGCAAAGTTAAATTTATAACCGTAGTCCGCAAACAAAACTATGATGCGGTCCACGCGACAAAGATGCGGCCATAATTCATCGTCCGTGAGATAAATATCATCAATGTACGAGTACGCATCAGGGTCTATGTCGACTAACAAGGAGACGACACGTGCGGCGAAAACGCCCGGGCTGTTTTTGTAGCCCATGGCTAATCTTTTAAATTGTTTTTGTTTTCCGCCGGAGGTAAATGCTGTCCATTGACTACTTATAGAGGACAGATTATGACTAAAAAAGCCATTGGAAATGTCAAGTGTGGTTTTAAATCTTTTGCTTACAAGACTGTCCACGAGGGCAGAACTATGGGTATTCTGAACCGCACAGGTACGACAATGAGAGTTCAAATGTCGATAATCCAAAACTAGGCAGTACGACCCATCGGGTTTGGTCACAGTAAAAAAGAGGGTTATTCATTGGTGACACACATGTCTCAATCACTCCTTGATACTCTAATTGCTCTAGAATTTCAGAAATGGGAGCTTTTGCCTCCCGCCGGAGGGGATATTGGGGTTGTGGCTGTGGCATAGACCGCAATGGTATCTCATGCGGGGGTGAAAGTTTATCCCAACCCACCTGAGTACGGTACAGAGCCGGTGCAAGCACCAAAGCCCACTCTTTCGCAAAAGCCATTGCTTCATCTTTGGGAACTGTGTGTGAAAAACTAGGGAGGATTACATCCTCCTCCCTCGGAGCGGCTAAAACAAAAGGCAGGGGCCAATCTGCCTCAGCTAACAAGATGTCATAAGAAGTCAGATTTTCCCAAAAAATCCCTTTAACAACACGTTGTATATCACCTTCAATCAGAAATACTATGTCATATAATCTGTCAGGGGGAGCCACTCGGGTGTAAGCAGTCTCAACTGTGATGAAAGTGTCAGTTGCTGTCGCCTTCAGAAATGGACGCAGTGCTTGCCGCACTATTGTAACCTCCGCTGCGCTGTCTAGCAGCGTTACTGCCCATGTTATTTTCCGAAGTTGGGTTCTCACCGTCTGTGGCATATCTCGCTGTTAAAGCAGCAACTTTCTTTTTCTGAAACGGATGGCGTTGACGAGGAAAATCGTCCTGCTTTCCTTTACCGTCAGTCTGAAGAGGTTGCTCGCGTCCTTGCAGGGCACCTCGACCTCTGCCGCGATCCTGGCGATCTCCTCCACCGGCTTGTGAGCCTGATGTTTCCTGCGAAGAATGAGGAGAACGCTGATCAGGGACCTGAAACCTGTCAGGAGACCTAATTCTAGCGCAGTCGCGCAAATTATAAGTGTGCTCAGAAGACTCGGGTATCTGTGACGCAGCACGCGACCCTTGTTTCTGTTGTTGCTTCCCCTGTTTATTATTTTTCCAATTCTTTTTAGGAAAAATAGGACGGTCGTCTTTATTATACTGCGCTGTCTGAGTTTGCTGTTGTGCCAGTATTTTAGCAAAAGGCTTAAAACCCAAACTATTGCGTCCAATGGTCTTATAAGCATCCGCAATAATTTTCGGTAACTCTCTGGGTTTCTCGTCCTCTGGGACAAGACGCAAAGCATTAGACACCTGAAAGTTAACTGCATCTCCCTTTACATTCGCAAGTATGAGATCAGCAACTACGTCAAACACTCCGACAAGCCTCATTCCCAACTCAACTGCCGCCTCCGGGCCGTGCTCATCCTGAACACGCTTAATCACGGAGGGCAGCACAGTCATAGAAGGTGTGCCGAAACACTTCGCATACACTGCTGCGAACACTTTACCCCAATTCTCACAATCGGTTACCTCTGGTATTAAGTCTTTCTGCAAACTTATTGTTAGGATCCTGTGTTTTTCCACAGGAGTGGTATTAGGAAATACTGCTTCCAGCCGGTCAAATTTCTCAGCAAGCCAGTAAGGTAAATCATCCTTATTCTGTGGACGCTTGCCCATAACCAAATTAACCATGACGGGACTAATCGACATCCCGGTCGGTCCAGCTGGTTGCGCCGCAACCCCAGGTGCTCCCACCTGGAGATTGCGGGAAACGTATTGTACTAGAGCCCTATGTACCTCAATTAAAGAGGTGTGCAAGACACGCAATTCATCTACAGGGGCTGCTAGATAACGTGGATGAGGTGTGTACCCGGCCAAAACTGGCCAAGTGGCCCCAGGAATCGACAAAGGGCCTAAACGGACCGGAGTCAATGTGTGGGGGAGGGCACCATTAAACCAAATACGGTGTTGCCATGCCGAAATCGGAACTTTGAGTGTCGTATAAGGCCGATATAAAACAGGTATCGCAGTGGGAGTGTATGTATGGAACAAGTTATCATCTCCATTCACTGCCGGAAAGGTTACCCAAGAGTAGAATACCTCAAAGTGGTAAGCCGTGTTAGCACCAACCACAAAAATAAGCGCGATACCTGAGTCAGGCACTCCATATGCAGGCAAATGATGACGGAGTGGTGCGCGACTATGCGCAGCAATATCGATTTCAGCCATAAGGACAAAGAAAAGGAAAACAACTTATTTGCGTGGCAGCACAAAAGGGTCAGCAATTCAATATAATAATAAGAACCTTTTTAAAATCTCAAGCTTGAATGAACCTATAATACATCAATATAGGTAGGTTATGCCGTCACAACTGTTTTCCGGAAAACAGGAGTGAGGGTATTGTGGACAAGTACAAGCACTACTAAAGTGTCTCGAATATAAGTACCAGACCAAAAGTTAGGTGCGCCATGTTGCAGGGATTCTGCTCATGCACAGAACTATGCGCAGGAAACCAGGACCTCGGTGTATTGTGGTGTACCAAAAAAGCCACCTCAGTGCCTAGAACCCCAATCCGACTAGCAATAGTGTCTCATTCGTTCTCCGTACTACAGCGAAGCTACCAATGATTAGACAACCTAGAACATGCGACTTAGTAAACTCTCAGGAACAGTGGGAAACAAGAACACTCTTTCGCTCTAACACTCATACTAGTCCACAACGTGAGTAATCAGAGACACAGTATAGTTTAAAATGTTTATTTTAACTAACGTGCTCTAAGATGCAGTACACGAGCCAACACTAGCAGAAAAATGCATAAGAATAATACAATCAGCATTGTTACAATTCCATAAAGCACAAAAGGGGAAATCATATTATAATGACAGTGGAAACAGGACTATAGCGCCTTTACCACCCTCCCCGTGCTGGGAGCTAGTTTATTATAATTATAGAAGACCTCTAGGCTTTGTCAGGGGGACCCCATACCTCCAAGATCAGATGCAATGAATCACATCCCGGGACAATCACAGCTCTTCTTAGTTGGAAAGGTTTTCTCCAAGTGCCCTCTCATGCATGTAATGCCATATTAAAAAGCACCCGAGTTTCAGTTGGGCAGCTGTGCCTCCTGTTATGTCTATGTGCGTGGGACTGAACAACGTGAATCAACAGCATACATTGTTATTCGACCTTGAACACGCTGTGCAGACAGAGAGCACGGTGTACAGCTAGATATGTGAAAAGCAGACAGTTCTCATGTGAAGAAGCGCAAGCAGTGTATTTACGAGAACAGAGCCATGTAGTGTCGCGTGCAAAAGCGTCAGAATGGTGTCTAAGCATATATTTCACTTATGCTAACTTAGCAATGTCTGCAGTTAACCCCATATCCTCACTACATTTTCACATATTCATCACCTAATATCTGCATACAGCAATGAACATTTGAAACTTGACTAGCTTGCTTTTCTAGTGTGCTTGCCATGGTTGCATGCACCAAGTCTGCTGTGTGTTTTTAGGGTCTCTTTGGGCAAGAAACATTATTTTTATTGCAATATCAATGTATGCAGCAGCTGGTGAATGATGCTGCAAGGCATTTTCTGCTACAACTAGTCCACAACAAGGGAAAATTACTTTAAAATTTAAGAAAAATAAAAATGTCAAGAAATAAACACACACCATTTATCAAGATTTACTAACTTTTATTACTGTTAAATATGCCTGCACTCACACATTTTATTTTTTTTGCCCCTGTCAGTAAAAATACCCTGCAAATTACCTTTGACACATTTTTCAGAAGCGCATTGTTTGCTTATTTGGATGTTACAGGCAACTCATATAGTAGCTAAATAGTTTTCACTGTTCAGTAATCGGCCAAAAGGCTCAGTATCCCTGATGAAAATACAACCAAAATAGTGGACAGAAACAATTTCATCTTGTTAATGCCTCTGAAGTAATCAGATAGTCATTTTTAAATCATCTTGATGTCATCAGGAACAATCTCAGTTTAAGAAGTAACCGTAAACTAATTTTTAAATTATCCTCAGTCATCAGGAAGATTCTTATCTTGTGAAGTAATCAAATGGGGAGAGGATGCCTGACGGCTAAAGCTGCCGACTTTGGAGCTTGGGAACCAGGTTCGAGCCTCGGCATCGGCTCAGCTTCCTGTGATTCTGTGCAAATCACTTGATCTCCCCATGCCTACCAAAAAATGAATGTCCTTGTGTAACGTAACTGGTGCTCATGTATAGCGCTCCAATACCTTCGGGTCAAGTTTGTGCTATATAAATCTGCACACAAAAAAAGTTCATTTTCAAGTCATCCTGAAGTCATTAGGCTCAGGTTTCTAAACCTTGCTGACTTCAAGAGTTTGATGATGTGTGATGACGTGAAAACGACTTCTACAGTAGTTGGATGATCATCTAATGACTCTGGGATGGCTTCTAAAGTAATCCTTTTTGACCTGGGTCGCCATCATATTTTTTCTTTTGTTTTTAAAATCTCGTTTAATTCATGCTGCCCTGGTCATTAACTTATAATGTAACCTCGTTTTTTTTTCGCACACCCTTCCCTTCCCATTATATCCTTTCACTGTCAAACCTCTGTATGTATTTTGCATATTTTTTCTGTTGTGTGGAGGGAAGATGTGTTGTAATGGGGCAAAGCAGATCACATCACAAGTCTCCTTTGTGGCATTGTGATGTCATTGGTTTCGCCCTGGGGATTCTATGAGGGACGGTTGGGATGGGAGATTGAAGAGGGATCTCTTGCTGTAAAGACGCACTTCCACTCTGCTCCAATGAATTACTTGAAACTCATCCAGCCTCTGAGTGAATTACTACAGCGAGGTGGGAAATTCAGGCACTGTTGTCTGCGGGGACAGTAGATGGGCGCTGCTAAGACGGAGACACTGCTCCCCCTCTGAGGGCACACGGAGCTCAGACACCACTCTCCATTGGAGGCGGGGGGGACACTGCTCTCCCCATGAGGGGTGTGGAAGGCTGAGACACCCACCCCGACGGACCACGCCCGGAACCTCGGCATCATTCTAGACTCCTCCCTCACCTTGACCGGCCAGATCAACGCCTTCGCCTCCACCTGCTTCAACACCCTCCGCAAGACCTTCAAGTGGATCCCCCCGACTACAGAAAAACCGTCACCCACGCACTCATAACCAGCAGACTGGACTACGGCAACACCTTCTTACCCGGAATCAACAAAGCCCTGCTACACAAACTCCAAACCATCCAGAACACCGCAGCCAGACTCGTCCTCGGAACCCCATGACACGAACACATGACTCAGCACCTACGAGACCTCCACTGGCTCCCCATCGAAAAGAGAGTAACCTTCAAGCTACTCACCCACGCCTACAAATCCCTCCACAACATCGGACCCAAATACCTCAACGAAAGAGTCTCCTTCCACGTACCCAAAAGGAACCTCCGCTCCGCCGACCTCGCCCTGGCAGAGACCCCACGCATCCGCAGAAACAGAGCAGGTGGAAGAGCCTTCTCCTACGTCGCAGCAAAGACCTGGAACGAGCTCCCAGTCAACATCAGATGCTCCACCGCTCTGCACACCTTCAGGAAGAACAAGACCTGGCTCTTCGACTGACCCAGAGCTGCACCTCCCCCCTCCCCAGCGCCTTGAGACCCTCGGGGGTGAGTAGCGCGCTTTATAAACTCCCGAATGATTGATTGAGACACTGCTCTGCACCAGTAGGTAGACCTGAGACACTGCTCTGCACCAGGAGGCAGCCCTGAGACACTGCTCTGCACCAGAGGCAGGCCTGAGACACTGCTCTGCACCAGGAGGCAGGCCTGAGACACTACTCTGCACGAGGAGGCAGGCCTGAGACACTGCTCTGCACCAGGGGGCTGGCTTAAGACACTGGTGTGCTCTGTACCAGAAAGCAGGCCTGAGACACTGCCCTGCACCAGGAGGCAGGCCTGAGACACTGCCCTTCACCAGGAGGCAGGCCTGAGACACTGCTCTGCACCAGAGGCAGGCCTGAGACACTGCTCTGCACCAGGAGGCAGGCCTGAGACACTGCCCGCAGCAGGAGGCAGGCCTGAGACACTGCTCTGCACCAGGGGGCAGGCCTGAGACACTGCTCTGCACAAGGATACACTTCTTTCACATCCAACCTCCTACTATCCTTCGCTCTGGGACCTTTCCATCTTTGGAGCGCGCGCAATAGAATACTCAGAACGTACGTTCAAGCAGGAGCAGTAGAATAGTTCTCTAACTCGCTTGGGGGCACGCGCAGCAGCAGAGTTATTAACAGAAATGTTCTAAACATGCGCAGTAAACAGTTGTCTGGCACAGGTTTTGACGCACGCGCAGCAGAACAGTCACAACAAGTATGTTCTAGGCATGCGCAGTAGACTGATCCACTTACAAGTTGTGGACATGCGTACAAGTATCTACTCGCGAGCCTCATATTTTGCGCACGCGCAGTAGAAATGAAGTGTTCTACTCTCTGGGCATGCGCAGTAAAAAAGTAAGTCCACTCTTGGGTACTTTGAAGAAACTTTTATTTTGCGGCACACCCCGCGTGAGGAGACACACAGACATTATCACTCACAGACAAACGGAACTTTAACTTGCTGCAGGCCTGGGATCATGGCTGCAGCTACCCAGTTCAGGAATCTCAAAGACGAGTCCACTTGCTCCATCTGTTTGGAATATTATACGTACCCCGTGTCCACAGACTGTGGACACAACTTCTGCCGCCCCTGCATCACTCAGTACTTGGAGAAAATAGGTCAAAACTTCCCCTGCCCGCAGTGCAGACAGATATCTCCTAGGAGAAGCCTCCGACCCAACAGGCAACTCGGAAACATTGTGGAAATGGTAAAACAGCTACACCTGTCCCCCGGGAGTCCCCCAGTGGAGAATCTGTGCGAGAAACACGAGGAGAAACTCGAGCTGTTCTGTGAAGAGGATCAGAAGGTGATATGCGTGGTCTGCCTAGAGTCCAGTGACCATAAATCTCACTCAGTGAGTCCCATCGAGGATGCTGCACAGGAGTACAAGGTATGTGTGTGGGTCTTATGGGATCACAAGTTAAATCACTCCTTGAGCCTCCTAGGGAAAGCTGCCAAGGAGAACAAGGTGCATGCGTGGATGTTCGAAGTTCTCACGTCTCTATGCCAATGCACTCTCGCCCCTCTACTCTGCACCACTCTACCCTACACCACTCTACCCTACACCACTGCACTCTACAACACTCTACTTCTCTGCGCCACTGCACTCTGCATCAATGCACTCTTCTCTGCACCACTCTATTCGATGCCCCTGTACTGCACTCAACAGCATTGTATTCTATGCCACTGACCTCTGTGCCACTCTACTCTGCACCACTACACTCTATGCCATTCTACTCTGCAGCACTCCACTCTGCACCACTTCAGTCTACTCTACTCTGCACCACTGTACTCCACACCACTACACTCTACTCTGTGCAACTGTATCCTGCACCACTACATTATGTTCCACTCTACTCTGCAGCACTCTACACCACTTCAGTCTACTCTACTTTGCACCACTCTACTCTACACCACTACACTCTACGCCACTGCAGTCTACGACACTGCACTCTGTCACTCCACTCTGCAACCTATGCCACTCTACTCTACTCTGCACCACTGCACTCTACACCACTGTACTCTATGACACAGCACTCTAGGCCACTCTACTCTGCACCACTCCACACCTCTGCACTCTACGCCGTTGCAGTCTAGGTCACTTTACAATACTCTGCACCACTTTAATCTGAGAATACTACAATGCTGCATTCTATACAACTACATATTATGCTGCTGCGTTCCAAGCCGCTGCATTCTATGTCACTGCACTCTTCAGCACTGTACTCTGCCCCAGTATACACCAATACACTCTATGCTGTCCACTCTATGCCACTCCACTACACTGTACACCACTCTACGTGACTCCACTCTATGCCACTCCATTGCGCAACACTCTATGTCACTCCAACTTACTCCATTCTACTCCACACAGTCACTCTACGCCACTCTATTCCACGCCACTCCATACAATACCACTCTACTCTATGCCACATCACTCTACGCCACTACACTCCATTTTACTCCACTCTACGTCGTGCCACTCCACTCTATGTCACTCCACTCTAGGCCACTCCACTCAATGCCACTCTACTGTACTGCAGTCCGCTCAGCTCTATGCCACTCCACTCTACACCACTCCACTGCACCCCACTTTAGGCCACTCCGCTGCACTCTACGCCACTCCGCTCTACGCTAATCCACTCTACACCACTCCAAGCCAGTCTACACCACTCCATGCCACTGTACTCCCCTCTCCACACCACTCTACGGCATGTTACTCCACTCCCCTGTACTCCACTCCCCTCCACTCTGCTGTACAACATGCCATTGGCAAAGCCAATAGCTCTTGCTTAGATGAAACCAATTGGCTTTGCCAATGCTTGTCTTTATTGTGAAGCACTCTCTGTGAGTATATGTGTTTAATCTCTCTCCCTTGTAAGCCTCTCTGCCCCATCCTAGGTCCCTGTTTTATACATATTGATGTCTCTCACTCCTGTGGGTCTTTAATAATAATTTTTTTTAATCTGTTTTTGAAAATTTTCAGTGTTGTAATATCACACATTATACATAGGTTCCACATACATAGTTAATTGTAGCACATTAAGATTGCTTTAGTACATATAGTAATTAGGTATCCTGGAACATTGGGGACACAAGAGCATAATAACATCTTCAAATGTTCTGCATAGTAGGATAGTGTTACTCGTGTTAGCTAGTTAGAGTCAATCTCCTGGCTCTACTGTTGCGTCCATATAGTATGCAGTCTCGCTGTTGCTGTCTCTTCATTGTTGCTCGTGCCATTAAAGGCATGTTCTGGCTGCTCCTGGTCTAGGTGTGGCCTGTGTGGTCCTGCCTTTACTTGCATCATGTATGTGTTTGCTAACAGATTGAACTTTTAAAAGAGGAAAAAGGGGAGGGTTCATAACAACAAACGCGAACTGGTAATATGTGTGAGGTTCTCTGTAACAAATTAATTGTTGTCGATGAGATATTCTTGCCTTGTGTCACAGGTCGTATGGGTGTACATGTCCGGTGTGTACTACATGATGCTTACTAGGTTGCGTGAGTGAGAGGTGCATCGCCCGATGCCATTGGCTGCTCGCCCATCTTTTGGAACGGTGTGGCATTGCACTTTTATTCGTCCCAGCTACGCTGCTGGCTCTGTGAAGGGGATTCGTCTCCATTGTTAGTGTTCAAAAGGGTTGTGAGAAGTGCATCCCAACTGTTTGCTATCGGGGTCTTGTGGAGCCCTAGTGTATCTTCACTATGAAGCGCTACACTCTCTGCTTTTGCCTAGATGCGTATTGAGTGCCTCCACATTGTGATTGTGGGCGAAAGGGGAGCCTTCCATTTTTTGGTGATTAGTCTCTTTGCCACCACTATTCCTAAATCTAGGAACCGGAAAGTGACCTTGTTATTACGGGTCCTGTGGTGTAGGTGCAAAACATATGTGGGCCACTCTAGGGGGATGTCCGTGGCCGTGCAGCGTACTAGTTCATCTGCCACTGCCTTCCAGTATTCAGTTAGTGCGGGACATCTCCAAAGGATATGCAGCAGGTCTGCATCTAGAAGCGAGCATAGAGGGCATTTAGCATCTTTGTGGCTAAAGTATTTGTTGATCTTCGCGGGCGTAAGGTATGCTCTGTGGACAATAAAAAATTGGATCTGACGGAAGCACACGTTTCGAGGGATATAGATGGGGCTCTGCAGTACTGAGTTCCATTCCGCATTAGAGAGTGATCTGTCTGCCTCGATCTCCCAGTGACGTTTAAGGGGTGACAGGTCAGCGGCTGTGTGGTGTCGTAGCGAGGCCACAAACCATTTAGTTAAGTGTCCTCCCTGACCCATGACGTGCAGGTATTCTATTGTGAGGTGCATGTTTAACTCTGCGGATATGTCCCCCCAGTGGGTAGTTAATGCCGCTATGAGAGAACGGTGTAGTAAAAACTGTCCAGGGGGTAGTTCCTCTACTGTTACAAGTGTGGTGTATGGGCGCAGCACTCCGTCTAGATATAAGTCACCTAAGTCTTGGATACCTGCGTCTTGCCATTGTTGTAATTCAGCCACAGATGTTGTGTTGGGACCCCGAGGTTTTCCTTCTAGTGGGAGGGCAGGGGCATATGGGGTGGTCGTTTGAGTTATGAAGAGTGTTCTGCGATAGCATTTATATGCCACTCCTAACAGTAGCGGGCTTGGGATTCTAGTCCTGGTGCATGGGTAAAATAGTTTTATCAATTCAGGAAGCTGCACAGGGGGGAGAGTGGTCACTGTATCTTCTCTGTGCCGATCTGCTAGCCATCTGGCTATCCACTGTAATTGGGTGGCCAAAGAGTACTGTTCTAAATTTTGGACCGCCAGCCCTCCTTGATCTGTGGGCAAGTACAACTTCTGGAATGCCACTCGATGCCGTGAGTTTACCCATATGAAGTCTCGGATCAGGGCTTCTAAGGGACGGAAGTATGACGGGGGAATATACAAAGGGAGATTAGTAAAATTATAAAGAAGCAGAGGGAGAATTATCATCTTTGTCAATGCCACCTGTCTTGTGCTTGATAGCGGCAGAGCTTTCCAGAAGGTCACTTGGGAACGGATTGCTGTTAGGCCTTGCCTAGGTTGCCATCAAGAAGGTTTGGTGAGTTGCGGTATATACGTACCCCTAGATAACGAAATGTGGTTTTGTACCATTGGACCCGTTCTCCATTAAGTATGTATACGGGGTCTGTGTTGTGTTTACTGAAGGAGTACAGACCAGATTTTGGGACATTTACCTTCAGACCTGATATGTTGGCAAATCTTTCGAGTATAGAGGACAACTGATCAGGCATATGGTGTATGTCCTTTATGTACAAAAGGAGGTCATCTGCGTATAATGACACAACATGTGTGCCATCCCCTAGCTTGATCCCGCTACTTGTCTCCGCTCTAAGGGGCGCTGCCAGTGGCTCAATTGCTATGGCAAATAAGAGCAGGGAGAGGGGGCATCCCTGTCTCGTCCCTCTGCATATCTTTATCGAATCCGATATGTGTGGACCTGTTTTTACCCGTATCGTTGGCACATCATATGGCAATCGGACCATGTTGGTAAAGTCGGCACCTAGGTTATATTTATCTAGGACCGCAAAAAGAAACTCCCACTCTAGTGAGTCGAATGCTTTTTCCAGGTCCAGGACCAGGCATTCCGCATTTGGCGAATGGTTCTGTGCATAGGTGGCCACTCTGAAGAAGCGTCTTGGATTGAAGGAGGTGCTTCTAGAGCAGGGATACTCAAAGTACGGCCCGGGGGCCGCATGCGGCTCGCCTGACCTTTAATTGCGGCCCCCTGGTGAACAGCGCACTGGGCTGTTGACAGAGCATGAACATTCAGGAAGCTGTGAAGTTGGCACACTTTATTTGCAGGTTAACTAAACTAAAGGTAAACAAGCAAAGAATGTTTTCTAGACAACTTATCTTTATCATGCATCTGCTTTGCATCGCCCTTCGCCCACGTTTCAACACCCCGACCCTCCCCTGCTGGCATCGGTGCGGCCCTCAGGAAGTCACGGACAGTACTTTGTGGCCCCTGGGGAAATGTTTGTGAGTACCCATGTTCTAGAGGGTATGAAGCCATTTTGATCTGAGTGGACTAGGGAGGGCATTATTGGCGTGAGTCTGTCTGCTAATAATTTTGCTAGTATTTTGTAGTCCACGTTTAGGAGGGCTAGTGGTCTAAAAGCCCCCATATCTGTAGGATCTTTATTCGGTTTGAGCAGGGATACCAATTTTGCCTCTCTCATGGATGGAGGGAGTCGCTGTGCGGCGATTGCCTCTATATACAGTGTGTGTAGATGTGGGACTAGTGCTGTGGTTTTCCCATTGGCGAGGGCCATGATTGCTGTCCGGATTTCTTAGGGTGCTATTTGCTCGTTTAACTATTGTATTTGGTCCGAAGTCAGTCTGGGGGGTTGTAGCACATCTAAAAATTCAGGGAGTAAACTACCGTCTAGTGGCCTCTGGGACTTGTATAATTTAGTGTAGTGTCTGGTCATCGTTTCGTGTATTTCACGTTGTGTGTGGACTAGTCGCCCCGTTTCGGTGTAAAGGGATTCTATGGGGTGGATAGTGTGTTAATGACGCAGAAGCCATGCCAATTGTTTACCTGCACGGTCTGCGGAAGCGTGTGTGCGTGCTGAGTGTGCAGCATAGTTATGGCATCTCAGTTGCTCTAGTAAGTCTGCATGTTCAGCTTTCAGTGCGTCTAACCGTCTGGAATTCGACTCTCCCGCCGCACGCTTGGTTTCGTGATCTAGCAGCTGTCGTTCTATCCGGTTCAGCCTATCACTAAGCTGTTTCCGGATGTTCCACGTCGCTCCCAAGCAGTGCCCTCTAAGGGTTACTTTGAAGGCATCCCACTCCATAAGGGGGTCCTCCGCTGTGTGCTCATTCAACTCAAAATACTCTAGTATGGATGTCCCTAGGGATACCCGGAAAACTTGGTCTTCCAGTGCTGTCGGCTGGAGGCACCAGGTAGGTATTGGCGGGAGGCCGTGGTCCCATTTAAGTTGCAAGAGTTGTGGGTTGTGGTTGGAATTTGTGCGTCCCAGATACTCTATGTGCTTAACTAGTGGGAGTAGGGGGGATGATGCCACCACCCTGTCGGGGCACACATGCAGATCGTGTACTGTGAAATAAATGTAACAAACAATATGTGGGCAGCACCATCAGGATGCTGAAAGAACGTATCAGTGAGCACACTAGGGCACTGACACAGTGTGATGAAAAGTACCCAATGGCGATCCATGCCACTGAATGCAGGGCTCAAGGCCCATATAAACAATTTTCATTCTTTGGTATCGAACACTTCCCATCCAGACCGAGAGGGAGAAATAGGGAACTCCTTTTACGCCGAACTGAGGCGACCTGGATCATGCGTCTGAAAGCGGTCGAGTTCGGCCTAAATACCGACCATGAGATGCAATATTTTCTGGGGGACTAGGTTTCCCCACCCAGCATACAGCAATCCAGGCACAATCTTTCTGCCCAACACAAGTAAGCAGTGATTATGCTGCATCCTGCCTAGTTGTTACCACCTTTTGTCTGACCTCAACCACCCTATAATGTCGTATGGGACTCAATGACTCCCAGGCCCCAGTCACTAGATGACGCTATCCCCAATAACGGTGTATACATTGAGCAATGGGGCACTTGGATGTGCTTCTCCGTGCACTTATGATTAAGTTTGATCTCTTTCTATAAGCCAATGGTGATTCATCCATGTATTCTAATTTGATGTGTAATGACCCTTTGGTCAGCGATAAGTTGCTTTCGCTTGGGCCCTGATGTAACCATGCCCACGTGAACACCATATCCTACTGTTGTCCTTTGCGACCCACGCTTCATGTTTTTATTTTTCCTCTGCAACCACTGAATGTGTATTTCCATATACTTAGAATCAGTCATAATTGATTGTCCATAATGCGTGAAAAAATTGACCCATTCACACGTAACATTTCCCTCCACTCATAATGATGTCACTGACAATGTTTATTCACTACTTTACTCGTCTATTTTCTACTTTTACTGTACCAGGATCTATCATCACACGCTGCACTTCGTATTTCTAACGACTCGGGGTATACATACGCTTATTCACCTTCTTATGCTGCTATGACGTACTCCGTATTGTTTGTCATGATACTTCCCGTGTCTCCAGTCTCCAGAGCGCGCACCACCATTTTGGAAGGTTGACGCTCTAGTCTTTCACGTTATCCACGTCTTAAGAATAGTAGCAACAACAGGACCTCACTTCCGGTCCCATTTGTTGCTGTCGTCGACTCAGACAGGGTACTCGCTTGGTCAGGTACGTTTAGCCTCCCGGCTTGTTTGCTTTTGCCACCACTTCCAAATTACTCACATTTGTTTAATTTACTCTCGGAGTCTCCTACTCGAGAGCCCTCCCTCCTTTGGAGGTATTTCTCATCCTGTGACATAACTGCTGGCGCGCTGTTAACCCTTTACCAAGTCATGTCTTTTGATTTGTAGTTCCATGCTGTGATACTCTCGCTATCCACGCTACTACCGAGTTTTACCTGAGACCGACCGAGACAACGGCCCGGTGGGCCGTTTCCGCTCCACTTGGCATACTGTCTGACTTCTCCCGACACTTCTAGCCAGAACTGATCTGGGATACCTCACACGTAATACAGACGGGATTTCTCATTGTCTGCCTACGAACTTGAGCACCGCGCCATCGCACACGTTCCGATCCCACCTTTCCCTGATCACGGCTCATTTTTCTTTCAGAATTGCCCCCAGGGGCAGTTACAGAGGGTCCCTACTCTGGACCTCTCCCCACTACTTGAACTCTTAGCTCTCAGCCGGGACGGAAGTATAACCGGTCTTGAGGTGAGGTCCTCTTCCGGTTTGCACCCATTACCTTTCCTTTGCCCATAAGTTTTGCAATTTATTCATTTATTCTTGTTTCCTCAGTGAAGCGCATTCTTGGCTCCACCGCCGAGTCCCGTATCCAGGACCCTAGACACTGGCGGATTACATCACCCCCTTCAATAAGCCGGGACGGAATTACAACCGGCTTAGAGGTGAGAATACCTCCCCCACTCTGGAGTGTTCTTGCACAGTCTGCCACTCCATTACTCCACTCCTGACACATCCTTATCTGGTTTTTCTCCCACAGAATCAAGATACCTCTTGGCATTGCCTCATAGGTAGTATTATTATCTCGGTAAACCCATCTTTGTGTTGATGGAAGAATGACATTGCCTCTGGCAGCACGGGTACCGGGTACCCACCACCTTTGCACCAACGCTCTACTCTCCTCACTTGGTATTCACATTGTCTCACTCGTTTGACTTTCCTACTCACATCTTTCCTGAGTCGTTCTTGATAGATCTCTCTTTCTTCTTTTCTTTACGCCACATCTTCTGGCCTGTTCCCCGCCATATCCTCCCTTCATTCCAACTCTTTTCTTCATCTGCTCCTACACACCACACACCACCATTGCCGCTGCACAATTGTGTCTGTTAATTGTGTCACGTTTGTTCATAGTCGTGAACTTCACCGGGGTCCATCATGGACACGTGTATGTGGAGCATGTTGCTTCACATAGGTTGATATGTCACGTAGGGTGTACACTCATCCACTTCTGTCGCCTTGCACAGAATCATATGACCCTTGTAGGGTCCATTCTGCTTAGTTTGTGTTTATTGTGTATACTTTCAGCCCTGAAGAAGTCTTGGGGTACCTCCCCAGATGAAACACGTGTTGGCTGGACAATCGATCGGCAGTAAAAGAAGAACACAACACTCAAGATTGTTCACTTTGTCTTTATTCTTTTTCGACTGTACAGTGAATGTGGCCTTATGAAACTTTGAAAGGAGTACTTACTCTGCCTTGTTACTTTGACGTGTGCACAAGCCTGCAGCAATTCCAAGTACTGTTATCAATGCAATCGCAACTATTAATACGAAAACTATTTTACTCTTTGTGGACCAACCCCGCTCTAGACGTGGTGGTGCAAATGGCTGTTCCTCCTCATTAATAGGCCGACCAAACGGATGCATTATGAAGCACGAAAAGGAACGCAATAAAATTGATAGCAAAGGCAATTGCTCCCAGTGTCCGTCTGAGCCTCACTGGTACAGGCTCCTATTGTTCATCAACGTTGGCGTGCTTGAGCACCGGCGGTGGAGCTTGCTCAGTCCTAGCTCACGATGAATCCCATGTCGCACAGGATAATGTTACCCCCTCTGCGAGGAAGCACGTTCGATCTATCCTGTCCAATGTCAGAACAGTGCACCAATCTCGCCTCACCCTAAGCTAACATCGTTGGTACTATGGCAAAGTACATCTTAACTTGCACAGTCCGTCCCTAACTAATCTGACTTCTCCTTTAGTGCACTATTCCTCAGCCAAGGGTGCAAATTGTATGTGGTGACTCCAGGCACAGGGGGTCGGTAAACAGTGGCTCTTTAATGGCTTGAATTTCCGTAGGGACCGCTGCATTTAGCACGTCATCATTCTCTGCATCATTTTGGGTCCATGTAAGCTTTGCATCACCAAAAGGGATGAACTGAGGCACTTTCTCACCCTCAGCGTCCCCAATGCCGTCCCTCACCCACTGATCATAGAGTAAGGGTATCCTGCGGCAATGGCTGGAATGAATCCAATTCTTTCGGCCGGCGACTTTCACAGTGGTGCGAGTTGCAAGGAGGACTTGCTAGGGCCCCTTCCACCGGGGCTCCAAGCTCTTCTTCCGCTGGAAATTTCGCAGCAGAATCCAGTCCCCAGGCTGGATGTTGTGACCGCGCCCCTCTGGTATGGGTGGGAGTGACTCACGAATCTGTTGGTGAATAGAACGCAAACTTTCAGTTAACTTGCACAGGTAGTCTGTCAATAAAGGGTACTCAATTTCAGAAAACCTACTTGGGCGCGGGACGCCCCAGACATTTGCTGGGCGTCCAAACACGACCTCGTAGTGGGACAATCCTGTTCTAGAATGCGCTGTTGTTCTTGTTGACAAAAGAGCCAAAGGTAAAGCATCTGGCCACTGTAACCCTGTTGTCTCCTGAATCTTTGCCAATTTCAGTTTGAGAGTGCCATTGTACTTCTCAACCAAATCTGCTGACTGGGGGTGATTTGCAGCATGAAACTTCTGCTTTATGTGCAAACCGTCGCAAACTAACTGGATAACCTTGGCATTAAAGGGATTTTCGTTATCACTCCAGATCAAACGGAACAAGCCGAAGCGAGGAAAGAACTCCTTCAGAAGTACCTTTGCAGTCGCAATGGCTGTATTCTCTTTAGTAGGGTAAGCCTCAACCCATTTACTGAATGCACAAACAACCACCAACACATACTTCAAATTATTGACTCTGTCCATCTCTATGTAGTCCATTTGAAGGACCTCAAAAGGGAAAGTGGGAGGTGCAAAATTGCCAGGTGGTGTAGGGGTACCCTTGCCAGGATTGTGCATTATGCACACCATGCAGTACTTCACTAAATGTGCGGCTGTCTTCCAAATGTTGTCATTCTACCATACGGGGTCTAACAACTTGCAAATACCCTTAGCACTGATATGGGCTGGGCCATGAGCCATCGTGTCTACAGGAAGAACATATGCATCTGGTAACATCCCTCTCTGCTTCCCTGACTTGTCAATCCAACATCCCTCATCGTTCAATTGTGCTGTACTTTCTTGCCACACTGCTAATTCCTCCACTGTAGCCTCACTCTGAATTTCCTTCACATTCTCTAGTGTATCCTCAAACATGGTGACCTCCAGCACCCACCTAGCGGGACCTGCTACAAACATTCTTTTCATCTTAGTTCGGGCTATTTCCTTAGCTGTCTGATCTGCAAAAGCGTTCCCTTTACCCACATAGTCAGTAACTTCACTATTGCCAATTTCTTAGGGAGTGTCAGAGCGGACAGAAGCCTATATATAAGAGGACCATGCTGAATTCTTGTCCCATGGGAAGTAAGGAACCCTCTCTCTGCCCAGAGCCGCCCAAAGTTATGGGCGACTCCAAAAGCGTACTGACTGTCAGTATAAATATTGACAACTAGTCCCTCACTCAATTCACAGGCTTGAATAAGAGCAACGAGCTCTGCAGCTTGGGCCGACTGATAGGGAACTCGTGATGTCTCAACGACGGTACGCAGTGTAGTAATGGCGAACGCAGCAGTTGTAGTGCCATCTGGTAACTTAAAGCAAGAGCCATCTTCATATAGTTCTCCTTAAGGGTCAGATAAGGGAACATCAGTCAGGTCTACCCGTCCTTTCGTCTCTTCTTCCGTCCGAAAGATAGAATCATGTATATCAATCTCTTCATTCTCAGAAGGGAGGGGTAGTAACGTGGCTGGATTCAGAGTGGCACAGTGTTTGATCGTAATGTGCTTCGCAAAGAGCGTTAGCTCATAACCTGTCAGATGTGCACTGGTGAGGTGGTGTGTCCTTGTCTTATTCAAAAGTGTATCCACAGCATGGGGTACCATAACCTTGAGGTCAGTATCCAGTATGAGTCCAGCCGATTGTCTTATTGAGACAGTCACTGCCGCGACCGCTCCTAGACAGCTCGGGAAGGCTCGTGCGACAGGGTCAAGCATAGCTGAGAAATAAGCACACGGTCGTTGCTTAACCCCAAATTTTTGTGTTAAAACAGAAAGCTCACAACCACCCATCTCATAGACATACAATACGAAGCAATTTGCATAGTTAGGGGTACCAAGCACTGGAGCCAAGCAAAGCGCAGTTTTTAATTCCTCAAAAGACAGCTAACACTCAGGCGTCCAAGGCAGGGGTTCAGGCACATCTTTTAGTGTTAACGCAAGCAGGGGCTTAATAAGCAGCGAATAGCCAGGTATCCACTGCCTGCAATAGGGAGTGATACCTATGAAAGCGCGCACATTTTTCTGAGTTTGCGAAATAGGCATTTTAACAATGGTACTGATGCGCTCAGGGATCAATCTCCTACCCTCCTTCGACAGTAGGTGACCTAAGTAGGTGACCTCCGGGGCGTGGCTACGTCGTGCAGCATAATGGTTGCCTTCTGAAGGGGCTCCGCAGACCAGGCGCCATTATCCTAAATATTCCCGTTTTAAATCGAGCTCCACCGGAGCCGCCCGGCTCGAAGCAAAGCTGAAGTAACCTGCACCAACTTTGCAGGTTACCAACACTGAAAGCGACGTGTAGCTCCAGCTACACGACTCGACGGAAGGGACCGGTGCGGCGCACCAACATGGCCACCGAGCTACGCAGCTCGGCTACTCGGCACTCTGGGGCTAATGCAGTGAGGGCGACACCTCTGCAGTCGGCGACAGCGCGGAGGGCGTGGGCGCTGTGTGACCCTGGCTGGTGAGAACACCCAGAGCGGCGTGCACCCCTGCGACCGTGATCATCTGCTTTGCCGTGGGTGTGCGAGCTGAACCACGGCGAGGGGGGAGCGACACTGCCCCAGTGCAACAACCTGGCAGCCCTTATCCGGAGCAGTGGAGTTACGAGCTGGACCATTGAGGGGCCGCCTTGGCCATATCTCTGCACCGGGGAAAGGAGAGATCAAGGCGACGCGCACGACAGCCAGTGCACCCCTATTGCCTGAAGAGCTCCTGTGCGAGAGGCCCTGGGAAAGAGGAACTGGGACACGGCGTGGTGCGGTGAGTGTGGGCCGGAGCGCGGGGCGATGTGAGGCTGTGGGCGCCCCTACTACAGAAGCCTGACCACCGCAATTGCGTGAGGGCAGCCCTGTGGCCGGGGGCATGTGTCTGCCTGTGTTGCGGAAGCCCTCTGGTCGCACAAGACCGCGGATGAGCTGTAGTGCCTCGCTGCACTCCGGAGTGGGTGTGTGGGCCTGGTGGACCCCTTGTTCCTAGTTTGGGCTTCCCCCGCGTGTGCAAGATGCGGGGGCCTGGACGGGGGACGTGGGTGCCGCTTGCCTCGGGCCTATTTAGGAGTGGGGAGACACTGGACACTGGCGTTGTCCCGCTACATACCACCTCTACATTACTCTCTCCCCATGCGAGACCTAACACTGGAATGGGGCCAAAACTGTAGTCTTATTGAGACTAGAGGGAGTGTTTACCATAAAACAAAACAAGTATAATTCGCTGTGTGGGCGGTGTTGAAGCCCCAGTCTGGACCCGTGCTGTCGGCGCCCTGTGCTACTGTCCTGCGCGAGTACAGCTGCGCGAAAATGGGTAAGACAGACCCAAAGCAACCAAAGCTACCATTTGTGAGCAAACGCCTCACCCGAACCAATGATGCTAGCTCTGAGCCGGAGTCATCACATGGCTCCAGAGAACACCTGGAATGTCCAGAAGAAGATATTCGCGCAATTCTGCTGGATGTGCGGTCCAGCATAAAAACAGTGGATAGCAAAATAGATGCTCTCACGTCCAGCCTTGACACTGTTAAAAAAAGAGTAGATGTGCACGAAAACCGCTTAGATATACTAGAAAACAGGTTATCGGACACTCATGATGCGACAGCGGAAGCAAGAACCCATACCATAAATATGGAAAAAGTGTTAGATGTGATTAAAGCAAAGAATGAGGATTTGGATGCGCGCTCAAGGTGCAACAACCTACGCATTATTGGACTGCCGGAATCGACGGCCATTTAAAAAATGGAACCCTATATCAAAAACCTCTTGCGTGAACTGTTTGGTGCAGTTCTCTCTCAAGTTATAATAGTCGAAAGAGCTCATCGCACCCTGGGTCCCAGGCCGGCACCAGGAGCCAAACCACGCCCAATAATCGCGCGCCTCCTGAACTACAGGTACAGAGATGCTATACTTAGGGCCGCAAGAGATCAAAGCCCCATATCCCATCAGGGAAATACCCTGTCCTTTTTCCCTGACTACACACCTATGGTGCAGGTGGCCCGTAGGGAATTTCTGCCGGTGAAACGAATCCTGCAGACGGTCTCCATAGAATACGCTATGTTATATCCAGCAAATCTTAAAATCACGTACGATGGGAAACCACAGTTCTTCACGGACGCTAAATCAGCACTCAAGTATGCTAAACATATAGGAATTAGGAAATCGCCCTCGTCGCAGCAACTTGCTGCAGAACCACATTTAAGTGACAATGCCTGAAATGTAGTAAACCTGTTATACCGTTGTGCGCTGCACCGATCGTTGACATGCTAGTAATCACGTTATAGTACAGTTCCCAGCATAATTTCACTGTAGTTGGACTGCATAAGGTTCCTTTGCTTCTGTGAGGATGGGCGGTTCTATCCATGGGTGGAGTTCTATCACTAGACAACGCCTGGTCACCCTGCCGTCAGGCAGGTTAAAGCAGACGTCCCGTGCCCCCGAGGGAGATCTCCCATGGGGTGTTGTTTTGTTCCAGGGTTCAGTTGTGGGTGGGAGGGAGGGTATGCATCACAACCTTATTGGGAGGTTGCTGTGGGTGTGGGGTGGGAAGGGGGGAGCGCAAAGTATTCAGGCTCATGGAGCTACTCAGTTATTCAGCATGCACAGGAAGAACACTGTTGTTTGAATTTATATTATGGTTTGTACAGACTTTTACTTTTAAGGGAACATGATGCTAGGGAGCGCTGCTTGCTAGAAAACCTCCTGATGGTCTATTGCACATCTACTTTACGGGTACACAATACATACATGTTGTATATTGGAAATGACTGAAACTAAATTTCTCACGTGGAATATACGTGGGCTAAACGATTTTAAGAAGGCTCGGCGGGTACACTCATATCTGAGCAGACATCGCATAGATGTGTGCTTCCTTCAAGAAACCCATTTGAGCAGAGGCTCTGACTCCAGGCTAAAGAGTAGCTATTGGGGGGAAACATACTCAGCACCCTACTCCAACTACGCTAGAGGAGTCGCAATACTGATCAAACGGGGCCTGGGTTGGTCAACCACACAGGTACACATAGACCCTGAGGGCAGATACATCATTCTTACAGGCACTCTGATGACTACAAAAATAACGATGGTAGCAAATTACGGCACGAACGTGGATGACCCACAATTTTTCCTTACTGTGTGGGCCAGAGTGACAACAATAGGCGGTGACACAATTATATGGGGAGGGGACTTTAATGCTACCCTCAACAACAACTGGGACAGGGAAGGAGCTACTCGTAACACACATCACAAGGCTACAACTCAATTGAACACTATTATCCTTGAACATGATCTGACGGACATATGGCGTAGTAGAAATCCAGCCAAAAGGGAGGGCACCTGCATCACCTCTTACCACAATGCATGGTCAAGAATAGACTACTGGTTGATTACATGGGATGTAGCGTCATGGACCATAGACACATTCCACCTTGCCCGTACACTATCCGACCACGCCCCAGTGCTATTACACTGGAAGATACCAAAAACTGTGCCCCGTGCATTCAGTTGGCGATTGCCGCCCCATGCACTCCAAGATGCTGCATTCAGGGAAGAAATTAGGATCGATATCACGCAATATTTTTCCACTAACGAAGGTTCAGTAGACTCCGCCACGACCCTGTGGGAGGCTTTTAAGGTTGTGATAAGGGGAGCTTGCATATCTAAACAATCAGGGGTGCTAAAGTCAATCCGTACTACCATAGTAAGTCTGGAGCGGGAGATTAAGGTCGCAGAACAACTGTTCTTTCAATCAGGGGAATCAGAACACCTGGCCACCATCAGGGGAAAGATCCCAGCGCCTTGAGACCCTCGCGGGTATGTAGTGCACTTTATAAGTGACATGATTGATTGATTGATTGATTGATTGATCACAGAATTCGAAGAGGAGGAAGACAGGGAAGCTAGCTTTCTGGGGGCTCACACACGGGGCGAAGTTATGGCGAAGGTGACCCACCTGGCAAAACGCTTGGCAATGCACTACGACACCGTACTCCCCCCCCCGTTTATAGCGGAGCTTCTCGATGAGGATGAAAATCCCATCCGAGGCCAAGAGGACACACATAACTTTCTCGCGAAATACTATACCTCCTTATACACAGCAACGCAGGAAGTCCCACACCCAGACCTTGGAGAATACTTAGACTCTATTGAGCTGCTGTGGCTGAGTAACTCACACAGAGAATACCTAGACGTGCCATTCTCAATAGAAGACATCACACAAGTTATAAGTAGCCTGCCGGGTGAGAAAGCACCGGGCCTTGATGGCCTAACAACTACTTTTTATAAGACCTATGCGGAGACACTGGCACCTAGGCTGCTGGATGTGTACCAAGAGTCGCTTGAGAAGGGGATCCTTCCGCCCACCATGCGCAAAGCGGCTATTATTGCTCTTTTAAATCCGGACAAGGCCGTCAACCTATGTGAATCGTACAGACCGCTGTCGCTAATCAATGTAGATGTGAAGATTCTAGCTAAGCTTATAGTTAATAGACTTAAGCCATTGCTGCCGATCATAGCTAGACCGGACCAATCAGGATTCATCCCGGGCAGATCAACAGCCCACAACCTGCGTACTTTTTTTGCCACGCTCCACCAGATAGACCCGCAATTGCCCTCTGCTGCGGTTTTCCTGGATGCCACAAAGGCATTTGACTCTCTGGAATGGCTTTTTCTGTTTACTATCCTGCCCAGATTAGGCTTCAGCCCCAATTTTGTTAAATTAATCAGTCTGCTGTGCACTAAGCCCACAGCCATGCTGCAAGTACATAATCTCATCTCAGAACAATTCTATATAACGTGCGGCACTAGACAGGGCTGCCCACTCTCACCACTGCTTTTTGCGGTGGCTATAGAACCCCTGATGGCTAGGATTCGTCAGCACCATGGCACGCGAGGCCTGGGATTCACAGATAGGAACCTCATCATATCAATGTATGCAGATGACATAACACTATATATCCGTAGACCAGACTAAAATCTTCATCCTGTTTTGAGAGAGGTCCTCCACTTCGGAGGATGTCGGGCATACAGATTAATTGGTCTAAGTCCTCTATTCTGCCTTTGAAAAGTGCCCCACTGGACACTAACATAGAGTTCCCGCTTAAGTGGGCGGACGGAGCGGTCAAATACCTGGGGTTGTGGCTGAGTAGAAATATACAAGAAATTTGGCAGTTGAACTTCGGCAAATTGATAGATTGGTTAGAGGGCAAATCTAAATTCTGGGCGGCTCTGCCTCTGACACTTGCTGGCAGAATTGCTATTACCAAAATGATTATCCTTCCCAAATGTTTATATTTATTCGTCAATATTCCCATTCCCTTAACTAAGGCCTTTTTTCATACTCTGAAATCATCCGTAATTGCCATGGTCTGGGCAGGTAAACAACCTAGAGTAAGTTGGGAATTACTAACACGCCCGCTGTCGGGGGGGGGGGGCGGATTGGGCGCCCCCGACTTCGAACTTTACGCGCTGTGTGCACAGGCCCAATTCCTTCATTTTTGGATATACCACATCCCATTTCAGCCGCATGTGGCGATTGAAACGGATATAGCGGACCCTACCCCCTTACAGGTAGCCATCTATAAACCATATCATAGAACAGTAAATGAAATCAACACAGTTGAGACCCTCAGATGGGCCTGGGAGGGACTAAGGAAAAGAGTGGGAACGCCATCGCTATACGCGCCATCCACTCCGATTGCACACCACCCTCACTTCCCTTTCCTTAATGATAAGGGCTCTATATCAAGGGCGCGAGACCTGGGCGTCGCCACAAATGGGGATCTTTACCCACAGGATACCTTTCTAGAACAGCCACAGCCACCAGAGGACGCTCCGGTGCCGCTTCTCAACTTATTTCTGTACTTTCAGCTCCGGGCTGCCTGTAAGACACTAAACCTAGCCTTTCCGGCCCCCCCGGAGGTGATGAAGCCACTGGAGCACCTTTTAGCCACACCCTCACCGCATAGATTGATCACCAGACTATACAACCTAACGCAGACGAATACCCCCTGGGTCGCTCCCAAGGCATTAATGCAATGGAGGGTAGACCTGGAAGAGATACCCACAGACGAACAGTGGCTGTTCTGCTGTACACAGCTGAGATACCTATCCCCAAACTATAAGCTACGCCTGATCCATTTTAAATTTATACACAGGTTATATCGCACTCCTCTTCAATTATACAAACTGGGGCTGCGTCCAGATTCGCGTTGCTGGAAGTGTAAACAAGAAGCAGCTGCGTTCTTGCATGTTGCATGGAGCTGCCATGTCATTGCTGAATTTTGGAGTAAGGTATATGACACTATCCGTGAGGTTACAAATGTGTCGTTGGAGTCTAGTCCGCTGGTGGCCCTGCTGGGTTATGTGGGGGATATCCTACCAAAGAAGAGACTTTTAGTGGCCATGATGTTACTACTTGAGAAACGCAGAATAGCCATAAGATGGGGTGCCCCTGGGGCCCCCCGGGTAGCTGAGTGGGTGCGAGATGTGGCTTACTGTCAGGAGCAGCTGGCGGCATTCTGGGACCTGATGCCAACGGCATCTCGCCCGAGGGATATCTGGGAACCATTTGTTATCTGGCTGAGGGGCAGAAATGCAGACCTCCCGGACACTCCTGGACCGGACTAGGTGCCCCCCCCCCGATCCATGCTGCTTTAATGACCCCTGTATGACTTTTCGGTCTGTGGGTGTGATACTCGCACTCGGATACTGGCCGGGGTTGGGTTTGAGGTCGGAGACACGAAGTGCACTATTTCCTCCTCTTACAATGTTGTCTTGGAATCTAGATGTACCCAAAACCCATAGCTGATACTACCATTTCACAGTCTGTAATATGCGATAGGCAATTTAATGTGATGTATGGAAGTACCCGTCATGCTGGGGGAGAAATAATCGGTAAAAAAGCAATGTACCGGATCATTCTTTGATGTTGAAATTTAATTTTATTACAATAATATTATTTGCAATCAAACTGTACAATAACCAAAAGTGTGTGCAAGTATGTTATATTTATGCCTGGAAAAAAACAATAAAAAAATATTAAAAAAATAAAAAAAGTAGGTGACCTCCTGTCGACAATACTGAAATTTGGAAAGGGATACTTTATGGCCATGTTGAGCTAAATGTAGCAACAATTTAACGGTACTGTCTCTGCAACCTTGTTCTGTATCCGAGGCGATGAGTAAGTCATCGACATTACCTGTAGGGAGCGACAAGGAATCCAGCTGACTTTTCAATGCCTGACTGTAGATGCTCAGACTCTCTGTATAGCCTTGAGGAGCTCGACAGAGTCTAAAGCTTCTACGAGCTAGGGTGAACCTGAACACATATCTGCTATCAGGATGAGTGGGAATACTGAAGAATGCATGTTTCAAGTCAATGACAGAAAAGAATTTAGCAGAAGAAGGAATCATTGTCAAGAGAGTCGTAATGTGAGGGACCGCTGGAAACTGGGGGATCACTATTTTGTTAACTGCACGCAAGCCAATCACAAAGCGATTAACATCTGCATGATCATCAGAGGAATCCGAAGGTGTCTATTTGAGAAGGGGAAGAATAGGGCTATTACAAACGTTAACAGTCGTCTCCTCAACCACTCCTTTCTCAATCAAATCCTGCACAATTTTCATCAGAGCTCGCTCACCTGCCTGCGATATTTCATACTGAGGGATACAGGGCAAAATAGCACCTTCCTTGACATGTATCGAAACCGGCGATATCTGCAACAAACCCACATCTGTGTCGCCCGTTGCCCGCAGTGTGGGTGGCACATCCTTAAATTCAACAGGGAGGGGCGCATCTTTGGATAGACACTGCTTAGCGCACACTACATCAGGACCCATTGTTATATAGACACCTGCTGGGGAGCAATAAATCGTAGCATGCAATTTCTTCAACAAGTTCAGACCCATCAAATTCTCTCCACAATTGGACGTCAACAAGAATGGCGAATCCACAGTGAAAGGACCAATATTCAGCGCAAGGGGTTTTGAAATGGGGCTCACAACCGGTATACCGTAAAAAACCTAACGAAACATGATTATGGCCAGACAGAACCGCCCCCGGGACCAAGGAACGAGAAATAGAACTGTTCATTGCACCTGTATCCACCAAAAACTCCTGAGCCGAACCATGCACATCCGCACTAACATACAGACCTCGTTGATCTACAGGTATCGAAACTGGTCCCTCACTCTGTCCCTGGCTGCCCTAGCTATAAGACACCCCTGTCACCTCATCTGTATCATAATCTTCATGATAATTCTGTCCACCCCAAGCGTCATCGAAATAGTTCTGATCTGAGCGACCCTGCGAGGTCACAGCATTCTGAGCCCTGTCTTGGCCACCAGCTCCATGACCCCGTCCATGAGAACCTCGTCCTCTAGGAGCCGCTACCTTCTACAACAGCACCGGACACTCGCTATGCCAGTGTCCCTCCTCTTTACAGTACGCACACGGATTCACCCCTAATGGTATTTGCTGGCCTGCTAGTGCGTGAAAGCTGTCGGGCCGAACCACCACGTCCTCTACCATTTCCCCTAGAAGCTTGCTGCAACAACACCTTTGTCTTCAAATCCTTGTGCTTCTTCTCTGACCTCTCCTTATCCTCATTTTCCCTATGCTCATAGTACTGGGCCATATTCAAGATAACAGAAGGGGAGGAGGTGGACCAGGTGCTTTCGGAAGCCTGCAATCGGGTCGCAATTTCAGGAAGCAAATTGGAAACAAATCTGTTAACAAACAGTCGGACACCACCTTCGAACGACAAATCCTGTCCACTATAATCTAGAAACACACCTTCAAACCGAAAAAGTCAGACACACTCTCATCTTTCTTCTGATGACAATCCGATAACTCGTCCCAATCAACTTTTCTCAGAGGAATAAGAGAATGCATATACGTAATGATATGGCTGGGCAAAGCAAGTATCTCCGCTGTAGGCTTATCACCTGGCTTCCGTTCCTTATCCCATGCTTTAATTTGATCCCACATACCACCCAATTCCGCAACGTGATCCTGGGTGAGTTCTTGTCTCCAAATATCGACCGGAACTAGTAAACCAAAAAACATTTCAATATCCGCAAGCGTCATTACTGTTGAAGAGGTTCCTTCAGTCAATTCCTTATAATAAGCGGTAGGATTTTTCCTAGGGTCAGGTAACTGAGTCTTAAGGGACAAAATTTCACTCCTTTTCCACGGAGTATAAACCCATTGTTCTTGGAAACTGGTCTCTACCCTTGGCCTAGGAACATGATCAGGCTGATCCCTTAGCTCTGGTGTCTCTGGATGGTAGATAGGATGAACCTCCCGCATCGGAAACTGAGATACTGGGGTGGGGCTCTTCTCAAGCAGCCTTCCCCGATAAGCAACCAACTTCGCAACATTACCAAAGACATGAGCCGGCTCCATATCAGTAACATACACATGATCCCTAATATCGTATATGATCTGCGGTGCTGCATCCTCGAAACACTGCTCCCAAAGACTGATCAAAGTAGCCGACATATGCCTAAGGGCGTGCTGCTGTACAAAAGGCTCATACTCTTTCATCACACTCCACTCATCTTCCACACTATAAATGGGGTTTCGGGCCCAAAGCGCAGCCTGATTAGCCACCACCTTTTTCTCTTCATCTCCCATATCAGATCAGACTAATATCCGCCCCATACGCTCCTTAAATTTCGTCCAGTCTCTATCCTCAAATCCACGTACTGGTGTCCCACTACTCTGCAATGTCGGGGAATGGAAGAACACAGTGAGAGTAACGGCAGAGGCAGTAGGCACTAACGTCACTGCTCGCGGGTGTAAGAGCTGGCGAAAGAGATGCCGAAGCAATAGACGTTGCAGGAGTACTAACAGTCATAGTTGCCACAGATGGTGAGGACAAAGAAAGGACAGGAGGTGCCGTAGCCAAGGCAGTCTGATCAACAGTAGCAGAAGCAGAAACAGCGGAGACAGAAGAACCGGGTGGCTGGGCATGTAAAGGGAGAGCAGGATATATCCTCTGCGGGGCATACGGAGGTGGAGGTCGAGTATCTAACAATTGTTCCACAAACGTATCATTTTCTTCTTGGGCCACATAAGATTTATCAATCTGTAATCGTAATCTCCTATCTTCACATTCAATCCCTATCTCTTGCTTTTCGCTATCATGCGCTACAGCTTTCTGAGTCAATGATTGCATTCTCCCCTTCTGGGCCTCTTTCTCTGCTTTCATTCGCCTCTGTTTAATCTCCTTTTGCCATGTTCTTAGGGAATCAAACATAGACTGCCTTCTTCTTCTTGCAAACAACTTCTCCTGTAAAAAGGCAATTTTTGTTAATCAAATTGCCCGTCAACGGCCACTGCAACTGGGCATTGTCGCTCGTATATTTGTGCCATAGCGTACTAAACATAATAGGGCCAAGGCCATGCTTCACATACATATCAAAATTCGGAGTGCCTTCCAGAGGCGCTGGCTGACTTTCTTCCAGTCGAGCATCAGCAGAACAACAACGACAACAGGAAACCAAAAGCTGGCTGAACCCAGGCATTTTCAAAAGTAAGCCAAATTTGTTATGTTGCCTGGCAAAGTGTTCACAAACACTTTGCATCCAAATCGGTCCTCAGACCATGCCAAAGACAAACCAAAATAGTACCACATCCACAAAGAACCAAAACAAACTCACCTGGCGCACACAGGTCAAACAAATTCATTCTCCACTGCTGACTTTTCGGACCAAACGGTCAGATCCAAGGGTTTTGCCGTTCAGTACCCCAGTCGGGATGACCGCTGGGCGAGGCACCGACCGGTCAGACAGACGGGGCAGCTGCGAGTTCAGGAACTCTCTTGTGCAGGGATGCCTGGTCCGCCCGTCCGACCCGACGATGGCTCCGACCTCACCCGTCCGTGGGCAAGGATGGGCCAACCGATGGAGTCCCTGTTCGGGTGCCAACTGAAGGAAGTGACCTGATTAGGGCCATCCGGGTCACTCACGGCCACCTCTCAGCCTTCCAAACAAATGAAGAGTCGGTCAGACAGTAGAGAATACAAACCAAGTATATTTATTCAGGTACACTTGAGCGGAGTCCAGTCTGACCAGCCTCCTGGGATTGCTGCAGAGGGACTGACTTCAGCAAACGTGGTGATACATTATGTACAATTCAGAACCAATGAAGACACGCCCTGACTGGAAATTTCCAGTTGGAGACAGCTAGACAAAAAAGGTACAGAAGGATGAGTTTTGATCCTGAGACCGAGCACACGCTATCTTAATGCCAAGGTCATTCTGCCCGTGCCCGTTGCTCTAAAGGTGGGAGCAGGCCTCTATCTAGTGGGAAAGGTATGCGCTAATAAGAACAGTGTATTCATTAGTACAGCAAGGCCCAACCTTGGAGAAACAAAAACTACCACAGCTGATCTCAGCAGAGACAAGAAGAAATTAGTTCGATCATGGCCTAAAATGGCGGCTAAACTTATTTTTCCAACACTAAAGCATTTTTTCTAGCACACAACAACATTTAAATGACTGTAAACAAACCGTGCAAAAATTTCAGAATATACCAGTATTAGAAATCCACAAATGAAGCACATTGTTTTGTAATTCTGAAGTGTGCTGGAAGCAAATATTTTAATACGACAAAAGAAATCAATACACTAGGGTCAGGGGTCTCCTACCTTTTCTGTAATAAGAGCTACTTATGTTGATTAGAACTAATCAGGAGGTACTAACATTTATAGTGTTGTAATATTGACTACATCAGACAAGATTACATTAGTGGCCACCATATGCAAAGTCACTACCGGCAATAACCTCAGTGCTTCAGGCAATGTTTCAAGCAGTAATTTATGAAAGCCTTTGTCAATATGGAATGCCTCTACATGGGTAATACATAAAAGCTATAACTGAAATGCCTCTGTAAAAGATCTCCCCAATGCCACATTATTTATCACTCAAATATCCGCTTTAAATATATTTTGGAAATTCAGCCATTTTTCTCTAAATATCAGCTTATGAGTTCTGAAAATAAAAACATTTTTGTCTCAGCCATACACTCCAGATTTTAGCATACGTATATTAATTCAACCAAGTAAAAGCTTCTGATTTAGTAGTCTAGGTTGCACACAGGAGAGCTACTTACAGGTACCTAGAGAGCTACCAGTAGCTCACGAGCTACTCTGAGAAGCCTGCACTAGGTGATGCCTTTTCCACACATTATCATTTGTGTGCTGTATAGTTTATCAGTAAAACTTTATGTCTATGCAAATGTAATGGTCATTTAAATTGAAAATATGTTGTCTGTAATGGTAGTGCACTACCACACCATGCATAATCCACTCTAAATTACTCTGCTCTATGACACTCTACTCCACTCTATGCATCTCCACTTTACAACACTCTATGCCACTCCACTCTAAATGACTCCACTCTATGACACTCCACTCTATGACACTCTACTCCACTGTATGCCACTCTATGCACCTCCACTCTACAACACTTTATGCCACTCCACTCTATGCCACTCCACTCTACGCCACTCCACTCTACGCCACTCCACTCTACGCCACTCCACTCTATGACACTCTACTCCACCATACGATACTTTACTCCACGCCACTTTACGCCACTCTATGCCACTCCACTTTCTGATACTTTATGCCACTTCACTCTAGGCTTCTCTACCCCGCTATAAAACACTCCACTCTTTGCCACTCTAGTAGAATGGCAAAGTGGAGTGGCATGCAGACTTGTCTTGATACTCTATGTCACTTCATTCTACTACACTTTACACCACTTTACTCCACTCTACGACACTCCACGCTATGCCATTCTATGACACTTTACTCCACTCTCCTCCACTCTGAGGCTTTATTCAACTCTATGCCCCTCCATTCTACGCGTCTCCATTCTATGTCACTCCACTCTATGAAGTTTTACTCTACTCCATGACGCTCCACTCTACAACACTGTACTGCACTCTATGCCACTCTAAGACACTCTACACCCACTTAACTCTAGGCCACTCTACTTCTCTCTTAGCCACTCCACACTATGACACTCCACTCTATGACACACCACTTTACAACACTTTATGCAGCTCAATCCCACTCTACTCCACTTTCTGACTCTTTACTCCTCTCTACATTATGCCACTCCACTTTATGGCACTTTATTCGACTCTGTGCCCCTCCACTTTGTTCCCCTCCGCCCAATGTCCCTCCTCCCTACGACACTCCACTCTACAACTCTCCAATCTATGACTCTCTCCTCCACTCTACCCCCTCAACTCCACAACACTCCACTCTACGACACTCTGTTCCACTCTACGACACTTTACTACACTCCACAAGATGCTCCTTCACGCTACTCCCCTCCAGTCTAAGCCCCTCCTTGCCCCTCCAGTCTACAACTCTCCACTTAAGGACACTCCATGCCACTGTTCAGCACTCCACAACACTTTACGCTAGGCCAGTCTACCTCACTCTGCACCACTCTGTTAACGCCACTCTACTCTACTCCACCCTACGGTACTCAACTCTATGACCCTCCACTCTATGTTCCTCCACTCTACGACACTCAACAACACTCCACTCTATGACACTCCACAACACTCAAATATACACCACTTTATGCCACTCTACAACACTCCACAACACTCAGCGCCACTCTACTCCACTCTATGCCCCTCTGCGCCACTGTATGCCCCTCTGCTCCACTCTATTTATTCCACTCTACGCCACTCCACTCTACGCCACTCCACTCTGACACTCCACTCCATGACACTCCACTCCACGATACTCCACTCCACGATACTCCGCTCTAAGATACTCCACGATACTCCTTCTCTAAGATTCTCCACTCTATGCCCCTCCACTCTACGACCCTCCACTCTGCAACACTCCACAACACTCTACGTCACTCCACTCTCTGCCACTCTACGTCACTTTAGTGCACTCTACAACACTCTACGACACTTTACTCAACTTTACACTATGCCCCTCCATTCTACTCCCCTCTATGCCACTCTATTTTATGACACTCTACTCCACGACACTCCACTCTATCCCACTCCACTCTATGACACTCCACAGTACGACACTTTACTCCACTCTCTGCTATACCACTTCACTCGACTCCACTCTACGCCACTCCACTCTATGCAAGGACACTCTGCAACACTATAAGCCCCTCCACTCTACGACATCCCATAACACTCAACAACACTCCACTCTACAACACTCTGCGCCACTCTATGCCACTCTGCTCCACTTTACGGCACTCTATTTATTCCACTCTATGCCACTCCACTCTATGCCACTCCACTCTACGCCACTCCACTCTACGCCACTCCACGACACTCCACTCTACGACACTCCACTCTACCACACTCCACTCTACCACACTCCACTCTACCACACTCCACTCTACCACACTCCACTCTGACAGTCCACTCTATGACAGTCCACTCTATGACAGTCCACTCTATGACAGTCCACTCTATGACAGTCCACTCTATGACACTCCACTCTATGACACTCCACGATACTCCACTCCACGATACTCCACTCCACGATACTCCACTCCACGATACTCCACTCCACGATACTCCACTGTAAGATACTCCGCTCTACGACCATCCCCTCTACGCCACTCCACTCTATGCCACTCCACTCTACCACACTCCACTCTATGACACTCCACTCTATGCCACTCCACTCTACCACACTCCACTCTATGACACTCCACTCTACGACACTCCACTCTACCACACTCCACTCTATGACACTCCACGACACTCCACTCTATGACACTCCACTCCACCACACTCCACTCTGTGACACTCCACTCTATGACACTCCACGACACACCACACTCCACTCTATGACACTCCACTCTGACACTCCACTCAATGACACACCACACTCCACTCTATGACACTCCACTCTATGACACTCCACTCTATGACACTCCACTCTATGACACTCCATTCTACCACACTCCACTCAATGACACTCCACTCTATGACACTCCATTCTACCACACTCCACTCTATGACACTCCACTCTATGACACTCCACTCTGACACTCCACTCTGACACTCCACTCTGACACTCCACTCTGACACTCCACTCTGACACTCCACTCTGACACTCCACTCTATGACACTCCACTCTATGACACTCCACTCTATGACACTCCACTCTATGACACTCCACTCTATGACACTCCACTCTATAACACTCCACTCTATAACACTCCACTCTATAACACTCCACTCTATAACACTTCACTCCACGATACTCCACTCTAAGATACTCCACTGTAAGATACTCCGCTCTATGACCATCCCCTCTACGCCACTCCACTCTATGCCACTCTACTCTATGCCACTCTATTTTATGACACTCTACTTCACCACACTCTACTCTATCCCACTCCACTCTATGAGACTACAGTCTACGACACTTTACTCCACTTTGCTGTGCCACTTCACTCTACTCCACTCTAAGCTACTCCACTCTATTCAAGGACACTCTGCAACACTCTAAGCCCCTCCACTCTACGACATTCCACTCCACGACACTCGACTCTATTCTACACAACCCTACCCTACTCTACTCCACTCTACCTAGACACTCTACGACCCTCCACTCTATGCCACAACACTCTACGCCATGACACTCCACGCCACTCCATAACACTAAGTATAGTACAAGGTAAGAAGTAGGTGATGTATTCTATAGTATGGTATGCTATAGTAGGCTAAGAGCCCCTCTATAGTTTGGTATGCCAAGAGTCCCTCTAGGTTCTAGTCAGCTCCATACCTTGAGAATGAGAGAGGTGAGAATCTCTTTCCGGGTCTCGAACTCTAACACCCCGCGAAGGGAGTCAGAACACTGGAAGCTGGATTCTCTGCGAGCAGGGATGACAGCGTCTGGTCAGTGCGTCAGGCCGGGACACGGGCTCCTCGAAAGTCGAGGTCTCCTCCTTACTTGCCGTAGCAAGGGAAGGTATATTTATACCTGGTAGGTGGCTAGGAATGTTAGCATTGACGTAAAGTCGGGAAGAGGAAGACGTCAGGAATGAACCCTTAGGGAATAGCGGTTCATGCCTAATAAATGAGTTCTTGGAGAAATCAATAATCCTGGGCTAGGGAAACTCCCAACAGCTTAAGGGTCTGGTTTCTAAGAACTCGTTGTGAAGTTGGGGTGGACAGATGTAGGTGACCATGCCTGTATTTGGATAGCATGGCTAATGCCTAAATAAGGGCTGGGATCTTATGCCTATATAAGGGCAATGCGAATTGTGCCTATATAAGGACATGTATCAGGAAAACCTATATATGGACACCTAAAGCAGAATACAACACCCACTCCACTTTCGAATGAACGATTGTACTAAATGCTAAACATTAAATGCTAAACATTAAATTGAGTACCACATGTTGCTAAAAACATTTCTAAAAGCATACTAAAAGAAGTTTAAAAAACTTTTGCTAAACATGAAATGCAATAGGTACTGTACATTTTAAAGCAGTTTTCATTCTAAGCATACATCAGAAATAAATGCAACACGAATGAAAATAGAAATATACACATATGATGAATTGGTTGACAATTATTCAAGAACCAAAGACATTTCATAACATGGTACTAAATGAAATAGTTGTAAAAGGTGACAATGTGTCCCTGGAAGTATTCAAAGAAGTCCGTTCTATATGAATAGTTCTACTTTAAGCAGAGTGAATTGAATTGCCATGTATTTTCAAATTTAGAAGAAAGAGTCAATTTTTAGGAAGAGTTCCAAGTTTTGTTCTGTTTTGAAAATATGGAGGCCAAATTCATAGCTTCCCCGGTACACTGAGCCGAATCAAAGTCAGTGTAAGGGTCTGGTGAAAACATGAAATCATCTATTCCTGTAGACAAAAGATCGTCTACCGATGTCGGTGACAGTTGGAATGCCCCGTTTAAAAGGTTAACTGCACAGAGATGTGAAGCATCGCCTCCAGCATAGGATGCTGCAGCAATGTTCTCGTCCGTTGTTACCTGTGTGCCTGTTGATCCATCTCGTACCTCAGCAGCAGCAGCAGGAAGCGTCTGTGAGATCTCAACGAATGCCGTCATCAGAATTGGTAGCCTCTGGGGACAACACAGAGCATGGGCCGTTATCGGGTCCACCAGAGTATCGATATCCGTTGGCATGACTGATGGGAGTGTTAGACAAATGTCTAGCACGCATTCTTCACCGCAAAGCAGGCAGCGTAGAACAGGTAAGATGCAATCTTGCCAGATTGGTCTAAATGACAGAAATCAGGTTGTATTAAGTTCCCGTAGACGAGGTATGCCCAAAAGTTGCACTATGCGCTCACGGCACTTCCGTTCTAGGAGAGCTTTCTCCAAGTTGCTGGGAGTGATGCCGGTGGATAGGCTTGCCATAGTGTAGTAGTAGGAATAAAAATAGGATTCCTGCAACAAGTGCTAGAATTAATGGCACACCACCAAACACCGAATGCACGAAGTTTGGAATGATTCCGAGGACCGCCTGAAAAGGTGTTAACAGTCCTGAACATATGGTCATAAATACATGTACAATTCCGCTCGTATCAGACATGTTTAAGATACGTCACATCATTTCTACGAAATGTATAGGGCAGTTTGTACTTATTATAGCCTGAATCTCAGCCGAAGTACTTGCAATTTGTAGATCATAGGTTTCTTTGGCCGAGGTCAAAGGCACGGTTTGTCTTAAAAGCATGGCTTTCATTCTGCTTAAAGTATCAAATTGTATAAAAGAAACATTCAATGAAGGCCATAAAGGCGACTCCCTGACTGTGTCTATTTGGGGGAACATTACTTGCATACAGCAAGTAACCCTGGAGCCAACCGTTACCAGATATGGGATTCCTGGCAGCATGCCACAGCAACTCTGATCATTCAACATGAGGTAACTCCCATTAGAAAGTTGGCCAAACGTTGGATTAATCACAGCAGCTGGTGTACCCTGCAGGTGGCAGGACAGGTTTGCCACAGAACCGTTACAAGCCCCGTGTAAACTAATATCCCGACAAATGAGTGAACCGCTCAGTGCATTTTCACAGTGTGTACCGCTTAGAAACACATCACGCCCCCCACTCCAACATCTGTAATCGTAAGGTAAATCCCAGGATGTCTTAATGTATTCTTTACCCAACCTTTCATATTTGCCTGTTTGGATTTGTTTGAGGCAATACTGAAAATGAAAAGTAGTGACAGGCAGAGTTATTTTGCCATGTATTAGCCATTCTGTAGCTGGTTTTTCTGCTACCGTAAATGGTAATTTTTCCAGTTTTTCAATGCTCAGCACTGTATACTTCGCTCCCCTTTGTGCCAGTTCCATCTGTTTATCATTGAGATTGTATTCAGAAAACAGAGACAACGTGTTGATAAAACGCCAAGGCACATAGCCTGCACGCAGTGATTGCAGCGTCCAGCCTAATAACATAATAGAACGTAACTGAGATTGGCCTTGTTCCAGTATGTCTATAGCATAGGATACAATGTTGCCCAGTGAATATATTCTGGATGACAAAGTTGTTAACCCATTGTTGACCACAGTGAGAGATTTCTCTAAGTTAATACGATCAAGTTCACGTATTCTTTCTGCGGCCTCTACCTGTGAAACCTTCCATAATTCATTATAAGCAGCATAGATGCCGGCATATATGAAACGTTTTTGACGCAGTTTTCTTGGTCCTAGCAAGAAATCCCTAAGGTCTGCGTCTTCTTTAAGTAAAGATAAGTGTTGTTTCACATCCTCTAGTGTAGATTTTTGTAACCATTCGAGGCACAATTTTCCTACACTGTATGTTGTTACTACCCCTGTATGCTGTCGTTGAACATAACGTGGGTCTGGCCTATTGATAGTAAAGCCCTGCATTCTATTCAGGAATCTTCCTTGACAGATGTTTGTGTCTGTGGGCCAGAGCAACCATTTTTTCCAATCAGGATCTGATCTGTTGTTTTGTAGTATTGTGTCTACTGTCACCGCTCCCTGTGTAGTGCTATTACTTGCAGGTGTTGGTACAGAAGGTGTGTTCATGTCTTTGATCTTGGCTAATCCAAGGCAAGACGTTTGTTGGACAGTGCCATTCAAAAACATTATTTGCTGTGGGATGATACAGGCTCTAAACAAAGCTTCTATCCCCTGCACTTGCCATTCTTTTGAACCCCAGACAGATTTTGTGTCGATTGTGTCTTTCCAAAAGTCAAACCCTTGTCTAGACAGGTGGGCAATAAAGGCTGCAGAATAAATCTGTTTTGTATTAGTTAACATAGTTTTCTGTCCTGTTATATTTACATTTTTATAGTAAAAACTTTCTGGATCAGATGTATTGTATCCTGAAAAATATGGAAACTTATTTGCAAATGTTTTTGAACTACCCTTTGGTGGTGTAGGACAATGTTCCCATTGGTTAAACATAAACACATTTCTAGGTGTTGCAGATTTATGCAAGAAATGATGACCATAGTGGTTATAACAATAAAGCTGTTCGTAGTCTGATGAACCCTCTAAGTTTTCATTGTTTGAGAACGCAGCAGACCTTTCAAGATCAGACATCATGTTATTAACAGTCTCAATGTCCCAATCATCAGAATAGGTACTAGAGGTAATAAAGTCACTTAATGAAATTTTAAATAAGTGTGGAATCTTCAAAAGTTCCGACGGGCCGAATATATCATAATCGGTTTTGTCCCAAACTATACCATCTTGTATAGGAACGGCTGTGATGTTCACTGCTGACAAGTCTCTTGCTTCACGATGGGATGATTTGTGTGGTTTTAAAAGTAAGTTCAACATTTTTACTTTCAGTGTCCAATCGAATGTATCTGCCATTCACAAGCATGCTGAGAGTTATTACCAAAGCTAGCCAAAGCAGAAAGAAAAATATTCCAGAAATAATGCATAGTTCAATCCATGGTGAAACCAGATAAGTCTCTTTCAGAAAATGAAAAAAAGTCTTGTACTTGTTCTTTGAAAGTTTTTTGGGCTGGCGTCGTTTCAGACTCACTTGGATCCTCAGAAAACGTATCAAAGTTAATGAAATAGCCAGAAGCAGTTTGGTCAATTGTTGTAATTGCATCAGGATTCGTTGAAATCGCTGGAACCAGTTGATCACGTGTTACATTGGTGTAGACAGGTGTGTCTTGACGAACTGTTACTTGAGTTTCAAGAGGGATGAGTTCCATAGCATTGTTGCTTAGTCCTTCATTTCTTACTGCTGAATTCTCGATGGTGATGAGTCTTTCAGTCTGAACCTCTTGGATAGTAGCGAGAGGAGTGCGTCTGCTACTAGGTCGGAGTCCACGAGGCCTACTATTTAGTATTGGCAACATAGTGTGGTTTGATGAGGTCGATTGACACAAATCTTTTCTCCTTTTTTCCAGCAAGGGGCGGCAGAAGTACAGTTCTTGTTCCGTGGATGGCTAGGACAGGTACTGGTTGTCTGTAAGAAGGCCCAAATTCCTTCTTGTCCGCAATTTTCTCTCTGACTAGATCTCCAAGTTTTGGGATCCAGACAGGCCTTGCTGGGACGGCTGGTTTTTCCCCAGTGGTGGTTGGCTTCAGGAACACGTTGCTTTGTTTCGATCTTAGTTCATTTAGATCCTGTAAAACAGCCAAACGATCTTTGATATCAAAGGATTTATTTTCCACCACTGTGCCTTTACATTCGAGATCAGGAACCCACATTCTTGTCCCAAATAGGACCTCATATGGAGTGACCCCCCCTAGAGAACTTCTTGGCAAATTATTTAATGAGCGTTGGACCCCATAAAGATGTTTGACCCACCCATCACCCGAACCTAATACTCTAGCTGTTATAGACTGCTTTATGTCCCGGTCTTTCCTTTCCACAACAGAATTTCCCTCAGGATGAAACGGAGAGGAGTACCCCAATGCTACGCCCAGACTGGCCATGGCTTCTTTGTAAGCCCGAGAGCTAAACGCAGGGCCCTGGTCAGAATGTAGTGTGCCAATTGCGTATGTGCCGATAAAGACTCGCAAATCTTTTATAACAGTTCGAGCGTCAGCCGGGCGCTGAGGCCACATCCATAGGAACCTTGAGCACGAATCCACTGCGACCATGATACATTTATAGTTACCATCCCTTTGCAAGGGACCGCAGTGATCCAGGTAAACACAAGCTAATGGTTTGTCTGAAATTAACAGGGGCGTCTGCGCAGGACGTTTCACTGTGGAGACTTTAATCTGTTGGCATATTTCACATTCCAAAACATAGTTTTTGGTCTGTTTCCTAATGCCAGGCCACCAATATCTTTGTTTTAGTAAAGATACTGTTGCAGAGACACCTGCATGGGCAGAGGCTATCCCTTCATGTGCTGCTAGGATCAGTCCTAATCTACGTTCCATGTTTGGAATTACCCTATCCCCCACTCCAGGGATTCGAGCAAAAGGAACGTTGTTCGCATCAATTACATAAGAGTACTTGAGTGGAAATTTTTCCGGTAACGCTGCACCACTGCCTTTGCTTGAAGCATTGACAGACAATAATATCTCACTGTCTATTCTCGTTTTTGAACGAGTGATCGCAGCCACTGAAGCCGTTTGTACAGCCCCCTTTGCGGCTTCATCAGCCAATGAATTCCCTGCAACGTGAACCCCATCACGTTGATGACTCAGCGTGTGTATCACGTGAGTTTTTTGTAGTCCGTTTCGCAACTGAACTACTTGTTCCCAAAGCGTTTTATGCTTTATTGTGCCACCTTTTGCATCTTTGAATCCGTTTTGAAGCCAATTCTGTAAATATTCATTATATGACTGAACACAGTAAAAGGAATCGCACACTATAAGTGTGGGGAATTCGCGATCTGTATTTTCAAGTGCCAGTTTGAATGCTTGTAGTTCAGCTCACTGAGCTGTACAATCTCCTAGAGATTGAGTTTTAGTGACCATAGGTCAGAAGATACCATCTTGCATGCGACCTTTAACGATTGCACACGCTGCACTGTAAGCTTGCTTACTCCCTGTAGCGGGTTGTGCTTTTCCGTCAGTATAAATTATAAATTTGTACTGATCGAGAGGCAGAATCTCCGTGGGCAGAGGACATTTATGTTCATATTGCAGGAACGCTTGTGTTTTTAAATCGGGATCAAAACATATTCAACATCTGTTGCAGCAAGAGAATTAACCCATTGTATCCATCTAGGATGTAAAGCTTTTGCATTTGGAATGCTCGCTTTTGTGACCGCCTCTAAGGCTGATACTGGAGTCATGACAATAATGCGTTTCCCCTGAGCTAGAGCTCTTTCTTTTGTTACAGCGGTTTGAACTGCTGTCAGTATCTTTTCTGTTGAAGTGAAGCGCATTTCTGCTTGTGTATACAAATGTGATTTGTATGCAATTGGTTCTTTTTCACCCTCATTAAATGTTAAATAGGTGAATCCGCATTGACCCGAAATTATTCGGATCACTAAATTGCGTGTATTTACGCGTGTTTGTAAGTGATTTGTTTTTGGAGGTTGGAGCAGCGCACATTCTTCTAAAAAGTTAGCTGCCAGGCTTTTGCCTTCACTTGAAAGCTCATATCCTAGGAACAGGACATTGAGATGGGCAATTCTGGATTTTTTAAAGTTGAATTTATAGCCCTCAGAGGCGAAGCCCAGTATAATGGTATTCACCCTGTTTAAGTGCCTATCTAGGTCATCGTCTGTCAGATAGATGTCATCGACATATGACAATGCCTCATCATCATAAATTTGTAGTAACTCTGTTACAATTGCTGAGAATAACCCCGGGCTGTTCTTAAACCCTTGTGGGATTCGACAAAATTGACGCTGGGTTCCCATTATTGAGAAAGCTGTTAAGTACCTGCTTTCAGGTGCTATGTTTTGACAAAAGAAACCATTTGAAATGTCTAATGTGGTTTTATATTTTTTACGCACAATGTTGTTCATTAATGCTGTACTATGTGCATTTTGCACTGCAAATGTTTTGGAACAAGTGTTCAAGTGTCTGTAATCCAAAACTAGACGATATGTATTGTCTGGTTTGGATACAGGAAACAAAGGATTGTTCATTGAGGAGGTGCATGTTTCAATCACCCGTTGGTATTCAAGTTGATCTAAGATCTCCCTGACCTGTTTTTAGCTTTTTGCTTTATTGGGTACTGCCTTTGTGCAGTAGGTTGATTTTTTAGTTGTATTTTGTGGTGAGGTGAGTCCTCATCCCATCCTACATGATTTTTGTATAATGCTGGGGCCTGGGCAACTGCCCATTTCCTGGCATAAGTATATTTTAGGTGAATTGGAATATGGTCGGAGAAGGCTGGCATAATGATGTCCTCGCCATGTGGGCACTCCCTGACAAATTCTGATGGCCAGTCCCTTTCTGCTAGAAGTATATCATAACCCCTTGAAAGTGTCTCCCAAAAAAGTGCTTTCACTTTTCTTGGTATGTCTCCCTCCATTCGGAGTGTTATTTCATATAACTTTTGTGGAGTACTAACCCTGGTGTCTACAGTCTCTACTGTGATGTACTCATTCAAGTCCACTATCTCCAGAAGTTCCTTCAGGTTCTGGCGAGCTATTGTTACTTCTGCTGCACTGTCCAGCATTGTCTGAGCCCATTCTCCGTTCTTGAGTTGTGTTCTCAGTATTCTCGGCATGTCTGATCTTCAGACCTGCTACCTTCTTCTTGGTGAATTGAGGTTTTGATTTGTTTTTCTGAACGTGTTGATCGTCTTTGGACTTCACGCGTTCTTCTTTGTGATCTGACCGTCCTCTTCTTTCTGATGTCTGTGACGATATCTGAAAGGTACGAGAGGAACGTGTATCAGTATCCTGATACCTGTCAGGTTTTCTTAAATTATCCCTATTCCTGAGGTTATACCTCCTTTCAGAGGGCTCCTTTTGAGGAGACCTACCTCGGGATTGAGAACGTTTCTCTTTTGAATTTTGTTTATTAGTTTCCCACTTCTTTTTAGAAGATGTAGGATTTTGTTTAATAGAGTCCTTTTCAGGACCTTCAGACAGTTGTGGCTTCAAAGGTTTTCCACCCAAACTGTCTCTGCCTAATTCTGCATAAGATTTTTCTATTATTCTGGGTAGTTCATGTTGATGTTCTGTTACATCAAATTCCCTTAAGCGTTGGCGGATCACCACTGATGCTGCCTCCCCTTCAATATTAGATAATATTATTGTTGAGACCTGGTCGAAATTTTTCAGTAATTTCATACCTAAATTCAGAGCAGGCTCTGCCCTGTATTCGTTTTGAATTTGTTTCAGGACATCTGGTATTACTGCAATTGACGGAACACCATGTGTTTTAGTATAGATGGCAGCAAAGACTGTGCCCCAAGTGGTGCAGTCTTCCAGTTGTGGTGTGATCCCCATTGGTAAACAGATTGTTAGGATTCTGTGTTTCTCATAAGGGCTAGTATTAGGAAATACTGCTTCGATTTGAGTAATTTTTTGAGCTATCCAGAATGGAATTTGTTCACGTTTTGTGGGCATTTTACCCATGACTGCGTGTAAAGTCTGTGGAGTAATTTTTAGAGTATTACCCTGTTGAGGTGTTTGATTTGGAATGGTCATTGGTGGTTGGACTGTGAAAGTCCGCATGACATATTGGACTAATTGTCTGTAAATTTTTATTAACTCTTGTAGTTGAGTAAGTAATTCCTCGTCTGACATCTCTTCGATGTCAGGATGAGGTGTGTAGCCGGCTAAAATCGGCCATGTTGCTCCTGGTCTACCTAGTGGACCGAGCCTGGTAATGTTTTTGTGATGTTTTAGGGCACCTTTAAACCAGAGATCATGCTCCTGGTATGTAAGTGGAATTTCAATATCCTCGAAAGGAATATATTCCTCAGGTGGATCATCTTCTTTAAAGAAGTGAAACACTTTTGTTATTGGATTTGATTCTGGGAATACAATCCATGAATAGAATACCTCTGTCTGAAATGATTCATGTGCCTCTATCACCAAAACTGCTCTACCACCTCTTGGTGTTAGGCCATGTTTTATAAGTTTTAGAGTGATGGCTCTCCTTAAATTTAGATGGATGTGTATAACACCCTCATCGGTTTCATTTAAACCTGTAAGATTGAAAGCTGTTACGACTTGATCAGCCGCAGCTACACCGTTCTCGGCATTAGTATCCCCGTTCAGGGACATTGTTTTTTGAAAAATGTAGAACAAGTTTCAAGGAAACAAAGATAAGGTGCACAATATTTTGGAACACTGTATCCTTCAACGTTGAACAAACCAAACAGCTAATATATAGGATTTTTGTCCTATTTAGATTTGGCGGATAATTATCCCTACCCACTCCAGATGTCTTATGGAGTATGTGAGTAAGGGTCTCTGAGAAAAGCACGACTGAGTTACTTCAGTATCTAGCGTTAAATTACTGCCTTACCAAACGTTGGGCGCCATGTAGTGTAGTTCCCATTTCCCTAATAGGCTCTGCGCATTGGAATAATATACACTATAGGTTTGGCATAGGACTGAGGTCAGTATGCCCCTATCGAGTATATTAAACTTAATTACTTTGTGTGCCAGCTAACTCAGAGGCCACTAGAAACTCCTTGTAAACAAGAAGGGAGTAGTTTCTGGCAACCGCATAAACATGACAACTTTGTTTCCCTTTAGTATCGGAACACTCTCAGAATCGTGGAAACAATAGATAATAACAGTTTCACTCAGCTAATCGTGCATGCTTAGTTTCATCAGAGTTACACAGAAAGAATAGACGGGCGTTTCAATAAAAGATTTATTGAACAGTCTTGTTTCTCGTGTAAGAGATATGAGCTGTTACAATCATAAGACAGTATGCAAGATATATTATGTACAGCGTAAGCAGTAGAAAGAAATAATACTGCACTAGCATTGTCTTTTAGCTATGACAGATATTCACATACATAAATAACAAAAGCTAAAAATGCAAGTACTCATAAGATGCTTCTCTATCTAGTTCTACCCCAGTGTACCTAACCTAAGTAAGAAGTAGGTGATGTATTCTATAGTATGGTATGCTATAGTAGGCTAAGAGCCCCTCTATAGTTTGGTATGCCAAGAGTCCCTCTAGGTTCTAGTCAGCTCCATACCTTGAGAATGAGAGAGGTGGGAATCTCTTTCCGGGTCTCGAACTCTAACACCCCGCGAAGGGAGTCAGAACACTGAAAGCTGGATTCTCTGCAAGCAGGGATGACAGCGTCTGGTCAGTGCGTCAGGCCGGGACACGGGCTCCTCTAAAGTCGAGGTCTCCTCCTTACTTGCCGTCCTTGCCGTAGCAAGGGAAGGTATATTTATACCTGGTAGGTGGCTAGGAATGTTAGCATTGACGTAAAGTCAGGAAGAGGAAGACGTCAGGAATGAACCCTTAGGGAATAGCGGTTCATGCCTAATAAATGAGTTCTTGGAGAAATCAATAATCCTGGGCTAGGGAAACTCCCAACAGCTTACGGGTCTGGTTTCTAAGAACTCGTTGTGACGTTGGGGTGGACGGATGTAGGTGACCATGCCTGTATTTGGATAGCATGGCTAATGCCTAAATAAGGGCTGGGATCTTATGCCTATCTAAGGGCAATGTGAATTGTGCCTATATAAGGACATGTATCAGGAAAACCTATATATGGACACCTAAAGCGGAATACAACAACGCCTCTGCACTCTATGACACTCTACTCTTCTCTGCACCACTGCACTTTACACCAATGTACTTTACGCCACTCTACTCTACGTCACTGCACTCTATGCCACTCTTCTCTGCACCAATCCACTCTGCACCACTCCACTCTGCACCACTCCACTCTACACCACTGCATTCTACGCTGCTGCACTCTAGGCCACTCTACAATACTCTGCACCACTCTAATCTACATGTTCTACGATGCTGCATTCCATGCCACTGCTCTCTGCGCCATTCTACTCTGCACCACTATACTCTACTCCAGTACACCCTATGCAGTCCACTGTACGCCACACCACTACAATGTACACCACTCTGCGTGACTCCACTCTGTCACTGAGTTGCACAACACTCTATGCCACTCCACTATACCCCACTCCACACAGTGTCACTCTACAACACTCTCCTCCTCTCTACTCAATGCCACTCTACTCTTAGCCACTACACTACACTACACTTTACTCTACTCCACTCCATGCAAGACAACTCTACACCACTCTACTCTACGCCACTGCACTCAACGCCACTCTACTCTACACCATTCCACTCAACTGTATGCCACTCCACTCTACTCTGTACCCCACTTTAGCCACTCCACTGAACTCTAGGCCACTCAACTTTATGCCTATCTATTCTATTCTGTACCCCTGCACTCTATGCCAATTCACTCTACGCCACTCTACTCTACACCACTGCATTCTTCGCCACTGCACTCTACACTACACCAGTCTTGGCCACTCTACTTCACGCCACTGCACTCGATGCCAATACACTCTATGCCACTCCACTCTACTCCACTGTATCCCACTTTAGCCACTCCAGTCTAGGCCACTCTACTTTACACCATTGCACTCTATGCTAGTGCACTTTACTCTTTAACACTCAATTCTACGCCCCTGAACTCTACGCCAATCCACTGTACGCTACTCTAATCTACTTTGCACCACTGCACTGTATGCCACTACACTGAACACCACTTTACTCTACTCCACTCTACTCTATGTCATTGCACTCTACCCTGCACCACTCCACTCTTTGCCACTTCACTCTGAAAAAGTCTACTCTATGCCATTGTTCCCCTGCAGACCCCCTTAAACCGGATCAATTCCTTAAATCCCTGCCTTTGCTTCTTTCCCCCTTTTGCAAGCTGATCAATATATCCCTGTCCACAGCGGTAGCCCCCAGGGCCTGGAAACCGGCCAAAGTGGTCCCTCTATTAAAAAAACCCACACTAGATGCCTCTAAACCAGAGAACTTTCGCCCCATCTCTCTCTTACCTAAGATTGCCGAAGCCTATATCAGTTCCATCCTCGCAAGGTTCATTGAAAATAATAATTTGCTGGACCTTTCCCGGAATGGGTTCCGCCCTCGTCACAGCACGGAAACTGCCCTCCTGGCTGTAACTGAACATCTAAGGGGCGCATTGGATGCAAGGCACACGTCGGGTCTGATACTATTAGATCTGAGCGCAGGGTTTGACACAGTGTCCCACCAGGTCCTGCTGCAGCGCCTGGAGGAGGCAGGCATTGGGGGTCCAGCCCTGGGCTGGTTTGTCTCTTTTCTATCCAAGAGAACCGTTCAATTGTCGGTGCCTCCTTTCAGCTCCCAGGTACATGCTATCCACCAAGGGGTCCCACAGGGGTCGGCTCTTAGCCCAATCCTATTCAACATTTACATCCAACCCTTAGCTGCAGTAGCCAGGAGCAGAGGATTAACTGTGGTATCTTATGCAGATGACACACAGTTAGTGATGGCACTATCAGACGACTCCATGCAGGACGCGCTCAAATTCAGGGATGATTTAAGAGCAATAGCAGATTGGATGACCGCCAACTGCCTCCAACTGAATGCGAGCAAATCTGAGATCTTGTTGGTAGGGACACTGAACTGTGGAGTGAGCGTTGGTGGCCATCTACTCTAGGGTGTCATAAATCTGGGCGTATGGGTCGACTCCGCCCTTACCTTTCAGGGCCAAACCAAAGCGGTAGCTGGGACCTGTTTCAGACTTTTACGTGGGCTCAAGCCATTGTTAGGTTTCTTTGACCCTACCATCCGTCATGTCGTCGTCCAGGACACCATTCTATCTAGGCAGGACTATGCTATCTCACTCTACCTGGGGCGAATAAAGCTGAGATTCTCCGCTTACAAAGGGCACAAAATGCTGCTGCCCGGACACTACTTGGTCTGCCGAGAACCTGTCCTACAACCAACGCCATCCGCAGACTGCATTGGCTACTGGTGGCAAAATGTATTGAGTTTAAAACTCTGTATCGCCCACAGAATTCTGAACCTTCATGCCCCGGATATCTTGGCGAATCTTCTCTCACCCTACATACCCACTCGCCAGTTACGCTTAATGGGCCATCACCTGCCCGTTGTCCCCCGGGTGAGAAAAACCCGAGCAGGAGGACGCTCCTTTGCGTCCTCACGGCAAAGCTCAGGAACTTGCTCCCTGTGAGCATCAGAAGCATTAACAACCATGCTCAATTCCGCAAAGCCATTAAAACACATCTCTTTCCTGCCTAATAGGTCTCCGGTGCCTGTCCCACAGTGTTTTTAACAGTTTGCAGTTATTCAGCGCCGGGACGCCCCTTTGCTGGGGTAGCTGTTGCGCTTTATAAATCATATAACATAACATAACACTCTACGCCACTCTAGTCCACTTCTCTTGAAGCCACTGCACTCTACATCATTCTACTCTAAACCACTGAACTCTACACCAAAGCTCTCTACACAACTGCACTTGATGCCACTGCACTTTACTCTGCACCCCTGAACCCTACTCCACTCTACATCACTGCACTCTACGCCACTCAACTCCACGCCACTCCACTCTATGCCACTGTACTCTACGACACTCCACGCCACTCCACTCTACGCAAGGACACCCTACGACACTCTACGCCCCTCCACTCTATGACATTCCACTCTACAACACTCCTCTCAACTCTGCGCAACCCTACCCTACTCTGCGCCATTCTGTTCCACTCTACTAGACACTCTACGTCCCTCCACTCTACGCCACGACACTCCACTCTATGCCACTCCACAACTGTGTACTCCACTCTCTGCCACTCCACTCTACGCCCCTTCACTCTACAAGACTGTACTCCACTCTATGCCACTCCACTCTACTACACTCCCTCTACGCCACTCAGTGCCACTTTACTTCACTCCACTCTACTCCACTCCACTTCACGATACATTACTCCACTAAACTCCACTATACACCACTCCACTCTTTGCCACTCTGTTCCTCCCCAGTCTACGACACTCTATGCCACTCCACTCTTCTCCTTTCTACGCCCCTCCACTCTATGCCCCTCCACTCTGCGCACATCCTCTGTATGCTCCTACTCTGTATGCCACACCACTCCACTCTACTCTCCACCACTCCACTCTGCTCTACACCATTCCACTCCACACCATTCCACTCTACTCCACTATTAGACACTCCTCTCCAATTTACGCCACCCCACAACCCTCCACTCCACTTTATGCCACTCCACAACACTCTACACCACTCCACTCTACGCCACTCTTCTCCACTCTGTGCCACGCCACTCCACTCTATGCCATTCCACTGTACGCCACTCCTCTCCAGGACACTCTTCTCCACTCTATGCCACTCCACTTTACGACAGGACACTCCATGCCACTCTCTTCCATGCCACTAACTTTTATCCATGCTGAACAGCATCCACATTGTTGTGCAATATTGTTAAAGTACATCGGCACAGCCAATAGTTCTTGCATAGGCGAGACCTATTGGCTTTGCCAACACTTGTTGTAATTGGCTCCTTGATGAGTTTTTAGGCTGACAAACTCTGGGACGCACCTGCGCTCTGTGAGTGGTACTGACACCTGAGAAGACTGTAAGCAGCATTTACAGGACCCCCAAATTCAAGGTGTTACTCTCTGGCGAAGAAGCACAAATATCTTGAAACACGTGTCTAGATATACAGAGCACTGGCTCCACCAACAATAGTGAACAATAAAGACTTTAAAGTAAAGTGAGTTTTATTATGCACTGCATTTACCACAGTGCATCTGGGTAAATTGTTCAGCTGTCTGGTGTGCTAAAGACATCTTGGAGACCTTCAGAAAGCTTCCCTTGGAATGCATTTGCCCGTTGCTTACCATTGGCTTTGTGATTTGTAACTCACATATTCTGGCTTTGTATTTGATAGCTTTATTTGTTTTAGGCTGTCCAGGGAGAGTTTGTCCCTCCCGTGGAACAAAGCCTTTTCACACCAACTCCCTTTGTCTTCTGCCACAAGTGCACCTTTCTGTAAACAGGCCTGTAAACCTTGTTCTTATCTTGTCACATTTGCTGTGCATTCAAAGACCGAGGCCACATGATATTCTCTGTCTTCTGAGTGAGCTTGGTGTTTATTTTTTTATCTCTGACTTCAAAGTGAGAGAACTTATGTACAATCCTGCTAGATACTGGGGGTAGGAAAGTTTTTTTTTCTAGCACTCAACATTTAAAAGAACTGCTAGTATTTCAGAATATATCAGAATTAGGAACACAAATAAAGAATATATTTGTTAATTCTGAATTGTGTTGGAAACAAATACTTTAATATAATCAAAACAAATAAATACACTTGGTGATGCCATTTCCACACATTATCGTTTCAATGCTGTATAGTTTTACTAGTAAAACTGTATGTCTGTGCAAATGTAATGGTTCATTTCAATTGAAAATGTGTTGTCTGTAATGGCAGTGTGCTTCCACACCATGCATACTCCACTCTGCGCCAATCCACTTTGTGCCACTCCACTCTATTCCACTAACTCTATGCTGCAAAACTCCATTCTATGCTACTGCACTCTATGCCACTCTACTCTACTCTGCACCACTCTACTCTATGCCACTCTGCAACACTGCACTCCATGCTAATACACTCTATGCCAATGCACTGTATTCTGTACCACTCAGATCTACGCCTCTGCATTCTACGCCACTCTTATCTACTCTGTACCACTGCACTCTACGCCACTCTGCTCTATGTCGCTGCACTCTACCCTGCACCACTCAACTCTACCCGGCACCTCTCCACTCTACACCATTTCACTCTACTCTCAAACAAGTTACTCTATGCCACTGCACTCTACGCCACTCTACTCCACTCTGCACCACTACACTCTACGCCACTGCACTCTATGCCACTCTACTCTAAACCACTGCCCTCTATGCCACTGAACTCTACACCACTCTACTCAAAACCAGTGTACACTATACCACTGCAGTCTACGCCAATCTACTCTGCACCATTACATTCTACGCTACTCTACTTTACTGCACTCTACGCCATTGCACTGTACGCCACTCTATTTTACTCTGCATCACTGTACTCTATGCTACTGCTCTCTATGCCTCTCTACTCTGCACCCCTGTACTCTATGCCACTGCACTCTACGCCACTGTAGTCTGCACCACTGCTCTATGACACTATACTCTGCGCCACTGCACCAATGCAGACTACTCTGCACCACTCTATTTTATGCCACTCTACTGCACTCAACTCCAATGCACTCTATGCCACTGCACTCTACTCTGCACCACTCTATACCACTACACTCTACTCTGTGCCACTGTACTCTATGCCACTGTACTCTACAACATTGCACTCTACGCCACTGCGCTCTATGCTACTATACTGTACTCTGCACCACTGCACTCTACACCACTGTACTCTATGCCACCCTACTCTACTCTGCACCCCTGCACTGTACACCACTTCACTCTACGCTGCTGCACTCTAGGCCGCTCTGCACCACTCTAATCTATGCATTCTACAATGCTGCATTCTATGCCGCTTTATTCTATGCTGCTGCATTCTAAGCCGCTGCACTCTACGCCACTATACTCTTCGTCTCTCTACTCTGCACCACTATATACCAGTACACTCTATGCCAATCCACTCTATGCCACGCCACTACACTGTACACTACTCTACCCGACTCCACTCTTTGTCACTCCATTACACAACAATCTATGCCATTCCACTCTACGCCTCTCCACTCCACATAGTGCTCCTCTACTCTATACCACTTCACTTTAGGCCACTTTACTCTACGCAACTCTAGGCCACTACACTCCACTCCATATCTCTCTACGTCATGCCAGTAGACTCAATGCCACTCAGCTCTGTGCCACTCCACTCTATACCATTCCACTTTACCCCACTTTAGACCACTCCACTGCACTCTACGCCACTCCACTGTACGCCTCTATAGTCTACTCTGTATCACTCTACTCTTTGCCAATCTACGCCACTCTACTCTGCACCACTGTACTCTACACAAGTCCACTCTACTCTGTGCCACTCCACTCTGTGCCACTCCACTGTACACCACTCTATGCGTCTCCACTCTGTGCCACTCCACTCTACAACACTACTCCACTCTTCGCCATTCCACTCTCCTCTATGCCACTAACTTTTATCCATGCTGAACAGCTGCCACGCTGGTGTACAGCATGGCTAAAACACATCGGCGAAGACAATAGCTCTTGCATAAGCGAGACCTATTGGCTTCGCCAATGCTTGTTGTGATTGGCTCCTACCAGTAGATGCCCATCATCCACTTGCTCATCATTCTGCTGCTCCACCATCCTACTGCGTCAGGCTCCACTTTCACCCTCCTTCATCCACCTCTCACTCCATCTTCATCACCTCCTCTACAAGACTCATCACTCTCCTTCTCTTCTCTAATCACTTCCCTTACATTTCTTCTCTAACCTTCTTCTCACTCCTTTACTCTTGTTCCACTCCCCTCTTTCTGTACCATTCTTTTCTTACCCTTCCTTTTTAGGTCTCACCTGGCGTTAGCAGCGCTCAGCGCTGCTCTCGCCATGCGAGGGCCTTTTTGTAATCGATTCAAGATGTGCACGCATACGGAGGGACAAAAAAATGCACGCGCAGGTGGACAGCCCGACGCCATCTTTGTTTACTATAAATGGACTTGCGCGCTCACGTCCACTTTTCCGACGGCCTAATTAGCTTGCGTGCTCTCGCACTCTGATTGGCTCCTTCTTTCCTTTCACAGTGCTTGTTTTTCTGAAACTGCTTTTTCATTTCCGTGAAGCATTCAAAGAAACTGCATGTGTTTTGCCTCACGATCTTCCTGTGTGCATTACCATTCCTCGTCGCTGTGCTTCTCTGCACGCCAAAGCTCCATGTTACTGTTGCCTACTGTTTTGCCCCATCCACACCCATGTAGCTCTCTCCACCATCTCTCTGCACCTTAGCGCACCTTAGTGCTCCACGATATGTTTTGCTTCTGTTTTGCCACTTTTACCCTAGGCCCACCCGCGCCCCAGTTACTTTAAATACCCAGTGTGTGCCTCTGCACCCTGCTGCTTTCGTTGCTTCAGCCACTTTCTCAACCCACCTGTTTTCCTGTTAAAATAAAACTTTGTAATAAAAAAAACCTAATGTACCAATCCATTTTGGATCTGTAATATTAAAAAGAAAATAGTTGTTATGATGTGCCGCTCATGCACTGTTAACATTTGTCCTTAAGCCGAGATCTGTTGACTTTGCCAATGTATGTTTAAATTTTTTTGGGGCGGGGTAGTGGGGGGGACTCAGATCTGTCTGACGCTCAAGATGGATCAGGGGCTCTCCCCATGAGCGAGAGATACTCCTGTGCATTGCCTCAGCCGCACACTCAGGTCCTGAGGTGTTTGGCAGAGTCCCCTTCCCGTCACATTGCCCACCCCCCCCCCCCTTCTCCCCCGGTTATGGCTGCGGGTGACTTCGTCATCCAGTGACGAGGCGCAGCTCCTGTGTCCTATACTTTCTCTATCTCAATGATGCCCAACAAGGAGATCTCACCTCACTAGAATGTAAGGGCTCACTAAAGCTGCTCTGTACTGGTAGTGCTGGAAGCAGTTTCATTAAGGCTTGAAGAACTGTGAGCAAGTGGTGATGACTGATAAGTTTGTTTCCCTTCTCATTGAAGGCACACCACCAAGACTGGGCTACATTGCAGTTCACACACTGTAAACACTGGCCACGCTGCACTGATAGGACTCCTCCTCCCCCTGCTCCCTTCATGTCTTCACAAAGATTTGCTCACACTGGAGCTATCCAGTAAAACATATCTACTTGTTTTATCTGAGTATTGCATGAATGTTTTGTTTATTGTGTCGGTACACTCACTCGAAATGCAATTTTTGCAGCTCATAAATCATTCTGGAGTTGTCCGTTTTGAATATAAAACCACTGTGAGCTCCTTAAGTAATGAAAGATGCCCAACAACCACACGCAGGAGCCGAGGATTTCCAGCCAATGCCAAGAGCCGTTTTCCTGGCTTATGTTTCACACGCAGGGAATCCTCTCCCATTATATCATATTTGGTGCTGGGAAGCAGCAATCAAACATATGTCTGTGCATTATATATTTTTTTAATGTTGGCAGCAGCGTCTAATTCACATTTTCAGTACGTTTGTGGCTGCTAAACGCCAGTGCCAATCACAAAGTATATTACTGCAATGGACTTTTGTTTCGCATCGGATTTCTTTGACAATGTTGTTTTAATTTTGTGCACTCCACGATGCACAAAGCTCACTTCATGCGGAAAGCAGTCAGTTCTTTGATAAGTAGCTAGAATAGGAGTACCAGGTTTGATTTGCCGATTCTGCTAGCATTTCTTTCTTTGCAGTTCATGACCTCATGATGTAAATGGTGTTCTTTGACTCTGCAGTAGGGCTTCACGCGGCCTTACTTAATGCCGTTCAATCAAGTAGTACTGTCCGACTGCATAAACTAAAGAAAAAAGAAGCCATTTGCGAGAACGTTTATGATTCCTTTCTTTCAGAAATGCATGAACGGTTTTGTGATGTTCCCACCTTTGAAGCAGGGAGGTTTTGCATTCTGCTTCAGTCAGAAAGGACGCGCCCGTCTCCCCAGGCCGGAATGACTATATGCAGCTGTGCTGGCCTTGTCACGAGCCCAAACAGATGCACAAAGAGCTCTTTTGTGGAAAGCTCATCAGAACGTTTGGCACTGCTCGCACTGGAAATTCTACACTTCGTGTCTGCAAATGTGGTCCTTTACTGTACTGTCTCACCCCTCATGCAGGCCGATCCAGCTGCGCTCTGGTGTGTCTGAAAACATGGGCATGTGGGGAGTACGATTACAGGCTTTGGAAAAATTGGTAAAACCACATCCGGCGTTTTCAAAAGGGAAAAAGGTTCCGCTGAGCGTTCCCAAACAATAAATGGCTGGGAACGCTGTTCTGTCACTTACATAGGTCTATCACAGTGTCTTAAATGCCCTGCTAATGCTTGAATTAGTTGACATTATGCACATTAAAATGCATTACGACCATGGTGTTCTAGTAAAGAACTAGGGCCTCATTTATGAGTTCCCTTGCGCCGCCAGAACGTCACTATTTGTGACGTTCTGTGGCGCAGAAGCCTGCGTGATATTTATCAGGCAGCACTAAGCCACTTTTTTTGGCTTAATGCTGCCTGATAAATATCAGTCCCTTTAACGCAGTGTTCTGCGTTAAAGGGCCGTGCAATGGGTGTTGCTGGTGGCGTTCCCAGCAACATCCATACCTTTTGACACTGCCCTAGATTTACCAGAAATCGTAAATCTGAGCCAGTGCCAAAAGCTTACCCCTGAGGCGCAACGAGGAGAAATATCTTTATTTCCCCTCGTCTTTAGGTCTCGCCTGAGCCAGCGCATGCGCTGCTCTGGCGAGACTTTTAGTGAGTGGGCATTCAAAAATCCGACCACACGCTCTCTGTGTGGCCTCAAGCGTGCGGTTACGCGCACAGTTACGAGCAGAGGCGCCATCTGGCTTACCTCTCTTGTCATGCGCTCAGCACATCGCTCGCGGGCACACAGAACGCATGTGGACGCTGCAGCTGCTTTCACTTTTGCCGCCGCGCGCCCACTCTCTCCGCCCTCTCCGTCTCCTTTTTGAAGACCGCTTGTTCTATATTCTCTCTGGTTTGGATGAAGGAATTCCAGCTATGCTTCTACATTTCTCTTGCCAACTGCGTTTTGCGTTGCTGGCAGTACGTGGTCTTATGTTTATTTAATGACAGTGTGTGGCCTCTTGGCTTACAATGTGGTTATCGAGTAGATTCCATCGAGGGAAGTTTGGATGTAGTTAAATTCAACAAATTCCTTTTCATCAGTAACACACCACTGACTTTGTCTAATAGAGCTTTGCGCAAGATTCCAATATCGTATACATTTTTTAAACACTTAATTAATCTATCTTTGGGCTGATCTGCTTAACCAATATCAATTAAACAAAGTTTTAGAAAGTGCCAGAACTTTTGCAAGCGCCACATGACAGTAAGCTTCTTTCATGGTCGGTGCCAAATGTTTTGGCTTACTCGGATTTAGTCTTACTCTCTACGTTTTACTCCATCTAGACAGATGCTCCCACTCCTGTATTCTTCTACTCTTACTATTTACTCCGAATCATACTCCCAGACATACTTTTAATCCTATGTACACCTACTCTTACTTACTCCCACAATTATTCCTACTTATGCCTACTAGTACTCATACTTAAACATATACTTTCTTTTAATTACTCCCACTCTTACTCTACACATATTCCTAATCGTACTCCTACTTCTACACCTCTGTACATTGGATCTTACTCCTCCTTTTACACTTATTTCTCGACTTATTCCTACTGTTGCTTCCAGGTACACCCACTCTCACTCTTATACTTACTTTTACTGACTCTTCATCTTACTCCTACTTACTGCTACTCTTACATATGTATACTTACTCTTAAAAACATTTGCTCTTCTATTCTTACTTCTAAATACTCGTACATTCATCCACTCACCCACATATTTCCATCAACCCACGTAAACCACATAAGCATATATCCATCCACTAACAAGCAAACACTCATTTATCCACGGAGACCCAAGCATTCATCTATTCACTCACTCTTTTATCCACCCAGCAATGCATCAACGCCCTTCTATCTACACATCCTTCCACCCACCATCGCATACACCCCCAGCCAGCTGTCCATCCCTCTATAGCACTTCACAGCCATGATTTTAAGCATTTTTCCAACCAACATCCACCTGCGTCTGCATGTGCTGCTACGTGTGCGGTCCGATTGTGTGTACATGTGCGTTCAAGTGCACATCTGGGCCGTGTCTGTAGGCAAATGAGCACCTGCACTTGCGGTGTTTGTCAATGCATCAACATAGAACCTGTACAAATGTATCAAGACCAGACCTATTGGCAAGGTTGGTTACTTTTTGACTTTCATTCTTACTTTGCATATATTTATATATTCTGAGACATTACTAAAGTGATGTATTTTTATATAAAATAAAACCCTTGCAGGACATTCACAGTGCATTGCCGCTGTGATAAATATATAGCACCACTGCACTACCCCTCTTCTAACCCTCTACCCCTCTTCTACCCTTCTACCCCTCTACCCTTATACCCCTCTACCCCTCTACTACCCCTCTACTCCTCTACTGCCCCTCAACCCCTCTTCTACCCCTCTACCCCTCTACTACTCCTCTACCCCTCTACTACCCCTCTTCTACTCCTCTACCCCTCTTCTACCCCTCTACCCCTCTTCTACCCCTCTTCTCACCCCTCTACCCCTCTTCTACCCCTCTACTACCCCTCCACCCCTCTTCTACCCCTCAACCCCTCTTCTACCCCTCTTCTACCCCTTTTCTACCCCTTTTCTACCCCTTTTCTACCCCTCTACTACCCCTCTACCCCTCTACCCCTCTTCTACCCCTCAACCCCACTACCCCTCTTCAACCCCTCTACCCCTCTTCAACCCCTCTACCACCCCTCTACCCCTCTTCTACCACCCTTCTACCCCTCTTCTACACCTCTACCCCTCTTCTACCCCTCTACCCCTCTTCTACCCCTCTACCCCTCTTCTATCCCTCTACCCCTCTTCTATCCCTCTTCTACCCTGCGGTGGACTAAGTGGCAGCTGGAGCCTGATAGCACTGCTTGTCCTTTAAGAAAAAAAAAAAGCATTGGTATAGCCAATAGGTCTCGCCTTTGGGACCTTATAAGTGTTTAGTTATGCAGCACAATATCCTTGGTACAACAACATCAACTGTTGCATGGCTAAGCACTTATAAGGTCCCAAAAGCGAGACCTATTGGCTATGCCAATGCTTGTTCCTTTTTAAGTCTCGCCTGAGACAGTGCATGCGCTGCTCTGGCGAGACATTTAGTGAGTGGGCTTTAAAAAGCCGACCACAGCTTTTTGTGTGGCCTAGAGCGTGCGGTTACGCGCACAATTACGAGCAGAGGCGCAATCTGGCTTTCCTCTCTCGTCATGGTGCACGCACACCACTCGCCAGACGTGCCTCCTTTTTTTTTTTTTTTTACTTTCAGCGCGAGGCGTGCGCGCGCTTGTTTCCTTTGTTTCCAGCTCGTGTTTCGGTGGGTGCGTGTTGCACTCAGTCTCACGTAGCTGCTTACATTCTATTGCAGCATTCCTCCCATCGCCTCAGTGTGTTTAATAGTAAGGAAACGTCTTAATACAATAGCCAGAGTCATTTAATCCACATTGCAATCGGTGTGTTTGTGAAGAAACCTAGACATGTCAGAACCAAAGCAAAGCCTGTACGTGATAAGATTAACTGAGCGCAGTCAATTCACGTCCAACTGTGTGTAAACATGTCGGCCATCTTGCATTGCAGGTTCGTGTGCAGATGCAAAAGGAGCAACCAGGGGACGGATTATGTTGTTTTTTCATTACTTAATAATTACATTTATAATAATTTACAGCTTTTAATATTAACATTATTTGTGTGTTTCTTAAATCACCACTCATTAATTTTTTAAATAACTAATTTGTATAATCGTGTGACATTTTATTTTAAATTGTTATCTCGGGGATTTATTTCATATTTTTTATTCTGAGCAGCAGATAGTAGCAGAATTGTGGGAAATACCAGATTTGTATGGTTGCTTAAGGAAAGGCCGGGGAAGGTTAGCCCGTCTTCTACTACCATAGCAGCCCGGGTCAAGGTTCACCGAGCCAGCGGTAATGTATTACAGTGCGGCCATTCAGAGCTACGGGACGGTAAATTCGCTGCTTAATTGCGCCTTATCTGTGCTCTCAACGTGGCTGCTGGGCTGCAGCTGTGGCCCAGGAGACGAAGGTGCCACAGGACACCTTGATATGCTTCGTGCCCTCGGAGTTGGAGTCGCAGGCCTAGGGGTGTTTGGGTGCCGGGGACCACATGAGTGATCCATTGTCCCCCGGCAGTGTTCGTGCTTCCACTCTTGTTTTTAATGCACCCTTTTTGCTTTAAAGTCCATTTAGCAAAAACAAACTATGATTAGGCGACTCGCAGTGTATGCGACCTTTAAATGGCTTTGTACTATAAACTCATGTCAACGCCGATTACAATATACATTACTATAAACGCTTTTTCCCATAATACGGAAAAGGAGCGACATTGCGCATTTTAAGAACACAAACGACTTTACATTTTGCAGGCTTTGAAGTAAAAAAGTTTTTGATGCAACTTTTATGATCGGGGAATTATATTTTCTTTTACTGCAGCGAAAAGTGTGGAGAACAGGTCCTGCTTCTACACAGATCCTGTCAAGTACCATATTTCACAATTCTGCTCCTGCTCTTTCACCAAAGCACGTCTACCAAAAAACTATTTATTTATCAGCGGCCGCCATTTACGTAGCACACTCAACTTATACAGGGAATTTATGTCCAGTGTGTATAAAACCACTCAGGCCTTTATTTAGTATCCGTATTCATTTAATTCAGAAAAAGCAAACATACAATCAAAAACAACTGGACAACAATTTATTTGTTTACAGAAGGTGGAGCCCCAGGTAATTTCCCTTTCAACTACCAATTTAAGGACTTTCCTTCGTTTTGCAATGTCAGGGGGCCTGTAAATTTGCAATTGTTTGGATAAAGAAGATTTATTGTGATGCTGAAACTGAAATATATTTTGCTCCCTCTTCTGCAATCTAAAGGTTGCCGCCTCCTTTCAGTCCTCGAGTGCCCCCGTGATTACAATAATAGTTAGGTGTTCATTGTGCCCAGCAGCCTGATCCCCCACGTTTATGACAGAATGTAATTAAATGCACCAGAAGCCTGCATCAGTGAAGCCAGTGGAGAGCCGACCGAGCTTCATGTCCATGCGGTCAGCCAAGCAAGGACAAGTCTCTTCAAGTGTCATGTTTTTACAGTCAACCCCATACACTTTAGACCACCTTAAAGTACTTGTCTTACTTTCTCTTACTTACCTATCACCTCCCCAGCTCCTTCCGACAACTGGCTGACCTTGAGTAAATGACTTGTTTTATTTGGAGATATGGGCAAAATAAGTGATTTGACGAGAATCACAGGACAGGCCGAGACTGGAACTCAGTTCAGCTTTGGCCATAGCACCATATCCTGGGGACTGAGCTGATCTTTATCTAAACTACCCACTAGAGAGCAATTTCTGTGTGTTGATGCTTGTCCATTGATTATGAAATGGATGTGCAACCGTGGCAGATGTGAAGCCATGTACATTTTCTTCACTTGTGTGTATTTTATTTTGTTGGTTGTGCGCTTCTTGTTCTTTGTGTGAACTTACTACTATAGATTTTGGCTCCAATCTAATTTATAGACATTTTCACTGTAGTTCGGTTGTGACTTAGGTTGGGAAGACCAAAATATTTGCAGAGTATACATTTACATAATAATTTAACTTGGTTTGCATTTCATGCTGTAGTCTCAAGGCCGGCCAGTTGCAGGTTAACTAAGTTAATAGTACTCATTCTATTGATCAGAAGAATGAGATGCTCAGCCATCCAATCCTGCTGGGAGTCAAACATATGACACCTTCATTTCGGCAACAGGTGCATTGACCACCAGTGATGTATCAACAAGCTGGGCATAACTTGCAAGTTTAATGCACTATTTATCACTTGCCATACCTCGTTTCGCAGCACACGTTACGGAAGAAATAGAGTAGTTGCAGTTTTCTACATTCATCCATTTACTCCGTTCTGCAGTCAATATTCAATAGGCACCGGTTCGATTGTGTTAGGATACATATTGTTCACACAGGCCTTAAGTCGCTCACTTTCGCATATTTTCTTTCCACTGCAGGCTAAGCCCGCAGACAAAGCACTGTTCTCCTGATTAGAATATGTTCAAGAAAGATTGCCAAAAGATTCCGCCATGTCTACCTTTTTAGGTCTCGCCTGAGCCAGCGCATGCGTTGCTCTGGCGAGACATTAAGTGAGTGGGCTTTAAAAAGCCGACCACAGCTTTTTGGGTGGCATAGAGCGTGCGGTTACGCGCACAGTCATGAGCAGAGGCGCCATCTGGCTTTCCTCTCGCTCTCCCAAGCGCGCGCACCTTGCTTCGCCTCTCTGTTTTGCTCGCGCTTCAATGCCCCTCCCCCTTCCCCACCACAGTGTGTGCCAACATCTTGTATTGAGTGCGCTGATTGCTATCTAACTATGGTGCGCAGTACATTTATGTATCTTGTGTCCCTTTGATTGTATAATTATCGTGCACAAATGCGTGCGCGATAATGCAAAACAGATGTCTCGCTGTGGCGCGCGCACCACTCGCGTGCTTGTCTGTTGTTTGGTCCGGGCATGGAGACTGCGTGAACCGTCCGAAGGCGCTTAGGGCACCGCTTGCTGTTTCTACAAGGTTTTGCAAAAATATAGTGACCCAAAGACGGAAATGGAATAGTATGCTCTTGTTCCCAAGCGCCCTTTGTTGTTGCAGTTGTCCCTCGTGCAGTCCCATTGCCCCTTCTTCCCTCCCTCCTGACAACACAAACGCATGTTTATGTGCTCCGACTAAACCCTCCCCCACCTCTAAAAATACAACAAAAATAAATACCCCTCTGCACTGTCGCAGTTTTCAGACTGGAAATGTTTAGCACATAAAGTACTAAGCATTTCGGGGCAAATATGTACAAGTACCACGCTGTCCATTAAAAGCAGCAGAAGAATAACTGGAGCACGGTCTCAAGTGATGTTATCTTGGCTGTTTTCCTGCCTCTTCTCCGCCCCCACCCGTTATTTTTCTCAGCGAAGCCAAAATACAAATTTCGTGCATGTGTTTAACGTTGGTAAACTAATATTGGTTTACGATCCACTTTGGCCGCCTTTTGGTTTACACGGTTTCGATGTTTGCTTTGCCGTGCTGCGAACCGCCCTTTCTGCTGTTGCACCACATGCCAGGTTTTTTGTTTATACATAACAACTTTTAAGTTTGATAGGACTTATAAGCACGTGTAATAATCGGGAAAGTGAAACTGAAAGTCTCCGCATGCTTGGTTCCATTGGCTGTAAAATAGGGGCTTTTAGCATGGGGCTCGTTCAACAACAAGTTAAAGAGAGGAGGTTTGTACCACGGTACTGGAAGATTCTGACCAGTTGCGTTATCGGCGTTACATCTGTAGTAACTGAAATACTTGGCGTGAATGGGAGTAGAACCCGTTTGCATGTGATCAGCTGATGAAACGTGTGCCGTCCAAGGGCGACGCAGCAGCAGATGTAAACAAGGCTCTGCCGCTAAAGGTGGAGTCTCAGATAAAGGTATCTTGGCAGAGACGTTCGGTGTTCTGAACAGTGCTGACCCGGAAGTTGTTCCAGCATTTACAACCGAGGTCTTTGTAATAATTATTGAGCCTTGGCCACGATATCATACCTCGCCTTCTACAGAAATAGTTCCAGAGTAATCGGACCAACTCAATGTAGTGAGTCATGCATTACTTACTTCAAATCGGATGCCCGAGAAGGTTTTAAATGCTGAAATGTATCTTTTTAAAACTGTGAAATGTCATTAAACAAGCATTGGCATAGCCAATAGGTCTCGTCTTTGGGACCTTATAAGTGTTTAGCCATGCAACAGTTGATGTTGTTGCACCAAGGATATTGTGCTGCATAACTAAATACTTATAAGGTCCCAAAAGCGAGACCTATTGGCTATGCCAATGCTTGTTCTATATGTGCTGCATTGTGCAGCACACATAGAAAGAGGAAAAAGCCTCTTGTGATTATTTTTGTACAGAAAGGTTTCCCTTCCTGTACAAAAATAATCAGCCCTACAACGCAGGGACCCTTGCACCATGGTGCAAAGGTGCCTGCGTTGGCGCACAGCAGCCCATTGTGGTCCGGCGCAGGGGAAAAGTACAGGAATGCGCCGTATCTTATAGATACGGCGCATTCCTGCCCTTTTCTTTTGTCGTAGTGAAGTGCAAGGCCTTCTGCGCTGCCCTACGGCAAAACATCATAAATGAGGCCCTTAGAGTTCATGACATCCTACCTCCAAATGAACGGAGTCAGGAACTTCCTAGGAATGAAAACAAGCATTTGTAATGCAATGGGTCTCGCATTTACGCGAGTTTAAGCTATTGGCATTGTAAAAGACAATGCCTTTTATTTATGTTTTGAAAACGGAAAAAAAAGGCATTGCCATTTGCAATGTCAATAGCTCAAACTTGCGTAAATGCGAGACCTATTGCATTGCAAATGCTTGTTTTTCCCCTGCCCTCGTCTTCTGTACCCTCACGCCCTCCTCTAACCGCCCTCTGTCCCTCACTTCTGAACCCGTCACCCTTCCCTCCTGTCAGGATTCTAGAATGTTGAATCATGTTTGCGGCCCTTTGGAGCCACACTGTGGCCTTGGGTGTTTCAGGACCTCCGATGATAGGACACCTGTCCTGCCTCTTCCCTGGCTCAGTCCTGCATGAGGCTGGTGTCTGCTCTTTTCTTCTCACAGACCCTTTAAGGGCTGCAGCCGACCTATCTGAGACCCTTTTCCAGACTCATGCCCCCCTCCCTTCTTGCTTTTTCCTCGGCATGACATTTAATAGCAGAAGGGACTGCCCTGCAGACCAAGGCCATGGTGTCATTTAAAAGAAAGTGAGATGAAAACGGCAGCCTCTGATGGTGCCACACACATAAAAAAGGCTGTACGGAGAAGGTCGGCAAGTTTTGGAAGAGGAGGCTTGTGACATATTCAGGACTGATCTGGACACCTGTTTCTTGGTATTTACAATTTGGATACGACTATTCTGGTATTTTACTTTGGATTAGCCCTGGAAACCTCAGCCTGGGTATGTGCAGCTGATCTGAAAACACATGGCCTGGCACCTAGAGTCTGGATATGTGTGTCTGAAACTTAAAACCTGTACATGTGTGGCTGATACTTACAATCTGGGTATGTGTGGCTGATACTTACAGTCTGGATACGTGTGGCTGATACTTACAGTCTGGATATGTGTGTCTAAAACTTACAATCTGTACATGTGTGGCTGATACAGTCTGTACATGTGTGGCTGATACTTACAATCTGGATATGTGTATTTGAAATTTACAATCCGTAAATGTGTGGCTGATACTTTCAATCTTCTTATGTGTGCATCAAACTTACTATCTGTACATGTGTGGGTGATACAATCTGTACATGCGTGGCTGATACTTACAATCTGGGTATGCGTGTCTGAAACTTACAATCTGTACATGTGTGGCTGATACTTACAATCTGTGTATGTCTGAAACTTATAATCTGTACATGTGTGGCTGACACAGTCTGGATATGTGTGTCTGAAACTTATAATCTGTACATGTGTGGCTGATACTTACAATCTGGATATGTGTGCATGAAACATGATCTATACATGTTTAGGTGATACAATCTGTGTATGTGTATGTCTGAAACTTACAATCTGTACATGCGTGGCTGATACTGACAATCTGGGTATGTGTGGCTGATACACACAGTCTGGATATGTGTGTCTGAAACTTACAATCTGTACATGCGTGGCTGATACTGACAATCTGGGTATGTGTGGCTGATACACACAGTCTGGATATGTGTGTCTGAAACGTACAATCTGTACATGTGTGGCTGATACGTACAATCTGGGTATGTGTATCTGAAACTTACAACCTGCACATGCGTGGCTGAAACTCACAATATGTACATGTGTGGCTGATACTTACAATCTGGGTTGTGTGCATGAAACATGATCTATACATGTTTGGGTGATACAATCTGTGTATGTGTATGTCTGAAAATTACGATCTGTACATGTGTGGCTGATACTTACACTCTGGATATGTGTGTCTAAAACTTGCAATCTGTACATGTGTAGCTGATACTTACAATCTGGGTATGTTTTCATGAAACATGATCTGTACATGTTTGGGTGATACAATCTGTGTATGTGTATGTCTGAAAATTACGATCTGTACATGTGTGGCTGATACTTACACTCTGGATATGTGTGTCTGAAACTTGCAATCTGTACATGTGTAGCTGATACTTACAATCTGGGTATGTTTTCATGAAACAGGATCTGTACATGTTTGGGTGATACAATCTGTGTATGTGTATGTCTGAAAATTACGATCTGTACATGTGTGGCTGATACTTACAGTCTGGGTATGTGTGTCTGAAACGTACAATCTGTACATGTGTGGCTGGTACTTACAGTTGGATATGTGTGTCTGAAACTTACAATCTGTACATGTGTGGCTGATGCTTAACAGTCTGGACATGTTTGTCTGAAACGTACAATCTGTACATGTGTGGCTGATGCTTAACAGTCTGGACATGTTTGTCTGAAACTTACAATCTGTACATGTGTGGCTGATACGTACAATCTGGGTATGTGTATCTGAAACTTACAACCTGCACGTGCGTGGCTGAAACTCACAATATGTACATGTGTGGCTGATACTTACAATCTGGGTTGTGTGCATGAAACATGATCTATACATGTTTGGGTGATACAATCTGTGTATGTGTATGTCTGAAAATTACGATCTGTACATGTGTGGCTGATACACTCTGAATATGTGTCTAAAACGTACAATCTGTGCAGGTGTGGCTTATATTTATATCTCATGTAAGTGTAACGGATATTTCGAATTTGGAAACCTGTGGCTAAAAGTTATACTCAAGATAAATGTGACTGGTAATTAAAATGTGAATATGTGTGGCTGGTACTTATAATCTGCATCTGTCTGGATGATGAATTAGTGATCATCATTGTATCAACAACTTCACTTTACAGATCTACATTTGATGCTTGTTCTTTGCTCTCTGCAGGTGAAGCTCCAGGACTGGCTGTGTCCTCTGAGGAAAGAGGTGGCATACATTCTGGAGTCTAAGCTCAAGGAAGAGAAACGATATAACACCATGAGGGTGAGTGGCAGCCGGGAGTCCTGTGCAGTTAATGATCTAGCATTGTGTATGTGCAAGTCTATGCATGCGCCTGTCTAGGTTAGAAGTGCAGAGAAGCCAATGGTTCACCCTCCAGCCTGGGTTGTGCCTCCACTACGTAAATGTACTGGCTGCAGAGTCACTGTTTGGGGGGATGAGGGTGGGGAGGGGGCTTTGTGGCCCAGATCTTTCAGGGACTATCCTGAAAGAACCAAAAGCAAGAATTGCCCTCCTGACCTGTGCATAGTAATCACACGGTTACATGGTCTGCGTCGTAAGTATACATGAAGGCATTTGGCTGTAAGTGTATCCTGCCTTTTCCAACATCCGGCATGGTGTTCCTCAAGGGTTTGCCATCAGCCCAATTTTGTTCAACATTTATTTGAGCCCACTGATCAACATAATTCGGGCTCATAATGTAAAATTGGTGTACTATGCTGATGACACCCAGATTATCTTGTCCTTGGATGGTACCCCATCTAACGCCTTGGAGGACTTTCATGCCTGTATGCATGATATTGCGCAGTGGCTTCGTAATAACTCTCTACAATTTAATTCAGATAAAACGGAAATTCTTCACTGTACAGTTGGGAAGGTTCCTCTGCCTCTCCCTCATAATTTTTGGCCCTTTGCAACTTCCACTCCCATAGTCTCGACCAAGTTGGCGCGCAATTTAGGAGTTACGTTCTGCGCCAATTTGTCACTGGAGACACAAGTGAATAAAACAGTGGGGTGCTGTTTTGGTCTGATCAGAGCACTGAGAAAGATCCTCCTGTTGCTTCCAAACTCTGCTAGAGCCCCAATAGTACAAGGCGTTATTTTAAGCAGACTTGATTATTGTAACACCCTATTGTTGGAATCTCCTGAATATCTGAGTCAGCGATTGCAACGCGTCCAAAATATGGCGGCCAAGCGAGTTCTGTCCAGACCACGTGACTCCTCTGCTTCATTGTGTTTAGCCGAGCTACACTGGCTCCCAGTGGTGCAAAGAATACATTTTAAGTCCCTATGTATAGTGTTTAGGGCCTTGCACGGATTTGGCCCCAAGCCCTTACAGATGAAATTGGGTTGGTACACTCCCACTCGGAGCCTCAGCTCCTCTTCTGCCTGTCTGGCGAAGGTCTCAAAGTTCAACAAGGTTAGAATGGGAGGGAGGGCTTTTAGCATTGCTGCTGCCAAGCTATGGAATGATCTACCACCTGAAATTAGACAATGTAACAATCTGTCTTTGTTTAGGAAAAGGATCAAAACGTGGCTGTTCCCCAGAAATTGATCCTTTGTTTCTGAATGCTGTCTATTTCGGTTCTACCCCCGCAGTTTTTTTTTTACGTTTGCTTGCGACACGTTCTACAGCGCCAGGGTACCCGTAGGGTGTTTGCTGCGCTTTATAATTGCTATATACAATACAATACAATGCAGGGGTCTGTCTATTTATTTGTGTGCATTTGTCAGCTGTTGTGTTTGTGTGTGCATGGTAACAATCATTTGTGGGAGTGCATGCATCTGTGTGTGTGTGTTTTTGTGTGTGTTGATTCATCTCAAGCAGTGCTTAGACCAGCTGAGATCCATTGTCAGTTATTATTTCATGTTCTTGATATGTCTCCAGTAATGCTTGGATCAGCTCAGATCCACCGTCAGTGATTATTTCATGAGGCGGGCAGTAGCACATTATGGAAAGCCTTTAAAATGGTTATTTGGGAGAAAGCCAAATCCTATCTAGTCCAAAAAATAGATCAAAAGACTCAGAACTTATCAATCTTAAAACAACCATACTCAAAATCTGCCAAGGGGCCTTCATTGTTAAGACAATTAGAGATCTATAGAGAATCTCTCTGACAAATGACATTAGACACAGCTAGAATAATATGGATAGCATCTCTACGGAGAGTATATGAGATGGGGGTCAATTCTGGTAAACTGTTGCACTGGTTGACACACAGAGAGGCCACCTTGAGAATAGTCCCCTGTATGCAAGACACTCACAGAATATTACGAGCAGACATACTTGAAATAGCGGTAGTAGTGTTTTCCTCTCCAGGAAACGGAACCGCACATCAGTAGTCCACTCAATAACAAAACACAAAGTGATTCAGTGTGAATAAATAACAGTGTTTCTCAATAGAATGACGGGGTGCTACTATTGCTCACCACATCTACTACCAAAAGATGCGATTAACACAGGAAGTAATTCCTGTGTGTATAAATCATAAGTAAGAGAGCATCATTCGGCACACCCTTAAACAGTTGGAATATTTTATAGGTATTAAACAAGTAAAAATAGTCCTAATTCAAAAGTATCATGTAGAGTTCACTTGGTTGATAATTAGCTATTAACCAATGTCCAAACAATTCAAATTCTTGAAAAGATGTTTCTTTATTCTTGTTGATGTAACATCCAGCATGAAAGACTGTGACAATGCCAACACGTGTTTCGTCTCCCCTTAGACTTTATCAAGGCTGGAACAAAAGATTACAAACAAAATTGACAGCTTGCTCATAACTACAAAGGTGGTATTCAACAAAATAAACCCAAATTAGCTACGAAGAAAGGCAACAGTGCAGCTAAATTCAATCCCCATTTGATTATACATATATAATTTCAATCAGATCAAGGTGCCCATATACATGACAAAAAGGCACAAAACACAATATCATCCCAAAGTCTCCATATGAACGACAAAAGGGCACCTGATCAAGGACAAAAGAAGCAACAGAAATGATAAATAATAAAATTATAAATGTGAGAATAGAACCAAAGAATACCAAAAGTGTCATTCAGACTTAAATGCATGAAGAAACAAAGAAAAAAAGAGAAAAAGAGAAAGCAGGAAAAAGTATTCCCGTGTCTCGAAAGTTAAACACCCAACAAATAATCAAATATTGTGAACCCAAGATGGGCAAAGTGCCTACTATTCATGCAACCCACCAATTGGTAAAACAATCCTGGTCCAACCAGCATAATACACGTAGACCCAACTTGTCTATTGTTCTCAATAGGAAGAGTCTCAAAGTCTGTAAAGTAAAGTAAAAAAGCAAATCACTACTATAATTGGAAATTATTCTATAACCGGTCAGCATGTAAGAAACAGACTTAACAAAATATTATTCAAAAATTATCCACATCTCAATTTAATATCCTTCAAAATACTCTATCAAATCCATTGTGGTGTATTAAAATAATCTAGCCTGAAGGAAAGCCCAGACATATATAATCAGATCCTTCCTTATTATAATAAAACCCATCCTAAATTCAATTCAAAAACTAATGTCCATGTAAAATGGCGTAAAGTATGCTGAGGTAATTCAAAATACCTTAAAAGCATCAAAAACGATTAACATCAAAACAATCCACAGTATTTTTCAGGGCTTGACAGTATACCCATAGTTGATAGCAAACAAATTTAAATATCCAAAGACAGGAGGTAAAAGTGCATTAATAATAGTGTCATATTCTCCATATCACAGATAACAAGTAATATCTCAGAAACAAACCCTACTACGAGTCTCACCTCAATGGCAAAGACTCCAAAGTACAAATTTCTTCGTGAAGTCGTCCGTAAAAAACAGGCAGTTTAAGAACCCTGATAAGTTCCTCTCCTGAATCGTAAAGCATAAAAAACACGATTACTCCAAAATTTAAAACAAACTTGGAGTCAAATATAATACAATACGTGACTGACAACCATCTAAAAGACGGTAACTCACCGTAATTCAATAGTATAATCTCCTCTCACAGATACCCGCTACTCGTACTGGCGTGGATAACCACGTCGCGGCCATCACTATTTAAATCTCCGCTCCCTCTGAGTGTACGTAATGACGTCCTGCACCCGGTGACTATCCCGTACTGGGGATGCCTAGCAACTCGGAGTTACGAACTGAGGCTGCCTAGCAACCCAGGCTTCCTAATGTAACCACAATATAGCCGCCATTTTGAAATGTAAAAAAGCGCACAAAAGCAAATGTATACAGCGGAAACATAATCTAAAGATCAACACTGACACATTATATAACACCCTAAAATTTTGGGGATGAATAGAATTGCTTACTGGCGTCCGGGTAACTAATATACCAGGACATCCAAGCTATTTATTGACATGCCGATATATTAACCATAGTCAGCGCGAAGTCCTAAATACAGGAAATCCTAGATGGCTGGCATAACGTACATAAAAGTGAAACGAAGTTCAATTGAATACGAAGGAGAGAAGTACCAGAAAAAACCCCGTGCTAATAAAGAACCGTCCGAAAAAAGAAAGAAAAAAAGCAAGTACAATACAATACATCTCGCACTCAGCGCGGATTTTCCTTTGAGCAGGACACGCTCCTTTCATCTCCCAGGCCTCCATTTACTGAACTGTGACCGGCCAATTTAATTAATTCCCCGGCACAGTACATTGCCATTTAACGGCGAAGGATTTTAAGCATTTGCTTCCAGCAAACTAAGTTTGTTTTTTCCCCTACCGGGCCCCACCATAACGCGCATTAATTCGCAGGCTATCCCGGTCACCTTAAGAAGCACAGCGCTACGCAGACGCCTTTACCAAGGATATTCTTTCCTTCTTCAGCTCAATTCAAGTTGCTCACATTTTTTTGTCCTGAAGATGAACTCGAATAATTGAGTTCGAAACGTCGTCGACCCCCTACAACATGAACTCCTTATACTCTGTAAAAATCTTTAAAGGAGCTTCTATTTCTGTTGTCAATGCGATGTCATTATTTTAAGTTCACCCTCACTTCTCACGTCACGCTTATTGTCACTTACTGTGTGAGCACCTGAATACCTTCATTGTGTAATAAATATTTGTCATACATTGACCTATATGTCCCTCGTTATATTTCCTACTGCTCTCTTTTATGAATTAAGTTTCTATCCCTTTACTTATCTCAGTGCCCTTTACAGGGTTACTTCTCCTTGGACCTTTTAGGCCACTCTAGAACCATTGTTCCTTTAAACTACGATATATTAACCATAGTCAGCGCGAAGTCCTAAATACAGGAAATCCTAGATGGCTGGCATAACGTACATAAAAGTGAAACGAAGTTCAATTGAATACGAAGGAGAGAAGTACCAGAAAAAACCCTGTGCTAATAAAGAACCGTCCGAAAAAAGAAAGAAAAAAAGCAAGTACAATACAATACATCTCTCCAATAATATATCAAGTCATTTTAAAAACGTAAAATGCAGACCCAAGAGGGATATTTCTAAACAATTTCTTTTGTGGATGCCGCCAAACACAGTGATTCCTTGTTTCTTATCACTTTCGATTGGGATTGGACGATATCACATTCAATACGCCAATCCTTTGTGAGAAAATACAAATCTTTCTTGTTTGAAATGTTGTTAGATAAAGATCTATATTTAACATCCTAAGAGTACATGTCATTCTAACATGAAATCTCAGAATTAACAAACAGGGTATTAAAGGTAAAAACATAAAAGTTTATCATATTCACAGTTTTGTACATAGAAAAAGGTTTCAACATTCCCATATTCAGAAAGGGGCTTAGTCCTGTAAAAAGACATGAAGTTCTCTATCAATGTTAAGGCCCAAATCTACCGATCTCAGTTTAATCAACCACTTCGTCTCTAGTTTTCTAAGAGCCAAAGTTCGATTACCTCCTCTGTGGTTCTCATTGGCAATCGCAATACCATGGAAATGGATGTTTAATATTTCTGAGTTCTTATGTACGGTATTATAATGAGCCGCTAGTGGGTAGGTATTATTTTTATTCCGGATTGCCCTAATGTGTTCTTGGATGCGTTCTTTGAGGGGCCGAATTGTACTGCCAATGTAGATCAAGCCACATTGGCAGATGATGCAGTACACTGTAAATTTGGTATTGCAGTTTATAAAATGGCAGATCTGATGTGTTTGTCCCGTATTATAGCTAAAGCTAGTTATTTTATTCATAGCAAATTGACAGATGTTACAAGTCGTGCACTTATAGAAACCAGCCGGTTTCATTGGCATCCAACTATGTATTTGTCCCATCTTCTTGTTTTTAATAATGGAGAGGCTAAGAATATTCCTTAGCGTTCTGCCTCTACTATATGTCACTTGTGGTTTGTTGGTGAGATAAGGATCTAGACTATGGTCCAACTTCAAAAGGTACCAGTGTTTCAGTAATACTTTGTATAAAACATGACTATGTGCATTATATGGTGTTATTAATGAGATCTTTTTGTCTCTGCTTTTGTTTACTCTTGTTTCTTCTGAGAAGTAATGTGCGTTTTGTCTTGTAAATCCTCTCCTGAGCTTTGTCCAAGATTAAACTGTTATAGCCCCTAGACTCAAAACGTTTTTTCATATGGGTCAATTCTTTTCGAAATATCTCATCATCACTGCAATTTCGCCTTAATCTAGTCATTTCCCCATAGGGGATGGCTTTCAATTGTGTCGCCCGATGTGCACTATTCGCATGCAAGATCGCATTGCATGCTGTAGGTTTTCGAAATAGTTTGCACTCTAGTTTGTCACCTTCAGGATAGAGAGTGATGTCAAGAAAATCAATATGATTACTGTCAATATGATGTGTGAACACCAAGTTATATTGATTGTTGTTAAGATACCCAATGAAGTCAAAAAGGGTCCTATTGTCACCTCCCCATATCATGAAGATATCATCTATGAAGCGTCCCCAATAGATGATAGATCTGGTCATGTCATGTGGGCCTTCCTTCCAGATGTGTTGTTCTTCAAAAAAACCCATATAAAGATTCGCGAACGAAGGGGAAAATTTAGAGCCCATAGCTACTCCAGAACATTGTCTGAACCAATTGCCATTATGTATGAAGTAGTTATTGTTCAATGTCAGACGAGTAAGATCTAACACCATTTGTGTATGCTCATACAATGTAGCATCTCGCTTGGACAAAAAGTATGTTAGTGCTTCCATTCCTTTCTCTAGAGGTATACATGTATATAATGCACAAACATCTAGTGTTACCAAAGTAAAATTATTAGACCAAACAAGGTCCTCTAATTTATTTAAAAGATCTTTGGTATCTTCAATGAACGAAGGTAAATTACAGACAATTGGTTTCAGATATAGGTCTATATATTCTGAAATTCTTTCTGTAGGCGAACCTATTCCCGTTATAATAGGTCTGCCAGGCGGTGCTGTCTCATTTTTATGTATCTTAGGCAGTATATAAATACTTGCTGCTTGTGGTGTAGAATTAAACATGTATCTATACTCCATATCCGATAAGAGACCAGCATGACAATAGTATCTTAATGTCTTTTCAATAAGACTTGTTACCTCCTTCATTGGATTACTACATACGGTGATGTAAGTTGCTGTATTCATTAGTTGTTTATCAATTTCTTGGGTGTAATAGTCCAGATCCATCAGAACAATGTTACCACCTTTGTCTGCCTCTTTAATGGCTATATCAGAGTATGTAGTTAGTTTAAATAAAGCTGCTCGTTCTGCTTTATTAAGATTATCTTTAAAACCCTGATGTTTCATTTGGAGTTTATCTTCTAGTTTATAAAAATCCTGTGTGACTGCTTTATAAAAACAATCAATCATATTGTCTGTTGGTAGTGTCGGTACAAATTTAGATTTAGTCCTTAGTCCACTATCTAGACTAACATTGGTGTCTATATCTAGATCATGTAAGATATCAGTCATACTAGGAGCTGGCCCCAAACTCTCATCCAGTGATAACAATAGTTGAAGATCTTGTGTATCTTTAATCGTTTTGTCACTCCTGCCGATTGTATTCAACGGTATTACACACGGTTTATGATTTGCATCAAAGAATTTCTTTAATTTCAACTTCCGGACATATTTATACAAATCAATATGTAGTTGTGTAAAGTTTGGTTTTGACAAGGGGCAAAAACCTAGTCCTTTTTAAGCAACGTAACCTCTGCATCCGACAAATCATGTTTTGACAAATTGACAATAGAGACATCATCATTAACATTTGCAGAGGACACCAAACAGTCTGCTATCTCAGAAAAATGTCCCCCCCTCCCAGCACTCAGTTCTTCTGGGGGCGTGTAGCTGATCTTAGAACTCTTTTTTCCTGATTGACCGCAGTTTTTTCTCCCTCCTCTTCTTGTTCTCTTCCTCCTGAGTCCTTCTTTAGGAACCCCACTCTGTTCCCCTTTCTGTATCTTTTTAGTTAGTCTAAAAAAGACGATGTACCTATCCCAGGGTTCAGACTACCTCCTGTGTTATTGTGGGAATCACTTCGAGCTTCACTCAAATCACTGGTTATGCTCGATAAATCAGACTCACTAGCAGATATAGAAGCCACTTGTCTCAGTTCATTGGGTTTCTCCAGCCCCCTCTTTGGTCTATATTCGTCAAATCTTTTAGCAAAAGTATAGATTCTACCATTTCTGTAGTCGTTTTCGTCTCTTTTGAGTTTTCGTATCTTTTTCTCTCTGATGTAATTTTGATGCGCACTAAGTACCTCCTTAAGAATTTTGTAGTTTTTCTCTGTTGCTTCTCTAAGGTTCAAGGACTTAATTTCTTCCTCAATCTTTTCAATTTCTTCCAGTAATTTGACTCTCTTCCTCTCAGCATGTTTTATCAATAGATCCATCATCCCATATGAGGATGAGGAAATCAAATTTTCCCAATCACTAAGCAAATCCGGGTCTAAGTCCTCAAAAGTCTGATTTATCGAGCATAACCAGTGATTTGAGTGAAGCTCGAAGTGATTCCCACAATAACACAGGAGGTAGTCTGAACCCTGGGATAGGTACATCGTCTTTTTAGACGAACTAAAAAGATACAGAAAGGGGAACAGAGTGGGGTTCCTAAAGAAGGACTCAGGAGGAAGAGAACAAGAAGAGGGGGGAGAAAAAACCGCGGTCAATAAGGAAAAAGAGTGCTAAGATCAGCTACACGCCCCCAGAAGAACTGAGTGCTGGGAGGGGGGACATTTTTCTGAGATAGCAGACTGTTTAGTGTCCTCTGCAAATGTTAATGATGATGTCTCTATTGTCAATTTGTCAAAACATGATTTGTCTGATGCAGAGGTTACGTTGCTTAAAAAGGACTAGGTTTTTGCCCCTTGTCAAAACCAAACTTTACACAACTACATATTGATTTGTATAAATATGTCCGGAAGTTGAAATTAAAGAAATTCTTTGATGCAAATCATAAACCGTGTGTAATACCGTTGAATACAATCGGCAGGAGTGACAAAACGATTAAAGATACACAAGATCTTCAACTATTGTTATCACTGGATGAGAGTTTGGGGCCAGCTCCTAGTATGACTGATATCTTACATGATCTAGATATAGACACCAATGTTAGTCTAGATAGTGGACTAAGGACTAAATCTAAATTTGTACCGACACTACCAACAGACAATATGATTGATTGTTTTTATAAAGCAGTCACACAGGATTTTTATAAACTAGAAGATAAACTCCAAATGAAACATCAGGGTTTTAAAGATAATCTTAATAAAGCAGAACGAGCAGCTTTATTTAAACTAACTACATACTCTGATATAGCCATTAAAGAGGCAGACAAAGGTGGTAACATTGTTCTGATGGATCTGGACTATTACACCCAAGAAATTGATAAACAACTAATGAATACAGCAACTTACATCACCGTATGTAGTAATCCAATGAAGGAGGTAACAAGTCTTATTGAAAAGACATTAAGATACTATTGTCATGCTGGTCTCTTATCGGATATGGAGTATAGATACATGTTTAATTCTACACCACAAGCAGCAAGTATTTATATACTGCCTAAGATACATAAAAATGAGACAGCACCGCCTGGCAGACCTATTATAACGGGAATAGGTTCGCCTACAGAAAGAATTTCAGAATATATAGACCTATATCTGAAACCAATTGTCTGTAATTTACCTTCGTTCATTGAAGATACCAAAGATCTTTTAAATAAATTAGAGGACCTTGTTTGGTCTAATAATTTTACTTTGGTAACACTAGATGTTTGTGCATTATATACATGTATACCTCTAGAGAAAGGAATGGAAGCACTAACATACTTTTTGTCCAAGCGAGATGCTACATTGTATGAGCATACACAAATGGTGTTAGATCTTACTCGTCTGACATTGAACAATAACTACTTCATACATAATGGCAATTGGTTCAGACAATGTTCTGGAGTAGCTATGGGCTCTAAATTTTCCCCTTCGTTCGCGAATCTTTATATGGGTTTTTTGAAGAACAACACATCTGGAAGGAAGGCCCACATGACATGACCAGATCTATCATCTATTGGGGACGCTTCATAGATGATATCTTCATGATATGGGGAGGTGACAATAGGACCCTTTTTGACTTCATTGGGTATCTTAACAACAATCAATATAACTTGGTGTTCACACATCATATTGACAGTAATCATATTGATTTTCTTGACATCACTCTCTATCCTGAAGGTGACAAACTAGAGTGCAAACTATTTCGAAAACCTACAGCATGCAATGCGATCTTGCATGCGAATAGTGCACATCGGGCGACACAATTGAAAGCCATCCCCTATGGGGAAATGACTAGATTAAGGCGAAATTGCAGTGATGATGAGATATTTCGAAAAGAATTGACCCATATGAAAAAACGTTTTGAGTCTAGGGGCTATAACAGTTTAATCTTGGACAAAGCTCAGGAGAGGATTTACAAGACAAAACGCACATTACTTCTCAGAAGAAACAAGAGTAAACAAAAGCAGAGACAAAAGATCTCATTAATAACACCATATAATGCACATAGTCATGTTTTATACAAAGTATTACTGAAACACTGGTACCTTTTGAAGTTGGACCATAGTCTAGATCCTAATCTCACCAACAAACCACAAGTGACATATAGTAGAGGCAGAACGCTAAGGAATATTCTTAGCCCCTCCATTATTAAAAACAAGAAGATGGGACAAATACATAGTTGGATGCCAATGAAACCGGCTGGTTTCTATAAGTGCACGACTTGTAACATCTGTCAATTTGCTATGAATAAAATAACTAGCTTTAGCTATAATACGGGACAAACACATCAGATCTGCCATTTTATAAACTGCAATTCCAAATTTACAGTTTATTTTATTTTATTTTTATTTAGGGAGTTTTATATAGCGCTGGCCTGACCCTAGGGTATCGGAGCGCTTTACAGCAGATACATTGAAAAGAGTCATAAAACACAAAACAGAAGAGCAACACATAAATACAGTCTCAGTCTTCGGAGTCTTTCGAAACCTTGGAGTTAGAGCAGTGCGCGGTGTCAGCTAGCTGCTCCGATTGATCCTATCCAACCCCTAGGGAGCGGTTTAGAAACAGGATTTTGAGTTGACTTTTGAATTTTACAAAGGAGGGAATGGTTCTGATGTGAGGGGGAATAGAGTTCCAGATTTTTGGGGCGCTTCCGGCGAAGGATCGATCCGCAGTTTTTTGTTTTCGAGTCTTTGGTGGGATGAGTAGGAGGGAGTTTGAGCTTCTGAGGTTCCTGGCCTGGCCAGCTTTTTTGAGTTTTTTGCCAGATATTCGGGTTTGCCGGTGTGCAGGGCTTTATGCGTGAGGCAGGCTGTTCTGAAGCTAATCCGCATTTCTACTGGAAGCCACTTAAGTTCCCTGAGAGCAGGAGAAATGTGGTCGAATTTCTTGATACCGGTGATCATTCTGGCTGCCGCATGCAGCGTTGTTTTGATGGGCGCCAGATGTGATTTTGGGATTCCTGAGAGGACTGCGTTCCCATAGTTCAGTCTTGATAGTACCAGAGTTTGGGTGGCTTGTTTGAGATCACTGGGCGGGATGAAGGGTTTTATTTTGTTCAGTAGTCTGAGGTTAAGGAAAGCGCTCTTGGCCGAATTCTTGATGTGTCTGGTCATGTTCAGTTTCGGGTCTAGAGTGATGCCTAGTGATTTGACAGAGTCTGCTAGAGTGAGACTCCCGTTGAGTGCATCAATGGCCTTTAACCATTCGGCAATTTGGGGGTTCTCTTCCTTGTTCGAGATGAGGAGTGTCTCGGTCTTGTCAGGGTTCAGTTTAAGGTGGTTGCATGACAGCCAGTGTTGGACATCTCTCAGTACGTCATTGAGTCTTTGAATGTCTTTGAGGAGGTGGTTTCTAAATAGATCTGGGTATCATCAGCGTAGAGGTGAAAGCGGATGTTGGCTTTGTTGAGTAGTTTGGAGAGAGGTTCCATGTAAATGTTAAAAGTTGCGGGGATAGCACCGAGCCTTGAGGGACGCCCTTGTTGACTTGTTGGAGGTCGGAAGTGAAGTTTCTGATTTTTATTTTTTGCGTGCGGTTGTGCAGGAAGGAGGAGAACCATTGGAGGACCATCTCGCCAAGACCGGCTCTTTCTTGGAGAGCCCTAAGGAGAAGTTTGTGGTCTACCGTGTCAAATGCTGCCGAGAGGTCAAGGAGAATGAGGAGGCAGCATTGGTCAGAGTCTAGTGATCTGTGGATATCATCAATGATGTTGAGGATCGCGGTTTCTGTGCTACAGCCTTTTCTGAAGCCAGATTGGTGGGGGTCCAGGAGGTTGATGTTGTCCAGGTGTTGGGTTAGTTGTTGGAGTACGCATCTTTCTAGGGTTTTGGACAGAAGGGGAGGTTCGATACAGGTCTAAAGTTATTCAGCTCCAAAATGTCGAGGCCAGGTTTTTTCAGTAACGGTGTGACTTGTCCCATTTTAAGGCAGTCTGGAACGACTCCATTTTTCAAGGAGCTATTTATGATCTCGCACCAGAGTGGAGCTAGGGCGTGCTACAGTGTACTGCATCATCTGCCAATGTGGCTTGATCTACATTGGCAGTACAATTCGGCCCCTCAAAGAACGCATCCAAGAACACATTAGGGCAATCCGACATAAAAATAATACCTACCCACTAGCGGCTCATTATAATACCGTACATAAGAACTCAGAAATATTAAACATCCATTTCCATGGTTTTGCGATTGCCAATGAGAACCCAGAGGAGGTAATCGAACTTTGGCTCTTAGAAAACTAGAGACGAAGTGGTTGATTAAACTGAGATCGGTAGATTTGGGCCTTAACATTGATAGAGAACTTCATGTCTTTTTACAGGACTAAGCCCCTTTCTGAATATGGGAATGTTGAAACCTTTTTCTATATACAAAACTGTGAATATGATAAACTTTTATGTTTTTACCTTTAATACCCTGTTTGTTAATTCTGAGATTTCATGTTAGAATGATATGTACCCTTAGGATGTTAAATATACATCTTTATCTAACAACATTTCCAAACTCGAAAGATTTGTATTTTCTCACAAAGGATTGGCGTATTGAATGTGATATCGTCCAATCCCAATCGAAAGTGATAAGAAACAAGGAATCACTGTGTTTGGCGGCATCCACAAAAGAAATTGTTTAGAAATATCCCTCTTGGGTCTGCATTTTACATTTTTAAAATGACCTGATATATTATTGGAGAGATGTATTGTATTGTACTTGCTTTTTTTCTTGCTTTTTTCTGGACGGTTCTTTATTAGCACGGGGTTTTTTCTGGTACTTCTCTCCTTCGTATTCAATTGAACTTCGTTTCACTTTTATGTACGTTATGCCAGCCATCTAGGATTTCCTGTATTTAGGACTTCGCTCTGACTATGGTTAATATATCGGCATGTCAATAAATAGCTTGGATGTCCTGGTATATTAGTTACCCGGACGCCAGTAAGCAATTCTATTCATCCCCAAAATTTTAGGGTGTTATATAATGTGTCAGTGTTGATCTTTAGATTATGTTTCCGCTGTATACATTTGCTTTTGTGCGCTTTTTTACATTTCAAGATGGCGGCTATATTGTGGTTACGTTAGGAAGCTTGGGTTGCTAGGCAGCCTCAGTTCGTAACTCCGAGTTGCTAGGCATCCCCAGTACGGGATAGTCACTGGGTGCAGGACGTCATTACGTACACTCAGAGGGAGCGGAGATTTAAATAGTGATGGCCGCGACGTGGTTATCCACGCCAGTACGAGTAGCGGGTATCTGTGAGAGGAGATTATACTATTGAATTACGGTGAGTTACCATCTTTTAGATGGTCGTCAGTCACGTATTGTATTATATTTGACTCCAAGTTTGTTTTAAATTTTGGAGTAATCGTGTTTTTTATGCTTTACGATTCAGGAGAGGAACTTATCACGGTTCTTAAACTGCCTGTTTTTTACGGACGACTTCACGAAGAAATTTGTACTTTGGAGTCTTTGCCATTGAGGTGAGACTCGTAGTAGGGTTTGTTTCTGACATATTACTTGTTATCTGTGATATGGAGAATATGACACTATTATTAATGCACTTTTACCTCCTGTCTTTGGATATTTAAATTTGTTTGCTATCAACTATGGGTATACTGTCAAGCCCTGAAAAATACTGTGGATTGTTTTGATGTTAATCGTTTTTGATGCTTTTAAGGTATTTTGAATTACCTCAGCATACTTTACGCCCTTTTACATGGACATTAGTTTTTTAATTGAATTTAGGATGGGTTTTATTATAATAAGGAAGGATCTGATTATATATGTCTGGGCTTTCCTTCAGGCTAGATTATTTTAATACACCACAATGGATTTGATAGAGTATTTTGAAGGATATTAAATTGAGATGTGGATAATTTTGGAATAATATTTTGTTAAGTCTGTTTCTTACATGCTGACCGGTTATAGAATAATTTCCAATTATAGTAGTGATTTGCTTTTTTACTTTACTTTACAGACTTTGAGACTCTTCCTATTGAGAACAGTAGACAAGTTGGGTCTACGTGTATTATGCTAATTGGACCAGGATTGTTTTACCAATTGGTGGGTTGCATGAATAGTAGGCACTTTGCCCATCTTGGGTTCACAATATTTGATTATTTGTTGGGTGTTTAACTTTCGAGACACGGGAATACTTTTTCCTGCTTTCTCTTTTCTCTTTTTTCTTTGTTTCTTCATGCATTTAAGTCTGAATGACACTTTTGGTATTCTTTGGTTCTATTCTCACATTTATAATTTTATTATTTATCATTTCTGTTGCTTCTTTTGTCCTTGATCAGGTGCCCTTTTGTCGTTCATATGGAGACTTTGGGATGATATTGTGTTTTGTGCCTTTTTGTCATGTATATGGGCACCTTGATCTGATTGAAATTATATATGTATAATCAAATGGGGATTGAATTTAGCTGCACTGTTGCCTTTCTTCGTAGCTAATTTGGGTTTATTCTGTTGAATACCACCTTTGTAGTTATGAGCAAGATGTCAATTTTGTTTGTAATCTTTTGTTCCAGCCTTGATAAAGTCTAAGGGGAGACGAAACACGTGTTGGCATTGTCACAGTCTTTCATGCTGGATGTTACATCAACAAGAATAAAGAAACATCTTTTCAAGAATTTGAATTGTTTGGACATTGGTTAATAGCTAATTATCAACCAAGTGAACTCTACATGATACTTTTGAATTAGGACTATTTTTACTTGTTTAATACCTATAAGATATTCCAACTGTTTAAGGGTGTGCCGAATGATGCTCTCTTTCTTATGATACTTGAAATAGCTAAAGTATTTGCAGACTACTTTGCTCCTGGTATGACTCCAGGCCCATTCTCAAGATAGAACATCTGTTTCATCTGATAGGTGGCCTTTTCCTTTAAGGTCTATCCAATGATCTTTGGAACAAGCTTGAATCTTCACTCACTAAAGAGGAGTTTGCGGTGCCTTGGCTGGGATGCAAACCGGTAAGACCACAGGTCCAACTGATTCCCTATGGAGGTCTTTCTGCAGATTGCATCACTTACGTCATCTCACCTGCTGTATGTTGGAAGAAGTCAGGTTGAACATGTCTGTACCTGAAGATCTCCAATCAGCTACAATGACAGTCCTACTTAAACTGGGCAATCTTCCCGACCTCTGTCAGGTGTTTAGGCGAGTCTCGTTAATTAAGTTAGAAGCCAAGGTCCTCGCCAAGGCATTGGCCGATAGTTTGATGGGGGTAATTGGCTCCTTGATACAGATACCAAAATGGCTTCATGCCAAACAAGGGCACTAGACATTGAATCCAAAGAGTTCAGACTGCACTGGTTGGAATGCATGACTCTGGCCTCTGTGCATTAATGGTCGTTGATTGTGCAAAGGCCTTTGATTCTCTGGACTGGCCCTCCATGCAGCACGCACTTACTCAATTTAACTTCAGGCCGTACTTTCAGTCATACATACAGTTATTAAATGATCATCCAGAGTTAGAATTAGTGAAATGTTTTCCTCCACATTTGATATCAAGAGGGGAACAATCAATCAGTCAATCAAGGATTTATATAGTGCTGTTAATCACCCGGTAGAGTATCTAGGCACCTGCAGGTCCTGATGGGCTTATTCTAACAGCCAGGTTTTGAGGGCCTCTCGGGATTCCGGAAGTGCGGTGGTGGTCTGGAACTGCAGGGGAAGGCTGTTCCAGGTCTTTGCTGCAATGAAGGAGAAGGAGCTTTCCTCTTCATATCTTTTGGTGGATGCGGGGCATCTGGGTGAATGAAAGGGAAGCGGAGCGTAATCTTCATGATGTTTGGTGGAAGTTGAGGTGGTGGTTTATGTATGTGGGTCCTTGGTTGTGTAGGGCTTTGTGTGGGTGGGTCAGCAGCTTGAATTGTTATCTCTTCAGTATTGAGAGGCAGTGGAGTTGCCTGAGGTGAGGTGTGATGCGGGTTCGTTGGGGGAGGTTGACGGCGAGTCTGCGGCGGCGTTGTGTATGGTTCGAACTCTTTGTAGGAGGTGTACGGCAATCCCTTCTTAGAGAGCGGTGTCATGGTTCAGTCTGCTGGTGATGAGGGCCTGTGTCATGGTACCTCTCGTGTGCAGGGGTAGCCATTTGAAGATTCTCTGTTGCATGGGCATCATGATGAAGCAGGTGGAGGAGTCGGCGTTGATCTGTGATTTCATGGTGAGTTTGTTATCAAGGGTGATTCTGAGTTTTCTGTCATGGTCAGTTGGGGTCCTATGTCTGGCGGCCACCTGCAGTCGTTCCAGGAGTTGCTGTTGTTGCCAAAGATCAGTACTTCCGTCCTGTCCGTGTTGAGCTTCAGGCAATTGTTCTTCATCCAGTCGGCGACTCTAATCATGCATCGGTGGAAGTTAGTTCTGGCACAGGCCGGGACATCGGTAAGGGAGAGGATGAGTTGGGTGTCATCTGTGTAGGATATGATGTTGAGTACGTGTGCTCTGACGATGTTGGCCAGTGAGGTCATGTAGGCAGACATTGTAGAGAGCAGGGCTGAATGATGAGCCATGAGGGACGCCACAGATGATATCCTTGGGTTCACAGGTGAAGAGTGGTAGGTGGACCCCCCAACCTCAGTGTGCGATACTTACCTGGCTTGTGGGTGCGAGGGTTGGTTTGGGTTGGGTTCTATGATACCATTGATGGGATATTTTGTGAGTACTGATTGTCTAATTTTCAGGTATTGGAGTGATATAAACACATAATACATTTATGTGCTTACTGTTCTCTGCCTGTATATTTCAAAAGCTGATATAAATAAAAATGTTTTTTTTTTAAAAAGGGTGGTAGGCTCTTTGTCCTTCCAGTGAGGAAGGAGGCATCTGAGCGTGTACCCTTGGATGCCAATGTGGTGGAGTCTTTTGATCAGCGTATGGTGGGATACAGTGTTGAAGGCTGCCGAGAGGTCGAGGAGGATCAGAGCTACCGATTCTTCCCGATCGAGTAGGGTTCAGATGTCATCAGAGGCTGTGATCAGGGCAGTCTTGGTGCTGTGATTGCTGCGAAAACCAGTCTGGGAGGCGTTGAGTAGCTGGTTCTGCTTATGGTGTTTTGTGAGAACTTTGAACAGGAGCAAGGAGACCCGCCAAGGTTTTGAGTTTGCTGGGGTCGGCAGAGGGCTTTTTAAGGAGTGGTTTGACTTCGGGTGTTTCCAGACTTCAGGAAATGTGGCGGTGGTGATTGAGGTGTTGAGCACGGCACTGAGATCCTGGCTGATCCTGTGGCTTCCAAGGTTGAAGATATGGTGCAGGCATAGATCTGTGGGAGCTCCAGAGTGGATGGATTTCATGATGGAGATGTTGTCCTTGGTGGAGAGTTGGTTCCAGGCGGTCAGTCCGTGGTTTGTGTTAGTTGTGGTGATGTAGTGTCGGTTGAAGGAGTCCGTGGGTGTGGGTTGGGGTTTGAAGTCTCTGTATAAGGTTGCAATCTTGTCATGGAAGAAGTCTGCGAGGTTGTCGCAGAGCTCTTGTGAGGGGGTGATGTTGTTTTAGCTGGCTGCAGGGTTGGAGAACTCTTTGACAATGTTAAATAGTTCTTTGTTGTTGTTAGCACTGGTTTCGATGCATGCAGCTAGAGCATTCTTCTTCGTTGCCCTCAGCAGGCTTTGGTAGAGGTTGAGTGAGGTCTTGAAGGCTGTTCTGTCGGAAGTGTTGTTGCTGGTGCAACATCTCCTCTCCAGTTATTTGCTGTCTCCTTTCTCTGTTCTGATGTTCTTGGGTGTACCAACTGGCCTGTTTGAAGGCTGTTCCTCTTGATGGGAGTGATGCTGGTGGCACAGTCCAGGTGTTGAACTTCTTAATTCCCTGGTCCAGGTTGGTAGCGACAGCTGGGTTTAAGGTGTTGAGGGCGTCCGTCCAGCGGGTCTCTGAAATTTTGCTTCAGTTGTGGTGGGGGGCACTGACCATCTTGGGAGTAGCGATGTGGAGGCTGGAGATGCTGAAGTGGACAATGTAGTGGTCGGTCCTTGTGAATTCTGTGACGTGGCTGTTTTTGGCATGGTTGCTGGAGGTGAAGGTACGGTACAGCGTGTGTACTGCGGTGTGCGTGGGGTCGCAGACGATTTGGTTGAGTCCGAGGTTGTTCATACTGTTGAGGTGGTTGTTGTTTTTATTGGGGTTGTCGAGGTGGAAATTAGGGTTGCCAAGGAATATTTAGTCATTGGAGTCCAGGGCAAGGAGAGCAACAATGTCAGCTAAAGTGTTGCACAAGCTGGAGCATGGTCCGGGGGGTCGGTATGCGAGAGTGACTCTGATGGTTTACTTGCCGTCCGTGTGGAGGTTGAAGTGTTCCATGAGTGTGGTGGTATTGTCGGTGGTAGTGGTGCACTGGATGGTCTCTTTGTGGATGATAGCTATTCCTCCTCCTGGGTTGTTGACACAGTCCTGGTGGGTGATTTTTTAACTGTTGGGAGTAGCTGTGGCGATGTGAGGGGTGGGTGACGACCTTAGCCAAGTCTCTGTGAGGAAGACGATTTCAGGTGTGAGGGTTGACGATCAGGTCCCACAACTTGGTGGAATGCTTTCATATTGAGCGCTTGTTGAGGAATGAGCAGTGGAGCCGTTGGTCAGCTTCTGGTGTGGCACTATGAGATCTGTGTGGAACTCTGCAGCGTGATGGTGGGCATGCAAGTACAGGAGAAGGTGCAGCTGGGGCAGGAAAATGGTCCTACCACAGACTGCGATGCGGCACGGCAGCAGTGTTTGTTGGGCGTCCAGTGTTCAGGGTGCAGAGGACGGTGGCGTTGTATCTGCTGGGGAACCAGAGGCCTGTAGTCCTAGTGCTGAGTGAGTTCTAGGCACGGATGGGCGCAAATGGGCTTCCCTTTGGCACGCATTCAGTATGCCAGCGGCACAACCACTCTGGGGCCTTCGTTAACAAGACAGGGAGGACCCCTTTTTCCTTTTCTATTCTCTCTAGCCGTCGAACCTTTGACAACCTGGAACATGGTGATGGGTTTTACAATAATTTCATTGGGATTATGAAAGACCACATTTCTCTGGAATGCGAATCACCTTCTCCTTTTTTGAGATATCCGAGGTGGATGAGTAAAAACTGGATTTATGTGGGTAGTGATCTGGACTTGACGTGAACTGGGTTAAATCTACCCTGGTTGCGCTACCGGGGGGACTCAACTATGTACCAGTGGGATGACATGTGCATTGCTACTGCATCAAAATTTAAATATCATGGGATACACTTGTCGATTGATCCTGCACACTGCTAGGAATGAAACCTGATCCCTTAAGATACCAAACCATAAGTGACAATAATTATGTGAGCAGTCTACCCCTCAATACACTTGGGAGGATTGCATTTTATAAGATGATCCTGCTTCCTAAACGTCTGTATTCCTATTGCAGAACTAGCCCTATGAAATCCCCAAACACGATCTTGACAAGTTTTGATCCAATGACATCAGCTTCATCTGGGCAAACACTTGGGTAACAGGGACTACCCAGACTTTCACTTTGACTGGACCTTTCTGAAGGAACGGAGAATGCTAAATTTGCCATACATCCCTGCTGGTCCCTTTGATTCTCCTCTTCCACTCTATAGTGGTTTCTTAAATGGTGGCGGAAAACTAGTCGATGGCCTAAATGGGAGGGTAAAATTACATTGCAGACACTCCTTCCTGCAGGGATCATATGAGGGGCTTGATAAATAGTTGGAAGACCTTAGCGCATGAGACAATATTAACATCTCACAATTAGGCAATTTATAGAAAGATTCTTACATGAAATTGATCCCCATCCTACAATCTGAATTTACAATATCTAACATGCATTTTTCTTAAATACCTCCAATGACATCACACCCTTGACGTCAGCTTCTCTAGGCGTTGATAATACTAGATAATACTATAGCACAGTGCATTGGAGGCTGTATCGTTCCCTTATCAAGCAAATTAGGAGGCTGTTTGTGATGAAACACGTGCCGGCTGTGGTCTTTTGTGTGTGGGTGGCAGTGCATAGATCCATGGAGGTCTGTGTGAGTGGATAGTGCACGGGTCAGTGGTGGTAGGTGGATGGGAAGTACACAGCTCAGTGAGGGGCAGTGTACAGTACATCGCTCTGGGGGTCGGTGTGAGTGGGCAGTGCACAGCTCAAGGGTAGGTGGGTGAGCAGAGAGGGGGTCTGTGTGGGTGGACAGTGCACAACCCAGTGAGGTGCTGCATGCAGTGCACTGCTCTGTGGGGTCAATGTGGTGGGCAGTGCACAGCTCCTTGGAGGGCTGTGAGGACTGTGTGGGTGGGCAGTGCACAGCTCATTGGGGGAGGTCTTTGTGCTTGGGCGTTGCACAGCTCAGCGGGGGCTGTGCTGGTGGTCAGTGCACAGCTCAGTGGGGGAGGTGGTTTCACAGTGCACAGCTCATTGGGGAGTTGTGTTGGTGGGAGGTGCACAGCACAGTGGGGGGAGGCTGTGTGCAGTCAGGTAGGTGTCTGCGCTCCAGTCACCTGTTAAGTTTGTACTTATAATCATATTTCCTTCTCCCCTGCTGACTGATTCCCTTTCTAGCACATTTGGATAGGAATAAACATGACAGGGAGGATGGGTTTAACAGTTGTTGCACAGCGGACAGAGGAACATGAATGGCTGTATCTAATTAACTCCAGGCCTGAGGGAGCTCACAGGGACCTGCTTGCTTATGTAGGGTTAGAGGGCGCATATGGTATTATTTTGGTTTCAATGTTTGCATCTCTATTCTCAAGGTATTTGGGCGTTGGAAGTGTTTGACCAACACTGGACATGCCAACAGATTTTAATCACCACATCTGTATTCACATCTCAGTCTAACACTGACGTCACTGAGCCTCCCAGTCACTGGCCTTATCCCACTCTCCGAGCAGACAGAGCTCTGATTCTCTTTGGTTCAGCAGCCATCTTTCCTACCAATGGGTAATCTGGTGGGAGGGAAGAACAAAGCCAGTAGAAAGTAAGGTAGGAAGAGTATGCAGCCGAACAAAACACCTTTGTCTCACTTTCCTTTAGCTTCGCACTTCCTGTGCCCCCAAATATGGCACCGGTCTTAGTTTGGTTTCTGACAGAAAGCCTGGTGCCAAACACCCCATCCCCAGCTTGCACCCTAAAGATGGTAGCGCTCATTGAAAGCTTCCCAAAATCTAACCATAATTTCTTTGATGCTGACAGAACAAGGTGAGAGCTCATAAGCAGGAAATTGCGTCTGAGATTGAAGACCTGCACCAGCCCCTGAGAGATGAATGGCAGACAATGTACATGAGACTGGAGGAGATGGAGAAGAAAATTGCCATAGAAGACAATGCAAATATCTCCAAACTGTCCAATCAGATCACCTCTCTCAATGCCCTGATAACAGATCTAGAGAAGAAATGCAAGGAACCACCATTGGACCTTCTGAAGGTGAGACACTGCTTGGTGAATACGAGACAATACAGAAGTGATACATTCATGTGATGTGTGAGGTGTTGAATGTAAGTGGGGAACATGCATGATCAACAGACAGGGTTAGTTTAAAGTGACCTCCTGTATTTTGACAACCCAACAAAACTCACAGACAAGTTCAACGAACAACAAATCTATCTGTTCTGACAGCCCAATGCAATGTACAGACAGGTTCAGTATAGAGACAGTTTCAGTATAGAGCAACCTCCTTGTACACTGACGGCTTGACACGGTATAAAGAATATGGTAGGCTGAGCCATGTGACTCCATTCAGAATATCAGTCTGTTCTGTACCCTGTGACCTCTTTAAGGATGTCACAGACCAGTCTGTGTCATGTGATCCTATTCAGAATATCAGACTATGCTATTGTGTCACCAGATTCAGAATATCTGACTTTGCAATGTTAGGTGACCCTACTGAGAATGTCGCATTCTCTGCTGCACCATTTCACCCCTTTGCAGAATATCAAATACTGCAGACTGTGCTGTCCTGTGATGGCGTCCAAAATATCACTGACTCTATGCCATGTTTCGTGGCCCCGTTCAAAATGTCAGAGATGGTGCCGTTTCATGTCACAATATTTAGAATATCACAGATTGTGCCCTGTCACGTGACCCCATTTGAAATATCGCAGGCTGAGCTGCATCATTTAACCTACTGTCCTGCTTCATGTGATCCCACTTAGAATATTACAGGCTGTGTCATGTGACCCCATTCAGAAAATCACAAGCTGTGCTGCGTCACATCACCCCATTCAGAATAACCGTAAGCGAATTAAGGGGAGTAAAGAGGTGCTGTAGAGCATGGACTAACCCTCCTCTGACACAGAACTTTACACAAACTATAGAGCCAGCTCGATTGGATCAATCTAAGAACCCTCCCTTCGACCTAACGAGAAATGAATCCTTTCGCTTTAAAGAACTCTCACGCACAAGGGGCACCCCTTGGTGTCATGCTTAATCATAGAGTTCTTCCCTGTTCTGTTGTGGAACAGGGCGTGCTGCAAACTGTGAGATGCATAGGAGCACTTTGTTGGTAAAAGAATAGGGTAGTGAGTGGGGGTAGGGTTACTCTTTGAAAATTCCTGCCTGGTGGCTCTAAAGTTTTAGCCGGTATGATTAAAAATGGGAAAAGTTAGGAAGTCCTGGAAGTCCTAGTTACCCCTACTTTCTCTTAGGGTCGATATGTTTCTGCCACTTAAGTTACCAAATGCTCTTGGCTTTCATCAGGACAGATTATATTGGCACAATCCATATCTATTTCACAATGCTGACATAACTGGTGAATTTACTATACGTACTCCAAGCACACCTAAACCACCTACTTGGTGCCTGTAAATGGGTATATGTTAAGGCACTTAGTAGTGCTCCTTGGTACACGGAGGAGAGGCTTGCCTTGTGTCACACAGACTCCAAGGTCTCCGCCTGGCCTGCTTGACTAAAATACCTCCATCCATGCCTACCAATCCCGCTAGCTCCGCCCCACCCTCCCTTATTTACATTTAACGACAAACCATGTGTGCTCAGATGAAGAAAGAAGTTTCCCGTAGAACGGTCACATTGTGAAATATGGTTGCAGACTTTGGTACAGCCGTATCGACAACGGGTTTATGCTTCTTAATCGGGTTCAGTGCTGTTTATCTAACTGCAATTAAACTTCGGTGCTCGTGGTCTTAAAGAGTTCTTAGCTTGAATTACATCAGTGCATTCATTTCATAATTTGTTCTTTAAATTAAAACAATCCAGAGTGAAGTCAATTTTTATTTTTTTATATAAAACATAATGTAATGACAGCCTGCTCCAGTTCAAGTTCAAGCTTTTCTCTGAGAGTATTTGGAGCCGCCTGTTTTAAACGAAAACACAGTGGAATAGTAGACACAAGGGCTTTTTCGTGAGTACTGGTTATACCCAGTTCTGGTGTTGCAGCTTGTCTGGGCAGATGTTTGGTAACAGAAACAAGAGGCTTAAGGATCTTACCCTCTCCTTTATCCAAAATCCTTTTTTATCTATAGGAGTACATGTAATTCCATACAAGTGCGTTAGGGGTATTTTGCCGTGGTACACTATATCAGTTATTTCTCTGGTATATCACCACTTGTTTCTAGTGACGCAGGAGATTTAGCAGGATATGCCGACTGATCTCAGGAACTCAAGACTATGATACATTACAATTTCAGAATATATCAGACTGTACAGTCATTCGGAATTTAAAAGCTCTGCTGCCTTGTGGACCCATTTGGAATATAACAAACTGTGCTGTGTCATGTGACCCTATTCAGAATATCACAGACTGTGTATGTTGAGGTGTGAGACTGTCACCCTAGTGTCTCCTTGGATGAGATATTTGCATGTGTGGTTACATTAACTTGAATTGCACAACTAATACCTGAACTTCTGCAAGAATTTAAAATCTGTCATTGAAACTGATGTCCTTCTTCTGTTTTGCAGGATGTTAGAAGCACCCTGGACAGGTAAGGTTGGTTTATTGTCCTCCTCTCAGTGTGTAAGGAGCAGATCTGGCTGCAGTGTGGAAATGTCAGTACTGAGCTCACACAAATCCACTCCTCTGCCAGAGCAATACCACCTCATACAATTATTATATGTAGATCACCTCGTAGCCACTCTCCTGTCTTTCAAACAGTGTTGGGGCCCTCGACTTGTTCTCAAAACATCCACAGACTTTAAAAACTTCTTCACATTCTATGAAACTTTGGCAGAGTTCACAACGAATGTTCGTGAGACTCGAGTCAAGTCCTAGTATTCCGAAAATACCCCCTGCGCCCAGGGAAACTCTTGTGACCACAGAAAACCATTTTTCCACAGAAACTACCTCAAGATTTTCACAAACCCAGAGTACTCAAAACCTCCTTTCGATACTTTCCGATACCACTGCCAATCCTCAAATGCCCCTCTCGTGCTTTGAAGCATCATTGGAATTGTCTGAAAACCACATCCTCTCTTGAACCTGTCTCATCCTTTAGTAAGGAGACTTTGTAGGGCCGCAGAGGGTTACAACCCTAGTTTTATGCCCTAGTTTAAGGGACATACATAAGGTATTGCTTGTGCCTATCTGACAGCAAGTGGCCCTAGTACCCAGAGTTAAATTACTAATAAAAATAAAAGTGGGCACAATTTTCCAAGGTTTTCCGGGGAATTATCAACCATATGAAAGAAACAAATTCAGAGATAATGACGGGTATAGTAGAAAGACTTTCGGTTGGCAAAGTTATGCCGTTGCTGAGTTACAATATTATAGCACATTTGTTATTCAGACCTAATATTTCACATTAAGAGGTTTATGCATAAGGGTACATTCCACACAGATGCTTTATGTCCAGAAGGCTGCACCGACACGTTTCACCCGCTTGTGATTAATGCTACGGCTTTGCCAATGGAAAAGCTTTAGAACAGTTATTTACATTTAAAGCATACCTCTACTTTTATGCTGAAATGCTTGCCTAAGACATGTGTAATGCACTGCTCATCAAGCCGTCAGTTTCAGCCCCAGTGAGGGCATCAAAAGAATTTTTTTTATAAAACTGAAAAGTGTGTGGAGTGCTGCAGTTGTTAAAAAAAAAGACAACCTAAAATGGGCATTGATTATGTTAGTATCATTCTGTGTGAAAAAGATGCACAATAAGGAATGCCGCTTGAAGATTTTGCTCTCGGCTAGTGAAAGTAGCAGTTAAGATACCCTGCATGTACTAGAACATTCATCACAGAAAGGCGTTCGTACCTGTCTCCGAGTCACAATGGCATGTATTTGTCCAAAATACAGCTATAAATAAATCTAATTGTCATTCTAAAAAAGTATACTTTATAGTTTCTCCACTGCTCTGCTCATTGTCTCAGATTTTGTTCCATTCATATTCCCCTAAATACTTTTTCAATTTGTGTTACTTTTATTTTTACTCATTCTTTACTAAGTTCTCTGTGGCCCTCAGAGGTCTCTTCACTTCTCATAACCCTTGCTGTTATGCAGATCCTCTCCTGGTCCTAAGAAACCTTTCTTCATCCCTCGTTGACTTCCCTTCAGTGCTCAGCATCCTCAGGCTCAGCACCAAATCAATTGTCAAACCTTTGAAAGTGTTCCAGAACCCTCCCTTCTGGCAGCAGAGAAGGGTGGGGGAGAGATAGACTAAAATATTCAGATAGAGCGAGAGAGGAGGTAAAAAGAAAAATATAGATAGACGAAGATACAAAGGCTGTTGAACAGGAAGGTAATGAGAGGAAGGGAGAGATGCAGATGGAGGCGGAGAAGAGGCAAGTGAAAGAGACACAGGCTGGAATTGGAGCGGGGCAACTACTTGTTAGTGGCACTTCTGGGGCTGCCCTGGAGTGAATGTCTGGTGCATGTGGTTTAGGATTATATGAAAGCAGCTTGGGTCCAAATAGAGGGACTAACCCTCCGATACTTTTCACAATGGCACCTGGGAGCAGTTCACAGCAACAAGAAATAAAAGAAAAGTTGAGGATCCATCTAGTGAGGTGTTGGAAGCAGCCATGTAGAAGTAGTCAAACCAAAGGTCCTAGCCTTGAAATGAGGCACCTACAAACAGAATTTGCAGGAAGGTCAAACGTGCAGGAGCTTAGAGACTCCAAGATCCAGGACCTCAGAGACTCCTAGGTGCTGGACCTCCGAGACTAAAGGACAGCACCTCAAAGAGTCTAAGGGGCAGGACCTCAGAGACTCCAAGGTGCACAACCTCAGAGCCTGCATGGTGCAGGAAATCAGAGCCTGCAAGGTGCAGGAGTTCAGAGCCTCCAAGGTGCAAGGCTTGATAAATTCCGAGGCGCAGACTTCAGTTTGCCCAGTGTGCAGGGATCCAGTGCTTCAAAGGTACAGGCATCCAGAGAATCAATGTGCAGAAACCTCGAGAATCCAAGATGCAGGACCTAAGTGAATCCAATGTATAGCAGTTTAGAGATGTCAAAGTTTGTGTTTGTAGTAATAGGGAATGTTCACAGTTACCTTTGAGATCCCTAGAGCTTTCTGAAAGAGAGGGAGACAGTGAGAGATAATCATCGTGCAAGGCTCTGAGCAGAGGGACAGGACATTAAGAGCGGAAGGGGTAGTGCGTGACACTTTTGATACCCCTAGAGCTGTTGTTCTTATTGTTGGGGGGGAGGGTGGTGTGTGTGTGTATGTGTGTGTGTTTGTTTGTGTGTGTTTGTTTGTGTTACTATCCTTGTGGGGACTTGAGTATGATAACACACTCACGCTGTGGGGTCTTGATTGCACTGTGGGGACCTGAACCCAGGTCCCCACAAGGCAATGTCTTCTAAATGATTAAAAATGACTTCAGGAACATCTGTGCCAATTTTTACAACTCTTTTAAAAATTGCCTTGTGGGGACCTGTGTTTTGTCAAGTGTGTTTGTATTTCTGCTCAGATCTGCCCCTGTAGGCAGGAGGCAGTACTGCAGACTTAAACACACTGCATTTAAACACACATTGCTCATTAGAACAAGCATTTACAATGCAATAGGTCTCGCAATGACATTGTTTTGAGCTATTGGCATTGAAAATGTTATTGTTTTTTTTTCCCTTCGTGAAGCATTAATCAAGTAATGGCGTTGTAAATGACAATGTCTTTTACCCCCTGTTGACCCCCGCATACAGACATGCATAGAAACCGCACTACAAACGGGCACACATGCATGCACACGCTGAGAAACACACGCACCCCGTGAGACAGACACACTAATACATAGAGGCACACGGGTGCACCGAAGCACGTGATCACACACGCAGGCACACTGAGTCACAGGCACACTGAAGCTTTGGGTCTGAATGGCCCCGTTCAAACCTGGCTGAAGCCTGACTGATTCCCTCCCCGTCCGACCATCATTCTGAAGGTTGATAGGAGGAAGGATTACACAACCCCAACTCCGTCACGCTGTTACAGTTGAGTTAGGCACGTGGCTGACTTTCCCTCACTTTTAGGGATTTAGCGAGCGACCCTGCCCCAGTCAGTCTACTGTCCTGTCTTGTGACTGACTTTACCAGCCTCATAGCGGTTGACTGTGCCCCAGCCCCGCCAGCCTTTCGGTTGCAAGCTGGACAAAAAAGAACCTTCTCCAATACCTGCCTCACTCAGTGTTGAATCACGTGCCAGCAGATTTCCTCGCTTCCAGTGGCCTACTAGGAAAGTGACAGACACGTGACATGCCAGGACAGCGTTGTAGGGAAAGGGAAATCCTTTAGAGAGAGTCATTTCCTCTCTGGATTTCCCTTCTCTTTTTAAAACTCAGGAGCAGCAACATTGTTGTGGTGTCACCAGGGCTTTAAGTGGAAGCCTTTTCTATATTATATACAAGCCATGGCTGCTGCTTATTAATATTATGCAACTAACAACCATTGACAAAGGCAATAGTCCTGACTTGTAGGTATGATGTTACTTGTTGTATCATATATCTGGATGAAATGACAAAAACAGCAAAATACAAGTCGGGCGGCATACTATGCTGAGTGAGCACAGATTTTTAGCTTACGTGTTTTAAGCCACGCCCTTAATTACCTTGGACACGCCCCTTTGAGAGACCCCCCCAGTTTTTTCATCCCACTTAAAGCCCCGACCACAAGTATTGGAGGGCGTGGGTATCAACACACTTTTCACAGCATCCCCACACTGGAAGGTCTATAGCCACAACTCACGGAAAGCATTTGGGTCATGTATAATATTGGACTATAGCAGGGTAATGTTATGCATGAGTAAACTGATTTTTCTTTTTTTTATGAGTAGACATTCGTTGTCTGTGAATCACAAAAGCGATTTTGCGCTCGAAAATTAAGTTGTTTTCTTGTTTAACTTGAACGAATCATGCAAATGGGTTAATGAATTTGGCCAATGCGCTCAAATAGCAGAATTTTGTTTATGCACCTACATTATAGGTGACCCAAAAATAATTACTTGGCTCTGCAAGCGGCAGACCCTGGTGACATTTACAGGTGGGAGATCTATGCACCGAAGTGAAACTTAAGTAGGCAAAAGTTTTGATTATTTAGCGTTTCTAGTGATGCAGCGCGTACAATAAAACTATTCTCCTCCTAGGTCACTTATTGGTCATCCAGGGACAAACTATATTTTCTTACATCCACATGACGATGGGGCCCATAAACATCGCCTATCACACACGCACACACCTGGATTTCCTTTACACCTTTACGAAATTCTGTAATCCTAAGAGAAGCATGAGAATTAAATGGAAAACACCATTTATGTACCGCTGGAAGGAGCCGGGATATCTTATTACCTAAACCTATCGTTTTCTTTTCAGTTATTTCTTAAGATATTCCTGCTCATTGTTTTGTCGATGAATCATTCATGTAAGAAATTAGTTCATAGTGATTAAGACCAGCTAAATCACAATAACCAATTACTGGTGTAACAATCATTTAGTAAAATAACCGTTTGATTTAAAGAATCTTAAATTTTATATAATTTTAAAAGCATGAGAAAGAATTTTAAACTTTTTATTCAATTATTCATTCATTATTAATTCAAATATTTATTAAGCATAATCAATTTTATTGCAGAAAGGAAATTTTTGTCATGAAGCAAAACCCTAATTACCTGCCTACCTTCCTAATTTAGCCTAATGATTTCTAACCTAAGTTAAGAATTAAAAATAACCTGATTCTCATACTCAACTGGAAAATTAAGACAGCAACAGAAACTTCAGCTCGTCAGCATCAGCTACCTGCAACCCGTCTCATCTAACAGTCTTTCAGCATCTCCCGCTCAGTAATGGATCGATCAGGACCACCAAGCACTGGAAGCCACCAACACCAACACGACTCTCCAACTCCGATCGTGACTGTGACCCCCTCCCACTAAGAGTAGGCCCTCTTATACCCTAATTCTAACTTTGCTAACTAATTGTTGCAACATTAATAACACGCTTTTCTTTCATTGGTTCATACATTTCATCTATTCATTCTTTAATCAAGTTCTCTTGGATCCAACTGGTCCTTGGATCATTTCCTTTCTCACAGTTCAAGACATGTTTCCATCCGCTTCGATCAGTACATTTGTAACTTCTTTCGATACATTCGAGAACTCTGCAGGCATTGTCCTTTCTCTTAAAATGCTATTTCTTCCACTCCTTCTGTCGTTGCACTTTTAGTTGGGTCTTCCAGATGTCGACTTACAGGTCGATCTTCAGATTCTGGAGCCCTGTTCGTCTCTTCTTCTGCGTCAGATGCTGAACTGTTATCCAATACTTCCAGATGTCGACTCACGTGTCGATCTTCAGGTTCTGGAACTCTGATGGTGTGACTGGCATGTACCCAGTGTTTCACTCCTGCACATTTGACTGCAGTGGTTGTCACCAGGATCACCTGTCGTGGTTCGTCCCAGCGAGGAACCAAACAGTTTCTTCTTCTATGGACTTTTATGCGGACCCAATCTCCTGGATTCAAGTCGTGGGCTGGTTTTCTTTCAAGAGTGGTCGCATACGGTCCAACCTGATGAAACACAGAACGTACCACATCAGCCAATCCTTTGCAATAATCCAGCACCAGATCATCAGTTATAGTCAGTAGTTTGTTGACAGGTACATGTGCTTGTCTCATTGCTCGTCCCATAATTATCTCGTGGGGACTGAGTCCCGTTTTTCTTTCCGGAATACTTCTGATTGTCATTAAAACTAATGGCAAGGCATCTGGCCATTTGAGTCCTGTGGCTTGACACATTTTACCTAGCCTGTTCTTAATTGTTCCATTCACTTGCTCTACTATTCCAGAAGCCTCTGGTCTGTATGCACAATGCAGTTTCTGTTTAATACTAAGTGCTTCACAAATCAGTTGAATTAATTCGTTTTGGAAATGTGTTCCTCTATCTGTTTCAATCGTGACTGAAAAACCATACCTTGGAATGAATTCTCGCAGCATAAGTTTTGCTACCGTGATTCCATCATTCCTTCTGGTCGGGTATGCTTCCACCCACCGGGAAAACAAACAGACGACTACAAGGACATACCTTAGTCTATTGCTCGGGGGCATTTCTATGAAATCCATTTGCATTCTAGTGAACGGACCGCCTTCTCGTCCTATTGTTCCTAGACTCACTACTGTCTTCCTTCCTGGATTTAACTGCTGACAAACAAGACATCTTTGACAAAGACTTTCAGCTATGGCTCTGAATTTTGGATTATACCATGTTTGTCTAAAAAGTCTGATCATTGAATCTCTCCCAATATGAGCTTGTCCATGGTACATCCGTGCCATGTCAGAAATCATGCTATCGGGCATAACTGGTCTTTCATCTCTGTAAACCCAAACATCATTTTCCTCATTTTTTCTACATCCTGCTTTTATCCAGGTATCTTTCTCCTCATCATCTGCTGCTTCCTGTAATTGTCTCACCTCATCCCCTGTCTCAACAGGGTTAGTAAAAAGCAAAGGACATGAAATATGCTCTCTTTCCCGATTTCTATTCAAAGAGACTACATTCTTTGCACAATACTGTGCAATCTCATCAGCATACTTATTGCCGACAGTTATGTAGTCTTCCCCATTTTTATGTGCATTGCACTTCACCACAGCAATCTGTTTAGGCAGCTGTATCGCCTCAAGCAACTTTTTCACAAAATCTCCATTTCTTCTCGGCGTTCCTGCAGACGTCAAGAAACCTCTCTGTGACCAAATCTGACCAAAATCATGCACAACCCCAAAACCGTATTGGCTATCCGTCACAACTGTGATCCGTACATTCCTTCCCAACTTACATGCTTGAATCAGAGCAATTAATTCTGCTACTTGGGCAGAACGTATCCCTTTCAGACAAGATGCTTCCTTTACAGTAGCCACTGTACAAACTGCATATGCTGCACTTAGAACTCCATCATCTGTTCTCAAACATGAGCCATCCACGAACAGAATATAATCTGATTCCTTTAAGGGCTCATCTCGTATATCTGGTCTCGGTTTTGTACAATATTCAAGCACATTCAGACAATCATGATCCACTTCATCCATTTCAATCACACTCTCTTCATCTGGCAATGATGTCGAAGGATTCACATTCATGCATCTGTCAATGGTTACATTATCTGCACTCAAAATTACTTTTTCATACCTAGTCAGCCGACTATGTGTCATGTATTGGGTTTTCGTTCTTGTCAAGAGAATTTCCACAGAATGTGGGACATATACTCTCAGTGGATATCCCATCACTATGCCTTCACTCTGTTCCAGACTCACACAAGTAGCAGCAACTGCTTTCAAACATCCAGGCAACGCTTTCGCTACAGGGTCTAAAACAGCTGAAAAATAAGCAATTGGTCTTTTCATGTTTCCGTGTCTCTGCACCAAGACTGAAAACGCACACCCTTCTCTTTCACTGCAATACAACTCAAAGTCTTTTTCATAGTCAGGCATTCCCAATGCCGGAGCTTCACACAATTTCTTTTTCAATTCTCTGAATGCTTTCATTTCCTCATCATTCATTTCAAAAGGATCTTTAACATCCTTCTTTGTCAATTTCTGTAACGGTTTTGCAATTAATGAAAATCCACTTATCCATTGTCGACAATATCCAACCATTCCCAGAAACATTCTTACCTCTCTTTGCGTCATTGGAGCTCTCATTCCTTGAATTATTTTTATTCTCTCGGTTGTTACTTTTCGCACTCCTTTTTCAATTTTATGCCCTAAATATTGGTCTTCTTGTTGACAAAACTGCAATTTTGATGGGGACACTTTATGCTAAATGATTCAGCAAAGCAATTGTATCATTGACACATGCTTCCTTCGTTTTTGATGCCACCAGTAGGTCATCAATATACTGAACCATTACTGACTTTTCTGGCATTCTGAAATCTTCCAAGGATTTCTTTAAAATCTGATTAAAGATCGAGGGGCTTTCTGTGTAACCCTGAGGAATTCAGCACCATGCCAAAATACGCTCTCCGAACCTGAACGCAAATAATGGCTGGCTATCTGGATGCAATGGAATAGAGAAAAATGCATGACATAAATCAATCACTGTGTACCATTCTGCTTCACGTGGAATCTGGTATAGAATCACAGCAGGGTTCGGTACTATTGGGCAACAAGGCACAACAATTTTGTTTACCTTCCTCAAATCCTGTACAATTCTATATGTTCCGTTCGGCTTTTTCAGTCCCATTATCGGCGAATTACATGGACTGCTCATTATTTCTTTTAGAATCCCTTGTTCAATCATTTTATTTATTACTGGTGTTATTCCTTCAATTATTTCTGGTGTTAATTTATACTGGGGCGTATTTGGGTAACTCGTTCCCTCTTTTACGGAGATTTTAACAGGGTCTACTCCTTTCATTAACCCTATATCTTCTCCCGTAAAATCCCACACTTCCTGTTTCACTGTCTCTTTCAGTACAATTGGGATTTTCTCTGCATCAAATACAGGAAACAAATCATTCACTTCTAGTTCTAAATTTACCATTGTCATTTTATACAGTACATCTTCATCTGGGGTCTGAAATGCAATTCCATCTGGAGTACAATAGATGTGCAGTTCATTTTGCAAAGTAGATCGCGTCCTAATAGGTTCACAGGACTGCAATCACACACCACAAATCGGTGCATTTCACTAAATGGACCAATCTTTACCTCCACTAATTTAGTAAGAGGCGCCCTAATCTGCTGATTCGATACTCCAACTACTTGGATATTTTCACCAGAGAGAGGAAGGTTTGGAATTTCCACTGACCTGACAGTAGAACGAGTAGCTCCAGTGTCCACAAGGAATGTTACATTTGCACCATTCACTTCTCCATCCACAAATGGACCTGCTTGATCTACCTCTAGAGTTTTGCCAAGCACGCACTCTTCCTCCTCTCCTAGGCACCGTCATAAACTTTCATCCGACTCATCACCATCCTGTCGTAACCAATATTGAGAAATGGCAGCTGCACGCGGCAACTGTGTTACCTGCTCTCCTCCGTAGAATCCTGTTTCTGCACTGAATTTCTGTTGATTAACACTCTTGGGAAGTGGTGGTTGTGGCACCTGACTCTGTTGGGTAACTACCTCACTCTGCACCTGTGGATTTAATGATTGATTTTCCGCATTAAGTTTTGGAGGAAATTTACACTCGTTTCTCCAATGCCCTAGCTTTCCGCAGTTGTGGCATGGCCACTTTTTCTTTGCCTCATCTATGTTCATTTGTCCTTTTCCTTTACCTATATTTGGTCTAAATCTAGTCTGTCCTGCTTCATTAACGGAATTACTCAATTGAGCTTCTTGCTTCTCTGCAACTTTCACCTGTGCCCACATGGCTTTCTCTTTCAATTTACGCTGTCTACTCTCAATATCATCACTGCAATACTTAGCATATCTCAAAACTTCGTCAACTGTACTATTCTGCCAACAAATCATATGCTGTTTAATCATTTCACTTATCTCCGGTTTCAACCCATACACAAATCTATATACAAAATGACTCCTATCCTTCTCATTTAGTGTCTCATAGCCACTATACTGTTTAAAAACTAACAATAGCCTCTCGTAATATGCATGCACTGATTCTTTACTTTCCTGTGTGGTTCTGTCTATCTTTACCCAATCCGTTTCTTTAGGTGGAATCTTATTCTTCAAAAAGGTAATTACTTGATCATATTTCCTCATCACTTCTGGTCCTGGCGCTCCTGTTTTAGCATCCCTTGGATATTCTACAGTTGGCCAATCAATAGTAATCTTACACTCTGTCCACAAGTCAGCTGGTACTACTATATCAAACAGTCCATCCAAGTCTATCCACAACACCTTTGAAACTTTAACAAATCTTTCCACTTGTCTGTAACATTCTACTGGCTTCTCTCTCAACTTTGGGAAGCCATTTGTAAATGACAGTATATCCTGTCTAGACCATGGAACATGCACATAACTACCTCCTGGAGTTTCTCTCATCGGGTACTCCCTTACAATTGGCTCCTTATCTGTCACCGCAAAAGTCAAAGATGCTTTATCTGTTATTTTCTCATTCCTTTTCGTCCATCTACTTCTCCATCTATCCACATCACCCCATTTTCTCAATAAAACAATTAGTTCTTTTATCTGGGTCAATCGTCCTGATGTGTTCAAATTTTCTATATCTTTCTCACAAAAATCTACTCTATATGGTTTCTGCAACGTTCTCACCTTTACAAATTCTACTCCTAGTTCATTCGCTGTCTCTTCTAATTTGTCATGTAAGTTTCTAGCTCTCCATGTAATGCTCTTACACAAAAACATAATCTCGTCATCCTGATAACTTTTCAATTTTTCTGTGCCAATCGTCCCTAAGATCAATTCTTCCATGTCTATTTTTAACCTAATTACATCTAATGGTTTTACTTCTGTCTCCTTCGTTTTTAGCGTTTTCATCCATTCATTTAATTCATCTGGAGTTGGACCTACAGGCGTACTATTTAATTCTATCCAATTTTTACTCCTTTCTGGTGTCTCCGATGCAGACTCAGTTACCATAGGTATTCTCCTGAACTCATTCTCATTTATCGTCAAATTAGTAGGTGGGCTTGGTCTATAGGTACTAACCAAATTGTGTGCACCTTCATTGTCAAGTTCCATCCCTTCTCTCCTTCTTTGCAAATGTGAATTCATAGGAATCACTAAAGAACGTTCATCAATTTTCTGATTCTCAAAAACTGGCATTACTGGACCTATTGTTACTGGTACAGTTACAGCTTCCATATTCATTGTTAATTCTCTTATCTTTTCAGTTAATTCTCTTGTGGTTTTAGCTAATTCTGTTGTATTGTCCCTTTCTATCTCCTCATTTTGTGAAGTTTTCAATTGATCTTGTGACCTATTTATCTCATATCCTCGTTCAGGATTTTTATTCCTCCCAGTTTCCATTGGCGGTGCATTAGGTGTCACCACCGCAGAAGTCTGTTGGTATGGAGGTGGGTTTCTGTTTAACATATCTTCCAGCAATTCGTCTTCCGTCTCACTACCACCATACCCATACTTTTCAGTAACCACATGTTTCTTTTTCTCTGTACACTTTCTCTTTGCTTCTTCCTCAACTGTAAAAGCTGGAAACAAACCTCCTGTCATATTAGCATATCTCCAACGCTTTATTCTGTCCTCATGATTCACTCCCCATAACCTTCCAGGCACAAACTCATGATTCTTTAATCCTCTGAATCTCTCTCGTTCATACATCTCATCTTCCCATTCACTTAAAGCTTCAAACTGTGTCGGTCTAGGTCTAGGTTCTAGCTTTGCCATTTTCTCTCTCAAATTCCGAAGTACAGCTACACTAAATGAACCATTCTCAGGAAAAGCCAATGCTCCATCATTCTTAGTATATTTTGTCCAATTTTCTAACCATATGCATGTATGATATCTGTACTTTAGCATCATATGTGAAGCTGGTGATTTCGGCAGAGGAATTACTTGTCCCTCTCTAGTCACTACCTTTTTGTCTTTCTTAAAGAAGTTCTTAACTTTCGACATCCACAACGTTTTCTCTCTACCATATTCATAATAAGACATGATTCACAATCTCTTTCTCTCCTCAAAAGTCCGCAATTCAACACTGTTCTCTATGCGTTATTCCAACCAATCCTAGCGCGACTCACACCAACACTCCAATCATAAACTTCCACGTCACTAGTTTATCCGACCAATCCTAGCGCGACTCACACCAACGCTTCAATCAGAGCGGTTTCTGTTTACAGCGCACTGTCCAATCCCAGCGCGGCTTTTGTCTACGTCACTTCTGCTCCTGTTTCTGTATTACTAGCGCACTGTCCAATCCCAGCGCGGCTTTCGTCTACGTCAGTTCTGCTCCTGACCCCTCCTTTACAAAATTTATCGGCAATTTATTTTTCAACAGTTCTTCGTTAGTTACAACATTTAAAACACATTTCCATTGTCTGATTTCGCTAAACCAAAGAGATAGCTTTATCCATTTACACAGCAATTCTGTATTTTCCAGTAGGCAGCGCTTACCTCTACCTTACCACAGAATTTTCCCGTTTCGCCGATAAAGTAGCACTTTTCTCTACCTTACCTTTCTTTCAAGCAAGGGGTAAACCCGTTTCTCTGGGGATAAAACACATGTGGAGACTACACTGCTCCTGAGAATTAAGGCCAGAGTTTCACAAGAAAACCGGTTGCTATTTCACTCACACACCTTTTATACGGAAAATGTCCCTATCATAACACAACCTGTGTTATCACCAATATGAACTCAGACAATGCACTATTCCATGTGACTTCTCTTGCCACACGTGTTCCACTTCCTACTTCCTGGAAGCGTTAAAACTTCGACTTACATATAACATAACGTGACTCCACATAAAATGTTAGACATGAAATAATCAATAATCACCAAACTAATCTATAGTAACCATAACTCTGCTACCAAGAAATCTGATCCAGCGCTAACAATAACATTTCTTCTCCTATATGCTTTGGACATCCAGGTACAAACATCCCTCTGAAACACAGACTATATCCATATGACGGTGGGGCCCATAACACTGCATATACATTCACTCTCTCATATATTCCCTGGATTTCATCCGTCCTTACTTAGGAGAAAAACAGTAGAACGATTCGCTGGAAGGAGACGGGATACCTCTTTTTAAAACGACATAATATTTCTCATTGCTTTTAAGGTATTCCGCTCATTGGTCGATGGACCAACTAGTAGGAATCAGTTGATGGTGATTAAGACCAGCTCAATCACAATAAACCTTTTAACATTTTACATTTATCATTGAGCTAAAGAACCACTGAGTCAGTGTTTTAAAGATAATAAAGTTTTATATAAATTTTAGAAGCATGAATACGTTTTCAGATTTATTATTCAGGTTATTACATTTAGCGTCATTATAAGAATAAATTGAAATTGCAATGCATACCTATTAGATGGAAAATAAAGTTCGTCACAGCAAGAACTCCCAAAGGATCTATCTATCTGTTCTGGAAAACAGGCCTTCTCGTTCCTTTCCCCTTCAGTAATTTAAGCATAAAGTCTAATAGTTCTAAATGAAAAATCTATTAAGAGTAAAAAGGTTCTCCAAAAGCAGCATCTCATGCTCAATCAAAAATATAAAATAGCAGCAGCAGCATCAGCTCGTCAGCATCAGCAGCAGCAACTCGTCCCAAAAATCATCTAACAGTTAAAGAGCAGCCAAAAACTCAAGAGCAGCTAACCCCTCCCCTCCAAGAGTAGGTCTTCTTATACCCTAATACTAGCTTACTAAGTGAAAATGTTACATCTTTATGGCGAGATTCTCTCTAATTGGTCCATTCGGGTCCGTATACATCTTATTATCAATATCCTTGTTCCAACCAGTTCTTTGTGGAATGTTCATGCTTTCATCGTTTCACACGGGTTCATGACATTACCCATCCGCTTTGGTAGTCCAAATTGTATCATTTTCCGATACTTTTAGGTTCAACAGTTCTTTGTCTTTGTTCATTTATTCACTGCGACTTCTCACGCTTCTTGCTGATCTGTCTTGGCACACGTTTACTCTGTAAGGTCATCATAGCCTTGACCATACTTCCATCCTAGGCTTTTGGAACGATCACATGATCCCTCTTGCTCACGGCCTTTCTCTCTTTTCATAACTTCACTCGCGCCTGCGTATTCTAGCTCATGGCGGCCATTTTATATCGCTGCTCAACAGGCCTAAGCGCACTATTTATAAAGATAAACAAAACATAGTTAAGAATAAAGAATATAAACCCTTTAGTTTCCCTCCCGTCATTCTACGTACCCCAATTAGGTATTACCTAGCAAAAGCGACATATAAAGCCGTCCCTTACTTACCATCGCTTTACTTTGCCACTACACGTTTATTTTCAAAGCACAAATCATGCATTTTATTATTCTATTAATACGCAATATTAGACTTATGTTATCCACGTCAACAATTGTAAGTAAATTAGTTTGCACATAAATAGCGTGTTACCTTTAACCCTTCACATGTAACATACAAGGTTGGTTATTTACTTAAAACGAACTTGTTTGTTAAATATTTTACGTAAATATTAGGAGGTTAACATTTTTTCATTTACCCTGCTCCATCAACTGGCAGGGTTGCTCTGTGCCCACTTATGCCCCCCTCTTAGTTGGTGTAGGCTCATTGTGACCCCCTTAGTCTATCTCTGCGGGGGTTCAGTAGAGGAGGTGCCCCTCTGTCTCGAGGTCGGCTGAGTAACCCTCTGCCACATGAATCTGCCCACCTCTGTTGTGCCCCCGTGTAGTGCCTGCTCCTCCTCCTCCGCTTCGCAGCACTGCACGCTCTCTTCATCCTCCTTTGGCAGTTGCTTGTCCTTAAAGGAACGGCTTTGCTGATAACCCTGGATACTCTTTAAGTGGTTTTGGTTGATAAGCTCCCCCGGCGATGCCCCCCTTCCCCTCCACTCACCTGCCTCCCGGCAACAACTGCGGCTTATGCCTGAAACTTTGCTAGGAGGTGACAGACAATCTTAGAAAAGGTTCAAAAGTCACTCGTACGGCTACACACGAAGGGATTGTTCTGCGCCGGTCATATTTACTGGCCGTGCTGTCCCTATGCACAGACCATGCAGTCTGTGGAGGATTTGGGGGGGGGGGGGTTTGCTGGTGATAGGAGCAACGCATCGACTATTCTGTCCTTGTGCACAGGCCATCCAATCTGTGGTGAGCCGAAGTGCACCTCACCCAAGCAGGGCTGCCCTGGTGCACTGGAGGGTGGTGCAGAGTGTAGGACACTCCTGACTGTACTTTTCTTGTGCATAGGTCACATGGTCTATGTTTAAGGGTAGTAGGCCTGTGCACAGCAGTGGCGAAACGCAAAATGATGCCTCCTCCTGCTTCAAAGAATCACGCATTCCCAAAAGCGAGGCGGTCATTCCTTTTACATTAATCCACCTGTCTGATCTCTACAAAACACTACATTACGTTTATAACCTATCAAGTGGCCAGGAAAAGGGCAACACGTTAACATATGGCTTTACGCACTGATGGTAAGAAGCCGCCCCTTCACAAAAAAATCAAAAAGCGCATCATCTAAATAAAAAAATAAAAAAAATAGTCTACAAACCTTTATCGTTATCATCGGAAATTAGCCAATTGAAACCTCTCTTTATGCGGCACATCGGACCGAAGACAGCAAATACAGCACTTAATTAAGCCAAGGGGAACAACCTGCATATATGTGAACTTCACTTGGTGTTACGTGAAACACAAGTGAGCACGTCTGGTCTGAAATAACAGGAAAGCTCATTTATGGTCGCAAGCTTTCTTCTGGCTTCTAGATCAACTTGCATTCTATTCTTAAAGGTGCCATCTGAAACCTCAGTATTATACCAGAAGTTACCACGAGTCTCTCAATGGCAGTACCCATCATCCTTAGTTCCCCCCCAAAAAAGTTAACCCTGTCCGGTTTATTTGAATCTTGGTCGTGCTTTTTAAAGTGTACACGGTAAAATTAAATTCAAGCATTGTTTAATCTATTTTTCTTCTGACGGAGACCACTTTTCCATCTAACTCAATGTTCTAATTCTACATGTCCGTAACTTACTGTGAAATTACAAACAAACAATGTTTTTTCTGTAAAAAACATGTCATTATTGGTGTGATTTAAAAATAAAAAATCAGTTTCCATTTCTCTTAAATTGGCTCAAAGGTTCTCACTAGTGTTGCTTTAATGAACTTGGGTTTACTCGTCGATAAGGTGTTTAAGACAAATAGCACTCGTTACAACGTGTACCAATACAACGCGGGTATTAGTACGCGTTGTCAATTACAACGAGATACCATTACAACGCAAACTTTTACACCGACTATGCCTTTACCACGCATGCCATTACAACGCAAAAACATGTGTGGTAAAGGTATAGTCGTGGTAAAAGTTTCTAAGGTAAGTGACAGTCCTCTCACTACATTTACACTACCCAGCACGACCCCCTACACTACACATACACCACTACACTACCCTAAACCCTAAAACACTACCCCCAGCACGACCCCCTACACTACACATACACCACTACACTACCCTAAACCCTAAAACACTACTCCCAGCACGACCCCCTACACTACACAAACGCCACTACACTACCCTAAACCCTAAAACACTACCCCCAGCACGACCCCCTACACTACACATACACCACTACACTACCCTAAACCCTAAAACACTACCCCCAGCACGACCCCCTACACTACACAAACACCACTACACTACCCTAAACCCTAAAACACTACCCCCAGCACAACCCCCTACACTACACATACACCACTACACTACCCTAAAACACTACCCCCAGGACGACCCCCTACACTACACATACGCCAGTACACTAAACCCTAAAACACTACCCCCAGCACGACCCCCTACACTACACTACCCTAAACCCTAAAACACTACCCCCAGCACAACCCCCTACTCTACACAAACACCACTACACTATCCTAAACCCTAACACTATCCCCAGCACGACCCCCTACACTACACATAAGCAACTACACTACCCTAAAACACTACCCCCAGCACGACCCCCTACACTACACATACACCACTACACTAAACCCTAAAACACTACCCCGAGCATGACCCCCTACACTACACAAACGCCACTACACTACCCTAAACCCTAAACCACTACCCTCAGCACGACCCCCTACACTACACAAATGCCACTACACTACCCTAAACCCTAAAACACTACCCCCAGCACGACCCTCTACACTACACAAACGCCACTACACTACCCTAAACCACTACCCCCAGCACGACACCCTACACTACACAAACACCACTACACTACCCTAAATCCTAAAACACTACCCCCAGCACGACCCCCTACACTACACAAACACTACTACACTTCGCTAAACCCTAAAACACTACCCCCAGCACGACCCCCCCGACCTCCCTAAACCCTTAAAAAGTAACCCCCACCCCATGCCCAAACCCGCTTACCTCTCTCTCCTCGAGGTTCCTCTCTCCTCGTTGTTCCTGCTTCACGTCGTCTCTGAGGGGCGGTGCACGTCGTTCTCAGGAAACGGAACAGCCTCTGTTTCCTTACAACGACGTGGATGGTCTACATTTTTTTAGAAAGCATGGTCATTTACTATACATACCTTTACAACGAAATTCGTTGGAAAGGCATGCGTGGTAAATGACCATGCGTTCTAAAAAAATGCGTAGTAATGACTTCGCGATGTACAACGCATGCGTGGTAATGCATGCGTTGTAATGGTATCGTGGAGTAAAAAACTCGTAATAATGGCTGTTACAACATAATGTATGTGTAAAACGCATATTTTGTTATCCTTTTAAAGTTTAAACGACAGCAATTTAAGACTGAGCATTTACAATGTAAGACAACGTCCCTTCCGCCCTACTTTTTAATTCAGCCCACTTTGGTTTCTGTCCACCCAGTCCACACTGCTGGTCTCCTCTCTCCATCTCATGCCTTTTACGTTCATCTGCACCCTCCTCCCCGACTGAAGGGCCTTACTGGCAACTTTGATAACAAGCATTGGCATAGCCAATAGGTTTCGCTTTTGGGACCTTATAAGTATTTAGTTATGCAGCACAATATCCTTGGTGCAACAACATTAACTGTTGCATGGCTAAACACTTATAAGGTCCCAAAGGCGAGACCTATTGGCTATGCCAATGCTTGTTCTTTATATGTCTCTTCTTATTGCTTCTATGTAACAAATTAATGAGCTCTTCCTACATGTATATAGGTGGCCACGGTGCACTGGTGTTTGGAATGATCTGTAAATTTAATATAGAAATGTTACCAAAAAAAAATAACATTATCTTCACACACTATTTTTGTGGAGTTTTGAACATGACACTCTATCTCTATGAGGCCTTGAACATCCCAATAACAACACACTATCTCTATGGGGACTTCATTATTGCCGTAACTACACACTATATTTGTGGGGACTTGAACATCACTATAATCACACTATATCTTTGTGGGGACTTAAACATCACAACAATCACACACTATCTCCGTGGGGACCTGAACATTGCTATAATCACACACTATCTCTGTGGTAACTTGAATATCATTACCTTTACATACTATCACTGTATGGACGTGACCATGATGTTCTCCAGTCACTCTGTTGATGGGGACTTGAACACCACTATAATCACACACTGCCTTTGTGAATCAGGCCCCATCTGTGTGGAGAACTTATCTACACGCACTATCTTTATGAGGACTTGAACATGCTTACACCATCACACACCATCTCTGTGTGATCCAGAACATCTCCATAACCACCACTACCTCTGTTGGAACTTGAACATCCCAGTAACCACACACTGTCTCTGTGTGGACCTGAATATCACGATAGTAACTCACTATCTCTGTGGGGACTTGAATACATTTGGCCATGATAATCTCCACACACTATGGCAGAAGAGACATGAACACCACTGTAATCACAAACTATGAGGAAGCTTGAACATGGCTATAGTCGTGCACTAACTCTGTAAAGACATGAGCATCATTATATTCATACACTCTCTGTGTAGAGATTTGAACATTATTTTCACACACTATCTTTGAGGAGACATGAACATGCCTACCTTCACACACCCTCTGTGTGAGGTCTTGAACATCTTAACAACCAAACATTAGCCCAGTAACCACACACTATCTCTGTGGGGACCTAAACATCCGAGATACCACATACTATCTCTCTGGGGACATGAACATCCCAGTAACCACAAACTATCTCTGTGGGGACCTAAACATGCCAGTAACCACAAACTATCTCTGTGGGGACTTAAACATCCCAGTAACCACAAACTATCTCTGTGGGGACCTAAACTTCCGAGATACCACATACTATCTCTCTGGGGACATGAACATCCCAGTAACCACAAACTATCTCTGTGGGGACCTAAACATCCCAATAACTACATGCTATCTCTGTGGGGACTTAAACATCCCAATAACTACATGCTATCTCTGTGGGGACTTAAACATCCCAATAACTACATGCTATCTCTGTGGGGACTTAAACATCCCAATAACTACATGCTATCTCTGTGGGGACCTAAACATCCCAATAACTACATGCTATCTCTGTGGGGACTTAAACATCCCAATAACTACATGCTATCTCTGTGGGGACTTGAATATCATTATAATCACACAGTATCTTTGTAGGGACTTCAACAAAATTACGTTCATTCACCATTTCTGTTAGGACTTGAACTTTCTTATAAACGTAAAGTAAACTATCTTTGTGGCACTTGAGCGTCATTATCTTCACATGCTACCTCTGTGGGGGACTTTAATGATGGTTTTAGACAGTATCTATGAAGAGTCTATGATATGGCTATGATCACATATGACCTCAGTGTGCATCATTACACACCATTCCTATGCAAACATTAACATTACTCTTCCCATTCGCACATTTATGATTAATTTGGCACAGAAATCCTGCCGCAGGAACAGCCAATATAATGCGCACCATGGACTGCTGAGTGCTGCTGTTCATGTTCTGTTGCATTTAGAGCTATTTTCTTAGCGCACAATGCATCCTCAGGTCCATTTTGGATGCGAGGGTGCATTTTCCGCTCTGAAAAATGTGCTAAATGCTGGGATATGCTCTTTGCGTAATTCAGCAAAATTGTGCATAATTTTGCTGTTTTAATTTCATGTAATTACGCTACAGCAAATTATACAGGTTACTTCCACTCCTACTTATCTCTTAAGACTTTGAGCACTAAGCAAAGAGTTACCTACAATTTTTAATTCGCTTCTGTAATCCTGATATATGTTAATTTCTAGCACTTTATTAACAAAATTAATCTATTTTGTACCCATAGACTACATGAAGCCATTGCATTATGAAAAGATTATGATGTTATTTGCATATCTTGCTGATAAAATAAACATGTAGCCATGTGCCCATGACTGTATTCAACAGCAAATGATAAATATAGAGCAAGTCCCTACAAAGATGGTAACACATGTTCAAGTCCCCACAAAGATGGTAACACATGTTCAAGTCCCTACAAAGATGGTAACACATGTTCAAGTCCCCACAAAGATGGTAACACATGTTCAAGTCCCCACAAAGATGGTAACACATGTTCAAGTCCCCACAAAGATGGTAACACATGTTCAAGTCCCTACAAAGATGGTAACACATGTTCAAGTCCCCACAAAGATGGTTCTGTGCGCGCGATTAATAACAACATATTTGCAAATTTAAAGCAGGATCCTGTATTATGAATTTTTTCTTAACATTTTTCCATTAATGGTATATTGTTAAAAAACTGGGGAAGGTTAGTTCCCACAAGGCAGGTATCCACACATAGTCCCCACAAGGATGGTAACACGTGTATATGTATGTATGTGTGTGTGTGTGTGTGTGTGTGCGTGTGTGTGCGTGGGTGTGTGTTGTAAGACACACCAAGTGCTGTTCTGCAGGAGCTTCTGTGGTTGCAGTATTTCATTTCCAATAACATGATGTATATGCTGTTCCTTTTCAGACCCTGCAGTCTCTGATTGTTCTGTAACAATAACATTATTTGTGTGTCCTCCCAGGTGTAAGAAGGTGAAGTTGCCTGGTTCTAAGCAGGAGATGAAGAGAAGAAAAGAAAAAGAAACAAAGAATACAAATTTGAAAACTCAGAAACCTAAAGCGGAGATGAAGAAATATAAAGGTAAATAGACTTAAAGTGAATGTAAATATATTTTTGAGCCTACACAGAGACCTTTTGTGGGCCGGCACGGTCTACAACTGGGGACAACAGATGTCACTTTCACCTCCACACTGATCTGTGATAAGACCCCTTCTGAGTCCAGAACCTCTCTCTGTGGCCCAGAACAGGAGTCAATGAAAATGAGGGACAATTAAAGGGGTCCGTTCAGGGCGCAGCTTGTTCATGAACATAATGAAACTACATTGTTTCTGACCCGTGAACCTGTATACGCTGCAGTACACTCATCTCAATTTGAAAAGCTGCATAGCATCAACTTACCATCAGACGTCCTGGTCGGTGTCTGCAGACTACTGCACCTACTGTCCTGGGAGAGTTTGTGCGCCCTTGGACCCGGTGTCTGATCTTGGAGCCTGTATATGCTGAAGTACAGTAGTACAGTCCTCATGGGAGGCACTGCGTAGCGTGAACTTCTAATCACAAGCAGTCCTGCTCTACTCCGTCTACTACAGTTAGCAGTGTAGAACAGTGTAATCTCTAGTGCAGTGCATTGTTTAGTGCAGTGTAAGGTCTGATGCAGGGTGTGTTTTGCCCTGTGTGCAGTCTGGTACATTGTGCTATGCAGGGCAGTCTAGTACTGTGTTTACTGTCTGGTAGATTGTGATAGTTAATGCATGCTAATACTGTGTTCTCTGTGGTGGTTTTTGGTATAAGCGCAAGCTTCCCTCTCTCTGAACATCTCTAGGAGATACAGTAGTGCAAGCTTCTGTCACTCATAACACGCCTAACACATTCAGACAGAAGTGCAGGTTTTCCTCACAAAGTAGATATACACATGTACGAGTGTAATCTTTACTTAGTCAGAACAGGTGTAGCTCATGCTGAGGTGCAAGCTTCCCTCACTCTGAATAGATCACACATGCTGAAGGGCAACATATGTTTTACTCAGATCTTGTTCAGGACAATGAGGGGTTGGTGCTTCCTTCACTCACAGTTGGTCTTGCACAGGGAAGTGTGCAAGCTTCCCACACACAGGACATGTACAGGAGATGCAGAAGTGCAAGCTTCTGTCACTCAGAGCAGGTCTGACACATTCAGAAAGAAGTGCACGTTTTCCACAACAAAACTGGAGACTAGCCAACATTGAAGTTGTGCAGGAGCAGAAAAGTCTTGAGCTGTTTTCCAAAGATAAAAAGATTTGGTTGTGAATGGAGATGGAGCTGCAATTCTACCATCTAGTACAGTGTACTGTCTAGTGGAGAACAGTGGACAGTGTAATATAGTGCATTGTGTGGTGCAGGCTCTCTCGTGCAATAAGTCATCTAGTATAGTGTACTGTGTAGTGCAGCACTGTGGATAGTGTAGTATAGTGTACTGTATAGTGCAATGCTCTCTCTAGTGCAATATGTCACCTAGTACATTGTGACATGTACAGTGTTCTGTCTGGTGCAGTGTTTTGTCAAATAGCGTATTGCCTATTGGATTGTGCTCTGCAGTGCTGTATGCTGCCTAAAACAATGTGCTGGCTAGCATAGTGTATTTTCTACTGCAAAGTGCTGTCTAATATAGTGTGCGTTCTACTGCAGTGTGGTGTGTAGTATAGTGCATTGTCTAGCACTATGGGCTGCCTATTACAGTGGGTAATCTTGTGCAGTGTGCTAACAGGTGCAGTGTACTGTCTGGTACATTGTGCTATTTTAGGGTTCTGTTGAATGCAGTGTGTGGTCTAGTATAGTATACTTTCTAGGGCAGTGTGCATCTAGGACTGTGTAAGTAAGTAATCTTTATTGCTTGATTATTAAAAGCGCTGCAATACAGTACACAGTAAATACATTAAACATATATATTAAAAAGTAAAACAAATACATAAAAGAGGCACATAGTGCCATCACCGTTGTCCTTAAAAAAGTCAAGACCCATCTGGAGGAATATTTTGTGGAAAGATTTAAATTGGACTCACTTCCTGCCCTGTAGATTGAAGTGAATCTGCCCCAAGACTATTAGTGCCAGTTGTCTCGAATGGAGGGGATGTAGAGAATGTATATAATGTAGGTGTCAACACACAACACCAGGGCCGGACTGGCCGTAGCGGGCACCGTGCATTTCCCCGGTGGGCCGCTAGGGTAGAGGCCGGTTTTGGGCCCCTGGGGGCCGTTTTTGTTACCGGGGGCCGGCAATATCGGCCCCCTGTAACAAAATCGGCCAAAACCGGCCCTAGCAAACAGCTGGGCCACACCCCCCCATTCCCCCTCCTGGGGGCGGCCGAGCAGTTTGCCAGAGCCGGTTTTGGTTCCCAGTCCGGCCCTGCACAACACCCTGGGGTTTCTCAGGGGAGGGAACTAGAGGCTACGGGGTATTCAGGGTGAACTGGCCGCCAACCAATAATGCACACACAAAGAAGCTACCCTGAATGAAATAGTCATTTGGGACTAGTGACCGAAAGCTACAAAGTACTAGGTGGGGGTGCTGGGCATCTCAAAAAATGTGAAGGACTGTCCTCACACACCATCAGTTGTCATGCTTCATCATCGGCAGTCCTCGCTCTCTAGAAACCGCATTTGGTAGAGAGCGGGCCTACTCCTGGAGACAGGGAAGCACTTCTAAGATCTAAGTGGGGGCCCATGAGAGAAGTGATTTTAAAAACCAATGTAAAAGCTGAAATACATTTATTCGCTGGGTATTTACTTGGTATTAAAAAATAGGTGTGGGGATTGGGGGAGCTAGTGCCCCATCACCACCGTGATCATCGTCGTCAACATGTTTCTGCCAAATTGGCCCTGAGGGTCCGTGGCATTCATCAGGACGAAAACACTAGGGCTCCTATCTTACCAGAGTTGGTCAGATATTACCACTATATAGGGTGATCTGTGTCATCCTCTAACCGAACGGTATTCTTTGAACCTGTAAAACTAATGTGAGATTGCTATCAGAATGATGTCTGCACGATATCCGGTCACATAAGAGCAAAGAAACATACATACCATGCATATATTATAATTATCGCATGTCGATGTGAAACACGTCTCACTGCAAACAAGAGACACATAGTACATTGAATTTAAAAAAAAAAAAAATGTGTGAGCCCAGCTCACAATCTTACCCCAAGGGAGGGTCCTAATTGCCCCATGTAAAGGGAGTAAGAGGGACCCCTGTAGTCACACTCTAAAAGAGATGATATTTAAGGGAGGTAAACAATCGCATATGTAAGTCATTTGAAACCAAGGAACTGCAAAGTGAAACATTCACGAGTTCTCATTCACACTACCAGTCACACCCTTACTGCCTCAAGGTGCGTCCCTCGCTGTCTGCCTAGACCTGTGTACTCCTTAAGAGCCTCGCTTCCATAAGCTAAGGTTGGAAGAACCTTAACTTGGGCCACCTGGAGGATTGGCGTAAGCATAGGACCTTTCAGTTTTGTATAGAAAGACCTAAGGCCAAATGTCAATGCATTTCCCTTCTTTCTGATATCTTCTATTTCTTGTTAAAGTAGACTCTGGGGTACTTAAAACCTTTAGTTTACGCTAACCTTTCTTGGTCCAGAAACCACTTAGGATTTAGTGATCTAGTTCCTTGAATAACCAGTATCCTAGTTTTCTTTTTGTTAATTGGCGAGCCATTCCTAGTTGAGTAGGCTGAGGTTGCGTCAAGAAGGCACTGGGGGCCGACCTTAGTTCTACTAATCAGGACTAGATCATCCGCATACCTCCGATTCGAGAGCTGAAAGCCCCCCATTTTGGGCGGGTGGGAATTGACTGCGTTCAATGTGGGAGTCAGATCTGATAAGAACAGGTTGAATAATGTTTGTCCAAAGGCGTAGCCCTGCTTGAGACCTTGCGTGGTTTTAATTGGCCTGGACAAGTGGGAGCTGTCTCCAATTTTTATTCTGACCCATGTGTTTTTGTGCAGTAATTCCAGGGCCTTTAGTAGGTCACCCGGGATCTTAAGGGGGACCAGTTTCCACCAAAGCCTCCCCAGTCGACCCTATCAAATGCAGATTTGTAGTCGATGAAGCCCAAGTAGACTGGTTGGCTGTTGGATTTTGCCTGGTCAGATAATAGGGAGAGTGCCATAATGTTGACTAAGGTACCTGTATGCTTTGTGAACCCGGTTTGATTTGACGGAATAATGGTATTAGCCTCAACCCAGTCCGGTAGCTCTTCTAGTAACACCTCTGCAAAATATTTGGTTCCATTGTCAATAAGAGCTACCAAACAATAGTTCACAGGGCCACCTTTGTCTCCATCCTTGAATATTGGTGCCAGAATCGAGCCACTCTATGAGGGGGGAACGCGATTCAGCTGCAAGATGGTGGAGAAAAGCGGTGTTAGTTTTGCAACCCAGAATGTTGGGTCATCCTTATAAATGGCTGATTAAATTCCGCCCGGGCCTGGAGCCCCCTCTCTATGGCCCTTTGCAATTTGTTTCTGGACTAGACTTGCAGTGACAGAGCACCAGGATGTATTGTAATCACTGCATCTGGGCTGAGGTGACATGGATTTAGTAGCGTCTGAGCCATCTCCCTGTACGCGAGACTGGTCCGGCTGTGCCGACGAATTGAAGTGGTCAAGCAGGAAATGATACCAGATTGGCTCTGAGATGTTGGAGGAAGCCACATTTGGAAGATTTCTCCCCATTCTGTTTACAGTCCGCCAAAAATTCACGGGGTTATTTGACCTGATACCATGGAGGAATTTTGACCAGAAGGAGTTCCATCTCTCCCTTTGAATGTTCGTTTTCTCCTCCTTTAACTTTCTTCTTGCCTCCCTTAGCTTGTATAGTATTAATGGGTCCATTGGCGACATTTTGAGGGCCTCTTTGTGGCCCTCCTTATCGAGTGGTCATTTCCCCATCCTTGGGGGAGAGTCGGGTTAGGGCTTTGAATTTAGTTTTGGCTAGGACAGGCTTAGCATGCTGTTTTGCAATTTCTTTTTAGTAAACCTTACCCAACAAGACAGAGGGTCATCCTCGAGTATGTAAGTGGATGCCACTAGAACTTTAGCTTCTGAGGGCAGAGTTGAGACGGTGTATGTGGTACACCTTGTCAGAGCTGATGGTTCCTCTGGAGCAGTACCCTCAATATGCCCACCTTCCGGCAACACTGATTCTGTGATGAAAACAACAACAGAAGGTCGGAGTGGCCAGATGAGGGGAAGGATTCTGGGGAGGATACTGCCGGGACAGAGACCTGGAATGAGAAAATATCTGCTTGATTTTGGTTACTTTCTACTCACACTGGTTTACATGCATCAACAGTCTATGTGCTTGTAATCAGACCTGTTTATTGGCTCACCTGTGAAAAGAAGATGATCACAGAGGTACAGTTCTCAATTAAGGTTTCTCTGGTTTAAGCAGTTCTAACTTGTGAAAGCCAAGGATGCTATGATCTGTACTTGCATTTCCTTCAATGTGTGATTAATAAAAGCAACATGCTAGACTCTTGTCTGCAGGGTCATAACACATCGCACAGTAACATTTGAGGTCCACTGGACTGCTGTGTTATGACAGTAACTCACTATACCCTTTGTGGTATGTTAGTCTTAACATGATGGTATTACGAACACTTGTTAGCATGAAATCAGCACCGCGTTGCACTCCCAGGTGCAAATAGTGAGCAGTCTTTCACCAGCGGACTCGCGTATAAGCGTTTTTGACTAGAGAATACCTTTGAACTTGCAACGTGATCTCAAAACTCAAATGCACACTATCATCTCCTCATTTGTGCACCTTCCTTAGTTCAACTTGGCTCGCTGCCTTAAACAAGCACTTTCTCTCTCTCTTACCGGGATTCTGAAGACTGGCCCTATGCTTGCTTTACTCACGAGCACTCGGGAAGCTCTCTGGAACACTCCTTCGGCTATCTGCAATCACGAACGGTTGGCATTGGGTGCAATTGGTATTTATGGGAGCTCCACTCCGAAAATGGCGCCTGAGAGTTTGAAACTCTTGCGGGAACTCACTGGTTCTGGAGCGAACGATCAGGAAGCCTAAAACAACAACCTGACATGAGTCTGAGAAATAATAGGCACGCGCAAGATGGGCTTTACATAGAACAAAGTGGCAATAAACAATGTGGTAAATTACATACTATATACAATGAAGTCCCAACTTCTCAATGTTCTTCCTTATGATGGCGGTCGTATGTTTACAAAGCAGAGTACCATGTATTCCTAAGGACTCTTAACGATGGTGGCAGCACACAGTAGAGTTACAGGGTGGCACACCTGTAAGTGGGTGCCACTTAACTGGTAACCCATCAGACTGGACACAGTATAACCAGTGGTCCATGGACAATGACACACCTAAAGCGTTTGAGATTGAATGTGTGCCCTTTAATCCATTGATCTGCTGCAGTCATAATCCTCCAGACCAAAATCAAGGGTTCTTTTTTGAGGTCGGTGGTTGCTGTTAATGTTCTCTCCAAGGCCAAAGGAGGAAACTGTGTTCAGCAGGGCGAGACTGAAAAAAGTGTAATCAATTAAAGATGCCCCAGATGATGTTAAATATGAGAGGCCAGGCAGTTTGTCCGGGAGTATGCATCCGTTTAAGGCTCTAAGGCCAAGGTATTCAAGATTACCTTGTAAGGACCTTCCTCTCTTGTCATCTTAATGCCACCCAGGAGTATCTTGCGGCCATGTCATCCAGTGGCTGTCTTGCACCTCTGTGATCTCATTTGCAGGTAGTGCGCTCATTAGCCACATATTGAAGTCGCCTGATATCATGAGATCATTACTGGCCTCTCCGACATCTAGGACTGTGTGCTCTCCACCGCATTGTAACATCCAGTGTAGCATACCATCTAGTGCAGTGCGTGTTGTCTAACGCAAAGTTCTGCTTTGTATAGTGATCCCGCCACTAAATTGTGTAATGAAGTACTTTGTGCCGTTTAGTGCAGTGTGCTGTCTGGTGCAATATGCATTGAGCTGTGTACTACGGTGTACCAGGTATTACTGAGTACCATCTAGTGCAGTGTAGTGTATAGCCCACAGTGCGCTCTAGTGCAATTTGCTATCTAGTACAGTGTACAATATGCTCTCTAGCGCTGCATGCTGTCTAATACAGTGCAGTGGGCTGTTTACTGCAGTGCACAGTTTGGTGCAGTTTATTAGTTAACCTACTGTGCTCTCTGGTGTGCTGTGCTCTTTTATAAAGTGGAATCTCCAGTGCAGTGTTCTTTCTAGTGCAGTGTACCATTTGGTACATTATGTGGACTCCATTGCAGTGTTCTGTGTAGTGCACTGTGCTGTCTAGTACAGCATACTCTCTAGTTCAGTGGTTCCCAAACTGGGGTCCGTGGACCCCCAGGGGTCCCTGACACATTCCCAGGGGGTCCGCAGGCAGCTGTCTTAAAAGCAATGCAAAGTTCCTTGTATAATCTGCAGTTTTACGACAACAATAAAAGTGTCAAGATAACTCGAGTGATTAATGTACCTGCTGGAGAGAGATGGTAGGTAGCGCAGAGGGTTAATATGCCTGCTCCAAAGAACGTGTACCATACATTTTTAGTAAAACAGTATTTTATGTGCATAGCTTAGTGGGTTACTGCTTTTGTCACAGAGATTCTTTTGTTACTGTGCAGTTCATAAGTTACAATCATAATCTAGCACCGTCAGCTATGAACTGCCGTCAAAGAGCTACATACAAACTGCATGGTACAAGTTAGTATGCCATCTTTTTTTCCCAGTCTTTCATTATCCTGATGCTGCCAAAAAGGTATGTTTGGGTAGAATTAAATTGTTATAATTATAGTCAACGCTAACCACTGTGTTACATTCTGAAACCAGATTTTGTGCTTCTCCAAATCAAGCACTCTTAAAAAATGCTTACCAGTATGGATGACGTGAATCCTACACCTTGAAGTCCCCTTTCCCCTATGTAACATTTTCTATACACCGATTTACACACGTATGATTCATTGGGGGAGATTTACTAAGCTTTTGCGCCATGTTTGCGTCACAAAAGTGACACAAAATGACGCAAAATCTTTTTTTTGTAATTTACTTTCCAGCACTAAACTTGTTCCCATGCAACCACCCAAGGTTTCTCACGCTAGACCCAATTTACTAAAAACAGTAGATTGGGTTTAGCGTGAGAACACTGCGCCCTTTTCAACTAGGCACAAGAAGGAGAAATTCTTTCATTTCTCCTTCCTTTTCCGGCTTTGCATGCGGGCTGCACTGTGCAGCACGCCTATAAAGTGGGAAACGCTTTCCCTCGTGTCTAGCATAGTATTTTGTGCAGGAAGGGTCCCCTCCTGTACAAAACTTATGCTACACTCATGCACACACCTTAGCGCTACAGCGCTAAGGTGTGTGCATGGCTCGGGCTACTGAAATCAGCGCCGGCGCAGGAGAAAGGGGAGGAGAGAGCCATAGCTTTGGAAATATGGCGCTCTCCTGCTCCCTCCCAGTCGCGCAACGCATTGCAGCCTCGCGGGGGCTGCGCTGCATTGCGCAACTTTTTGTAAATCTCCCCCATTGTTTTTGTATGTGTGTGATGTAAAGTGCTCTGACACCCTACACTAGTATGAGAGATGCTATAAAACAAATGAAATACATGTGACAGAGGTGCTATGGGAAGAAGAGAGGCACTGTTGGAGGATGATAGGGAGGGATTCATGGAAGAGCCCCAAAAGATTGTTGTATTGGTGCATAGTAAGGTCATCATTCACTATGCTTTGAAAGCGAATACAATTCAATATATAATTACAAATGTGTTGTAGAATGCACCATTTTTCCTCAAATTTTCTTGGTGGGAGAGCCCCCCAAAGTCCGCTTTGTAGTGGCCAGGCTCACTCACTGCACTTGGTGTGCACCGTACGGGGACTGGCCTGACAACATTTCCCAGGGCTGCTTTGGGTTCCAGTCCGGCCCCGTCAGGAGCAGGAGCCTCATACTCTAAAATAAAGCAAAATATTGAAAAGTTAGTCGCCGAGATGCAGCACCAACCTTCCTATTAAAAATTTTCGATTTTGCTAATTTTTTCAATATAAAATACTAAAAGCTTTAGTAATTTGGGTATCTGTTTGGTGTGCACACGTGTGTTTATTTTTTTCGAATTACTGTTTTAATGTTTGAAATTTAAATTGTACAAATTGCTTGGGGGTCCTCGGCTTCCAGTAGTGGCTCAATAGGGGTCCTCAGGAGTCAAAAGTTTGGGAACCACTGCTCTAGTTCATTGTTATCTCTAGTGCAAAAAGTGGGCTAGTGTAGTGCGCAGTTTAATACCAGGAGTAATTTAGTGCAGTCTACCATCTAGTAGAGAGCAGTGTCTATATAGTACCAGCCCATCTCCCAGCTGCCTCCTCGACACCACTGAATCAGGCTTCAGACCCAGCCATAGCACTGAAAGCTCCTTCATTGCTGCCGTGAGTGACATCCAACTGTTCATTGGCAGAGGTGACACTGCTGCCCTCATCCTTCTGGACCAATTCGCCACCTTCAGTACGTTGCCGCCTTCAGTCTGGTCTCCCACCTCCTCCTCATTCAGCGCCTGCCCGAAGCTGACATTCAAGATTCAGCACTCCGCTGGATCTGCTCTTTCCAAACAGGCCACCCCCAATCGGGCACCCTGACTCCTTTCCCCTCGGCCACTGCTAAACTCAGTGGTGAAGCACAACAAGGATCCTTGCTTAGACCCTCTCACAAGCAACATTCGCACCCACTAAATCAACTTTATATCGTACACAGACAACATCCAGCACATTCTTTGCCTCTGACAAAACTTCAAACATCCGAACCAACTTACTGAAGTCCCCAGTGGATAAAAACCAACTGCCTCAAGCTCAACACAGACAAGAGAGAAGTAGTCATCTTTGGTAAACACACCTCACTATGGGGCTCTGTCTGGTGGTCTCGGACCCACACCTAACCCACCCACCCATGCAAAGAACCTCAGAATAGTAGTTGGCAACCAGCTCACTATGACTCTCCGCCTCCTGTTTCCACACACGAGATGCTCAAAAATATTTTCAAGTGCCTTCCCTTCAACACCCCCAGGACAATCACCCAGGCCCTCATCACCAGCAAATTGGACTAAGGCAACCCACTTTACTTAGGAATCAATGCACACCTGAGCAGAAGAGTCCAGACTATATAAAACTCAGCTGCCAGACTCACACTGAGACTCCCCTCCCCGTTTCCTCATCACCCTGTACCACAAAGACCTTCATTGACTCCCCATCAACAAGTAGCACTCTTCAAACTCCTCATCCACGCTTGCAAAGCCTTGCACAACTGTGCACCCACCGACCATCAATTCTATGTCAGGACCAGAGGCGAGGATTAGGCTTTTCTTTCTTGCATTTATTCTCACAGCAACCATAAAGAACATGTCATCTCAAGAAACTACATTTCCCATCAAACACTGGGAAAGGAAACAGTCAATGAACATCCAATCAGATTCGTGTCTCCTCTTTAAGTGGTCTTGTCAACACTCAATATTCCTCTTTCTTTGCTGCTCCAGCAGAACTTCAGATGAGTACCCTTTTTTTTCTCTGTTCTTATGGTGGTAAATGTTTATATTGTACTGTTGTTTGCTTAATTTTCAGCTTTCTCGGCCCACGGTACCGCACGCGAGGGCCTGACTCTCTTTGCCTAGCAACGAAAATGGCTACGGGAACGGATTTCGCCCCTTCGTGGCCGCTAAGCAATGGCTCTCTTGGCGCGGTGCGGGCTTCCGGCCGCTAGGGGGGGCCGCGCCTGAAAGCCTCAGCGCGTCTGCCCCCCCTGAGTGCCCGCACATCTTCGCTAGTTGAATTCAGCGTGATGCGGTAACCGCTACGATCTGGGGCGGCGTTTCGAATTCGCGAAACATTGTAATCTGGGCATAATTTTGAGAGCCCACACCTGGAGCTTGACACCCGCATCGGGGGTAGGATTTATTGGGGCACATTAATACTTGAAGGGACTGCCCAGGCGGGAGAGTGTGTCAGCTCCTCCTTTGAATTGTGGGATTGCTGGTCCCTTATGTTGTAATTGGTCTCTGGCTGTGTCATTCTTGGGTACTCACCTGACAAATTCCCCTGGCTAAGATATGTATCAATTCATCTGATTCTGCCCCATGGAGCAATAAAATGATTATGATGAATATTATGAGGAGGGGGAGGAGGTGGCTTATCTACCCATTGACAACAGTTTTTGGCAGGTAATGGACATGTCTATATTTAGGGCAGTATCTCACGTAGTGGCTCCCCTGGAGAAGCGCATTGAGGAGTTACAAGAACAATGCTTCGGACCCCTCTAACAGAGGGAAGAACTAACCAGGCCCCTGGCCTCCAGACCTCCAAGGTTAGCCACTCCTCTACCCGCCCCTCAAAGTGGTAAACGCAAACGCGCAGAGGCTTCCGGTGTAGATACGGATGCTTTCGATCACCTGAAGCTGGCGTTCATCCAGTCTCAGCCATCCTCCTCACTCCCTCACTTTGATCACCCCCTCGGGCCTCGAGCCCTCTGCCCCAGCACCGTTGGACGGGGGGACTCCCCCAACACTTCGGATGGGGATTGAGATACCGGTAGACCCTGGAGACCTGCTGCTAAGCCTGATCCCAATGGAGACAATGATGCTGGGTCGGCCATCCCTTCCATGACTTCTGATATGCTTCACCCGAGGATCTGGTTCATCCCAGATTGGCAGAATGGACCCCGGCCCCAAAGGTAGCCTCATATATCGCAGGCAGACTAAGGAAGCCCTTGGATAAGGAGGTGCGGAATTGTTTGCGCGTGGAGTGCCCTAGGCCTGCGCTGGAGGGGAAACAAACTCTTGGACGTCGTAGGTCCATTGCCAATAATTCCTGACATGGTGGAGGATGCAAAGGCATCCGGGCCCCTGATTTCTCCGGATGCTAATTCTAGTTGGGGCCAACAGGCCATTATTCTTTTGGGGAACGCTAACTATGCAATAGCCACCGAGCATCGCCGCTCACTTTTGATAAAATTTATCCTAAGCTGGGGGAGCTTTCCACTTCGGAGGTGGGTCCTGTGGCCAATGGCAACTTGTTTGGGTACCCATTCATTAAAGAGCTGGGAAAATTTGTAAATACCTTTACATCTCTTGATAAAGCCCAGTCTTCGATCAAGCAAATTTTCACGCCCTGGGTTTTTGTCGGTGGCGGTCGTGGTAGGGGCATTCGACTGGCTGTGCTGGCTATCAAGCCCCTTTGAGTGGAAGCGATCATTGCAGAGGAAACTGGCAAGATCCTGCCCGTTTTGGCAATTTCTACGCCACCAGATCCTACCCTCGGAGAAGAGGAGCGAAAGGAAGGGGCACAGGCTCCTATGGCTCAAATCAAGGTAAGTGTGCAGAACCCCACGGGGAACCGTCTTGGGGGCAGATTGGGGGAGTTTTCTCACAACTGGTTAAAAATTACTATGGATGAATGGGTGTTACAGTCTATCAGAGGGTTCCACCTGGAGTTCACGGATTCCCCAGTGCAGCACAGGCGTCCAAACCCGTTAAGTTTTTCCCAGGCTCAGACGGAGCTTGTAGAGGTTGAGGTGCAGCAGCTGCTGTCAAAAGGGGCAATAGCCAGGTCCTCCGTACATCGTCATGGTTTCGTCAGCAACTTGTTCCTGGTTGAGAAGAGGAACGGGGGTCATCGTCCTGTGATAGATTTGAGAGATCTCAACGAGTGGTTGGTTTACCGCCACTTCAAGATGGAAGGCATCCATCTTCTACGGGACCTTCTCACCAACGATTGGATGAGCTGCCTGGATCTCAGGGATGCGTACCTTACGGTCCCAATCTTTCCTCCTCACAGGCGATACCTCCAGTTTCTTTGGAATTCCCAAGTTTATGAGTTCACTTCCCTTCCTTTCGGGCTGTCCTCCGCTTCGTGGTGCTTCACCAAACTGATGAGGCCAATTATCAAGCACTTTCGGGCCCGGGGCTTCAGAATGATCGTGTACCTCGATGATATTCTGATCATGAACCTATGCCCTTCCCATCTGTCCCATCACTTACAGACGGCAATCACACCTCTGGAGTCTCTGCTGTTCATTATCAACGTGGAGAAGTCCTCCTTGACCCCTACCCAGTCGACTCAGTTTTTGGGCTTTGTAGTGGACTCCGTCACCACAACTCTCAGGCTCCTATCTTGCAAACTGACCAAGATCAAGCACGAGTTGCGCAAGGCGCTGTCCAGGTCCGTCATTTCCCTTTCCCAGTTGGCTCGGATTGTGGGTCTCCTTTCGTCGTTGAGCCAGGCGATCTTCCCAGGACCATTACATTACAGGGCTCTGCAGCGGCTGAAGATATCCAGTCTGAGGCTGGGCCTCGGTTACCACCATTCTGTTCCCCACATGGAGGAGGCTTGAGAGGAATTACAGTGGTGGATTGTGCACATGGAGGCTTAGAACGGCCGTGCGATCATCGGGTCCCGTCCCGATTTGGTCATAGAGTCAGACGCCAGCGGCTCCGGTTGGGGCGCCCACTGTGGGGAGTTCTCCACAGGAGGAAAATGGTCCGCAGAAGAACGACTTTTTCACATCAGTTGCCTGGAGCTTATGGCGGGGTCATTCTCAGTGAAATGTTGGACCACGGAGAAAGCCCAGTGCTGCGTGCTATTAAAGATGGACAGCGTGGTGGCGGTTTGCTATGTCAATCATCTGGAGGGCACCAGGTCGACAATCAAATCGCTCTTTCAGCGGAGCACCTCCCAGGCATAGCCAACCAGGTGGCGACTGGCAGTCACGTCATTGGCCCAATTCCAGCCGTTGGAAGCTTCATCCGAGCGTCTTTTGGGCTCTCCAATAACGCTAGGGCCCCTTCTCGATCGACCTCTTCGCCTCTCGGCTGGACCATCAACTGCAGAAGTATTGCAGTTGGAGGCGGGACCCTAATGCGGTGCCCACTGACGCATTCCTCCAAGATTGTAGCAAGGAACAACCGTATGCGTTCCATCCATTCGCCATGATCATGCGGCTTTCAACACAGGTTCGGAGGCAATCGGCGGACCTAGTGCTGATCACCCCGACGTCGAGATCTCAAGTCTGGTTTCCAGTTCTCATGGAACTTTCTTGAGATTCTCCAATCCCTCCGGATCTCCTCCAGGATCCCCTGGGGAACAATCATCACATGGTAATCTCACAATCTCTCCGCCTCATGGCCTGGCAGATTACCGAGAACATTGTCAAGTCCCGGGCATTTCGTCTGCAGCTGCGGCATTACTTGCCAGAGCATGGGCAGACAGCATTATCAAGAGATACCGATCTGCTTGGTCAAGATGGCTGGGTTGGTGTTTTCAACGACAGCTGGATCCCCTGGGGGCAGACATTGTTTGTATCTTGAATTTTGTGGCGGATTTGGCTTCCTCAGGCTTAGCTTATAGATCCATCAATACCTTCAGATCTGCGATTACAGCAGGGCATGTGCCTGTCGATGGTCGACTATCGCCCAGTAGGAGAACACCCTCTAGTGTGCAAACTCCTGAGAGGAGTGAGGTTGTTGGTTCTTCGGAAACCTAGGTATTTCCGTCTGTGGGACGTGAACAGTGTTCTCAATTTGTTTAAATCTTGGCCTTTGAATAAGTACCTCTCTCGGAAGCAATTATCAGCTAAACTATCCACTCTTTTGTGCTTGGTCTCCTGCCGCAGAGTCTCGGACGTACGAGCACTGAACTTAACAGGTACGTTTTTACCCCAGACAGGGTCACCTTTACCATCTCTAGACGTACCAAATGTATTTCTAGATCAGTATCATGTCCCTCTTTTCCACAGATTCCTAAACTTTGTGTGGTCCGTGCGCTGAAGGTGTATGAGTCAGTGACGGAGGAATTCAGGACTCATGGAGAGAACCGGCTGCTTATTGCACTTACCAAGCCACATAGGGCGGTGTCTTCACCTACCATTGCCAGATGGGTCCGGTGGGCCATGCACGAAGCGGGAATTGCCATTTCCCAATTTGGGGCACACTCAGTGAGAGGGGCGATGGCCTCTAAAGTGTTCTCCCTCGGTGCCCACCTGGAGGACATCCTTAATGTGGCGGATTAGTCCTCCGACTCCACTTTCAAGAAGTTTTACTTCAAACTGGTCACACACCTGGCATCCTTGGTAGTGGAGAAACTTTGAACTAGCCTAATCCTCGCCTACGGTCCTGTCATGGAATGAAAAACTTTCATAGCTATCGTAACAGAAAGTTTCAATTTTATTAAGGACTCAGAGGCGAGGATTAGCCAGCCCTTAAGCGTATGCTGCAGATTCCAGCCCGATACAGGTGGTATTTTACGTTCAGGTTATGTTCATTTCGTTATGTGATGATTGTGTATTCGATTACTCTCGATGTTCTATGCCTTATTTTCGGTATTCAGATGCAACAAAGTCTTGATACTGCTTGACTTTTTTAAGTTGGTACGTTCACAATGGTGGTTCTGATACCCTTGTTTGTATTATTTTAGGATCAAAGAACCCCAAGCAGGACTAATATGCTGTGGATTAAGAGATGTTCGCAGAAAGAAAGAGGAATATAGAGCGTGGACAAGACCAGTTAAAGAGGAGACGCAAATCTGATTGGATGTTCATCGACTGTTTCCTTTCCCAGTGTTTGGTGGGAAATGTAGTTTCTTGAGGTTATATGTTCTTTAAGGCTGCTGTGAGAATAAATGTAAGAAAGAAAAGCATAATCCTCGCGTCCGAGTCCTTAATAGAATTGAAACTTTCCGTTACGATAGCTAGGACATTTTTCATTATCGCCTTAACTCACACAAACCTACCCAACACCTCCCCTCTGTCAGACTCCTATTTGCACACATCCCCCCACATAAGCAGAACCAGCAGTCGTGCCTTCTCCTACCTCACTGCCAAAGCGTGAAGCGACCTGCCTCTTCACATCAGAGCTGCCTCCTCATTTCGCAAGAAACTGAAGACATGGCTATTTGCCTAACATCAGCCCTGCCTCGGTCTATGCCGCTCCTTCTTTACAGCACCAGGATACCCTCCGATGTGAGTTGTGTGCCCCACAGATACTCATAACATAGTAGGTGACCTCAAACAGTGTAATGTCTAGTACATTGGTGCGGTACCACAGAGCACAGTGAGCTGTTTAGTGCAGTCTACCATCTTGTACAGCGGGCTCTCTAGCATAGTGCTTTGTCTAGTACAGCGGGTGCCTATTGCAGTCTTTAGTACAGCGGTGCCTATCACAGTGTTTAGCACAGCGGGTGCCTGTCACAGTGTGTAGTACTGCGGGTGATTGTCACAGTGTTTAGTACAGTGGGTACCTGACACAGTGTTTAGTAAAGCGGGTGCCTATCACAGTGTTTAGTACAGTGGGTGCCTGTCACAGTGTTTAGTACAGCAGGTGCCTGTCACAGTGTTTAGTACAGCAGGTGCCTGTCACAGTGTATAGTACAGTGGGTGCCTATCACAGTGTTTAGTACAGCGGGTGCCTGTCACAGTATTTAGTGCAGTGGGTGCCTCTCAGTGTTTGGTACAGTGGGTGCCTATCACAGTGATTAGTACAGCGGGTGCCTATCACAGTGTTTAGTACATCATGTGCCTATCACAGTGTTTAGTACAGTGGGTGCCCGTCAAAGTGTTTAGTACAGCGGGTGCCTATCACAGTGTTTAGTACAGCGGGTGCCTATCACAGTGTTTAGTACAGCAGGCTTTCTAGCACAGTATTCTGTCTAGTACAGCGGGGGCCTGTCACAGTGTTTAACACAGCAGGTGCCTGAAACAGTGTTTAGCACAGCAGGTGCCTGTCACAGTGTTTAGTACAGTGGGCTCCTATCACAATGTTTAGTACATCAGGTGCCTATCACGGTGTTTAGTACAGCGGGTGCCTGTCACAGTGTTTAGCACAGCGGGTGCCTATCACAGTGTTTAGTACAGCGGGTGCCTGTCACACTGTTTAGAACAGTGGGTGCCTATCACAGTGTTTAGTACAGCGGGTGCCTATCACAGTGTTTAGTACAGCGGGTGCCTGTCACACTGTTTAGAACAGCGGGTGCCTATCACAGGGTTTAGTGCAGCGGGTGCCTGTCACAGTGCTTAGTACAGCTGGTGCCTGTCATAGTGTACAGTACAGCGGGAGCCTATCACAGTGTTTAGTGCAGCGGATGCCTATCATAGTGTGTAGTACAGCAAGTGCCTGTCACAGGGTATAGTATAGCGGGTGCCTGTCACAGGGTATAGTATAGCGGGTGCCTGTCGCAGTGTTTAGTACAGCGGGTGCCTATTAAAGTGTTTAGTACAACGGGTGTCTGTCACAGTGTTTAGTGCAGCAGGTACCTATCACAGTGTATAATACAGCGGGTGCCTGTCACAGTGTATAGTACAACGGGTGCCTGTCACAGTGTATAGTACAACGGGTGCCTGTCACAGTGTATAGTACAGCAGGTGCCTATCACAGTGTTTAGTACAGCGGGTGCCTGTCACTGTTTAATACAGGGGTGCCTGTCACAGTGTTTAGTACAACTGGTGCCTGTCACAGTGCTTAGTATAACGGGTGCCTGTCACAGTGTTTAGTGCAGCGGGTGCCTATCACAGGGTTTAGTGCAGCAGGCACCTCCCACAGAGTACAGTGGGTGCCTGTCACAGTGTTTAGTACAGCGGGTGCCTGTCACAGTGTATAGTACAGCGGGTGCCTGTCACTGTGTTTAATACAGCAGGTGCCTATCACAGTGTTTAGTACAGCGGGTGCCTGTCACAGTGTTTGGTACAGGGGTGCCTGTCACAGTGTTTAGTACAACGGGTGCCTGTCACAGTGCTTAGTATAATGGGTGCCTGTCACAGTGTTTAGTACGAGTGCCTGTCACAGTGTTTAGTGCAGCGGGTGCCTATCACTGTGTTTAGTGCAGAGGGTGCCTGTCATAGTGTTTAGTACAGTAGGTGCCTATCACAGTGTTGACTACAGCGGGCTCTCTAGCACAGTATTCTGCCTAGTACAGCAGGTGCCTATCACAGTGTTTAGTATAGCAGGTGCCTGTCACAGTGTGTAGTACAGCGGGTGTCTGTCACAGCATTTAGTACAGTGGGTGCATGTCTCATTGTTAAGTACAGTGGGCTCCTATCACAATGTTTAGTACATCAGGTGCCTATCACAGTGTTTAGTACAGCGGGTGCCTGTCACAGTGTATAGTAAAGCGGGTGCCTATCACAGTATTTAGTACAGCGAGTGCCTGTCACACTGTTTAGAACAGTGGGTGCCTATCACAGGGTTTAGTGCAGCGGGTGCCTGTCACAGTGTTTAGTACAGCGGGTGCCTGTCAGACAGTTTAGAACAGCGGGTGCCTGTCAGACAGTTTAGAACAGCGGGTGCCTATCACAGGGTTTAGTGCAGCGGGTGCCTGTCACAGTGCTTAGTACAGCGGGTCCCTGTCATAATGTTTAGTACAGCTGGTGTCTGTCATAGTGTACAGTACAGCAGGTGCCTATCACATTGTTTAGTGTAGCCGTGCCTATCATAGTGTATAGTACAGCGGGTGCCTGTCACGGGGTATAGTACAGCGGGTACCCATCACAGTGTTTAGTACAGCGGGTACCCATCACAGTGTTTAGTACAGCGGGTGCCTATTACAGTGTTTAGTACAACGGGTGCCTGTCACAGTGTTTAGTGCAGCAGGTCACTATCACAGTGTATAGTACAGCGGGTACCTGTCACGTGTATAGTACAGCGGGTGCCTGTCACAGGGTTAAGTGCAGCAGGTACCTCTCTCAGTGTATACTACAACGGGTGCCTGTCACAGTGTTTAGTACAGCGGGTACCTGTCACGTGTATAGTAGAGCGGGTGCCTATCACTGTGTTTAGTGTAGCGGGGGCCTATCACAGGGTTTAGTGCAGCGGGTGCCTGTCACACTGTTTAGAACAGTGGGTGCCTATCACAGTGTTTAGTGCAGCGGGTGCCTGTCACACTGCTTAGTACAGCGGGTGCCTGTCACACTGTTTAGAACAGTGGGTGCCTATCACAGTGTTTAGTGCAGCGGGTGCCTGTGACAGTGCTTAGTACAGCGGGTACCTGTCATAATGTTTAGTACAGCTGTTGCCTGTCATAGTGTACAGTACAGCAGGTGCCTATCACAGTGTTTAGTGTAGCGGATGCCTATCATAGTGTATAGTACAGCGGGTGCCTGTCATGGGGTATAATACAGCGGGTGCCTGTCACAGTGTTTAGTACAAAACACACAAGATGATGGACGGAATGCTGCACATTGGCAAACATTCACCCCCAGTCACAGATCTGGGTTTAATCCATCGTTATTTTGCTTCACCACGTCACCCCAGTTCAGACATAGCCATATGCAAATCAGTCTTGACCCTGTGCCTCATGGGAACAGTCCAGACCGAACTGCCAAGCCATGTCTTCCCTGGACCGGAATCAAGCATCCTAGGACCGGTTTCAGGCTATCAGCCTTCATCAGCCAGGATAGCTTGACTCCAGTGGCGTAGTGAGCACGGGACCCACGTCTGGGCATACCCTTCCCACTTAGGGCGAAATGCAAAACACACAAGATGATGGACGGAATGCTGCACATTGGCAAACATTCACCCCCAGTCACAGATCTGGGTTTAATCCATCGTTATTTTGCTTCACCACGCCACCCCAGTTCAGACATAGCCATATGCAAATCAGTCTTGACCCTGTGCCTCATGGGAACAGTCCAGACCGAACTGCCAAGCCATGTCTTCCCTGGACCGGAATCAAGCATCCTAGGACCGGTTTCAGGCTATCAGCCTTCATCAGCCAGGATAGCTTGACTCCAGTGGCGTAGTGAGCACGGGACCCACGTCTGGGCATACCCTTCCCACTTAGGGCGAAATGCAAAACACACCCGAAACCGGTCCTAGGATGCTTGTTTCCAGTCCAGGGAGGACCTGGCTTGGCAGTTCGGGCTGGACTGTTCCCATGAGGCACAGGGTCAAGACTGATTTGCATATGGCTGGGTTCAAACTGGAATGGCATGGTGAGCAAAAAAACGATGGATTTAGGCCCAGATCTCTGTACTGGGTTGAATGTATGACATTGTTCTGCATTCTTTCCATCAATTGTTGTTTTTGCATTTGTCACCCCGAGTGGGACGGGTATGCCCAGGCGTGGGTCCCGTGCTCTCCATGCCACTGGAATCAAGCTATCCTGGCTGAAGAGGGGTGAAACCCCGAAACCGGTCCTAGGATGCTTGTTTCCAGTCCAGGGAGGACCTGGCTTGGCAGTTCGGGCTGGACTGTTCCCATGAGGCACAGGGTCAAGACTGATTTGCATATGGCTGGGTTCAAACTGGAATGGTATGGTGAGCAAAAAAACGATGGATTTAGGCCCAGATCTGTGTACTGGGTTGAATGTATGACATTGTTCTGCATTCTGTCCATCAATTGTTGTTTTTGCATTTGTCACCCCGAGTGGGACGGGTATGCCCAGACGTGGGTCCCGTGCTCTCCATGCCACTGGAATCGAGCTATCCTGGCTGAAGAGGGGTGAAACCCCGAAACCGGTCCTAGGATGCTTGTTTCCAGTCCAGGGAGGACCTGGCTTGGCAGCTCGGGCTGGACTGTTCCCATGAGGCACAGGGTCAAGACTGATTTGCATATGGCTGGGTTCAAACTGGAATGGCATGGTGAGCAAAAAACGATGGATTTAGGCCCAGATCTCTGTACTGGGTTGAATGTATGACATTGTTCTGCATTCTGTCCATCAATTGTTGTTTTTGCATTTGTCACCCGAGTGGGACGGGTATGCCCAGATGTGGGTCCCGTGCTCTCCATGCCACTGGAATCAAGCTATCCTGGCTGAAGAGGGGTGAAACACCGACACCGGTCCTAGGATGCTTGTTTCCAGTCCAGGGAGGACCTGGCTTGGCAGTTCGGGCTGGACTGTTCCCATGAGGCACAGGGTCAAGACTGATTTGCATATGGCTGGGTTCAAACTGGAATGGCATGGTGAGCAAAAAAACGATGGATTTAGGCCCAGATCTCTGTACTGGGTTGAATGTATGACATTGTTCTGCATTCTGTCCATCAATTGTTGTTTTTGCATTTGTCACCCCGAGTGGGACGGGTATGCCCAGACGTGGGTCCCGTGCTCTCCATGCCACTGGAATCAAGCTATCCTGGCTGAAGAGGGGTGAAACCCCGAAACCGGTCCTAGGATGCTTGTTTCCAGTCCAGGGAGGACCTGGCTTGGCAGTTCGGGCTGAACTGTTCCCATGAGGCACAGGGTCAAGACTGATTTGCATATGGCTGGGTTCAAACTGGAATGGCATGGTGAGCAAAAAAACGATGGATTTAGGCCCAGATCTCTGTACTGGGTTGAATGTATGACATTGTTCTGCATTCTGTCCATCAATTGTTGTTTTTGCATTTGTAACCCCGAGTGGGACGGGTATGCCCAGACGTGGGTCCTGTGCTCTCCATGCCACTGGAATCAAGCTATCCTGGCTGAAGAGGGGTGAAACCCGAAACCGGTCCTAGGATGCTTGTTTCCAGTCCAGGGAGGACCTGGCTTGGCAGTTCGGGCTGAACTGTTCCCATGAGGCACAGGGTCAAGACTGATTTGCATATGGCTGGGTTCAAACTGGAATGGCATGGTGAGCAAAAACGATGGATTTAGGCCCAGATCTCTGTACTGGGTTGAATGTATGACATTGTTCTGCATTCTGTCCATCAATTGTTGTTTTTGCATTTGTCACCCCGAGTGGGACGGGTATGCCCAGACGTGGGTCCTGTGCTCTCCATGCCACTGGAATCAAGCTATCCTGGCTGAAGAGGGGTGAAACCCCGAAACCGGTCCTAGGATGCTTGTTTCCAGTCCAGGGAGGACCTGGCTTGGCAGTTCGGGCTGGACTGTTCCCATGAGGCACAGGGTCAAGACTGATTTGCATATGGCTGGGTTCAAACTGGAATGGCATGGTGAGCAAAAAAACGATGGATTTAGGCCCAGATCTCTGTACTGGGTTGAATGTATGACATTGTTCTGCATTCTGTCCATCAATTCTTGTTTTTGCATTTGTCACCCCGAGTGGGACGGTTATGCCCAAACGTGGGTCCCGTGCTCTCCATGCCACTGGAATCAAGCTATCCTGGCTGAAGAGGGTGAAACCCCGAAACCGGTCCTAGGATGCTTGTTTCCAGTCCAGGGAGGACCTGGCTTGGCAGTTCGGGCTGGACTGTTCCCATGAGGCACAGGGTCAAGACTGATTTGCATATGGCTGGGTTCAAACTGGAATGGCATGGTGAGCAAAAAAACGATGGATTTAGGCCCAGATCTCTGTACTGGGTTGAATGTATGACATTGTTCTGCATTCTGTCCATCAATTGTTGTTTTTACAGTGTTTAGTACAACGGGTGCCTATTACAGTGTTTAGTACAACGGGTGCCTGTCACAATGTTTTGTGCAGCAGGTCACTATCACAGTGTATAGTACAGCGGGTGCCTGCCACGTGTATAGTACAGCGGGTGCCTGTCACAGTGTATAGTACAGGAGGTGCCTGTCACAGTGTATAATACAGCAGGTGCCTATCACAGTGTTTAGTACAGCGGGTGCCTGTCACAGTGTTTAATACAGGGGTGCCTGTCACAGTGTTTAGTACAACGGGTGCCTGTCACAGTGCTTAGTCTAACGGGTACCTGTCACAGTGCTTAGTATAATGGGTGCCTGTCACAGTGTTTAGTACAACGAGTGCCTGTCACAGTGTTTAGTGCAGCGGGTGCCTATCACTGTGTTTAGTGCAGCGGGTGCCTATCACAGGGTTTAGTGCAGCAGGTACCTCTCACAGTGCTTAGTACAGCGGGTCCCTGTCATAATGTTTAGTACAGCTGTTGCCTGTCATAGTGTACAGTACAGCGGGTGCCTATCACAGTGTTTAGTGTAGCGGGTGCCTATCATAGTGTATAGTACAGCGGGTGCCTATCATAGTGTATAGTACAGTGGGTGCCTGTCGCGGGGCATTGTACAGCGGGGGCCTGTCACAGTGTTTAGTACAGAGGGTGCCTATTACAGTGTTTAGTACAACGGGTGCCTTTCACAGTGTTTAGTGCAGCAGGTCACTATCACAGTGTATAGTACAGCGGGTGCCTGTCACGTGTATAGTACAGCAGGTGCCTGTCACAGTGTATAGTACAGTGGGTGCCTGTCACAGTGTATAATACAGCTGGTGCCTATCACAGTGTTTAGTACAGCGGGTGCCTGTCACAGTGTTTAATAAAGGGGTGCCTGTCACAGTGTTTAGTACAACGGGTGCCTGTCACAGTGCTTAGTACAACGGGTGCCTGTCACAGTGCTTAGTATAATGGGTGCCTGTGATCCAGCGCTATCAATAAAATTTCTTCTCCTATATGCTTTGGACATCCAGGTACAAATATCCCTCTGAAACACAGACTATATCCATATGACGGTGGGGCCCATAACACCGCATATACATTCACTCTCTCATATATTCCCTGGATTTCATCCGTCCTTACCTAGGAGAAAAAACAGTTAAATGATTCGCTGGAAGGAGACGGGATACCTTTTTATAAAAATGACATAATACTTCTCATTGCTTTTAAGGTATTCCGCTCATTGGTCGATGGACCAACTAGTAGGAATCAGTTGATGGTGATTAAGACCAGCTCAATCACAATAAACCTTTAAACATTTACATTTATCATTGAGCTAAAGAACCACTGACTCATTGTTTTAAAGATAATAAAGTTTATATAAAGTTTAGAAGCATGAATAAGTTCAGATTTATTATTCAGGTTATTACATTTAGCATCATCATAAGAATAAATTGAAATTGCAATGCATACCTATTGGATGAAAAATAAAGTTCGTCACAGCAAGAACTCCCAAAGGATCTATCTATCTGTCCTGGAAAACAGGCCTTCTCGGTCCTTTCCCTTCAGTATTTTAAGCATAAAAGTCTAATAGTTCTAAATGGAAAAATCTATTAAAAGTAAAAAGGTTCTCCAAAGCAGCATCTCATGCTCAATCAAAAATATAAAATAGCAGCAGCAGCATCAGCTCGTCAGCTATCAGCAACCGCAACTCCATAAGCAGCTAACCCCAAAAGCAGCTAAAAGAGCAACGACTAACCCCTCCCCTCTAAGAGTAGGTTTCTTATACCCTAAAACTAGCTTACTAAGTGAAAATGTTACATCTTTATGGCGAGATTCTCTCTAATTGGTCCATTCGGGTCAGTATACATCTCATTATCAATATCCTTGTTCCAACCAGTTCTTTGTGGAAAGTTCATACTTTTGACGTTTCTCCCGGGTTCATGACATTACCCATCCGCTCTTGCAGTTCAAATTTGTATCATTTTCTGATACTTTTTATGTTCAACAGTTCTTTGCCTATTCATTTATTCACTGCGACTTCTCACGCTTCTTGCTGATTTTCTTTTGGCACACGTTTACTCTATAAGGTCATTGCAGCCTTGACCATACTTCCATCCTAGGCTTTGGAACGATCACATGATCCCTCTTGTTCACGGCCTTTCTCTCTTTTCATAATTCACTCGCGCCTGCGTATTCTATCTCATGGCGGCCATTTTATATCGCTGCTCAACAGGCCTAAGCGCACTATTATAAAGATAAACAAAACATAGTTAAGAATAAAGAATATAAACCCTTTCGTTTCCCTCCCGTCATTCTACGTACCCCAATTAGGTATTACCTAGCAAAAGCGACATATAAAGCCATCCCTTACTTACCACTGCTTTACTTTGCCACTATACAGTTTATTTTCAAGCACGAATCATGCATTTATTATTCTAGTTAGTACGCAATTGTTAGACTTATGTTATCCACGTTAACAATTGTAAGTAAATTAGTTTGCACATAAATAGCGTGTTACCTTTAACCCTTTACATGTAACATACATGGTTGGTTATTTACTAAGACGAACTTGTATATTAATTATTTAACGTAAATATTAGGAGGTTAACATTTTTTCATTTACCCTGCTCCATCAACTCCCCCCTTTGGTGATTTTTAATATCACCACAAAAACCCATGTTACACAATTCTATCAGACAGCAGATTTCTTTGTCCAGTTTGCTTTTGTTAGTTCACACAACTGTATCCCTTTCAACTTGTCTCTTTGTTTTCTTATACATGTTCTCTTTTATTTCTTCTAGCTCTATTTCACCCATTTCTCTTTCTCTTTCTCTGTTTGTCTTGTTTTCCTTTTCTATTTTATTCTGCCTTCTTCTTCTCTTTTTACATGTAATGATTAATTTTAATACTAAAACTATTATTATTATCATGGTTGCTACTATTATGACTTTCCCTATTATTAATCCACTCAGTCTAGTAAACCAATTTATTACTGAAGAAAAACGCTTACCAAGTTTCCCAAACGCATTTTCAACCTCCAGTGGAACAAGTTCTTTGTACAAATTTGTAATATTCTTTATATACTTCTGTATATTTTCACTTTTATCTGGAATGTAAGTGCAACAATGTTGGACTTTCAGCATTCCACAGACTCCACCCTCTTTTGCCAAAAGAATGTCAAGGGCAAGTCGATTTTGCATTACCATAGCTCTCATGGCAACCATTTCGGTATTTACCATCAAGAATCCTCCAGCAGTATCTGTAGATAAACGATCTACCACTGTGGATAATTTCCGAATTTTAAATGCATTCAAAGATATTCCCACTGCTGGTATCAATGCTCCAAAAATATCACCTACTATTTCTGAAAAACTTTCCCTTTTTCTACGTGTAAATGTCTTTATCATTTCGTGTGTTCCCTTTGCTGCTCTATCCATATGAAAAATCTTTGGAAAGACCAGGCCTAAATAACATGATCCATACCAATGGTCCGGCAACCTGTAATAAGCTCTGTTACCGCAAATATAATAGATCCCAGGAAATATTGGATCTTTTCCCCCTTTGAATCCCCATCCGCCAAAAATTTTATAATTGTCATGGCAATCACTGGAACCCACGAAATAATTGTCATATCTTGTTCTATTTCTTCTAATGCACAACCTTCCCTGTTGGGGCCAATCCAGAGTCAAAGCTGCATTTGTCTTTTTATTGTCATGATTTTCTTCCTCAAACGCCCAAAGAGGTGTTTTTGTCTCTTCTATCACTTTTCTTTGAAATTTCGCTCTTCTATCCTCAACCATTTCTAAAAATACTTTTTCTTCCTTCCTTAACTCACAGGTAAGGTTGTTTTTAACTATATCATCTAAGGTTAGAATCTTATCTTCTATGAAAAATTCACCAAATGTTTTTCCCTCTTTCACTTTGTTTAGTTCAGAAACTACAGGAATCTTTGCAAAAATCTTATCTATATTAGTGTAATAATATTCTAATTTTCCTGTCTTATAAAATAGACTTGCTAAAACACTACATGTTATTCCATACGTCAGTGGAAGGTGATGATAGGTCACACCCTCTGCAACAGACGCAGGCAATTGCATACAAACATAACAATCTCTTACATCCATTGTTTCTACATACTCATATAATAATTTAGTAAAAACATTCTTTGAAAAATCTGTTATTGATTTGTCCTTATGTAATTCTGCACTACTTTTAATATAACTGTTTCTTCAATGTTAGCTCCTTTTTCTTTCTCTGTGTGATTAGACGTTTCTTCTACAGCTAAGCTAATTGGAATGGTGATTGCTAAAATCACCCATACTGTCATTAATAATCCTGTACAAAAGAAGCACAACTTACACCACCTGCTTAAAAACTCACATCTACATTTTCTATCTTTAGTATCTTCCATTTTGTTCTATAACCTATTTATTATTATGTACAGGAAAATGTGTCACCACACCTCAGAAATGACCTCTTAGCCACTCTCACTTTGTCTTTGTTTGGTACTTTCTTTTAATTCTTTTCAGAACTCTTTCTTTGTCAAATCCAGTATTTCGTCAACTCCGGTAGAAATTTGTTCAGATTTCTTCAAGTTTGTTGCACTTCACCTTTACCCAATAAGTTACAGCTTTGTTCTGGGTTTTCGTGAGTGTTCTCTTCTTCTTTGATATCAGTGAAGGCAATGTACAGCCATTCAGGCGATTTATACTTCAGATTTACTTTCTTTACTCTTTTGGTTTTCTGCAAGTGTTTTCCACCTTGTTTTTCTTGTTCTTTTTGACTTGTTATTTCATTTACTTGTTCTGCACTTTTTCCATTTAGCCTTATGATCCTGTATCTCAATTTTCTAACTTCGTTGGGCCAATTGTCTCCTTTCCTTGGCCTTTTTGGTTCACTTTCTTTTTCTCTCTTTCTGTTTTTCAAGTTCTCTTCCTTGACTCTAGATTCTGGTTTCTTACTTCTCCACTTTCTTCTGACTCTGTTTCAGTTCTTTCTTTATTGTCTCTTATCTTGAATTTTATAATTTCACTTCTTTCATCTATTTGTGGTTTCTCTCTTGTTTTCCCTCGATCACCTACTTCTGTCCCTCCTCGAGGTTCTTCCGAATTTGTGTCAATCTCTCTATCTACTTCTAAATTTCCCTGTTCTTTTGTTCGTCGATCTGTCCCTATTGCTCCTCGGGGATCTTCCGATTTTCCTGTCTTTCTATTTGAAACTCCCTTCTTCGTCTATTAATATTATTTTCGAAGGATCTCTACCACAACTTGTACTTGGTTGCTCACTGTTACTGTCTTTTTGCTCAGTTTCTTCTCTTATGCTATGCAGCACAATATCCTTGGTGCAACAACATTAACTGTTGCATGGCTAAACACTTATAAGGTCCCAAAGGCGAGACCTATTGGCTATGCCAATGCTTGTTCTTTATATGTCTCTTCTTATTGCTTCTATGTAACAAATTAATGAGCTCTTCCTACATGTATATAGGTGGCCACGGTGCACTGGTGTTTGGAATGATCTGTAAATTTAATATAGAAATGTTACCCCAAAAAAATAACATTATCTTAACACACTATTTGTGTGGAGTTTTGAACATGACACTCTATCTCTATGAGGCCTTGAACATCCCAATAACAACACACTATCTCTATGGGGACTTCATTATTTCCGTAACTACACACTATATTTGTGGGGACTTGAACATCACTATAATCACACTATATCTTTGTGGGGACTTAAACATCACAACAATCACACACTATCTCCGTGGGGACCTGAACATTGCTATAATCACACACTATCTCTGTGGTAACTTGAATATCATTACTTTTACATACTATCACTGTATGGACGTGACCATGATGTTCTCCAGTCACTCTGTTGATGGGGACTTGAACACCACTATAATCACACACTGCCTTTGTGAATCAGGCCCCATCTGTGTGGAGAACTTATCTACACGCACTATCTTTATGAGGACTTGAACATGCTTACACCATCACACACCATCTCTGTGTGATCTAGAACATCTCCATAACCACCACTACCTCTGTTGGAACTTGAACATCCCAGTAACCACACACTATCACTGTGGGGTCTTGAACATCCCAATAATCATACACTGTCTCTGTGTGGACCTGAATATCACTATAGTAACAGACTATCTCTGTGGGGACTTGAATACATTTGGCCATGATAATCTCCACACACTATGGCAGAAGAGACATGAACACCACTGTAATCACAACCTATGAGGAAGCTTGAACATGGCTATAATCGTGCACTAACTCTGTAAAGACATGAGCATCATTATATTCACACACTCTCTGTGTAGAGATTTGAACATTATTTTCACACACTATCTTTGAGGAGACATGAACATGCCTACCTTCACACACCCTCTGTGAGGTCTTGAACATCTTAACAACCAAACATTAGCCCAGTAACCACACACTATCTCTGTGTGGACCTAAACATCCGATATACCACATGCTATCTCTCTGGGGACATGAACATCCCAGTAACCACACACTATCTCTGTGGGGACTTAAACATCCCAGTAACCACACACTATCTCTGTGGGGACTTAAACATCCCAGTAACCACACACTATCTCTGTGGGGACTTAAACAAAATTACGTTCATTCACCATTTCTGTTAGGACTTGAACTTTCTTATAAACGTAAAGTAAACTATCTTTGTGGCACTTGAGCGTCATTCTCTTCACATGCGACCTCTGTGGGGGACTTTCATCATGGTTTTAGACAGTATCTCTCTTAAGAGTCTATGATATGTCTATGATCACATATGACCTCAGTGTGCATCATTACACACCATTCCTATGCAAACATTAACATTACTCTTCCCATTCGCACATTTATGATTAATTTGGCACAGAAATCCTGCCGCAGGAACAGCCAATATAATGCGCACGATGGACTGCTGAGTGCTGCTGTTCATGTTCTGTTGCATTTAGAGCTATTTTCTTAGCGCACAATGCATCCTCAGGTCCATTTTGGAGGCGAGGTGCATTTTCCGCTCTGAAAAATGTGCTAAATGCTGGGATATGCTTCTTTGCGTAATTCAGCAAAATTGTGCATAATTTTGCTGTTTTAATTTCATGTAATTACGCTACAGCAAATTATACAGGTTACTTACACTCCTACTTATCTCTTAAGACTTTGAGCACTAAGCAAAGAGTTACCTACAATTTTTAATTCGCTTCTGTAATCCTGATATATGTTAATTTCTAGCACTTTATTAACAAAATTAATCTATTTTGTACCCATAGACTACATGAAGCCATTGCATTATGAAAAGATTATGATGTTATTTGCATATCTTGCTGATAAAATAAACATGTAGCCATGTGCCCATGACTGTATTCAACAGCAAATGATAAATATAGAGCAAGTCCCTACAAAGATGGTAACACATGTTCAAGTCCCTACAAAGATGGTAACACATGTTCAAGTCCCCACAAAGATGGTAACACATGTTCAAGTCTCTACAAAGATGGTAACACATGTTCAAGTCCCCACAAAGATGGTAACACATGTTCAAGTCCCCACAAAGATGGTAACACATGTTCAAGTCCCCACAAAGATGGTAACGCATGTTCAAGTCCCTACAAAGATGGTAACACATGTTCAAGTCCCCACAAAGATGGTTCTGTGCGCGCGATTAATAACAACATATTTGCAAATTTAAAGCAGGATCCTGTATTATGAATTTTTTCTTAACATTTTTCCATTAATGGTATATTTTTAAAAAACTGGGGAAGGTTAGTTCCCACAAGGCAGGTATCCACACATAGTCCCCACAAGGATGGTAACACGTGTATATGTGTGTGTGTGCGTGTGTGTGTGTTGTAAGACACACCAAGTGCTGTTCTGCAGGAGCTTCTGTGGTTGCAGTATTTCATTTCCAATAACATGATGTATATGCTGTTCCTTTTCAGACCCTGCAGTCTCTGATTGTTCTGTAACAATAACATTATTTGTGTGTCCTCCCAGGTGTAAGAAGGTGAAGTTGCCTGGTTCTAAGCAGGAGATGAAGAGAAGAAAGAAAAAAAGAAACAAAGAATACAAATTTGAAAACTCAGAAACCTAAAGCGGAGATGAAGAAATATAAAGGTAAATAGACTTAAAGTGAATGTAAATATATTTTTGAGCCTACACAGAGACCTTTTGTGGGCCGGCACGGTCTACAACTGGGGACAACAGATGTCAATTTCACCTCCACACTGATCTGTGATAAGACCCCTTCTGAGTCCAGAACCTCTCTCTGTGGCCCAGAACAGGAGTCAATGAAAATGAGGGACAATTAAAGGGGTCCGTTCAGGGCGCAGCTTGTTCATGAACATAATAAAACTACATTGTTTCTGACCCGTGAACCTGTATACGCTGCAGTACACTCATCTCAATTTGAAAAGCTGCATAGCATCAACTTACCATCAGACGTCCTGGTCGGTGTCTGCAGACTACTGCACCTACTGTCCTGGAAGAGTTTGTGCGCCCTTGGACCCGGTGTCTGATCTTGGAGCCTGTATATGCTGAAGTACAGTAGTACAGTTCTCATGGGAGGCGCTGCGTAGCGTGAACTTCTAATCACAAGCAGTCCTGCTCTACTCCGTCTACTACAGTTAGCAGTGTAGAACAGTGTAATTTCTAGTGCAGTGCATTGTTTAGTGCAGTGTGAGGTCTAATACAGGGTGTGTTTTGCCCTGTTTGCAGTCTGGTACATTGTGCTATGCACGGCAGTCTAGTACTGTGTTTACTGTCTGGTAGATTGTGATAGTTAATGCATGCTAATACTGTGTTCTCTGTGGTGGTTTTTGGTATAAGCGCAAGCTTCCCTCTCTCTGAACATCTCTAGGAGATACAGCAGTGCAAACTTCTGTCACTCATAACACGCCTAACACATTCAGAAAGAAGTGCAGGTTTTCCTCACAAAGTAGATATACACATGTACGAGTGTAATCTTTAGTTAGTCAGAATAGGTGTAGCTCATGCTGAGGTGCAAGCTTCCCTCACTCTGAATAGATCACACATGCTGAAGGGCAACATATGTTTTACTCAGATCTTGTTCAGGACAATGAGGGGTTGGTGCTTCCTTCACTCACAGTTGGTCTTGCACAGGGAAATGTGCAAGCTTCCCACACACAGGACATGTACAGGAGATGCAGAAGTGCAAGCTTCTGTCACTCAGAGCAGGTCTGACACATTCAGAAAGAAGTGCACGTTTTCCACAACAAAACTGGAGACTAGCCAACATTGAAGTTGTGCAGGAGCAGAAAAGTCTTGAGCTGTTTTCCAAAGATAAAAAGATTTGGTTGTGAATGGAGATGGAGCTGCAATTCTACCATCTAGTACAGTGTACTGTCTAGTGGAGAACAGTGGACAGTGTAATATAGTGCAGGCTCTCTCGTGCAACAAGTCATCTAGTATAGTGTACTGTGTAGTGCAGCACTGTGGATAGTGTAGTATAGTGTACTGTATAGTGCAATGCTCTCTCTAGTGCAATATGTCACCTAGTACATTGTGACATGTACAGTGTTCTGTCTGGTGCAGTGTTTTGTCAAATAGCGTATTGCCTATTGGATTGTGCTCTGCAGTGCTGTATGCTGCCTAAAACAATGTGCTGGCTAGCATAGTGTATTTTCTACTGCAAAGTGCTGTCTAATATAGTGTGCGTTCTAGTGCAGTGTGGTTTGTAGTATAGTGCATTGTCTAGCACTATGGGCTGCCTATTACAGTGGGTAATCTTGTGCAGTGTGCTAACTGGTGCAGTGTACTGTCTGGTACATTGTGCTATTTTAGGGTTCTGTTGAATGCAGTGTGTGGTCTAGTATAGTATACTTTCTAGGGCAGTGTGCATCTAGGACTGTGTAAGTAAGTAATCTTTATTGCTTGATTATTAAAACCGCTGCAATACAGTACACAGTAAATACATTAAAAATATATATTAAAAAGTTAAAAAAATACATAAAAGAGGCACATAGTGCCATCACCGTTGTCCTTAAAAAAGTCAAGACCCATCCGGAGGAATATTTTGTGGAAAGATTTAAAAGGGACTCACTTCCTGCCCTGTAGATTGAGGTGAATCTGTCCCCAGACTATTAGTGCCAGTTGTCTCGAATGGAGGGGATATAGAGAATGTATATAATGTAGGTGTCAACACACAACACCCTGGGGTTTCTCAGGGGAGGGAACTAGAGGCTACGGGGTATTCAGGGTGAGCTGGCCGCCAACCAATAATGCACACACAAAGAAGCTACCCTGAATGAAATAGTCATTTGGGACTAGTGACCGAAAGCTACAAAGTACTAGGTGGGGGTGCTGGGCATCTCAAAAAATGTGAAGGACTGTCCTCACACACCATCAGTTGTCATGCTTCATCATCGGCAGTCCTCGCTCTCTAGAAACCGCATTTGGTAGAGAGCGGGCCTACACCTGGAGACAGGGAAGCACTTCTAAGATCTAAGCGGGGGCCCATGAGAGAAGTGATTTTAAAACCAATGTAAAAGCTGAAATACATTTATTCGCTGAGTATTTACTTGGTATTAAAAAATAGGTGTGGGGATTGGGGTAGCTAGTACCCCATCACCACCGTGATCATCGTCGTCAACATGTTTCTGCCAAATTGGTCCTGAGGGTCCGTGGCATTCATCAGGACGAAAACACTAGGGCTCCTATCTTACCAGAGTTGGTCAGATATTACCACTATATAGGGTGACCTGTGTCATCCTCTAACCGAACGGTATTCTTTGAACCTGTAAAACTAATGTGAGATTGCTATCAGAATGATGTCTGCACGATATCCGGTTACATAAGAGCAAAGAAACATACATACCATGCATATATTATAATTATCGCATGTGGATGTGAAACACGTGTCACTGCAAACGTGAGACACATAGTACATTGAATAAAAAAAAAAAAAATGTGTGAGACCAGCTCACAATCTTACCCCAAGGGAGGGTCCTAATTGCCCCATGTAAAGGGAGTAAGAGGGACCCCTGTAGTCACACTCTAAAAGAGATGATATTTAAGGGAGGTAAACAATCGCATATGTAAGTCATTTGAAACCAAGGAACTGCAAAGTGAAACATTCACGAGTTCTCATTCACACTACCAGTCACACCCTTACTGCCTCAAGGTGCGTCCCTCGCTGTCTGCCTAGACCTGTGTACTCCTTAAGAGCCTCGCTTCCATAAGCTAAGGTTGGAAGAACCTTAACTTGGGCCACCTGGAGGATTGGCGTAAGCATAGGACCTTTCAGTTTTGTATAGAAAGACCTAAGGCCAAATGTCAATGCATTTCCCTTCTTTCTGATATCTTCTATTTCTTGTTAAAGTAGACTCTGGGGTACTTAAAACCTTTAGTTTACGCTAACCTTTCTTGGTCCAGAAACCACTTAGGTTTTTGTGATCTAGTTCCTTGAATAACCAGTATCCTAGTTTTCTTTTTGTTAATTGGCGAGCCATTCCTAGTTGAGTAGGCTGAGGTTGCGTCAAGAAGGCACTGGAGGCCGACCTTAGTTCTACTAATCAGGACTACATCATCCGCATACCTCAGATTCGAGAGCTGAAAGCCCCCCATTTTGGGCGGGTGGGAATTGACTGCGTTCAATGTGGGAGTCAGATCTGATAAGAACAGGTTGAATAATGTTGGTCCAAAGGCGTAGCCCTGCTTGAGACCTTGCGTGGTTTTAATTGGCCTGGACAAGTGGGAGCTGTCTCCAATTTTTATTCTGACCCATGTGTTTTTGTGCAGTAATTCCAGGGCCTTTAGTAGGTCACCCGGGATCTTAAGGGGGACCAGTTTCCACCAAAGCCTCCCCCAGTCGACCCTATCAAATGCAGATTTGTAGTCGATGAAGCCCAAGTAGACTGGTTGGCTGTTGGATTTTGCCTGGTCAGATAATAGGGAGAGTGCCATAATGTTGACTAAGGTACCTGTATGCTTTGTGAACCCGGTTTGATTTGACGGAATAATGATATTAGCCTCAACCCAGTCCGGTAGCTCTTCTAGTAACACCTCTGCGAAATATTTGGTTCCATTGTCAACAAGAGCTACTAAACAATAGTTCACAGGGCCACCTTTGTCTCCAACCTTGAATATTGGTGCCAGAATCGAGCCACTCTATGAGGGGGGAACGCGATTCAGCTGCAAGATGGTGGAGAAAAGCGGTGTTAGTTTTGCAACCCAGAATGTTGGGTCATCCTTATAAATGGCTGATTAAATTCCGCCCGGGCCTGGAGCCCCCTCTCTATGGCCCTTTGCAATTTGTTTCTGGACTAGACTTGCAGTGACAGAGCACCAGGATGTATTGTAATCACTGCATCTGGGCTGAGGTGACATGGATTTAGTAGCGTCTGAGCCATCTCCCTGTACGCGAGACTGGTCCGGCTGTGCCGACGGATTGGAAGTGGTCAAGCAGGAAATGATACCAGATTGGCTCTGAGATGTTGGAGGAAGCCACATTTGGAAGATTTCTCCCCATTCTGTTTACAGTCCGCCAAAAATTCACGGGGTTATTTGACCTGATACCATGGAGGAATTTTGACCAGAAGGAGTTCCATCTCTCCCTTTGAATGTTCGTTTTCTCCTCCTTTAACTTTCTTCTTGCCTCCCTTAGCTTGTATAGTATTAATGGGTCCATTGGGGACATTTTGAGGGCCTCTTTGTGGCCCTCCTTATCGAGTGGTCATTTCCCCATCCTTGGGGGAGAGTCGGGTTTAGGGCTTTGAATTTAGTTTTGGTTAGGACAGGCTTAGCATGCTGTTTTGCAATTTCTATTTAGTAAACCTTACCCAACAAGACAGAGGGTCATCCTCGAGTATGTAAGTGGATGCCACTAGAACTTTAGCTTCTGAGGGCAGAGTTGAGACGGTGTATGTGGTACACCTTGTCAGAGCTGATGGTTCCTCTGGAGCAGTACCCTCAATATGCCCACCTTCCGGCAACACCGATTCTTTGATGAAAACAACAACAGAAGGTCGGAGTGGCCAGATGAGGGGAAGGATTCTGGGGAGGATACTGCCGGGACAGAGACCTGGAATGAGAAAATATCTGCTTGATTTTGGTTACTTTCTACTCACACTGGTTTACAAGCATCAACAGTCTATGTGCTTGTAATCAGACCTGTTTATTGGCTCACCTGTGAAAAGAAGATGATCACAGAGGTACAGTTCTCAATTAAGGTTTCTCTGGTTTAAGCAGTTCTAACTTGTGAAAGCCAAGGATGCTATGATCTGTACTTGCATTTCCTTCAATGTGTGATTAATAAAAGCAACATGCTAGACTCTTGTCTGCAGGGTCATAACACATCGCACAGTAACATTTGAGGTCCACTGGACTGCTGTGTTATGACAGTAACTCACTATACCCTTTGTGGTTTGTTAGTCTTAACATGATGGTATTACGAACACTTGTTAGCATGAAATCAGCACCGCGTTACACTCCCAGGTGCAAATAGTGAGCAGTCTCTTTCACCAGCGGACTCGCGTATAAGCGTTTTTGACTAGAGAATACCTTTGAACTTGCAACGTGATCTCAAAACTCAAATGCACACTATCAGCTCCTCATTTGTGCACCTTCCTTAGTTCAACTTGGCTCGCTGCCTGAAACAAGCACTTTCTCTCTCTCTTACCGGGATTCTGAAGACTGGCCCTATGCTTGCTTTACTCACGAGCACTCGGGAAGCTCTCTGGAACACTCCTTCGGCTATCTGCAATCACGAACGCTTGGCATTGGGTGCAATCGGTATTTATGGGAGCTCCACACCGAAAATAGCGCCTGAGAGTTTGAAACTCTTGCGGGAACTCACTGGTTCTGGAGCGAACGATCAGGAAGCCTAAAACAACAACCTGACATGAGTCTGAGAAATGATAGGCACGCGCAAGATGGGCTTTACATAGAACAAAGTGGCAATAAACAATGTGGTAAATTACATACTATATACAATGAAGTCCCAACTTCTCAATGTTCTTCCTTATGATGGCGGTCGTATGTTTACAAAGCAGAGTACCATGTATTCCTAAGGACTCTTAACGATGGCGGCAGCACACAGTAGAGTTACAGGGTGGCACACCTGTAAGTGGGTGCCACTTAACTGGTAACCCATCAGACTGGACACAGTATAACCAGTGGTCCATGGACAATGACACACCTAAAGCGTTTGAGATTGAATGTGTGCCCTTTAATCCATTGATCTGCTGCCGTCATAATCCTCCAGACCAAAATCAAGGGTTCTTTTTTGAGGTCAGTGGTTGCTGTTAATGTCTCTCCAAGGCCAAAGGAGGAGACTGTGTTCAGCAGGGCGAGACTGAAAAAAGTGTAATCAATTAAAGATGCCCCAGATGATGTTAAATATGAGAGGCCAGGCAGTTTGTCCGGGAGTATGCATCTGTTTAAGGCTCTAAGGCCAAGGTATTCAAGATTACCTTGTGAGGACCTTCCTCTCTTGTCATCTTAATGCCACCCAGGAGTATCTTGAGGCCATGTCATCCAGTGGCTGTCTTGCACCTCTGTGATCTCATTTGCAGGTAGTGCGCTCATTAGCCACATATTGAAGTCGCCTGATATCATGAGATCATTACTGGCCTCTCCGACATCTAGGACTGTGTGCTCTCCACCGCATTGTAACATCCAGTGTAGCATACCATCTAGTGCAGTGCGTGTTGTCTAACGCAAAGTTCTGCTTTGTATAGTGATCCCTCCACTAAATTGTGTAATGAAGTACTTTGTGCCGTTTAGTGCAGTGTGCTGTCTGGTGCAATATGCATTGAGCTGTGTACTACGGTGTACCAGGTATTACTGAGTACCATCTAGTGCAGTGTGGTGTATAGCCCACAGTGCGCTCTAGTGCAATTTGCTATCTAGTACAGTGTACAATATGCTCTCTAGCGCTGCATGCTGTCTAATACAGTGCAGTGGGCTGTTTACTGCAGTGCACAGTTTGGTGCAGTTTATTAGTTAACCTACTGTGCTCTCTGGTGTGCTGTGCTCTTTTATAAAGTGGAATCTCCAGTGCAGTGTTCTTTCTAGTGCAGTGTACCATTTGGTACATTATGTGGACTCCATTGCAGTGTTCTGTGTAGTGCACTGTGCTGTCTAGTGCAGCATACTCTCTAGTTCATTGTTATCTCTAGTGCAAAAAGTGGCCTAGTGTAGTGCGCAGTTTAATACCAGGAGTAATTTAGTGCAGTCTACCATCTAGTAGAGAGCAGTGTCTATATAGTACCAGCCCATCTCCCAGCTGCCTCCTCGACACCACTGAATCAGGCTTCAGACCCAGCCATAGCACTGAAAGCTCCTTCATTGCTGCCGTGAGTGACATCCAACTGTTCATTGGCAGAGGTGACACTGCTGCCCTCATCCTTCTGGACCAATTCGCCTCCTTCAGTACGTTGCGCCCTTCAGTCTGATCTCCCACCTCATCCAGCGCCTGCCCGAAGCTGACATTCAAGATTCAGCGCTCCGCTGGATCTGCTCTTTCCAAACAGGCCACCCCAATCGGGCACCCTGACTCCTTTCCCCTCGGCCACTGCTAAACTCAATGGTGAAGCACAACAAGGATCCTTGCTTAGACCCTCTCACAAGCAACATTCGCACCCACTAAATCAACTTTAAATCGTACACAGACAACATCCAGCACATTCTTTGCCTCTCTGACAAAACTTCAAACATCCGAACCAACTTACTGAAGTCCCCAGTGGATAAAAACCAACTGCCTCAAGCTCAACACAGACAAGAGAGAAGTAGTCATCTTTGGTAAACACACCTCACTATGGGGCTCTGTCTGGTGGTCTCGGACCCACACCTAACCCACCCACCCATGCAAAGAACCTCAGAATAGTAGTTGGCAACCAGCTCACTATGACTCTCCGCCTCCTGTTTCCACACACGAGATGCTCAAAAATATTTTCTAGTGCCTTCCCTTCAACACCCCCAGGACAATCACCTAGGCCCTCATCACCAGCAAATTGGACTAAGGCAACCCACTTTACTTAGGAATCAATGCACACCTGAGCAGAAGAGTCCAGACTATATAAAACTCAGCTGCCAGACTCACACTGAGACTCCCCTCCCCGTTTCCTCATCACCCTGTACCACAAAGACCTTCATTGACTCCCCATCAACAAGTAGCACTCTTCAAACTCCTCATCCACGCTTGCAAAGCCTTGCACAACTTTGCACCCACCTACCATCAATTCTATGTCAGGACCAGAGGCGAGGATTAGGCTTTTCTTTCTTGCATTTATTCTCACAGCAACCATAAAGAACATGTCATCTCAAGAAACTACATTTCCCATCAAACACTGGGAAAGGAAACAGTCAATGAACATCCAATCAGATTCGTGTCTCCTCTTTAAGTGGTCTTGTCAACACTCCATATTTCTCTTTCTTTGCTGCTCCAGCAGAACTTCAGATGAGTACCCTTTTTTTTCTCTGTTCTTATGGTGGTAAATGTTTATATTGTACTGTTGTTTGCTTAATTTTCAGCTTTCTCGGCCCACGCTACCGCACGCGAGGGCCTGACTCTCTTTGCCTAGCAACTAAAACGGCTACGGGAACGGATTTCGCCCCTTCGTGGCCGCTAAACAATGGCTCTCTTGGCGCGGTGCGGGCTTCCGGCCGCTAGGGGGCCCGCGCCTGAAAGCCTCAGCGCGTCTGCCCCCCCTGAGTGCCCGCACATCTTCGCTAGTTGTATTCAGCGTGATGCGGTAACCGCTGCGATCCCGGGCGGCGTTTCGAATTCGCGAAACATTGTAATCTGGGCATAATTTTGAGAGCCCACACCTGGAGCGTGACACCCGCATCGGGGGTAGGATTTATTGGGGCACATTAATACTTGAAGGGACTGCCCAGGCGGGAGAGAGTGTCAGCTCCTCCTTTGAATTGTGGGATTGCTGGTCCCTTATGTTGTAATTGGTCTCTGGCTGTGTCATTCTTGGGTACTCACCTGACAAATTCCCCTGGCTAACATATGTATGAATTCATCTGATTCTGCCCCATGGAGCAATAAAATGATTATGATGAGTATTATGAGGAGGGGGAGGAGGTGGCTTATCTACCCATTGACAACAGTTTTTGGCAGGTAATGGACATGTCTATATTCAGGGCAGTATCTCACGTAGTGGCTCCCCTGGAGAAGCGCATTGAGGAGTTACAAGAACAATGCTTCGGACCCCTCTAACAGAGGGAAGAACTAACCAGGCCCCTGGCCTCCAGACCTCCAGGGTTAGCCACTCCTCTACCCGCCCCTCCAAGTGGTAAACGCAAACGCGCAGAGGCTTCTGGTGTAGATACGGATGCTTTCGATCACCTGAAGCTGGCGTTCATCCAGTCTCAGCCATCCTCCTCACTCCCTCACTTTGATCCCCCCCTCGGGCCTTGAGCCCTCTGCCCCAACACCGTTGGACGGAGGGACTCCCCCAACACTTCGGATGGGGATTGAGATACCGGTAGACCCTGGAGACCTGCTGCTAAGCCTGATCCCAATGGAGACAATGATGCTGGGTCGGCCATCCCTTACATGTCTTCTGATATGCTTCACCCGAGGATCTGGTTCATCCCAGATTGGCAGAATGGACCCCGGCCCCAAAGGTAGCCTCGTATATCGTAGGCAGACTAAGGAAGCCCTTGGATAAGGAGGTGCGGAATAGTTTGCGCGTGGAGTGCCCTAGGCCTGCGCTGGAGGGGAAATAAACTCTTGGACGTCGTATGTCCATTGCCAATAATTCCTGACATGGTGGAGGATGCAAAGGCATCCGGGCCCCTGATTTCTCCGGATGCTAATTCTAGTTGGGGGCAACAGGCCATTATTCTTTTGGGGAACGCTAACTGCAATAGCCACCGAGCATTGCCGCTCACTTTTGATAAAAATGTATCCCAAGCTGGGGGAGCTTTCCACTTTGGAGGTGGGTCCTGTGGCCAATGGCAACTTGTTTGGGGACCAATTCATTAAAGAGCTGGGAAAATGTGTAAATTCCTTTACATCTCTTGATAAAGCCCAGTCTTCGATCAAGCAAATTTTCACGCCCTGGGTTTTTGTCGGCGGCGGTCGTGGAAGGTGCATTCGACTGGCTGTGCTGGCTATCAAGCACCTTTGAGCGGAAGCGATCATTGCAGAGGAAACTGGCAAGATCCTGCCCGTTTTGGCAATTTCTACGCCACCAGATCCTACCCTCGGAGAAGAGGAGCGAAAGGAAGGGGCAGAGGCTCCTATGGCTCAAATCAAGGTAAGTGTGCAGAACCCCACGGGGAACCGTCTTGGGGGCAGATTGGGGGAGTTTTCTCACAACTGGTTAAAAATTACTATGGATGAATGGGTGTTACAGTCTATCAGAGGGTTCCACCTGGAGTTCACGGATTCCCCAGTGCAGCACAGGCGTCCAAACCCGTTAAGTTTTTCCCAGGCTCAGACGGAGCTCGTAGAGGCTGAGGTGCAGCAGCTGCTGTCAAAAGGGGCAATAGCCAGGTCCTCCGTACATCGTCATGGTTTTGTCAGCAACTTGTTCCTGGTTGAGAAGAGGGACGGGGGTCATCGTCCTGTGATAGATTTGAGAGATCTCAACGAGTGGTTGGTTTACCGCCACTTCAAGATGGAAGGCATCCATCTTCTCCGGGACCTTCTCACCAACGATTGGATGAGCTGCCTGGATCTCAGGGATGCGTACCTTACGGTCCCAATCTTTCCTCCTCACAGGCGATACCTCCAGTTTCTTTGGAATTCCCAAGTTTATGAGTTCACTTCCCTTCCTTTCGGGCTGTCCTCCGCTTCGTGGTGCTTCACCAAACTGATGAGGCCAATTATCAAGCACTTTCGGGCCCGGGGCTTCAGAATGATAGGGCCCGGGGCTTCAGATGATATTCTGATCATGAACCTATGCCCTTCCCGTCTGTCCCATCACTTACAGACGGCAATCACACCTCTGGAGTCTCTGCTGTTCATTATCAACGTGGAGAAGTCCTCCTTGACCCCTACCCAGTCGACTCAGTTTTTGGGCTTTGTAGTGGACTCCGTCGCCACAACTCTCAGGCTCCTATCTCGCAAACTGACCAAGATCAAGCACGAGTTGCGCAAGGCGCTGTCCAGGTCCGTCATTTCCCTTTCCCAGTTGGCTCGGATTGTGGGTCTACTTTCGTCGCCGAGCCAGGCGATCTTCCCAGGACCATTACATTACAGGGCTCTGCAACGGCTGAAGATATCCAGTCTGAGGCTGGGCCTCGGTTACCACCATTCTGTTCCCCACTTGGAGGAGGCTTGAGAGGAATTACAGTGGTGGATTGTGCACATGGAGGCTTAGAACGGCCGTGCAATCATCGGGTCCCGTCCCGATTTGGTCATAGAGTCAGACGCCAGCGACTCCGGTTGGGGCGCCCACTGTGGGGAGTTCTCCACAGGAGGAAAATGGTCCGCAGAAGAACAACTTTTTCACATCAGTTGCCTGGAGCTTATGGCGGGGTCATTCTCAGTGAAATGTTGGACCACGGAGAAAGCCCAGTGCTGCGTGCTATTAAAGATGGACAACGTGGCGGCGGTTTGCTATGTCAATCATCTGGAGGGCACCAGGTCGACAATCAAATCGCTCTTTCAGCGGAGCACCTCCCAGGCATAGCCAACCAGGTGGCGACTGGCAGTCACGTCATTGGCACAATTCCAGCCGTTGGAAGCTTCATCCGAGCGTCTTTTGGGCTCTCCAATAACGCTGGGGCCCCTTCTCGATCGACCTCTTTGCCTCTCGGCTGGACCATCAACTGCAGAAGTATTGCAGTTGGAGGCGGGACCCTAATGCGGTGCCCACTGACGCATTCCTCCAAGATTGTAGCAAGGAACAACCGTATGCGTTCCATCCATTTGCCATGATCATGCGGCTTTCAACACAGGTTCGGAGGCAATCGGCGGACCTAGTGCTGATCACCCCGACGTCGAGATCTCAAGTCTGGTTTCCAGTTCTCATGGAACTTTCTTGAGATTCTCCAATCCCTCCGGATTTCCTCCTCCAGGATCCCCTGGGGAACAATCATCACATGGTACTCTCACAATCTCTCCGCCTCATGGCCTGGCGGATTACCGAGAACATTGGCAAGTCCCGGGCATTTCGTCTGCAGCTGCGGCGTTACTTGCCAGAGCATGGGCAGACAGCATTAACAAGAGATACCGATCTGCTTGGTCAAGATGGCTGGGTTGGTGTTTTCAACGACAGCTGGATCCCCTGGCGGATTTGGCTTCCTCAGGCTTAGCTTATAGATCCATCAATACCTTCAGATCTGCGTTTACTGCAGGGCATGTGCCGGTCGATGGTCGACTGTCGCCCAGTAGGAGAACACCCTCTAGTGTGCAAACTCCTGAGAGGAGTGAGGTTGTTGGTTCTTCGGAAACCTAGGTATTTCCGTCTGTGGGACGTGAACAGTGTTCTCAATTTGTTTAAATCTTGGCCTTTGAATAAGTACCTCTCTCGGAAGCAATTATCAGCTAAACTATCCACTCTTTTGTGCTTGGTCTCCTGCCGCAGAGTCTCGGACGTAAGAGCACTGAACTTAACAGGTACGTTTTTACCCCAGACGGGGTCACCTTTACCATCTCTAGACGTACCAAATGTATTTCTAGATCAGTATCATATCCCTCTTTTCCACAGATTCCTAAACTTTGTGTGGTCCGTGCGCTGAAGGTGTATGAGTCAGTGACGGAGGAATTCAGGACTCATGGAGAGAACCGGCTGCTTATTGCACTTACCAAGCCACATAGGGCGGTGTCTTCACCTACCATTGCCAGATGGGTCCGGTGGGCCATGCACGAAGCGGGAATTGCCATTTCCCAATTTGGGGCACACTCAGTGAGAGGGGCGATGGCCTCTAAAGTGTTCTACCTCGGTGCCCACCTGGAGGACATCCTTAAAGTGGCGGATTAGTCCTCCGACTCCACTTTCAAGAAGTTTTACTTCAAACTGGTCACACACCTGGCATCCTTGGTAGTGGAGAAACTTTGAACTAGCCTAATCCTCGCCTACGGTCCTGTCATGGAATGAAAAACTTTCATAGCTATCGTAACAGAAAGTTTCAATTTTATTAAGGACTCAGAGGCGAGGATTAGCCAGCCCTTAAGCGTATGCTGCAGATTCCCGCCCGATACAGGTGGTATTTTACGTTCAGGTTATGTTCATTTCGTTATGTGATGATTGTGTATTCGATTTCTCTCGACGTTCTATGCCTTATTTTCGGTATTCAGATGCAACAAAGTCTTGATATTGCTTGACTTTTTTAAGGTGGTACGTTCACAATGGTGGTTCTGATACCCTTGTTTGTATTATTTTAGGATCAAAGAACCCCAAGCAGGACTAATATGCTGTGGATTAAGAGATGTTCGCAGAAAGAAAGAGGAATATAGAGCGTCGACAGGACCAGTTAAAGAGACGCAAATCTGATTGGATGTTCATCGACTGTTTCCTTTCCCAGTGTTTGGTGGTAAATGTAGTTTCTTGAGGTTATATGTTCTTTAAGGCTGCTGTGAGAATAAATGCAAGAAAGAAAAGCATAATCCTCGCGTCCGAGTCCTTAATAGAATTGAAACTTTCCGTTACGATAGCTAGGAAATTTTTCATTATCGCCTTAACTCACACAAACCTACCCAACACCTCCCCTCTGCCAGACTCCTTTTTGCACACATCCCCCCACATAAGCAGAACCAGCAGTCGTGCCTTCTCCTACCTCGCTGCCAAAGCGTGAAGCGACCTGCCTCTTCACATCAGAGCTGCCTCCTCATTTCGCACGAAACTGAAGACATGGCTATTTGCCTAGCATCAGCCCTGCCTCGGTCCATGCCGCTCCTGCTTTACAGCACCAGGATACCCTCCGATGTGAGTTGTGTGCCCCACAGATACTCATAACATAGTAGGTGACCTCAAACAGTGTAATGTCTAGTACATTGGTGCGGTACCACAGAGCACAGTGAGCTGTTTAGTGCAGTCTACCATCTAGTACAGCTGGCTCTCTAGCATAGTGCTTTGTCTAGTACAGCGGGTGCCTATTGCAGTCTTTAGTACAGCGGTGCCTATCACAGTGTTTAGCACAGCGGGTGCCTGTCACAGTGTGTAGTACTGCGGATGATTGTCACAGTGTTTAGTACAGTGGGTACCTGTCACAGTGTTTAGTAAAGCGGGTGCCTATCACAGTGTTTAGTACAGTGGGTGCCTGTCACAGTGTTTAGTACAGCAGGTGCCTGTCACAGTGTTTAGTACAGCGGGTGCCTGCCACAGTGTATAGTACAGCGGGTGCCTATCACAGTGTTTAGTACAGCGGGTGCCTGTCACAGTATTTAGTGCAGCGGGTGCCTCTCAGTGTTTGGTACAGCGGGTGCCTATCACAGTGATTAGTACAGCGGGTGACTATCACAGTATTTAGTACAGCATGTGCCTATCACAGTGTTTAGTACAGTGGGTGCCTATCACAGTGTTTAGTACAGCGGGTGCCTATCACAGTGATTAGTACAGCGGGTGCCTATCACAGTGTTTAGTACAGCATGTGCCTATCACAGTGTTTAGTACAGCGGGTGCCTATCACAGTGTTTAGTACAGCGGGTGCCTATCACAGTGTTTAGTACAGCGGGCTCTCTAGCACAGTATTCTGTCTAGTACAGCGGGTGCCTGTCACAGTGTTTAACACAGCAGGTGCCTGTCACAATGTTTAGTACATCAGGTGCCTATCACGGTGTTTAGTACAGCGGGTGCCTGTCACAGTGCCTATCACAGTTTTTAGTACAGCGGGTGCCTGTCACACTGTTTAAAACAGCGGGTGCCTATCACAGGGTTTAGTGCAGCGGGTGCCTGTCACAGTGCTTAGTACAGCGGGTGCCTGTCAGACAGTTTAGAACAGTGGGTGCCTGTCAGACAGTTTAGAACAGCGGTGCCTATCACAGGGTTTAGTGCAGTGGGTGCCTGTCACAGTGCTTAGTACAGCGGGTCCCTGTCATAATGTTTAGTACAGCTGGTGCCTGTCATAGTGTACAGTACAGCGGGTGCCTATCACATTGTTTAGTGTAGCCGTGCCTATCATAGTGTATAGTACAGCGGGTGCCTGTCACGGGGTATAGTACAGTGGGTACCCATCACAGTGTTTAGTACAGTGGGTGCCTATTACAGTGTTTAGTACAACGGGTGCCTGTCACAGTGTTTAGTGCAGCAGGTCACTATCACAGTGTATAGTACAGCGGGTACCTGTCATGTGTATAGTACAGCGGGTGCCTGTCACAGGGTTTAGTGCAGCAGGTACCTCTCACAGTGTATACTACAACGGGTGCCTGTCACAGTGTTTAGTACAGTGGGTACCTGTCACAGTGTTTAGTAAAGCGGGTGCCTATCACAGTGTTTAGTACAGTGGGTGCCTGTCACAGTGTTTAGTGCAGCAGGTCACTATCACAGTGTATAGTACAGCGGGTGCCTGTCACGTGTATAGTACAGCAGGTGCCTATCACAGTGTATAGTACAGCTGGTGCCTGTCACAGTGTATAATACAGCTGGTGCCTATCACAGTGTTTAGTACAGCGGGTGCCTGTCACAGTGTTTAATACAGGGGTGCCTGTCACAGTGCTTAGTATAACGGGTGCCTGTCACAGTGCTTAGTATAACGGGTGCCTGTCACAGTGCTTAGTATAACGGGTGCCTGTCACAGTGTTTAGTACAAGGAGTGCCTGTCACTGTGTTTAGTGCAGCGGGTGCCTATCACTGTGTTTAGTGCAGCGGGTGCCTATCACAGTGTTTAGTGCAGCAGGTACCTCTCACAGTGTATAGTGCAGCGGGTGCCTGTCGCAGTGTTTAGTACAGGGGTGCCTGTCACTGTGTTTAGTATCTCTTTGTGAGTGTGGGGTTGTGTGTGTCTGACCTCAGCAGTGTGCGGTTATGTGGGTGTGAGGGTCTGTGGTTGTGGGGGTCTGCATGTGTACGGTTCTGTGTGTGTATTGCTGTGGGATTGTGTGGATGTGGGTATAAGGGATTGGGTGAGTGTCTGTCTGAGAGAGTGGAGAAGTTATATTTTCGTATGTTTGTGTACATGGGAATTTGAGATGAAGTATTTGTTGATGAATCTGTCAGTATGTGTATGATTCTGTATATGCGGGTTCTATGATTATGAGTATGTGTAACTAAATGTGTGTATGTGTAGCTGTTTGTCAGTGAACATATGAACATCTGTATAGGAGTCTGTGTATGCCACTATGCAGGTCTGTGTGGCTGTGTATGTGATGGTGTATGTGTGGAGTTGTGTGTGTGTGACTATGTATGTCCACTGTTTTGTAGGTGTGTGTCCGAGTGTGGGGGTGTATCTGTGTGTGAATGTGTGTCAGCCTGTCTTTGGGGTTCTGTATGCGTGTGTTTGAGGGTTTGTTTAGGTGTATTACTGTGGGGTTGTATAGGAGTGTGCATTGTTGTGTAAATGTGTGAGTGTGGGGTTTTGTGTGTGTGGGGGGTTGTGTACATGTGTCTGTGTGTTTGAGTGTATGAGGTTGTGGGTGTGAGTGCAGCTGTATGGGATTGTGAGGGTGATTGTGACTGTGTGTGGGGCTGGTTGGTTGTGTGTGTGGGGGTGGTTGCATGTGTGATTGTATGGAGGTGTTGGGTGTGTGGGGTTGTTTCTGTGAGTGTCTGGTGGTGTTGTATAGGTATGTGTGACATTGTGTGGGTGTATGTTTGGGGGAAGTTGTGTGCATGTGCCTATATGTGTGTGAGTGTGTGGATTGTGGGTTTGTGTGTGTGACTGTGCATATTGGATTGTGTTGTGTGAGTGTATATATATATATACATATATATATATATATACACACATTCACAACACAATCCAATATGCACACAGTCACATATATACATATATATATATATATATATACACACACACACACACACACACACAGCAGAGTAGGTAGGCTCCACAGTCTGTGGATATGCAGGTACTGGTGTCCGTTCAGGTATGCACCGGGCCTGGAGACAGAGACAGCGTTTCCTCCCCCACACCCCCTCCGTAGTGTATGGGCCTCTACACTATAGTCCCACTCCTCACAGCCGTACCCTACGGTCACTTTTCCCTGCTTAACGCAGATTTACCGTTGTTATTTCAACCGTGGAGTTACGACTCTATCCCGTCTTCAGGCAGAGACGTCGGAGATCTCCTCCTTGCTACGGTAAGCCAATGCTGCAAATCTCCGTTTCGCCTATGCTCGCGTTCACGCTTCGTGCAGCGCAGCTGCTGCATTAAATTTGTCCATAATTTTTTACTGCTATCCTCGGTGCAGTTAAAGAATCAAGCGGCACTGCATGGCTCAAATTTCCAGTTTATTTCACCATTTCGTGCAGATTCACAGAGACAGTCTATGCATTTCAGCGTTTGCCTTCTAGATGACCATAAAGCCTTGTCGCCCAGTTTGTCTGTTTTTAAAGTGCCCATTGCCTATTTTCCTTTTTTTTTCTACTTTTTTATATATATAAAAAAACAACTAGACCACATATTTTTCATCCTTTTATCAAATGCTTTCTACTGTTCTATTTCAACATAATAAATGTAAAGTACACAATTATTAATTCTTTTTCTTTTGACATTATCTCAAAATATGCAAATACTATGTGCTAATCACAGTGAAGTACTCTTCACTCTATTTTTCTTTAAAAGAAAGGCAATTACTAAATACATTTACTTATTTCTTTAGTTTCTGAGATTACGTAAACTCGGTGTTTGACAACAAAAAATGGAAAAGCAACATATAATTCTGACCAGTTTGGAGAAAGAGAGGAGTACAACTGCAAGTGCAGTCATATAAATATATAGATATATAAGAATATTAAAAAACATTTAACTTTTCAAACTGTAAAGTACTCAAATTTCAAAAATTGTTTTAATATTTCTAAATACCAGCAACCACATACCAAGAACATTATGATGATGTAAAGTACAAATACTTACTTAGCTATTGATTAACAACCATGTTGTATAAATTTATATATCACAAATGGAGCAGTCTATTTTGATGTAAAGTACAATTCTAAAAGATAACCCTCAGCAGCATATTAAAATGTAAAGCGCATGAGGTACAGAAAGTGTATACTGTTTTCCATGGGAAGCTTAACCACAGTAAATAAAGTACCTGAGTACTTTCATATTAAATATAAAGTGCAGTTTGATTTCTTAGCAGCATCTGTAATACCAAGTGCTAATGCATAGATAACTTGGTACCTTTCGATGTTAAGTAGCCATATCGTGCAATTTATGCAAAAAGGGATAGAGCAGCTTATTTAAATATAAAGTGCAACGTGTAGAGGGCAATTTTTCAGGTTAGCCCTCAGCAGCATATTATTTTTTTAAATACTATTTTATTGGTACTTATTTGATAATTTGTACAAACAGGGAGCAAACATATTGAGACATCATTCCATTTTTACATTTCTGCGTTCTATTCAAGTTACAGCTTCCTTCAATCATAAATGACAATAATCCTGTTACATCACAGTGTCTATCTTATAAACCTCGGTAAGTCTGCCAGGCCCCCCAGATTTTCTCCCCCTTTCTGGGGCACCCTCTGCTCTTATATATCGTGCGCTCTGCTTGCCAGCACCAGTCCAAATAATTTTCCCACTCCTCCAGTGTCAGGATAGCGGCCGCCCCCCATTTCTTTGCTACGTTCCGTTTTGCCACCACTGCTGCTAGTGCTAGCCATTGTTTTATGTGCCTCGGCCAGTCATCGTTTCCTGCAGTTACCAGCAGGAGCCATTTAGGTGCGGATGGAACCCTGTTGCCCACCACTGCAGCCATTGCCTCAGCAATTTTCTGTCAGTAATTCTGTAGGATCGGGCATTCCCACATGATAAAAGGTCCCCTCTAACCCACATCCCCTGTGGCACAGTGTATTTTCGCACCTTCCCATTCGATGTTACACTGACCTGGGATAGTGTACCCTATGCAACACTTTCAACTGTATTAGTCGGAATCTGGCCCATATTGCCTCTTCTCTCGCGCCCTGGAGCTCCTCCACTCATTCCTTTTCCTCCAAGGGGCCTACATCTTGTTCCCAGGTCATTCTCAAAGTGCCCAGGGGGTCTGGGGCATTATTTATAATTTTTTTGTAAAGTAGAGAAATGGCTTTGTCCTGTAGGTGTTCTGTCAGGATCCTATTTGCAAGAGGTGAGGAGGCATCCAGTGTCTCTCCTTCTCTCAAGTGTTCCCTCAGGGTATGTCCTAATTGGGTATATCTGAGCCACTCCCCTTTCCACAAATCGTATTCCATCTGCAAGTCAGCAAACGTGATGTATGCCCGCCCGCTCCATATGTCTCCCAGCGTCTCTAGTCCCAGTAGTTCCCATTTGGCGAAGCCCCCGAGCTTACTTATTCCTTTCAGGCAGTCGCCCGCCCAGAGTGGTGTCATCTCTGTGAGTTTGTCCTCCCATCCCAAGTATTTTGTCGCTGCCCTCCATGCTTTGACCACTGTTTTCATGTGATTTGGGAGGTTCCTATATACTTGTTTGGTGCATAGTATTGCCCTTAGACCTTTCCCTCCCATGGCCAATCTATCAACCCTATATGCTGGGTCTGATCTTATCTTCAAACATCCATCCGTTCATGGTTACTAGCTGGGCTGCCCAGTAATAATTACAGATATCGGGTACCGCTAGGCCACCGTCATACATCCCTCTTTGAAGTTTCCCTAGAGCTGTTTGTGGGGCCGATCCACTCCTCAGCAGCACGCGGAGCTCTGAGTTTAAAAATGAGGGGGGCACCTCGTAAGGCGTGTTTTGCAGTGCATATAAGAGTCGGGGAGAGCCATCATTTTAAATATGGCTGCCCGGCCCATCATGGTTTGGGGCAGGGCCCGCCAGTGTTTGGCATCTACCATGAGTCTGTCAAGTTGTTGGCCCACATTCTTTCGGTGGAACTCTTGGGCGTCTCTTGTTATGTGTATCCCGAGATATTTAAAACCATTTATTTATGGGCTCGACACATCTGGATGTAAGGGTGGGTGTTTCTCCCGATAAGGGATATAGCAGCGACTTATCCCAGTTAATTTGGTATCCCGATTATTCCCCATATATACGGAAGATCTGCAATATTCGGTCTACCGAGTGTCTTGGTTTCTTCACAAACAGGAGGATATCGTCCGCATAGAGTGAAATTCGGTCTTCCCACTCCCCCCCCCTAACTGTATCCCCATATCAAGGGGTCTTGTCGTACCCACGCTGCGAGTGGCTCCAGTGCCAGCGCTAACAGGATTGGGGACAGCGGGCATCCCTGTCTAGTTCCCTTTTGCAGGGCGGACACCCGGGACACCGCGGCATTAACCCGCACTCTGGCCATTGGCTGTTCTTATAGAAGTTTAATCCATTTTACAAAATTGGGACCCATGCCTAAACAATCAAGGACCACAAAGAGGTAGTTCCACTCTACACTATCGAATGCCATTCTGGCGTCTAGGGACAGAAGGGCTGATTGCTCTTCTGAGCATTTTTCCGTCATATTGAGTATTCCAAACAGCCTACGGAGATTTAACCTGGTGCCCCTATGGGGCATAAACCCTGATTGGTCCGGGTGTATGAGGGCGGCGATCACACTAGCCAAGCGCATAGACAGGAGCTTGGCCAACACTTTAACCTCTTAGTTGAGTAGCGAGATCAGTCTATATGACCCACACTCCGTTGGTGGTTTGCCTGCTTTTGGTATTACCGCTATGACTGCCGTCCTTTGAACCGAGGGTAGTATGCCCTCCTGTTGTGCTTGTTTAAGCATGTTCAACAAGTGTTCTGCTGTTACGTCCAGCATAGCTTTGTACATTTCTACAGGGAGGCCGTTCGGCCCTGCAGCTTTCCCAGATTGCAAGGCTCGGGACGCAGATTTTATTTCGTCAACTGTTAGGTCGCCCTCTAGCATCTCTCTGTCTTCCAATGCACAGTCCTCTTCTGTATGTGTCGAGCGGGATGTGTAAATCCCTTCGTAGTATTTGGCAAATTCCTCCGCTATCTCTGCCCCAGTGTCGTACTTGCACCCCTCATCATCCACCAGTCCGGGGACCCACCCTCTGCTCGTTCGACTCTTGTACAACCAGGCCAGCAGCTTGTTTGCCTTATCACCTACATCGTAGAGTCTATGTTGCGTGGCCAGTGCTGTGCCCTAGCGTTGTCCTTTCGTAGATCCCGTAGTTCTTTTTACCGCACCTTAAAGCGCTGCCTATCAGTAATTGCTTGGGGGTCAGTTCCCGATGCCAGGGCCTCCAGTTGTATTATATCTTTTTCAAGGGCGAGACACTTGAGGTTTTTCTCTTTCTTGATGGCTTCTGTTTTCGCCAGGGCTCTGCCTCTGAGGACTGTTTTAAATGCTTCCCACAGGGTCACCGCAGAATCGACTGATCCCACATTGTCCTCGAAGTATTGCTCCGCCCCCTCCCTCATGTTTTCCCTGAAGTCCTTGTCCCTGAAGAACCATGGGTCTATTCGCTGCGGCCGTGTGTAGTCCCTTACTGGGTCCTATAGCTGAGCTTCCAATGGGGAGTGGTCAGATACCCCGGGAGCCACATGTGTGGCGTATGTAAATTCTCCCAACCCGGGGCCCTGTGTAATGAGATAGTCATGCCTTAAGAGGCTGCCTGTCGCGGCGGACAAATGGGTGTATTGCTTCACTGCAGGATGTTGGTGTCTCCAAATGTCGCCCAGGCCCACTGCGTCGAGAAATCCCCCCAGCTGACCTCCCTGTCTTATTGTATTCGTCCCCGAGGGACCCCTACCAGCCACATCTAATTCTGATGACACTATGTCATTCATGTCGCCTCCCAGGACCAATCTGCCCTCCGTCAGCTGCAACAACAGAGGACCCAGCGCCTCAAGTTTGGCCGTTTTTCCCCTCCCACGTTCTGCTCACCACTGCGTATCTCCCAAGAGGGTCAGTCCGAATCATACTCTGGATAACTTTCTAGTTGAACTCCCACTCCCCTGGAACCGGAGGTATATCCTGCATGTGCTATCAGAGTATGGCCATATCTATTGAGAGCTTTACAGTAGTTGCCTTTAAGGTGTGTTTCGTGTAAGAGAATCACATATGGTGCATATCTTTTAATGATTTACAAGCCTGTTGACCTTTTTAATTTACCATTGAGCCCCTTGACGTTCCAGGACCATACCTTTACTGAGGAGTGTGCATTTTTGGCTCGCCATCTAGGAGTGAACTCTAGATCGGTGCCCCCTGTTAGGGTGGGCCTCATCACCATCGCAGACTTCCGCTCACTCCCTTTACCTTTACCTAATGTACTGTACCTAACTAGTAACTTTCCCCCCCAACCTCCCCCCTGCCCCCACCCTGCTACCCTGCTTTTAAGGTTATGGAAACCCCAACTCTCCAACCCGCAGAGTGCCTGTCGCCCCTGAACTTGTATAACAGTTCTAACTAATGAATACGTTTGGGGGTGTTCAGCCCAACTAGACCTTAATCAGTAAGCTCTGTTCCACACCCTCTCGACCGAGCCTGTTATAAATTGGTGGCCTCTGTGAGTCTCATAGGAGTAATCTCGGCCGGTTCTGCCGGTCGGTCCAGCCTCAATGTCTCAATGTTCCGCGTGCAGCGCAGGATTGTTTCTGGGGGAAAAATCAAATCTCTTCAGTCTTACCTTCAACCCCGGTCTCACCGCTTGTTACTCTAGCACCGCCTCTGTACCAGGCAGACCGATGGGTCCTGGAGATGTGGCCCGTTGGCCTCGCCCCGCTCCGGTAACTCTGCCTCCTCTGTTGTGCCCACTTCTCCGATTTGGGTCCTGGCCTGTGTCTCGGCCGACTGTGCGGCAGCCCTCCAACAACTCCCAGGCTTCCTCTGGTGTCGCGAAGTGCCATGTCTTCCCCTCGGCTTTCACGCGTAGGCTGGCCGGAAAGAGCATCATGAATTTCATAACTCTGGACCTCAATTCCTTTTTCATCAGCTCAAAGCTCCTCCTTTGCTGCAGTACTTGCAGGGTAAAATCTGGAAAGAACCTTTTCCGAGTGTTTTCATATTGTATGTCTCCTTTTGATCTTGCCGCTTGCAGTATCATGGGGCTGCAGCTTGTTGACTATGAGGTCTTCTAGGAACAAGTCAACACTGGGCCCCTCTGCCTCCTCCGGAACCCCCACGACCTGTTTATTGTTCCTTCTTGCCCGCCCTTCCTGATCTTCAAGCCGTGCGGGCATATGCACGGTCTGTTGCTGTAGCGTGTGCACTTGTTCTAGGCGCTTTGTCTTTGACTGGAGCTGGGTGATTTGTGTCTCGGCTGTTGACACCTTCTCACTTAGTTTGGGGCCCGCACCTCTGGGTTTCCTCATTCTTCCTTTGTCCATTGCCAGGATTTCGTGGGTGGGAATCTACCAGCCTTCCACTCTCTGGGTGCCTTGTTTGATGGGGCCCTCCTCGTGTTCTGGTTCCCCTTTAGGGCCTTTATGGGTCGTTTGGTGCCTCCCCGATTTTGCTCCAGTCTGGCTGTGATTTATTTCGCACCGCAGGGCACTGCCCGGTCCTTCGTTAGCCAGCCCCAGTGCGGGTCAAGATAAGAGGCGGGCGGAGGGCAAAGGGAGGAGATGATGATCCCCCCGGCCTGCCAATTGTGGGACCCTTGCCCGGTTGCACTCACCCCAGAGTGGGCCTCTGCATTTCACGGGGCCTTCACTGTTAATGCCTCTTCTCCTTTTGGGAGCAGAAGCACTCGTAAGTCTCTGGGGAGGCCGTGCATCGCTGCTCTGGGCCCAAGGTGTTGACTGCCCCTCCCTGTGCAGGCCTCGTTCCCCCTCTCACTGTTAATTCATGCCGGGCACTGTGCGGCTCTTCGGCCCGTGGGGCTCGACCTCTTCTAATATGCCAGAGGCCTCCCGACACTGTCTCTCTCTACCTGGGCCCGACCATTGGCCTCGATAATACTGTTCTTCTTTGTCCCAGCCCCGGGCATTGGCCGCAACCACTCCCTACACTGCGAGCCAGCGCCCGGTCCCGACTTCTGGTCTTGGTGATTTCGATGCTTACCAGCTGCAGTCTCTGCAGCGGGTGTGGCCTCTCTTCGCGAGCTACCGTCTGGCAATACTTGGGGCGGCGAGTTCGGCCGCATCCTCTGCCCTCCTCACGGCCTCGAATTCCGTTTGCCCTGGGGACTCTGCTGCTGGTCCGCCATGGATCAGCTCCTTCTCACACTAGTCGTTTGTCGGATGTTGGGCCCGGGCTTCCGTGCGAGCTGTGTCAGTCCCACGTCTCGCTCCTCGCGGCCGCCGCCCAAGGTCCGGGGCTGCTCCCTGCCATTTCGCTACAGATTCAGGAGCTGCTGCGCGTCGTCGGGGCACTGGATGCGTGCCCCCTTGTTCACCGCTGCTTCTCGGTGCTCAAATACCCACCAGGGCCAGGATTTTAATCGGATTTCTTGGGCTCAGTCCGGAGCTCCGCTAGTCTGTGGCCATCTTGGTCTGTGGACAAACCACGTCCCCCCCCCTCAGCCTCATATTAATATGTAAAGTGTATGAAGTGCATCAAAAACAACTGCAAGAATTATTATAAATGTACATGCAATGCAGCATCTAAATTATGTCCCGTAGGTGTCTCAGTTCCCATCTAGATGATGTGTCTCAACTCCATTCTTCTCAATAACAACTGTCGATCCCCTCCTCTTTCATTCTTCTTTATGTGTTTGATCCCAAAGTACTGCAATTCTTCAACATTACCTTGATGTTCTTCCCAGAAGTGTTTTGCAATAGGGTAAGAATAGTCTCTATTTTTCACAGCTCGAAGGTGTTGCAAAATTCTTAATCATACTTTGTTTTTGGTGCTCCCCACATAGGATTTTTTTCACGGACATACTAACACATATACTACAAAGGCTTCATTGCAGGTGATATGTTCTGTGATTTTTTTCAATTCTTCCATTGTACATTCTGTATTCTTTTTGATTGAATATATATATATATATATTATCTACTGGCGGTCGCCAGTAGATAGTTATAGTTACAACCTATTATCCATAGGAAATCCGCGACATTCTATTTGAAATAACGTTGGCGCCGGTTGACGAATCTTCGTGAAAGTTTCCAACTTGTTGGGGCGCTCCGCTCCTACCCTGAAAGTCTCGGGGTGATACGTGAAGCGGGGGCCGAGAAAAGGGGGTCCCAAAACGCGTTTTCCCCATTCATTTTTCCATAGGAACCTTTAGTCGCAGCTACAGCCCGAACTGCTGAACGGAATTACCCCAAATTTGGCAAAGAGGTAGCCCTTGGTTCAGACTGGTGCCTTTTGCTAAAATGGTGTAAATCCGTTCAGTAGTTCCTGAGAAATTCACAATTAAAATCACATATATATCTATGGGCGCGTCGGATCCGCGTAGCCTCCCGCTCACGAGCTGCATGCTAATTGGCTGTCAACACTCCAAATCAAGAAGTGTTGGCAGCCATTTTGTCCCTCGGTAGAACCGAGGGACAGAAACAAGTGCGCAAAGCGCAAAAGGGGGCAGGGTAGAAACACCCTGACTCCCTAGGTCTGCTCAGGGGTCCCACAAGGACCCCTGGGCAGAAAAGATTTATTTTTTAAAAATCGGCGGGATGCGCTTAGGGTGCGCGTATCCCGCCGAGGAAAAAAAAGAAACAAGTGCGCAAAACGCACAAAGGGGGCAGGGTAGAAACACCCTAACCCCCTAGGCCTGCTCAGGGGGTCCCACAAGGACCCCCTGGGCAAAAAAAAGCATTTTTTTTTGTAAAAAAAATCGGCAGGATGCGAATCCTGCCGGAAAAAAAAATAAATCGAAGCGCGGTCTCCGCGCTCGATAGTTAATTGGCCCTCGGGTGGCCCAAGTCCCGGGGGCATGGTGGGGGGATAATTTAATGTGTGGGGGCCTCAAAGGCCCCCAAGCCCGGGGACCGCCACCCCCGGGGCTTTTTAAAAAATGGTGCGGGAGGGCTCTGAGCCCTCCCGCAGCCCCGGGGACCACCACCTCCCCGGGGCTTTTTTAAATTAATTTAACAACCTGTGTGGGGGCTCCAGCCCCCACACACCCCGGGACCGCCACCTCCCGGGGCACTAACAAATTAAAAGGGGGTCCGTTTTGGACCCCCGAGCCCCGGGGACCACCACCTCCCCGGGGCTGTGCTGATGTAGGGAGGGGGCCGCGCGGCCCCCTCCTGGAGCCCTTGATGGCCCTGGGGACCACCACCCCCAGGGCCGGCTCCTGCAGTGTCCCGGGGTGCCTACCCCGGGACACTGTAGTTTGCTATGGCAGGACGGGAGCCTCGCGGCTCCCGTCCTGCCATAGCAAACTGCTTTGGATATTGGAAGAGAGAGCAGGGAAACCTGCTCTCTCTTCCAATATCCAAGCCGACAGCTTTCCACATGGGGAGCAGCATGTCAGCTGCTCCCCATGTGTAAGCATGCCGGCTCCCGTAGGACACGGGGAGCCGGCGGGACTGTGGGGGATTGGGGACCCCCCACAGTCCCCAACGGAGGCCAGGCCCCGGGGGATGGGGTCCCCGGGGCAAGTAGTGGCCCAGGAGGGGGGCCACGCGGCCCCCCTCCCCAAAAAAGAAAAATTAAAAAAATTAAAAAAAATGGAAAGGCCGGCCCCGGGGATGGGGTCCCCGGGGCCTTAAGTGGCCAGAGGAGGGGGCCACGCAGCCCCCTCCAAAGAATAAAAATAAAGGCCATGCCCCGGGGGATGGGGTCCCCGGGGCCAATACAGGCCCAGGGAAGGGGGGCCACGCGGCCCCCTTCCCGTTTTTTTAAATTAAAAATTTTAAAAAGGGGGTAAGGCCCTGGGGGATGGGGTCCCCAGGGCATAAAAACAGGAAAAAGGAAGGGGGGCCACACAGCCCCCCTTCAGGGGACAAAATTATTATTTTTTTTTTTTAAACGATCGGGCCCGCAGGCCCCGCCCCCTTCCTTCACCACTCTGCAAACGCGCCCCCTGGCGCGTTTGCAGAGGGGGAACGAATTCCCCTTGAATACTGGGGGTCCCTGGGGGCCAACTAGCCCACCAGGAACCTCCAATATGCGCCAGGGGCTGCGTTGCAGAGACTGTAGAGAGGCCACACCCCTTTACACCTCTCTGCAACGCAGCTCTGTGGCGCTTTTGGAGGTATATGGTGGGCTAGTTGGACTCCGGGGACCCTCAGGATTCAAGGGGACTTAATCCCCCAACTTAAAACGCGCCACGGGGCGCGTTTGCACAGTGGTGAAGGGAGGGGCGGGGCTTCAGGTGACATGTGTGCAAACAGGCCCCGTGGCGCGTTTTAAGATGGGGAATTAAATCCTCTTCAATCCTGAGGGTCCCTGGGGCCAACTAGCCCAACAGGTACATCCAGAAAGCGCCACAGAGCTGTGTTGCAGAGAGGTGTAAAAGGGTGTGGCCTCTCTACACGTCTCTGCAACGCAGCCCCCTGGCGCATATTGGAGGTTCCTGGTGGGCTAGTTGGCCTCTAGGGACCCTCAGGATTCAAGGGGACTTAATCCCCCAACTTAAAACGCGCAACGGGGCGCGTTTGCACAGATGTCACCTGCGGCCCCGCCCCTCCCTTCACCATTGTGCAAATATTCCTCTAAAATCAGCCGAAATACGAATTCCGATTTACTCACCTGTTATCAGGAGAGACCTCAGTGCTGTATCTTTCAGCCCAGTACTGGTCCTGAAAAGTAATTCTAACCATACTTACCAGTAACTTGAATTTCCTTCCATAGGCTAACATTGACTGGTTTCACTTGGAAATTCTTCTAAGTGTGGAGTTTTGGAACTTTAAAATATTCCTGTAAAATCAGCCGAAATACGAATTCCGATTTACTCACCTGTTATCAGGAGAGACCTCAGTGCTGTATCTTTCAGCCCAGTACTGGTCCTGAAAAGTAATTTTAACCGTACTTACCGGTAACTTGAATTTCCTTCATAGGCTAACATTGACTGGTTTCACTTGGAAATTCTTCTAAGTGTGGAGTTTTGGAACTTTAAAATATTCCTCTAAAATCAGCCGAAAGACGAATTCCGATTTACTCACCTGTTATCAGGAGAGACCTCAGTGCTGCATCTTTCAGCCCAGTACTGATCCTGAAAAGTAATTTTAACCGTACTTACCGGTAACTTGAATTTCCTTCATAGGCTAACATTGACTGGTTTCACTTGGAAATTCTTCTAAGTGTGGAGTTTTGGAACTTTAAAATATTCCTCTAAAATCAGCCGAAATACGAATTCCGATTTACTCACCTGTTATCAGGAGAGACCTCAGTGCTGCATCTTTCAGCCCAGTACTGATCCTCAAAAGTAATTTTAACCGTACTTACCAGTAACTTGAATTTCCTTCATAGGCTAAGATTGACTGGTTTTCAGCAAAAAGTTTCAAAGTGTTGATTTTCACAAACTACAAATATTCCTTAAAAATCGCCTGTATGACTTAAACGCATTCTTTCAACTGTTTACAGGAGATGCACCAGTGCTGGATCCAGGATCCAACACTGAGTAAGAAAAAGTAACGATAACAGTTTTTACCTGCTAAGTGAATTTCCTTCCATAGGATAACATTGGTGATTCTATGAGAAAAAGTTTCTAAGTGTCAACTTTTAAAATACAATAATATTCCTTAAAAATCACGACTGTAACCAAAACGCTTTTACTCAACTGTTTACAGGAGATGTACCAGGACTGAATCTAGGATCCAGTCCTGTGGTTACAAAAGTAATCCATAAAGTAACTAATTGCATTTAACTAGAAATTCACATTGAGCTGAATGTTGCATTGTGTTTGAAAATGTGTTGCCCATTGCAACAACTGTAACTACTGTACTTAAAAGTCTATTGCCTATCTGCAAAGTATTTAAACTAAAGTAATTCATTCTGAGAAAGTATTTTTTGTAATGTAATGTATAATGTAATTACAATGTAATTTAAAAAATAAAATATGTAAAAAAAATTGTTTCTAAAAATGTAGTAAATCAGTATGAAAAAAATTAATATAACAATTAATACATTTAAAAATTGTCATTTACAAAACCTTTGAAATTCACTGAAAAAACCGTAGGTTTCAGGCACGTTATAGTTAGAAATTAGCATTTAAAAAACCTTTGAAATTCACTGAAAAAACCATAGGTTTCAGACACGTTATAGTTACAAATTAGCATTTAAAAAACCTTTGAAATTCACTGAAAAAACCATAGGTTTCAGACACGTTATAGTTACAAATTAGCATTTAAAAAACCTTTGAAATTCACTGAAAAAACCATAGGTTTTAGGGACAGTTATAGTTACTTGGACATTGCACTCGTACAAAACCCGTGAAATTCCCCCGTTATAGTTAGTTCAGCTAACTATAACTCGCGCCTCGCAATGCACTGCTGATGACGTCACATATTACATCACTCATGACATGGTCAGTGACATCACTGATGACATCACTGATGACATCTCAAATGACATCACTGATGACATCATCCACGTGATAATCTGATGCACCTCCTCACACCCTAATATAACCTTTGATACACCCACTCTAAATTACAGACTGCCATTCGCAAAACCATAGACACTCCAACACCAATAACTACATACCCACTCACTGATTCTTAGGTCTACACACACACATCCACTCACTCACCCGTACAGTCACTCATACTTACGGTCACTCAGTACAGGACTATCATATGCACTCTTACTCCTATATAGACACTCAAACAACGCCACTCATCCATAGAGATACTCACACACCTAGTCAGTCATGCAAATAATTAAACACACTGCCATTTACTCACCTATACAGTTATACACACACCAGCTCACTTACTCATACAAATAGTAGCACATTGTTACGCTCTTATACAATCACTGATACAAGCACACACTCATCCATACAGCCACTATCACAATCACTCACTCTTGCTTATAGCTATTTATATACTCCAACACACATATATACTGCCTTTCACATATGTAGTTACTCACACATGTACCACTGGAACATACATTCACTCACTAACACACTCTTACACACACTTACCCACCCATACAGTCTATCACAGATGCACTCTTGAAACCATCCACCCAGTGAATCACCCACTCACACATCTATGCACAGAGTTGCACACACCCCTCCCACACAAACACTCAGGCACCCATACAGATACTCAGACAAGCATTCAATAACTCATATAGACACTCATGTAGCTATTCACAAACACATGCAGCCACTTACACAGCAACAGACAGACGGATACAGACATTCATCCAGTTTAGTCACTAACCCATGCATTCAGTAAGATACGTTAAATCACTCACTTATAGAGTCAGTCACGCACCTACTAAATCATCCATACAGACACTTACACACCCACTCATTCTTCAATACGTCTTTTCCTATATATATTAAAAATATTTAAACTTTACAGAAACACACAGTCACTGGATGATGTCATCAGTGATGTCATCAGTGATGTCATCAGTGATGTCATTTGAGATGTCATCAGTGATGTCATCAGTGATGTCACTGACCATGTCATGAGTGATGTAATATGTGACGTCATCAGCAGTGCATTGCGGGGCGCGAGTTATAGTTAGCTGAACTAACTATAACGGGGAATTTCACGGGTTTTGTACGAGTGCAATGTCCAAGTAACTATAACTGTCCCTAAAACCTATGGTTTTTTCAGTGAATATATATATATATATATATATATATTTTTTTTAAAGCTGCATGGATTCGCGGATCCATTGCAAAGTCTCAGGGAGCCATGCTGTGTGCAGCGATGGCTCCACAAATCCACCATACGATCGAAAAAATATTCTTTAATAGTTTTAACTACAGAGGGGGGGTCCCTTCACAACACCCTAAACTGATCCCGGGGGTCAGGGAACCTCTACCCGGCCCCTTTTCACTTTTTATGTAAAGGGTTTTGAGGAGACGGGGACCGAGTTCCCGAGTTCTAAGATGGTGGCCACAACTTGCTGTTCAAGTTGCAGCCACCCAATCACAATGCGAGCTTTGCCTCACGGATTCACAAATGCACAGCAGAAGAGCTGTGGTGTGAAATATACAAAGTTTCTGGCTGCTGATTTCTCAAGAACTACTGAACTGGTTTACACCAAATCACAAAACGCACTCTTTCTAGACCTAGTTCTAGCTTTCTGCCAAATTTGGTTTAAATCTGTTGTGTCTAAAGTTCCTATGAATGGGGAAAATGCATTTTGGGACCCCCTCTTTTTCTCAGCCCCTGCTTCTCTATGGAACTCCATGCCTGATCACATACGGAAGGCCAAGTCAGAACCCATGTTTAGGAAGGCTCTGAAAACTTGGCTCTTCGGCCGCCCTTAGTGCACCCCCCCCCCCCAGTCCCTTTCTGCTGTATCCGCTGCTAGCGCCGGGACACCTCCGTTGGAGGTAGCCGTGCGCTGTATAAATTGCAATAATAATAATGGATGCCCCCAAAAGTTTCAGGATAGGAGCTGAGGTGAAAGACAATTTTTGGGAAAATTTAGTGAAGATTCGTCAGTGGCGCCAAAGTTATTAGGTAAACAAAAAATTATTTTCCGATGGAAATGTAGTCCCAACTATAATTACCCATGAGGGCCCTTCAAAAATAATGGTCTGGGGTACCAAGGTGGGCTTCGGAGCACCGCTTGATAATAATTAAAACAAGCATTTGCAATGCCATCGGTCTCGCATTTCTGAAAGTTAGAGCTCTTGGCATTGAAAATGGCAATGTTTGTTACTTTAGTTTTTTTTATTAGTTTTTTTATTTGAAGTGGAGTGATTATATTTGCATAGTGCTATTGCCATACGTATGACCTCACAGCGCTGGAGAACCTGGAAAAGAAAACGCTCAAAGGGAATGAAAGATTAAGCAAAGCATGTGAAATGTAAGCAGGAATAACATGGTTACGTTAACGCGCTCAAACATGGCCATATTACAATGAATGATGACATTATAGGCCTTCTACCGTGCACAGCCACAATGACTGTCCAAAGCTGCACATTTCTGCCAGCCGGTTTTACAAAGAGGCGTGAAGCAGTAGGCTCAACCCAGTGATAATGTTTTCCCCATTTTTGCTCACAGACAGCACATCTGAAAACGTTTCTTACATCACTGTATAAAAATTTGTAGAATTTGGAAATATAGCTCGGTTATTCTTTGGCCCTTATGTGAGCAGAATTAAGGTTAACTCAATTTTGATTAAATGTTCTTGAGCTGTTAGTGTTGTATAATTTGCTTGCTATTTAGTGTTAGATAAGTGGGATTCATATAGGCACCAGATGTATTACATCAGGAATATTCCTTTAAAGACAGGACAATTCCATTCAAGGAAGCTTAAAAGGTGCGTGCTGCTACTGATTTTGCAGCCCGGCGTAAACTTTTTGCTTCACCCTAGTTACACATTGACCTCCGAAAAGCCGCCTAAAACGTAAACCACGCGCAAAAAAAAAAGTAAAAAGTAAAAAGTGACAACGGATAACGGGAGGGAGGGAGGGAGGGCGGGGGTAAACAAGTGGCCACGGATAACGGGAGGGCGGGGGTAAACAAATGACCACGGATAACGGGAGGGAGGGCGGGCGGGCGGGGGTAAACAATTGACCACGGGAGGGAGGGTAGGGGTAAACAAGTGACAATGGACAGTGGGAGGGAGGGGGAGATTGGGGGTAAACAAGTGACCACGGAGAACACTTTCTTGAAATCTATTCAGTGGCGGCCAGCTGGAGAGCAGCTGCATTTCATGTGATGCCGGCCACCTGGCTTCCCTCTTTGTGGGGTGGCCGGCCGCCTGCATCAGGCTTGCTCGGGCCGTCGGCGGGCTCAACTTTACAGTCAGGGGTCCCAGGGCTCTGGGGCCGCGAACGAACCACTCCGGCAACTGCAGTGAGTCCGGATGTTGTAAGTGACGCCGCCGCCCGAGCCGTGGTGAGACCGGCTGAGAGTTGGTCACTCGCAATGCAGCGAGCCGCGGAATTCATTACCGCGCCAGCAGCGGAGAGCGGAGCTTACGAACAGGGCCCCATTTCTAAATTCAGCTGCTGCCCGCTCGCGTCACGGGAGGCAGCCCATGACTAGCGAAAGTAAGGCAGCTTAAACCCCAGCCCCCATGCAGTCTGTTTTTCTCTGAGTTAGAATCAAGTAATTCCTGGTAGCAGACTCGCCAGTCCTGAATAACAAGTGACCATGGATAACGGGAGGGAGGGCGGGGGTTAACAAGTGACCACAGATAACGGGAGGGAGGGCGGGGGTAAACAAGTGACCACGGATAAAGGGAGGGAGGGCGGGGGTAAACAAGTGACCACGGATAAAGGGAGGGAGGGCGGGGGTAAACAAGTGACCACGGATAAAGGGAGGGAGGGTGGGGGTAAACAAGTGACCACGGATAAAGGGAGGGAGGGAGGGAGGGCGGGAGTAAACAAGTGACCACGGATAACGAGAGGGCGGGGGTAAACAAATGACCACGGATAACGTGAGGGAGGGCGGGGGTAAACAAGTGACCACGGATAACGGGAGGGAGGGAGGGCGGGAGTAAACAAGTGACCACGGATAACGAGAGGGCGGGGGTAAACAAATGACCACGGATAACGTGAGGGAGGGCGGGGGTAAACAAGTGACCACGGATAACGGGAGGGAGGGAGGGCGGGGGTAAACAAGTGACCACGGGAGGGAGGGTAGGGGTAAATAAGTGACAATGGACAGTGGGAGGCAGGGGGAGATCGGGGGTAAACAAGTGACCACGGAGAACACTTACTTGAAATTTATTCAGTGGCGGCCAGCTGGAGAGCAGCTGCATTTCATGTGATGCCGGCCACCTGGCTTCCCTCTTTGTGGGGTGGCCAGCCGCCCACCCGCATCAGGCTTGCTCGGGCCGGCGGTGGGCTCAACTTTACAGTCAGGGGTCCCAGTGCTCTGGGGCCGCGAACGAACCACTCCGGCAACTGCAGTGAGTCCGGATGTTGTAAGTGACGCCGCCGCCCGGGCCGTGGTGAGACCGGCTGAGAGTTGGTCACTCGCAATGCAGCGAGCCGCGGAATTCATTACCGCGCCAGCAGCGGAGAGCGGAGCTTACGAACAGGGCCCCATATCTAAATTCAGCTGCTGCCAGCTCGCATCACGGGAGGCAGCCCATGACTAGCGAAAGTAAGGCAGCTTAAACCCCAGCCCCCATGCAGTCTGCTGCTTAAATAAACAAGTGAAATGCTGCTGGTGGCGAGCGTGAAATCCGCCATCCGTCCACTCCTGCAGCTTCAGTAATATACCGGCGCACGCGCACACACACATACACATCCACTCGTCAAGCGCCTGCCTCAAAGTAAAAAAAAAAAAGCAAGGCACATTTAAAAAAAGAGATCTCCGATAATCAACGGACACAAGTAAAAAGCACTAACACCAGTAAAGGGGCCAATAGCCATAGGCGTGTCCAACAGGGAAAAAGGAGGGACATAGAACACGGTTACCCAATAGCAAGTACAAGATTTTGAAAGACACACTCCAAAAACAAATCGGAAAACGGAGGCGAAGCCTCCCTCACTAAAGCATATACTGCATGTCTCGAATGAGACAGCGCATGCGCTGCCTAGGCAAGACCTAAAAATGAACGTCTCCTGCGCAGGCCCATAAAATGAGGGCTCTTGCAGTGAGCCAGCAGGGCTGCTGGGGCCCTGATGCTCCTCCTGTGCCCCCAAAGGAAAAAAAAACAGTGGGGGAGAATGCTGGCTCCGCCCTACAGCTTTAAAAAAAAAAGCAGAACAATTGCTGTCTCCCTCAGCTTTTCCATACCGGCAAGGCAGAATTCACATCAATTTTGCCCCTTTTGACGCAGTGCTAGGGGCTTTGCCTTCAAGCAGCATCAAGGGGTACTCCAGTACTTTCGGAGTCAGTGTAGGGGATGTAGCAGGCAATGATCAGGCCAACAGAGGCAACAGGCTTCTTAGTCCTCAGTCCCCCTGACAGCAGCCTCCAGGCCTCTTTAGTTTTCCCTTAGCTGCACATAATTACCCCATTAGATGCAGAATCGCCCATTTTCTTCACAGATTGCAAGAAATAATGTCTGACAGGTGGGTCCTGCTGATAGTTCAAAGGGGCTAGGCCATGCCATTCCTTTCCATCCCGCCGCCTTTTCCACCTACATCAGAGCGGCTCTCGGAGGGCCATGTGTGCATTTTGTTGCAGAAAGACCAGGCCCTTTAGGTTGAGCATTTGAGACCTCTTGTATATACTTTAGTATATACTTATATGTGTATGTACTTTGTGGGCTCTGGAGATCAGCCCTAGGACTTGTCTGCTTCCGCTTAGGGACTTTTCTTCTGTTCAACTGCCTCTATTTAACTGTCTTAATAGAAAAGGACCAGCAGAGGTCAGTAAAATACCAGAATTGCTTTCTGCTGAGGGACTTTTTTCTTTTTCTGGCAACTGCCTCTATTTAACTTTCTTGATAGAAAACGACCAACTGAGGACAGTAAAATACCAGAATCACTTTAGCATTCTCTAGATTCCAGTCCATAGAAATTGTCTTCCACAAGCACCCGTAGACAATAATATTTTTTTCAAATCTTGTATTCTCAGTGATATGACCACCGAAGGCCCTGATTTTATATTAAAAACAGAGCTTTGGCCTATACCATTTCCCGTTGAAAGGCAATATTTCTCTCCATGTGTTCCCATACCTGGCGTGTCATGCAGTTTGGTGCTTACTTTCCCTCCATGTTAAAGAACAGTAGATGTTTCAGCACCCAGGCTAATGTGCTGCAAACATATAAGGTCCCAAAGGCGAGACCGATTGCATTGCAAATGCTTGTTTTGAGAAAGGAGCCACAGCGACAGTTCCTCGGAAATTAGAACTGTGTGTTACTCCTGTTATTTACTAGTGAAAGAAGAATGGCGCAGGTCTTCGCCTTATTTTAGATCTTTAACCCCTCAAATTCTTCCTGTGAAGGATGAATTCGAGATAGTCTCACTGCCCCAAGTTCTCTCTGCCCTGGAGTCAGGAGCCTGGATGGTGACATTGTACATACAGGGTGCCTATGTCCGTGTTCCTGTCCTGCATGCCCACAGATGCTACCTGCGGTTCAAGGTGGGCCGCAAGCATGTTCAGTTTGCCCTGCCCCCTTTTGGCTTCACCAGTTCCACTCGGGTGTTCCCGAAGATGATGGTGGTGGTTGCAGTGTATCTTCAGAGGTTGGGTTATCTGTTTTCCTCAACATCAGCAACTGGCTGTTGAAGGCGGACACGCCACAGTCAGTTGCAGACCACCTCCAGATGACAGCGAACCTCCTTACATCATTTGGGTTCACAACTAGTGTGTCAAAGTCACACCAGATTCCTTCTCTTTCATCGGATCCCCTCTAGATACAATGCATCTTATAGTCTTCCCTCAGGACGAGTCCAGGGCATTCAGGCTCTCATTCCGATGTTTCAGCATCAGTCCTGGGTCTGAGTGAGGATGGCTCTGAGCCTTCTGAGACTATTGCCATCCTGCTCGTCGATCATGCCAGGTGGCATATGCGGTCTCTGCAGTGGCATGTGAAGCCTCAGTGGACCCAGCACCAAGGGAACCTTTGAGATTCTATCTGGGCCTTGGAGGTGACTACAAAAGATTTGCAGTGGTGGGAGCTCGACCTCATTATGGATCAGTATCAGACCCCTCTCCCCTGTCCTACCCCGGGCTGACTGGGGTGACAGACACGTCACTACTGGGTTGGGGAGGTCAACTGGGAGAGTTGGCGAAAGTCCGATTTGTGGGCCATTCGCTTGGTGTTCAAGCCCTTCCTACTGTGCATCAAAGGGTGGCCAGTCCAGGTACTCACAGACAACACCAGCATCATTTGGTACTGCAACAAGCAGGGTAGAGTGGGGCCCTGGGCCCTGTGCCAGGAGGGTCCATGCTTCAGGTACAGGCTGAATCATCAGGGTTTCTCCTTGATCATACACCACTTTGCAGGATATTTACATGCTAGGACGGACAAACTCAATCAGCAATGCTTAGCTACTGATAATTTTTGTAGAGTGCACAATTGCACTATGGCGTCTTGGCGCTAGCGTCCACTTATCGATGCCAGAAAGGGCCAATGAAATAAATGAGGAAGTGTGTGCTGAAGGGTCAGAGAATATGAAAAGTTTTAAGCTGTTTCCTAAAATGCAGTAGGATGGGTCGTGCTTTGAGGTACAAAGGCAGCTTGTTCCACAGTTTAACAGTGGCAACAATAAGACTCCTCCCACCCCGGGAAGCTTTCCTGATTTTGGGTAATACCATTGATTTGGTGGAAGCAGAGCAAAGAGTTCTTGTAGGGATATACCAGTGGAATTTCTTTCTCAGATAGTTAGGGCCGGAATCATGAAGTACTTTATCTGTCAAGCGGAGCGCCTTAAAGGCTACTCTTTTTCTGAGCGGTAGCCAGTGTAGCTCCTCAATAGTTTGAGAAACCAATGTATATTTTGAGATCTTCATGAGAAGGCGGGCTGTCACATTTTGGAGTATCTGCAATTTGTTTAACTGCCTTTGTTGTATGCCCATATGTAGCGCATTGCAGTAGTCAATCCTGGAGAGAACTAAAGAGGTAATTACTGTTTTTTTGAAGATCGAGCGGAATGAAAGGGAGGATCTTATTCAGAGTTCTCATAAGATAAAAGCAAGAGGATGTGATCTGATTAATCTGCTCTGAGAAAATAAGATTTCTATCAAAGATCACCCCTCAGATTCCTGACTTTGGTGACTGGGGGAAAGGGTACCATCCTTTTGAGGCCATCATGTTGGATTCCAGAATGCAGTATTATTTCCAAAAAGATTAACATCTGTCATCACAGAGTTTAACTTGAGGCAATTGTCTCCCATCCAGCCCACTACCTCTCAGATACAACTACTGGAGTGTTTGGCAAATGTGCTGGGATCACAAAAGATCAAAACTACAAATTGTGTGTCATCCACATAGGAAACTGTGGAAAAGCCAAAGGGTCTGATCAATTTGACCAAAGGTGCCACATAAATATTAAAATATGTAGGGCTCAAAGAGGATCCCCGAGGTACACCGCATGGTAAGTTGAAAGATTTGGATGTAAAATCTCCAAATGCTAAAATTTTCTCTCTGTTTGAGAGAAACGATGTCAAAAGCTCAAGAGCCTTCTCGCTGATACCTGTACTTTCTAGTCGTTCAATGAGCCCTGAGTGAAAAACGGTATCAAATGTGGTGGAAAGATCAAAAAGGATCAATGCCGCTTTTCCTCCACCATCCATAATCATTCTGATTTCATCAGATGCTGTGAGAAGCGCCAACTCGGTGCTATGCTGCTTCCTTAAACCGTACTGCGCTCTATCCAACATCTCATTCTTGTCCAGAAAGGATGAGAGTTCAAAGTTGAGGTGTTTCTCCAGGATCTTGGCTGTCAGAGGAAGCCGGGAGATGGGTCGATAATTTTTAACTTCATTGGGGTCGAGTGAAGGTTTTTTCTTCAGGGTAAGAATGGAGGCTTTCTTCCAATCAGTTAGAAAAATTCCAGCGCGAATAATCGCGTTTAGGAGCTAAGTGACATAAGCAGAGACTGTACTTGTTGCCGTATGCAGGATTCTTGGTGGACATGGATCCAAAGGAGAGTCTGATTTACTGGAATCTATGAGCATCATGACCTTTTTTTCATTAAGTTGAGGAAACTCACAAAGGGTACCATGCGAATTAAGTGTGCCATCCAACCTAGTACACATAGACTTCGTGTTCTGGCCGGGATCGAACTTGCAGTATATTTCCTTAACCTGTTCTTGAAATAAAAGGTTGCTATCTTGTCACACAGAGTTTGGTCGGGTACCAAAGTGTTTCGGGCATTTGGACTGGAGAGCAGTTTAACTGTTATAAATAATGCCCAGGTTAATTTTTCTCTGTGAAGTAGTTTGACTTATTTGTTAAGATCATGTTTTTATATTCTAGAATATATTGTTTGTATTTGGTTCTTTCTGCATCACAATAGTTTTGCCTCCATTTACGTTCTTGCCGTCTACACTTATGTTTTAAAAGTTCAAGATCTTTTGAAAACCACAGGGCAGTAGATTTGTTTCTAAGTTTATTAAAGATTTCTAGAAGGGCTGTCTGTGTTACTGCTTCATTGATGCAGTCATTGTAATTAGCAGTAGCTGCATTTAGGTTTTTTAAAAGGGTTGGCTTGATTTCATTAAATTTATTAATATATATTTTTTGGCAAGCTCTTGCTTTTATTATCTGTGCGGCATTATTGGCCGACGTTCCTTTAACTAAAGATTTCAATTTAAAAAGTATAGCTTTGTGGTCAGACCAGGTTAATGGTATGACTGATTTTACCTCTAACTCTGTGTTATTAGAGAAAATGCCATTGAGAGTATGACCTGCTGTGTGAGTAGCATGAATAACCAATTGTTTTAGATCAAAACAATGTAAGTTATCGATTAATTGTTCAGTTTCTTTATTGATTAGGTCCTCTAGCTGGAAATTGTGATTCTCATAGGTTTACTGTATAAAGAATCAAGGTTTTATTAAAGATTAGAAGGCTAGCATTATGCATATAACTTTTATTCGCCACCTCTGAGCAGCAACCATTAAAAGCTTCCATAGAACTTAAACAGCATCACAGTAGCCAAAAGAATGTTCAGTCCCGTATGTAGAGCGTCACCTCCCTTTTCCTCCTCTTTTTGTTTGTTCTTCTTCTTGACTGTTGAAATCCTCTTCTCAAAACTATCCTCTTCTAATTCTCTACAGAAAAATAAAACCAAATATGTAACTTTAATTCGAAATCCCTCTAATTTACTTTCTCTTAAACCTTCTCTTTATCCATGATTACAACATAATTTACCAAATCTTTATATTACAAAATCACCACACCACATGGGCCGGGTGGGTGGGATAATGCTAGCCTCCTAGTCTTTAATAAAATCTCAATTCTTTATAGTGATTCTTTATAGTAAGCCTATTAGAATCGCAATTTTATGTCAAGACAGGAGGCTAACATTATGCACGTTTAAAGCTTTTCAAAACACATTTTGAAACATGAGCTATTGATTTAAAATAAAGCCTTCTGAACGTCTGAGCAGAAGACCAATCAGCTGCCTTCAAAATATCTTCCAATCGACCACCTAAAATACACACCCTACATGCCATCGCTCCTCTCACTGAATGTGCTGTAAACTTTAACACATCCACACCTGCCTCCTTCATAGCAGCCTTCACCCATCTTGCAATCGCTGCACTACAACCCGCTTTATAGGGTTTCACATATGAAATCAACACTTGCTCAACTCCCGCTGCTCTCTTTTCCAATATCCTATTCTCATATTATTTTAGACATCGTACCACACACAAGCTAGGACACTCATCAAACATCAGATAAAATATGGACCCAGACATGGTTTTAGTCTGCTTTCAGATCGGAAAAAATTACTCAATTTGGTTGAAAATACCCAACGTGATATCTCCAGCACCTTCACGTGTGATACCCTTCAGAAAGAAATAAAACATAATAATGTAGCCAACTCACAAGATAGCTCTCTCACCTCCAAATATCTGTTGTTCGGCCACCCCTCAAATAACTTAAGAACAAAATCTACATTCCATAATGTGTGATACCTAAGATTTGGTGGTCTTCTCAACCGAATTCCCTTCACCACCCTACATACCAAAGGACTGCAATTGATATACCTTGATTGAGTGAATGACCAGCCGCCACCGCAGACCTGTAACAAGTCACTGTCCTGTAAGACATTCCCTTGTCAAACAACTCTGCTAGAAAGTTCGCCACTTGAACATCATCTGCCTCCAAGGGATCCTAACCCCTTTCTAAGCACCAACCAAACCACTGGCCCCTCTATATCTCTTCTTTGTACCTGGGGCCCAAGACTCATTGAGTAACTCTGCAGCCGAACCCGAAAGTTCCAAGAATCCTCCCGAACTCCTGATATCTTCCATACTAGTAGGTTGAGAGAACCCGACTCCACCAATGGATGCTCTCCCTCTTCCACATTTGTCAAAAGTCCTTTTGAAGCCATCACCAATAACGGTTCTTCCATCGCCACCTCCATCACTGATGGAAACCATGGTTGAGGCTTCCAAAACGGAGTAATCAAAACTACCTGACACTTCTGCCTCCTCACCTGAACTAAAACCCTCGGAATCATAGAGAACGGGGGGAAACGCAAAATCTTCCATACCCTTCCAGTTTTACACAAATGTATCCACTGCCATCGCCCCTGGATCCGGCCTCCAACTCACATAATTTGGTAACTGAAAGGTTAGCCTTGATGCAAAAATGATCCACTTCCAAAGGATCTAACTCCGCTAATATTCTCGGTAAAACATCCTCTTTCAACTTCCAATCGCTGTAATCTGTCATGTATCGAGAATTCCAATCTGCCAACACATTCTGCACCCCCGGCAAATACTCCGCCTTCAATCCTATTTTGTGCGCCAAACAAAAATCCCACATTTCCTTTGCCAAATCCACTAGTCCCTTGGAGCTTGTTCCTCCCAATCTGTTTATGTATGCCACAGCCGTTGTCCATTCTCAGCAATACAGACTTCCCTTTCAAACATTTCAAACCTGTCTTGAAACTCTTCAATGCAAACAATCCTGCCTTCATTTTCAAGCAGTTTATATGTTTCTCCTTCTCCAACGGAGTCCAAAGTCCCCCAGTTTCCTGGCTTAGACCAATAGCACCCCAACCTGAGTTGCTGGCATCCGTCTCCAGTACAAAATCTGGTGTAATTCCAAAAATTGCTTGACTATTCCAAGCCTCCAGATTCTCCTTGCACCAAAATAATTCCTCTTTTGCTTCCAGAGATACCAACACCACATCTCTGTACCACAAACCCTTCGCTAGGACTGAAATCTTTAAAAGTTGCAAGGCCCTGTAATGTAATGGCCTTGGAAAAGCTGCCTGAATTGACGAAGACAGCAACCCAATCACTCATGCTAACTCTCTCAACTGTATTCTCTCCTTCTTTATTACTGATTGTACTTCCTGTTTTATCTTCCTCACCTTCTTCTCCGGAAGACATAACTAACTCAACCCTGTGTCTACCACAAATTCCAAGCTCTGCACTGCAACCACAACAGATTTCTCTTGATTTATTACAAATCCCAAACCTTCTAACGGGCTTCTCACCAACTCCAAATGTTCCTTTAACGCTCCAACATCCTGACTCATTATCAAGATATCGGTGAGCTAAATGATCATTCTCACTCCTCTTTCCCTGAGAAACCCAACCGCCGGTCTCATCACCTTTGTAAAACACGAAGGGGCTGAAGTAAGCCCGAACGGTAAGCTCTGAAATTGAGCAATTGACCTTTCCATCGGAACTGCAGAAACTTCTGACTCTGCTTCACTACCGGAATTGTGAAATAAATATCTTTGAGATCCATTTTCATCAACCAACCTCTATCCTGGAGTATATCTCGTAAAAGATGAATACCTTCAATCTAGAAATGTTGATATGTCACAAATCGATTCAAACTTCTTAAATTTATTACCGGCCTCCAACCCTTGTCTTTTTTTCAACCAAGAATAAAGTGCTTACAAAACCTTTCTCCTTTTCCTCTACTTTCGCAATCACATTCTCTTCCTGTACTATTTTCAACAAATCTCCTTGAAATACCAATTTGTGCGATTCCTTTACCTGCACCGGCTCTGTAGCGAAGTCTATCAGATACCCCTCTATGGTTTTTAGAACCCAAACATCCCGTGCCAATACTCTCTAGTTTTCTTTGAAAAAACCTTAATCGTCCTCCTATACTTTTCGGGATAGAAACAGAAATAATCTTCATACTCACCTTGGTTCTGTCCTTGTCCAGTACTCTGACCCCTCTCTCTGAATGGTCGTCCTCAACCTCTCCCTCTCTGGGGAAAGAATTAAGAACCTCCTTGTTCTGCTCTATAGTATCCATTCCCTTGGTTCTGATACTGGGCTCTAAAATTCTCACAGCCGGTTGGGTGCCCTCTTCTACCAGCCCGCCCATAAAAAACACTATTTGAAAAAACTCTACACATAGAAGATTGCGCTTTATATAAACTCGTGAAGGTACGCACATAATTAGTCAAAGACTTCACCATACCTTCACCAAACAGCAAACCACGGGCAGCCTCACTAGATTCCCTATTCGCTAGATCACCTAACTTGGGATTAATGTGCATAAGCACAGTTTTTCTTCTCTCTGCCATAAGACTCCTGTTTGCGTTTCCTAAAAAACAAATGGGTCTCTGACACCACCCACGTAATAGTGTCAAATCCAGATCCAGACTCTTAACATACACTTCCTCTACAGTGTCAAATATTTTTGCCAATGGGCCCAAAATATCAGGAACCTTATTTTGACATTGTTTCAAGAATTTTTCCAATCCTTATCTTGGATCATTACCCATCTTAAAAGGATAAGTAATCAGTTCTGGATCCAAGTTTGGTGTCATAGACACTTTCTCTTCAATTATAGGCCTGGAACATTCCGCTTGCATCACATTTCTCTCAACCCTCTCTAAGGGCTTTATTATCCTTGCCTTTATATAATCTGAGACGTGGTCCTAAGGCCACCAATCCTTTCCCCTTGGATGTCTAATTTCCTTTGGATTAAATACATTTTATCCAAAAGGATCAACCACTGTATCCCTACTCTTTCCTCTACCACTTACATCACTTTCCTCATCTAATTCATCTTTATACTCCAAATCCAAAATGTATTCGTCTAAATCCACATCAGTTTTACTCCCTGCATCCTCAAATGTATACATTCCATTCTCAGTGTCAAGCTAACCTCTTTTTGTACCTTTGTGAGCCACTTGGGGCTTCACTCTGTCCTGCCTATAACTCTAAGTGCTTTCTCTTAGAAAGACATTTCCCTCCTGGACCCCTTTGATGGTCCTCTTCCTCCGATACCGAAAAATACTCCTCTTCATCATTGTTTTACCTCTAACCAAAAGCCTGCTTCACAGACTCCTGAATTACCGCCTGTAATTCCTTGGAAATAATACTCCTTATTATATACTCCTGACTCTCCTCATTCTTATTAAAATCAGCTATTTTTCTCTTTAAAATCGCCAAAATTTCAATATTTTTGATAAATACAGCAAAACCTATTTTAACGATCACCTCACGATCGTAACTGTTGTTCCCAACAGGAAGCCACAAACAAAGATTTGTTGCTTTGATAACGTCCTCGCAGAGCAACCGGCCTTAGAAACAAAGCCAAATGTTTAAAAACAAAGTCTAATTCCCAAGAAAACAGACCCAAACACCAGTGATGGAGCAGGGTAAACGAAAAATGTTAACCTCCTAATATTTACGTAAAATAATCAACATACAAGTTCGTCTTAGTAAATAACCAACCATGTATGTTACATGTGAAGGGTTAAAGGTAACATGCTATTTATGTGCAAACTAATTTACTTACAATTGTTGACGTGGATAACATAAGTCTAATATTTGCGTACTAATAGAATAATAAAATGCATGATTTGTGCTTCGAAAATAAACTGTGTAGTGGCAAAGTAAAGCGGTGGTAAGTAAGGGATGGCTTTATATGTCGCTTTTGCTAGGTAATACCTAATTGGGGTACGTAGAATGACGGGAGGGAAACGAAAGGGTTTATATTCTTTATTCTTAACTATGTTCTGTTTATCTTTATAATAGTGCGCTTAGGCCTGTTGAGCAGCGATATAAAATGGCCGCCATGAGCTAGAATACGCAGGCGCGAGTGAAGTTATGAAAAGAGAGAAAGGCCGTGAACAAGAGGGATCATGTGATCGTTCCAAAAGCCTAGGATGGAAGTATGGTCAAGGCTGTGATGACCTTATAGTGTAAACGTGTGCCAAGGAAGATCAGCAAGAAGCGTGAGAAGCCGCAGTGAATAAATGAATAGACAAAGAACTGTTGAACCTAAAAGTATCGGAAAATTATACAATTTGAACTACAAGAGCGGATGGGTAATGTCATGAACCCGTGAGAAACGACAAAAGCATGAACTTTCCACAAAGAACTGGTTGGAACAAGGATATTGATAATAAGATGTATATTGACCCGAATGGACCAATTAGAGAGAATCTCGCCATAAAGATGTAACATTTTCACTTAGTAAGCTAGTATTAGGGTATAAGAAGACCTACTCTTAGAGGGGAGGGGTTAGTTGCTCTTGAGTTAGCTGCTTTTAGCCGCCTTTGGGGGTTGGTGTTGTTAGCTGCTTTTAGCCGCCTTTGGGGTTAGCTGATTTTTGGGACGAGTTGCTGCTGCTGATAGCTGACGAGCTGATGCTGCTGCTGCTATTTTATATTTTTGATTGAGCATGAGATGCTGCTTTTGGAGAACCTTTTTACTCTTAATAGATTTTTTCATTTAGAACTATTAGACTTTTATGCTTAAAATACTGAAGGGGAAAGGAACGAGAAGGCCTGTTTTCCAGGACAGATAGATAGATCTTTTGGGAGTTCTTGCTGTGACGAACTTTATTTTCTATCTAATAGGTATGCATTGCAATTTCAATTTATTCTTATAATGATGCTAAATGTAATAACCTGAATAATAAATCTGAAACTTATTCATGCTTCTAAAATTTATATAAAACTTTATTATCTTTAAAACATTGACTCAGTGGTTCTTTAGCTCAATGATAAATGTAAAATGTTAAAAGGTTTATTGTGATTGAGCTGGTCTTAATCACCATCAACTGATTCCTACTAGTTGGTCCATCGACCAATGAGCGGAATACCTTAAAAGCAATAAGAAATATTATGTTGTTTTAAAAAGAGGTATCCCGTCTCCTTCCAGCGAATCGTTCTACTGTTTTTCTCCTAGGTAAGGACGGATGAAATCCAGGGAATATATGAGAGAGTGAATGTATATGCGGTGTTATGGGCCCCACCGTCATATGGATATAGTCTGTGTTTCAGAGGGATATTTGTACCTGGATGTCCAAAGCATATAGGAGAAGAAATATTATTGTTAGCGCTGGATCAGATTTCTTGGTAGCAGAGTTATGGTTACTATAGATTAGTTTGGTGATTATTGATTATTGATTATTTCATGTCTAACACTTTATGTTGAGTCGCGTTATGTTATATGTAAGTCGAAGTTTTAACGCTTCCGGGAAGTAGGAAGTGGAACACGTGTGGCAAGAGAAGTCACATGGAATAGTGCATTGTCTGAGTTCATATTGGTGATAACACAGGTTGTGTTATGATAGGGACATTTTCCGTATAAAAGGTGTGTGAGTGAAATAGCAACCGGTTTTCTTGTGAAACTCTGGCCTTAATTCTCAGGAGCAGTGTAGTCTCCACATGTGTTTTATCCCCAGAGAAACGGGTTTACCCCTTGCTTGAAAGAAGGGTAAGGTAGAGGGAAGTGCTACACTTATCGAACAAAACTGTATTCTTGCAAGCTAGAATAAAACTGTCACTTTTGTTTAGCGAAATCAGACAATGGAAATGTGTTTTTAATGTTGTAACTAACAGAGAACTGTTGAAAAAGAAATTGCCGATAAATTTTGTAAAGGAGGGGTCAGGAGCAGAACTGACGTAGACAAAAGCCGCGCTGGGATTGGACAGTGCGCTAGTTATACAGAAACAGGAGCAGAACTGACGTAGACAAAAGCTGCGCTGGGATTGGACAGTGCGCTGTTAAACAGAAACCGCTCTGATTGGAGCGTTGGTGTGAGTCGCGCTAGGATTGGTCGGATAAACTAGTGACGTGGAAGTTTAGTATTGGAGTGTTGGTGTGAGTCGCGCTAGGATTGGTTGGAATAACGCATAGAGAACAGTGTTGAATTGCGGACTTTTGAGGAGAGAAAGAGATTGTGAATCATGTCTTATTATGAGTATGGTAGAGAGAAAACGTCGTGGATGTCGAAAGTTAAGAACTTCTTTAAGAAAGACAAAAAGGTAGTGACTAGAGAGGGACAAGTAATTCCTCCGCCGAAATCACCAGCTTCGCATATGATGTTGAAGTACGGATATCATACATGCATATGGTTAGAAAATTGGACAAAATATACTAAGAATGATGGAGCATTGGCTTTTCCTGAGAATGGTTCATTTAGTGTAGCTGTACTTCGGAATTTGAGGGAGAAGATGGCGATGTTAGAACCTAAACCTAGACCAACAAAGTTTGAAGCTTTAAGTGAATGGGAAGATGAGATGTATGAACGAGAGAGATTCAGAGGATTAAAGAATCATGAGTTTGTGCCCGGAAGGTTATAGGGAGTGAATCATGAGGACAGAATAAAGCGTTGGAGATATGCTAATATGACAGGAGGTTTGTTTCCAGCTTTTACAGTTGAGGAAGAAGCAAAGAGAAAGTGTACAGAGAAAAAGAAACATGTGGTTACTGAAAAGTATGAGTATGGTGGTAGTGAGACGGAAGATGAATTGCTGGAAGATATTTTAAACAGAAACCTACCTCCATACCAACAGAATTCTGCGGTGGTGACACCTAATGCACCGCCAATGGAAACTGGGAGGAATAAAAATCCCGAACGAGGATATGAGATAAATAGGTCACAAGATCAATTGAAAACTCCACAAAATGAGAAGATAGAAAGGGACAATACAACAGAATTAGCGAAAACAACAAGAGAATTAACTGAAAAGATAAGAGAATTAACAATGAATATGGAAGCTGTAACTGTACCAGTAACGATAGGTCCAGTAATACCAGTTTTTGAGAATCAGAAAATTGATGAACATTCTTTAGTGATTCCTATGAATTCACATTTGCAAAGAAGGAGAGAAGGGATGGAACTTGACAATGAAGGTGCAAGCAATTTGGTTGGTACCTATAGACCAAGCCCACCTACTAATTTGACGATAAATGAGAATGAGTTTAGGAGAATACCTATGGTAACTGAGTCTGCATCAGAGACACCAGAAAGAAGTAGAAATTGGATAGAATTAAATAGTACGCCTGTAGGTCCAACTCCAGATGAATTGAATGAATGGATGAAAACTCTAAACACGAAAGAGACAGAAGCAAAACCATTAGATGTAATTAGGTTAAAAATAGACATGGAAAAATTGATCTTAGGGACGATTGGCACAGAAAAACTGAAAAGTTATCAGGATGACGAGGTTATGTTCTTGTGTAAGAGCATTACATGGAGAGCTAGAAATTTACATGACAAATTAGAAGAGACAGCGAATGAACTAGGAGTAGAATTTGTAAAGGTGAGAACGTTGCAGAAACCATATAGAGTAGATTTTTGCGAGAAAGATATAGAAAATTTGAACACATCAGGACGATTGACCCAAATAAAAGAATTAATTGTTTTACTGAGGAAATGGGGTGATGTGGATAGATGGAGAAGTAGATGGACTAAAAAGAATGAGAAAATAACAGATAAAGCGTCTTTGGCTTTTGCGGTGACAGAAGAGGAACCAATTGTAAGGGAGTACCCGATGAGAGAAACTCCAGGAGGTAGTTATGTGCATGTTCCATGGTCTAGACAGGATATACTGTCATTTACAAATGACTTCCCAAAGTTGAGAGAGAAGCCAGTAGAATGGTACAGACAAGTGGAGAGATTTGTTAAAGTTTCAAAGGTGTTGTGGATAGAGAAGCCAGTAGAATGGTACAGACAAGTGGAGAGATTTGTTAAAGTTTCAAAGGTGTTGTGGATAGACTTGGATGTATTGTTTGATATAGTAGTACCAGCTGATTTGTGGACAGAATGTAAGATTACTATTGATTGGCCAACTGTAAAATATCCAAGGGATGCTAAAACAGGAGCGCCAGGACCAGAAGTGATGAGGAAATATGATCAAGTAATTACCTTTTTGAAAAATAAGATTCCACCTAAAGAAACGGATTGGGTAAAAATAGACAGAACCACACAGGAAAGTAAAGAATCAGTGCATGCATACTACGAGAGGCTACTGTTAGTTTTTAAACAGTATAGTGGCTATGAGACACTAAATGAGAAGGATATGAGTCATTTTGTATATAGATTCGTGTATGGGTTGAAACCTGAGATAAGTGAAATGATTAAACAGCATATGATTTGTTGGCAGAATAGCACAGTTGACGAAGTTTTGAGATATGCTAAGTATTGCAGTGATGATATTGAGAGTAGACAGCGTAAATTGAAAGAGAAAGCCATGTGGGCACAGGTGAAAGTTGCAGAGAAGCAAGAAGCTCAATTGAGTAATCCAGTTAATGAAGCAGGACAGACTAGATTTAGACCAAATATAGGTAAGGGAAAAGGTCAAATGAGCATAGAAGAGGCAAAGAAAAAGTGGCCATGCCACAACTGCGGAAAGCTAGGGCATTGGAGAAACGAGTGTAAATTTCCTCCAAAACATAATACGGAAAATCAATCATTAAATCCACAGGTGCAGAGTGAGGTAGTTACCCAACAAAGTCAGGTGCCACAACCACCACTTCCCAAGAGTGTTAATCAACAGAAATACAGTGCAGAAACAGGATTCTACGGAGGAGAGCAGGTAACACAATTGCCGCGCGCAGCTGCCATTTCTCAATACTGGTTACGACAGGATGGTGATGAGTCGGATGAAAGTTTATGACGGTGCCTAGGAGAGGAGGAAGAGTGCGTGCTTGGCGCAACTCTAGAGGTAGATCAAGCAGGTCCATTTGTGGATGGAGAAGTGAATGGTGCAAATGTAACATTCCTTGTGGACACTGGAGCTACCCGTTCTACTGTCAGGTCAGTGGAAATTCCAAACCTTCCTCTCTCAGGTGAAAATATCCAAGTAGTTGGAGTATCGAATCAGCAAATTAGGGCGCCTCTTACTAAATTAGTGGAGGTAAAGATTGGTCCATTTAGTGAAATGCACCGATTTGTGGTGTGTGATTGCAGTCCTGTGAACCTATTAGGACGCGATCTACTTTGCAAAATGAACTGCACCATCTATTGTACTCCAGATGGAATTGCATTTCAGACCCCAGATGAAGATGTATTGTATAAAATGACAATGGTAAATTTAGAACCAGAAGTGAATGATTTGTTTCCTGTATTTGATGCAGAGAAAATCCCAATTGAACTGAAAGAGACAGTGAAACAGGAAGTGTGGGACTTTACGGGAGAAGTTATAGGGTTAATGAAAGGAGTAGACCCTGTTAAAATCTCTGTAAAAGAGGGAACGAGTTACCCAAATACGCCCCAGTATAAATTGACACCAGAAATAATTGAAGGAATAACACCAGTAATAAATAAAATGATTGAACAAGGGATTCTAAAAGAAATAATGAGCAGTCCATGTAATTCGCCGATAATGGGACTGAAAAAGCCGAACGGAACATATAGAATTGTACAGGATTTGAGGAAGGTAAACAAAATTGTTGTGCCTTGTTGCCCAATAGTACCGAACCCTGCTGTGATTCTATACCAGATTCCACGTGAAGCAGAATGGTACACAGTGATTGATTTATGTCATGCATTTTTCTCTATTCCATTGCATCCAGATAGCCAACCATTATTTGCGTTCAGGTTCGGAGAGCGTATTTTGGCATGGTGCCGAATTCCTCAGGGGTACACAGAAAGCCCCTCGATCTTTAATCAGATTTTAAAGAAATCCTTGGAAGATTTAAGAATGCCAGAAAAGTCAGTAATGGTTCAGTATATTGATGACCTACTGGTGGCATCAAAAACGAAGGAAGCATGTGTCAATGATACAATTGCTTTGCTGAATCATTTAGCAAAAAGAGGACATAAAGTGTCCCCATCAAAATTGCAGTTTTGTCAACAAGAGGTCCAATATTTAGGGCATAAAATTGAAAAAGGAGTGCGAAAGGTAACGACCGAGAGAATAAAAATAATTCAAGGAATGAGAGCTCCAATGACACAAAGAGAGGTACGAATGTTTCTGGGAATGGTTGGATATTGTCGACAATGGATAAGTGGATTTTCATTAATTGCAAAACCGTTACAGAAATTGACAAAGAAGGATGTTAAAGATCCTTTTGAAATGAATGATGAGGAAATGAAAGCATTCAGAGAACTGAAAAAAAAATTGTGTGAAGCTCCGGCATTGGGAATGCCTGACTATGAAAAAGACTTTGAGTTGCATTGCAGTGAAAGAGATGGGTGTGCGTTTTCAGTCTTGGTGCAGAGACACGGAAACATGAAAAGACCAATTGCATATTTTTCAGCTGTTTTAGACCCTGTAGCGAAAGCGTTGCCTGGATGTTTGAAAGCAGTTGCTGCTACTTGTGTGAGTCTGGAACAGAGTGAAGGCATAGTGATGGGATATCCACTGAGAGTATATGTCCCACATTCTGTGGAAATTCTCTTGACAAGAACGAAAACCCAGTACATGACACATAGTCGGCTGACTAGGTATGAAAAAGTAATTTTGAGTGCAGATAATGTAACCATTGACAGATGTATGAATGTGAATCCTTCGACATCATTGCCAGATGAAGAAAGTGTGATTGAAATGGATGAAGTTGATCATGATTGTCTGAATGTACTTGAATATTGTACAAAACCGAGACCCGACATACGGGATGAGCCCTTAAAGGAATCAGATTATATTCTGATTGTGGATGGCTCATGTTTGAGAACAGATGATGGAGTTCTAAGTGCAGCGTATGCAGTGTGCACAGTAGCTGCTGTAATGGAAGCATCTTGTCTGAAAGGGATATGTTCTGCCCAAGTAGCAGAATTGATTGCTCTAATTCAAGCATGCAAGTTGGGAAAGAATGTACGAATCACAGTCGTCACGGATAGCCAATATGGCTTTGGGGTCGTGCATGACTTCGGTCAGATTTGGTCACAGAGAGGTTTCTTGACGTCTGCAGGAACGCCGATTAGAAATGGAGATTTTGTGAAAAAGTTGCTTGAGGCGATACAGCTGCCTAAACAGATTGCAGTGGTAAAGTGCAATGCACATAAAAATGGGGAAGACTACATAACTGTCGGCAATAAGTTTGCTGATGAAATTGCACAGTATTATGCAAAGAATGAAGTCTCTTTGAACAGAAATCGGGAAAGAGAGCATATTTCATGTCCTTTGCTTTTTACTAACCCTGTTGAGACATGGGATGAGGTGAGACAATTACATGAAGCAGCAGATGATGAGGAAAAAGATACCTGGATAAAAGCAGGATGTAGAAAAAATGAGGAAAATGATGTTTGGGTTTACAGAGATGAAAGACCAGTTATGCCTGATAGCATGATTTCTGACATGGCACGGATGTACCATTGACAAGCTCATATTGGGAGAGATTCAATGATCAGACTTTTTAGACAAACATGGTATAATCCAAAATTCAGAGCCATAGCTGAAAGTCTTTGTCAAAGATGTCTTGTTTGTCAACAGCTAAATCCAGGAAGAAAGACAGTAGTGAGTCTAGGAACGATAGGACGAGAGGGAGGTCCGTTCACGAGAATGCAAATGGATTTCATAGAAATGCCCCCGAGCAATAGACTAAGGTATGTCCTTGTAGTCGTCTGTTTGTTTTCCCGTTGGGTGGAAACATACCCGACCAGAAGGAATGATGGAATCACGGTAGCAAAACTTATGCTGTGAGAATTCATTCCAAGGTATGGTTTTCCAGTCACGATTGAAACGGATAGAGGAACACATTTCCAAAACGAATTAATTCAACTGATTTGTGAAGCACTTAGTATTAAACAGAAACTGCATTGTGCATACAGACCAGAGGCTTCTGGAATAGTAGAGCAAGTGAATGGATCAATTAAGAACAGGCTAGGTAAAATGCGTCAAGCCACAGGACTCAAATGGCCAGATGCCTTGCCATTAGTCTTAATGACAATCAGAAGTATACAGGAAAGAAAAACGGGACTCAGTCCCCACGAGATAATTATGGGACGAGCAATGAGACAAGCACATGTACCTGTCAACAAACTACTGACTATAACTGATGATCTGGTGCTGGATTATTGCAACGGATTGGCTGATGTGGTACGTTCTGTGTTTCATCAGCTTGGACCGGATGCGACCAATCTTGAAAGAAAACCAGCCCACGACTTGAATCCAGGAGATTGAGTCCGCATAAAAGTCCATAGAAGAAGAAACTGTTTGGTTCCTCGCTGGGACAAACCACGACAGGTGATCCTGGTGACAACAACTGCAGTCAAATGTGCAGGAGTGAAACACTGGGTACATGCCAGTCACACCATCAGAGTTCCAGAACCTGAAGATCGACATGTGAGTCGACATCTGGAAGTATTGGATACCAGTTCAGCATCTGACGCAGAAGAAGAGACGAACAGGGCTCCAGAACCTGAAGATCGACCTGTAAGTCGACATCTGGAAGACCCAACTACAAGTGCAACGACAAAAGGAGTGGAAGAAATAGCTGAAGTTCCAGAATCTGAAGATCGACATGTGAGTCGACATCTGGAAATATCAGACACCAGTTCAGAATCTGATACAGATCATTCGGATTGTGAGGAAAATCTGAAAGGAAATTGGAAATTTGATAGCATAAGAGAAGAAACTGAGCAAAGAGACAGTAACAGTGAGCAACCAAGTACAAGTTGTGGTAAAAATCCTTCGAAGATAATATTAATAGACGAAGAAGGGAGAGTTTCAAACAGAAAGATAGAAAAATCGGAAGATCCCCGAGGAGCAATAGGGACAGATCGACGAACAAAAGAACAGGGAAATTTAGAAGCAGATAGAGAGATTGACACAAATTCTGAAGAACCTCGAGGAGGGACAGAAGTAGGTGATCGAAGGAAAACAAGAGAGAAACCACAAATAGATGAAAGAAGTGAAATTATAAAATTCAAGATAAGAGACAATAAAGAAAGAACTGAAACAGAGTCAGAAGAAAGTGGAGAAGAAAGAAATCAGAAACTAGAGTCAAGAAAGAGAACTTGGAAAACAGAAAGAGAGGAAAAAGAAAGTGAATCAAAAAGGCCAAGAAAAAGAGACAATTGGCCCAACGAAGTTAGAAAATTGAGATACAGCATCATAAGGCTTGATGGAAAAAGTGCTGAACAAGTAAATGAAATAAGTCAGAAAGAGCAAGAAAAACAAGGTGGAAAACACTTGCAGAAAACGAAAAGAATAAAGAAAGTAAATCTGAAGTATAAATCGCCTGAATGGCTGTACATTGCCTTGACTGACATCAAAGAAGAAGAGAACACTCACGAGAACCCAGAACAAAGCTGTAACCTAATGGGTGAAGGTGAAGTGCAACAAACTTGAAGAAATTTGAACGAATTTCTACCGGAGTTGACGAAATACTGGATTTGACAAAGAAAGAATTCTGAAAAGAATTAAAAGAAAGTACCAAACAAAGACAAAATTAGAGTGCAGAGTGGCTAAGAGGTCATATCTGAGGTGTGGTGACACATTTTATCCAGTACATAATATAAATAGGTTATAGAACAAAATGGAAGATACTAAAGATAGAAAATGTAGATGTGAGTTCTTAAGCAGGTGGTGTAAGATGTGCTTCTTTTGTACAGGATTATTAATGACAGTATGGGTGATTTTAGCAATCACTATTCCAATTAGCTTAGCTGTAGAAGAAACGTCTAATCACACAGAGAAAGAAAAAGGAGCTAACATTCAAGAAACAGCTATATTAAAAAGTAGTGCAGAATTACATAAAGACAAATCAATAACAGATTTTTCAAAGAATGTTTTTACAAAATTATTATGAGTATGTAGAAACAATGGATGTAAGAGATTGTTATGTTTGTATGCAATTGCCTGCGTCTGTTGCAGAGGGTGTGACCTATCATCACCTTCCTTTGACGTATGGAATAACATGTAGTGTTTTAGCAAGTCTATTTTATAAGACAGGAAAATTAGAATATTATTACACTAATATAGATAAGATTTTTGCAAAGATTCCTATAATTTCTGAACTAAACAAAGTGAAAGAGGGAAAAACATTTGGTGATTTTTTCATAGAAGATAAGATTTTAACATTAGATGATATAGTTAAAAACAACCTTACCTGTGAGTTAAAGAAGGAAGAAAAGGTATTTTTAGAAATGGTTGAGGATAGAAGAGCGAAATTTCAAAGAAAAGTGATAGAAGAGACAAAAACACCTCTTTGGGCGTTTGAGGAAGAGAATCATGACAAGAAAAAGACAAATGCAGCTATGACTCTGGATTGGCCCCAACAGGGAAGGTTGTGCATTAGAAGAAATAGAACAAGATATGACAATTATTTCGTGGGTTCCAGTGATTGCCATGACAATTATCAAATTTTAGGCGGATGGGGATTCAAAGGGGGAAAAGATCCAATATTTCCAGGGATCTATTATATTTGCGGTAACAGAGCTTATTACAGGTTGCCGGACCATTGGTATGGATCATGTTATTTAGGCCTGGTCTTTCAAAAAAAAATTCAAGTGGATAGAACAGAAAAAGGAACACACGAAATGATAAAGACATTTACACGAAGAAAAAGGGAAAGTTTTTCAGAAATAGTAGGTGATATTTTTGGAGCATTGATACCAGCAGTGGGAATATCTTTGAATGCATTTAAAATTCGGAAGTTATCCACAGTAGTAGATTGTTTATCTACAAATACTGCTGGAGGGTTCTTGATGGTGAATACCGAGATGGTTGCCATGAGAGCTATGGTGATGCAAAATCGACTTGCCCTTGACATTCTTTTGGCAAAAGAGGGTGGAGTCTGTGGAATGCTGAAAGTACAACATTGTTGCACTTACATTCCAGATAAAAGTGAAAATATACAAAAGTATATAAGGAATATTACAAATTTGCACAAAGAACTTGTTCCACTGGAGGTTGAAAGTGCGTTTGGAAAACTTGGTAAAGGTTTTTCTTCAGTAATAAATTGGTTTAGTAGATAGAGTGGATTAATAATAGGGAAAGTCATAATAGTAGCAACTCTGATAATAATAATAGTTTTAGTACTGAAGCTAATAATTATATGTATAAAGAGAAGAAGAAGACAGAATAAAATAGAAAAAGAAAATAAGATAAACAAAGAGAGAGAGAGAGAGAAATGGGTGAAATAGAGCTAGAAGAGATAAAAGAGAACATGTATAAAAAGACCAAGAGACAAGTTGAAAGGGATACAGTTGTGTAAACTAACAAAACAAATGGACAAAGAAATATGCTGTCGAAAAGAATTGTGTAACATGGGTTTTGTGGTGATATTAAAAATCACCAAAGGGGGGAGTTGATGGAGCAGGAGCAGGGTAAACGAAAAATTTTAACCTCCTAATATTTACGTATTTGATGGTCCTCTTCCTCCGATACTGAAAAATACTCCTCTTCATCATTGTTTTACCTCTTACCAAAAGCCTGCTTCACAGACTCCTGAATTACCGCCTGTAATTCCTTGGAAATAATACTCCTTATTATATACTCCTGACTCTCCTCATTCTTATTAAAATCAGCCATTTTTCTCTTTAAAATCGCCAAAATGTCAATATTTTTTATAAATACAGCAGAACCTATTTTAACGATCACCTCACGATCGTAACTGTTGTTCCCAACAGGAAGCCACGAACAAAGATGTGTTGCTTTGATAACGTCCTCGCAGAGCAACCGGCCTTAGAAACAAAGCCAAATGTTTAAAAACAAAGTCTAATTCCCAAGAAAACAGACCCAAACACTAGTGATGGAGCAGGGTAAACGAAAAATGTTAACCTCCTAATATTTACGTAAAATAATCAACACACAAGTTCGTCTTAGTAAATAACCAACCATGTATGTTACATGTGAAGGGTTAAAGGTAACACGCTATTTATGTGCAAACTAATTTACTTACAATTGTTGACGTGGATAACATAAGTCTAATATTTGCGTACTAATAGAATAATAAAATGCATGATTTGTGCTTGAAAATAAACTGTGTAGTGGCAAAGTAAAGCGGTGGTAAGTAAGGGATGGCTTTATATGTCGCTTTTGCTAGGTAATACCTAATTGGGGTACGTAGAATGACGGGAGGGAAACGAAAGGGTTTATATTCTTTATTCTTAACTATGTTCTGTTTATCTTTATAATAGTGCGCTTAGGCCTGTTGAGCAGCGATATAAAATGTCCGCCATGAGCTAGAATACGCAGGCGCGAGTGAAGTTATGAAAAGAGAGAAAGGCCGTGAACAAGAGGGATCATGTGATCGTTCCAAAAGCCTAGGATGGAAGTATGGTCAAGGCTGTGATGACCTTATAGTGTAAACGTGTGCCAAGGAAGATCAGCAAGAAGCGTGAGAAGCCGCAGTGAATAAATGAATAGACAAAGAACTGTTGAACCTAAAAGGTTCGGAAAATGATACAATTTGAACTACAAGAGCGGATGGGTAATGTCATGAACCCGTGAGAAACGACAAAAGCATGAACTTTCCACAAAGAACTGGTTGGAACAAGGATATTGATAATAAGATGTATACTGACCCAAATGGACCAATTAGAGAGAATCTCGCCATAAAGATGTAACATTTTCACTTAGTAAGCTAGTATTAGGGTATAAGAAGACCTACTCTTAGAGGGGAGGGGTTAGTTGCTCTTGAGTTAGCTGCTTTTAGCCGCCTTTGGGGGTTGCTGTTGTTAGCTGCTTTTAGCCGCCTTTGGGGTTAGCTGATTTTTGGGACGAGTTGCTGCTGCTGATAGCTGACGAGCTGATGCTGCTGCTGCTATTTTATATTTTTGATTGAGCATGAGATGCTGCTTTTGGAGAACCTTTTTACTCTTAATAGATTTTTTCATTTAGAACTATTAGACTTTTATGCTTAAAATACTGAAGGGGAAAGGAACGAGAAGGCAGATAGATAGATAGATCCTTTGGGAGTTCTTGCTGTGACAAACTTTATTTTCCATCTAATAGGTATGCATTGCAATTTCAATTTATTCTTATAATGATGCTAAATGTAATAACCTGAATAATAAATCTCAAACTTATTCATGCTTCTAAAATTTATATAAAACTTTATTATCTTTAAAACACTGACTCAGTGGTTCTTTAGCTCAATGATAAATGTAAAATGTTAAAAGGTTTATTGTGATTGAGCTGGTCTTAATCACCATCAACTGATTCCTACTAGTTGGTCCATCGACCAATGAGCGGAATACCTTAAAAGCAATAAGAAATATTATGTCGTTTTAAAAAGAGGTATCACGTCTCCTTCCAGCGAATCGTTCTACTGTTTTTCTCCTAGGTAAGGACGGATGAAATCCAGGGAATATATGAGAGAGTGAATGTATATGCGGTGTTATGGGCCCCACCGTCATATGGATATAGTCTGTGTTTCAGAGGGATATTTGTACCTGGATGTCCAAAGCATATAGGAGAAGAAATTGTATTGGTAGCGCTGGATCAGATTTCTTGGTAGCAGAGTTATGGTTACTATAGATTAGTTTGGTGATTATTGATTATTTCATGTCTAACACTTTATGTTGAGTCGCGTTATGTTATATGTAAGTCGAAGTTTTAACGCTTCCGGGAAGTAGGAAGTGGAACACGTGTGGCAAGAGAAGTCACATGGAATAGTGCATTGTCTGAGTTCATATTGGTGATAACACAGGTTGTGTTATGATAGGGACATTTTCCGTATAAAAGGTGTGTGAGTGAAATAGCAACCGGTTTTCTTGTGAAACTCTGGCCTTAATTCTCAGGAGCAGTGTATTCTCCACATGTGTTTTATCCCCAGAGAAACGGGTTTACCCCTTGCTTGAAAGAAGGGTAAGGTAGAGGGAAGTGCTACACTTATCGAACAAAACTGTATTCTTGCAAGCTAGAATAAAACTGTCACTTTTGTTTAGCGAAATCAGACAATGGAAATGTGTTTTTAATGTTGTAACTAACAGAGAACTGTTGAAAAAGAAATTGCCGATAAATTTTGTAAAGGAGGGGTCAGGAGCAGAACTGACGTAGACAAAAGCCGCGCTGGGATTGGACAGTGCGCTAGTCATACAGAAACAGGAGCAGAACTGACATAGACAAAAGCCGTGCTGGGATTGGACAGTGCGCTGTTAAACAGAAACCGCTCTGATTGGAGCGTTGGTGTGAGTCGCGCTAGGATTGGTCGGATAAACTAGTGATGTGGAAGTTTAGGATTGGAGTGTTGGTGTGAGTCGCGCTAGGATTGGTTGGAATAACGCATAGAGAACAGTGTTGAATTGCGGACTTTTGAGGAGAGAAAGAGATTGTGAATCATGTCTTATTATGAGTATGGTAGAGAGAAAACGTCGTGTATGTCGAAAGTTAAGAACTTCTTTAAGAAAGACAAAAAGGTAGTGACTAGAGAGGGACAAGTAATTCCTCTGCCGAAATCACCAGCTTCGCATATGATGTTGAAGTACGGATATCATACATGCATATGGTTAGAAAATTGGACAAAATATACTAAGAAATATGGAGCATTGGCTTTTCCTGAGAATGGTTCATTTAGTGTAGCTGTACTTCGGAATTTGAGGGAGAAGATGGCGATGTTAGAACCTAAACCTAGACCGACACAGTTTGAAGCTTTAAGTGAATGGGAAGATGAGATGTATGAACGAGAGAGATTCAGAGGATTAAAGAATCATGAGTTTGTGCCCGGAAGGTTATGGGGAGTGAATCATGAGGACAGAATAAAGCGTTGGAGATATGCTAATATGACAGGAGGTTTGTTTCCAGCTTTTACAGTTGAGGAAGAAGCAAAGAGAAAGTGTACAGAGAAAAAGAAACATGTGGTTACTGAAAAGTATGAGTATGGTGGTAGTGAGACGGAAGATGAATTGCTGGAAGATATTTTAAACAGAAACCCACCTCCATACCAACAGAATTCTGCGGTGGTGACACCTAATGCACCGCCAATGGAAACTGGGAGGAATAAAAATCCTGAACGAGGATATGAGATAAATAGGTCACAAGATCAATTGAAAACTCCACAAAATGAGAAGATAGAAAGGGACAATACAACAGAATTAGCGAAAACAACAAGAGAATTAACTGAAAAGATAAGAGAATTAACAATGAATATGGAAGCTGTAACTGTACCAGTAACGATAGGTCCAGTAATACCAGTTTTTGAGAATCAGAAAATTGATGAACATTCTTTAGTGATTCCTATGAATTCACATTTGCAAAGAAAGAGAGAAGGGATGGAACTTGACAATGAAGGTGCAAGCAATTTGGTTAGTACCTATAGACCAAGCCCACCTACTAATTTGACGATAAATGAGAATGAGTTTAGGAGAATACCTATGGTAACTGAGTCTGCATCAGAGACACCAGAAAGAAGTAGAAATTGGATAGAATTAAATAGTACGCCTGTAGGTGCAACTCCAGATGAATTGAATGAATGGTAAATGGATGAAAACTCTAAAAACGAAAGAGACAGAAGCAAAACCATTAGATGTAATTAGGTTAAAAATAGACATGGAAGAATTGATCTTAGGGACGATTGGCACAGAAAAACTGAAAAGTTATCAGGATGACGAGGTTATGTTCTTGTGTAAGAGCATTACATGGAGAGCTAGAAATTTACATGACAAATTAGAAGAGACAGCGAATGAACTAGGAGTAGAATTTGTAAAGGTGAGAACGTTGCAGAAACCATATAGAGTAGATTTTTGCGAGAAAGATATAGAAAATTTGAACACATCAGGACGATTGACCCAAATAAAAGAATTAATTGTTTTACTGAGGAAATGGGGTGATGTGGATAGATGGAGAAGTAGATGGACTAAAAAGAATGAGAAAATAACAGATGAAGCGTCTTTGGCTTTTGCGGTGACAGACAAGGAACCAATTGTAAGGGAGTACCCGATGAGAGAAACTCCAGGAGGTAGTTATGTGCATGTTCCATGGTCTAGACAGGATATACTGTCATTTACAAATGACTTCCCAAAGTTGAGAGAGAAGCCAGTAGAATGGTACAGACAAGTGGAGAGATTTGTTAAAGTTTCAAAGGTGTTGTGGATAGACTTGGATGGATTGTTTGATATAGTAGAACCAGCTGATTTGTGGACAGAATGTAAGATTACTATTGATTGGCCAACTGTAAAATATCCAAGGGATGCTAAAACAGGAGCGCCAGGACCAGAAGTGATGAGGAAATATGATCAAGTAATTACCTTTTTGAAAAATAAGATTCCACCTAAAGAAACGGATTGGGTAAAAATAGACAGAACCACACAGGAAAGTAAAGAATCAGTGCATGCATACTACGAGAGGCTACTGTTAGTTTTTAAACAGTATAGTGGCTATGAGACACTAAATGAGAAGGATATGAGTCATTTTGTATATAGATTCGTGTATGGGTTGAAACCGGAGATAAGTGAAATGATTAAACAGCATATGATTTGTTGGCAGAATAGCACAGTTGACGAAGTTTTGAGATATGCTAAGTATTGCAGTGATGATATTGAGAGTAGACAGCGTAAATTGAAAGAGAAAGCCATGTGGGCACAGGTGAAAGTTGCAGAGAAGCAGGAAGCTCAATTGAGTAATCCAGTTAATGAAGCAGGACAGACTAGATTTAGACCAAATATAGGTAAGGGAAAAGGTCAAATGAGCATAGAAGAGGCAAAGAAAAAGTGGCCATGCCACAACTGCGGAAACCTAGGGCATTGGAGAAACGAGTGTAAATTTCCTCCAAAACATAATACGGAAAATCAATCATTAAATCCACAGGTGCAGAGTGAGGTAGTTACCCAACAAAGTCAGGTGCCACAACCACCACTTCCCAAGAGTGTTAATCAACAGAAATACAGTGCAGAAACAGGATTCTACGGAGGAGAGCAGGTAACACAATTGCCGCGCGCAGCTGCCATTTCTCAATACTGGTTACGACAGGATGGTGATGAGTCGGATGAAAGTTTATGACGGTGCCTAGGAGAGGAGGAAGAGTGTGTGCTTGGCGCAACTCTAGAGGTAGATCAAGCAGGTCCATTTGTGGATGGAGAAGTGAATGGTGCAAATGTAACATTCCTTGTGGACACTGGAGCTACCCGTTCTACTGTCAGGTCAGTGGAAATTCCAAACCTTCCTCTCTCAGGTGAAAATATCCAAGTAGTTGGAGTATCGAATCAGCAAATTAGGGCGCCTCTTACTAAATTAGTGGAGGTAAAGATTGGTCCATTTAGTGAAATGCACCGATTTGTGGTGTGTGATTGCAGTCCTGTGAACCTATTAGGACGCGATCTACTTTGCAAAATGAACTGCACCATCTATTGTACTCCAGATGGAATTGCATTTCAGACCCCAGATGAAGATGTATTGTATAAAATGACAATGGTAAATTTAGAACCAGAAGTGAATGATTTGTTTCCTGTATTTGATGCAGAGAAAATCCCAATTGAACTGAAAGAGACAGTGAAACAGGAAGTGTGGGACTTTACGGGAGAAGTTATAGGGTTAATGAAAGGAGTAGACCCTGTTAAAATCTCTGTAAAAGAGGGAACGAGTTACCCAAATACGCCCCAGTATAAATTGACACCAGAAATAATTGAAGGAATAACACCAGTAATAAATAAAATGATTGAACAAGGGATTCTAAAAGAAATAATGAGCAGTCCATGTAATTCGCCGATAATGGGACTGAAAAAGCCGAACGGAACATATAGAATTGTACAGGATTTGAGGAAGGTAAACAAAATTGTTGTGCCTTGTTGCCCAATAGTACCGAACCCTGCTGTGATTCTATACCAGATTCCACGTGAAGCAGAATGGTACACAGTGATTGATTTATGTCATGCATTTTTCTCTATTCCATTGCATCCAGATAGCCAACCATTATTTGCGTTCAGGTTCGGAGAGCGTATTTTGGCATGGTGCCGAATTCCTCATGGGTACACAGAAAGCCCCTCGATCTTTAATCAGATTTTAAAGAAATCCTTGGAAGATTTAAGAATGCCAGAAAAGTCAGTAATGGTTCAGTATATTGATGACCTACTGGTGGCATCAAAAACGAAGGAAGCATGTGTCAATGATACAATTGCTTTGCTGAATCATTTAGCAAAAAGAGGACATAAAGTGTCCCCATCAAAATTGCAGTTTTGTCAACAAGAGGTCCAATATTTAGGGCATAAAATTGAAAAAGGAGTGCGAAAGGTAACGACCGAGAGAATAAAAATAATTCAAGGAATGAGAGCTCCAATGACACAAAGAGAGGTAAGAATGTTTCTGGGAATGGTTGGATATTGTCGACAATGGATAAGTGGATTTTCATTAATTGCAAAACCGTTACAGAAATTGACAAAGAAGGATGTTAAAGATCCTTTTGAAATGAATGATGAGGAAATGAAAGCATTCAGAGAACTGAAAAAGAAATTGTGTGAAGCTCCGGCATTGGGAATGCCTGATTATGAAACAGACTGAGTTGTATTGCAGTGAAAGAGATGGGTGTGCGTTTTCAGTCTTGGTGCAGAGACACGGAAACATGAAAAGACCAATTGCATATTTTTCAGCTGTTTTAGACCCTGTAGCGAAAGCGTTGCCTGGATGTTTGAAAGCAGTTGCTGCTACTTGTGTGAGTCTGGAACAGAGTGAAGGCATAGTGATGGGATATCCACTGAGAGTATATGTCCCACATTCTGTGGAAATTCTCTTGACAAGAACGAAAACCCAATACATGACACATAGTCGGCTGACTAGGTATGAAAAAGTAATTTTGAGTGCAGATAATGTAACCATTGACAGATGTATGAATGTGAATCCTTCGACATCATTGCCAGATGAAGAAAGTGTGATTGAAATGGATGAAGTTGATCATGATTGTCTGAATGTACTTGAATATTGTACAAAACCGAGACCCGACATATGGGATGAGCCCTTAAAGGAATCAGATTATATTCTGTTCGTGGATGGCTCATGTTTGAGAACAGATGATGGAGTTCTAAGTGCAGCGTATGCAGTGTGCACAGTAGCTGCTGTAATGGAAGCATCTTGTCTGAAAGGGATACGTTCTGCCCAAGTAGCAGAATTGATTGCTCTAATTCAAGCATGCAAGTTGGGAAAGAATGTACGAATCACAGTCGTCACGGATAGCCAATATGGCTTTGGGGTCGTGCATGACTTCGGTCAGATTTGGTCACAGAGAGGTTTCTTGACGTCTGCAGGAACGCCGATTAGAAATGGAGATTTTGTGAAAAAGTTGCTTGAGGCGATACAGCTGCCTAAACAGATTGCAGTGGTAAAGTGCAATGCACATAAAAATGGGGAAGACTACATAACTGTCGGCAATAAGTTTGCTGATGAAATTGCACAGTATTGTGCAAAGAATGTAGTCTCTTTGAACAGAAATCGGGAAAGAGAGCATATTTCATGTCCTTTGCTTTTTACTAACCCTGTTGAGACATGGGATGAGGTTAGACAATTACAGGAAGCAGCAGATGATGAGGAAAAAGATACCTGGATAAAAGCAGGATGTAGAAAAAATGAGGAAAATGATGTTTGGGTTTACAGAGATGAAAGACCAGTTATGCCTGATAGCATGATTTCTGACATGGCACGGATGTACCATGGACAAGCTCATATTGGGAGAGATTCAATGATCAGACTTTTTAGACAAACATGGTATAATCCAAAATTCAGAGCCATAGCTGAAAGTCTTTGACAAAGATGTCTTGTTTGTCAACAGCTAAATCCAGGAAGAAAGACAGTAGTGAGTCTAGGAACAATAGGACGAGAGGGAGGTCCGTTCACGAGAATGCAAATGGTTTTCATAGAAATGCCCCCGAGCAATAGACTAAGGTATGTCCTTGTAGTCGTCTGTTTGTTTTCCCGTTGGGTGGAAGCATACCCGACCAGAAGGAATGATGGAATCACGGTAGCAAAACTTATGCAGTGAGAATTCATTCAAAGGTATGGTTTTCCAGTCACGATTGAAACGGATAGAGGAACACATTTCCAAAACGAATTAATTCAACTGATTTGTGAAGCACTTAGTATTAAACAGAAACTGCATTGTGCATACAGACCAGAGGCTTCTGGAATAGTAGAGCAAGTGAATGGAACAATTAAGAACAGGGTAGGTAAAATGTGTCAAGCCACAGGACTCAAATGGCCAGATGCCTTGCCATTAGTCTTAATGACAATCAGAAGTATACCGGAAAGAAAAATGGGACTCAGTCCCCACGAGAAAATTATGGGACGAGCAATGAGACAAGCACATGTACCTGTCAACAAACTACTGACTATAACTGATGATCTGGTGCTGGATTATTGCAAAGGATTGGCTGATGTGGTACGTTCTGTGTTTCATCAGGTTGGACCGGATGCGACCACTCTTGAAAGAAAACCAGCCCACAACTTGAATCCAGGAGATTGGGTCCGCATAAAAGTCCATAGAAGAAGAAACTGTTTGGTTCCTCGCTCGGACAAACCATGACAGGTGATCTTGGTGACAACAACTGCAGTCAAATGTGCAGGAGTGAAACACTGGGTACATGCCAGTCACACCATCAGAGTTCCAGAACCTGAAGATCGACATGTGAGTCGACATCTGGAAGTATTGGATACCAGTTCAGCATCTGACGCAGAAGAAGAGACGAACAGGGCTCCAGAACCTGAAGATCGACCTGTAAGTCGACATCTGGAAGACCCAACTACAAGTGCAACGACAGAAGGAGTGGAAGATATAGCTGAAGTTCCAGAATCTGAAGATCGACATGTGAGTCGACATCTGGAAATATCAGACACCAGTTCAGAATCTGATACAGATCATTCGGATTGTGAGGAAAATCTGAAAGGAAATTGGAAATTTGATAGCATAAGAGAAGAAACTGAGCAAAGAGACAGTAACAGTGAGCAACCAAGTACAAGTTGTGGTAAAAATCCTTCGGAGATAATATTAACCCGTTAAGTGCTTCTGTCGGCCAACGGCCGTCGCGAGCACTACCTCGGTAGTGCTGCGCACGTCCGTTGGCCGACGCGGCCCCGCCCGCTTAATAGAACGTTCCGCACTGGCGCGGAACGTTCTAAGCACTTAACCGGTTAATAGACGAAGAAGGGAGAGTTTCAAACAGAAAGATAGAAAAATCGGAAGATGCCCGAGGAGCAATAGGGACAGATCGACGAACAAAAGATCAGGGAAATTTAGAAGCAGATAGAGAGATTGACACAAATTCTGAAGAACCTCGAGGAGGGACAGAAGTAGATGATCGAAGAAAAACAAGAGAGAAACCACAAATAGATGAAAGAAGTGAAATTATAAAATTCAAGATAAGAGACAATAAAGAAAGAACTGAAACAGAGTCAGAAGAAAGTGGAGAAGAAAGAAATCAGAAACTAGAGTCAAGAAAGAGAACTTGGAAAACAGAAAGAGAGGAAAAAGAAAGTGAACCAAAAAGGCCAAGAAAGGAGACAATTGGCCCAACGAAGTTAGAAAATTGAGATACAGGATCATAAGGCTAGATGGAAAAAGTGCTGAACAAGTAAATGAAATAACAAGTCAGAAAGAGCAAGAAAAACAAGGTGGAAAACACTTGCAGAAAACGAAAAGAGTAAAGAAAGTAAATCTGAAGTATAAATCGCCTGAATGGCTGTACATTGCCTTGACTGACATCAAAGAAGAAGAGAACACTCACGAGAACCCAGAACAAAGCTGTAACCTAATGGGTGAAGGTGAAGTGCAACAAACTTGAAGAAATTTGAACGAATTTCTACCGGAGTTGACGAAATACTGGATTTGACAAAGAAAGAATTCTGAAAAGAATTAAAAGAAAGTACCAAACAAAGACAAAATTAGAGTGCAGAGTGGCTAAGAGGTCATTTCTGAGGTGTGGTGACACATTTTTTCCAGTACATAATATAAATAGGTTATAGAACTAAATGGAAGATACTAAAGATAGAAAATGTAGATGTGAGTTCTTAAGCAGGTGGTGTAAGATGTGCTTCTTTTGTACAGGATTATTAATGACAGTATGGGTGATTTTAGCAATCACTATTCCAATTAGCTTAGCTGTAGAAGAAACGTCTAATCACACAGAGAAAGAAAAAGGAGCTAACATTCAAGAAACAGCTATATTAAAAAGTAGTGCAGAATTACATAAAGACAAATCAATAACAGATTTTTCAAAGAATGTTTTTACAAAATTATTATATGAGTATGTAGAAACAATGGATGTAAGAGATTGTTATGTTTGTATGCAATTGCCTGCGTCTGTTGCAGAGGGTGTGACCTATCATCACCTTCCTTTGACGTATGGAATAACATGAAGTGTTTTAGCAAGTCTATTTTATAAGACAGGAAAATTAGAATATTATTACACTAATATAGATAAGATTTTTGCAAAGATTCCTATAATTTCTGAACTAAACAAAGTGAAAGAGGGAAAAACATTTGGTGAATTTTTCATAGAAGATAAGATTTTAACATTAGATGATATAGTTAAAAACAACCTTACCTATGAGTTAAAGAAGGAAGAAAAGGTATTTTTAGAAATGGTTGAGGATAGAAGAGCGAAATTTCAAAGAAAAGTGATAGAAGAGACAAAAACACCTCTTTGGGCGTTTGAGGAAGAGAATCATGACAAGAAAAAGACAAATGCAGCTATGACTCTGGATTGGCCCCAACAGGGAAGGTTGTGCATTAGAAGAAATAGAACAAGATATGACAATTATTTCGTGGGTTCCAGTGATTGCCATGACAATTATCAAATTTTAGGCGGATGGGGATTCAAAGGGGGAAAAGATCCAATATTTCCAGGGATCTATTATATTTGTGGTAACAGAGCTTATTACAGGTTGCCGGACCATTGGTATGGATCATGTTATTAAGGCCTGGTCTTTCAAAAAAAAATTCATGTGGATAGAACAGAAAAAGGAACACACGAAATGATAAAGACATTTACACGAAGAAAAAGGGAAAGTTTTTCAGAAATAGTAGGTGATATTTTTGGAGCATTGATACCAGCAGTGGGAATATCTTTGAATGCATTTAAAATTCGGAAGTTATCCACAGTAGTAGATCGTTTATCTACAGATACTGCTGGAGGGTTCTTGATGGTGAATACCGAGATGGTTGCCATGAGAGCTATGGTGATGCAAAATCGACTTGCCCTTGACATTCTTTTGGCAAAAGAGGGTGGAGTCTGTGGAATGCTGAAAGTCCAACATTGTTGCACTTACATTCCAGATAAAAGTGAAAATATACAAAAGTATATAAGGAATATTACAAATTTGCACAAAGAACTTGTTCCACTGGAGGTTGAAAGTGCGTTTGGAAAACTTGGTAAAGGTTTTTCTTCAGTAATAAATTGGTTTAGTAGAATGAGTGGATTAATAATAGGGAAAGTCATAATAGTAGCAACTCTGATAATAATAATAGTTTTAGTACTGAAGCTAATAATTACATGTATAAAGAGAAGAAGAAGACAGAATAAAATAGAAAAAGAAAATAATGTGCTTTCTTGCGCATAGTTTAGTCAGCGCCTATTACAATAACTACTATCTGCTCCAGAGGCACGCGATGACCAGGGGAGAGCAAGAGGGTAGATTTCAAGAATGTTTAAACTGATGATATTTAGGAGCAAATTTCCAAGGGAAGGCGCCTGTTGGGCAGACCATGTTGTCGCAAGGTAAAGTCTCAGCAATGCAGACAGGTTACGCATCCCTAATGGGGGACTAGGGATAGATGACTCCAGTAGAGGGTGGCACATAACTATTAGTTGGAAATTCGGTTTCAGAATGGTTCATTAAGGTTTAACACTAGTGGGTGCTGAAATCGTACATTAACTCTTGGGTGGCTAGGTGCTCACAAATGGTTGTGGCCACTACACAATGAGGCGGGATAATTTATCACCAGATGAACAGTTGGGCCTCTGTGAGGTCATGATAACTGGGCACAGCTGGGCCGCTGTTAGGTCAATGATATTTGGGCATGTCGCGTGTCCTTTCCTGCTCGGGTCTCAAAAGAGGTAGGCAGTTACATGGGCAGAGCTTCTTGCTGTAATCAGCGCGCGAATCTAATGCGTGTTTAATGAAGGCACGGCATAGCACAAGACCTGCAAAATTACTTACATCCTCCGGTTACCTTCAATATACCTGCACGCCCATTTCTCACACTTCCGCCACCTCCCCTAGGTGCTGCACCACAGGATGAGTGCTACCCTTCCTTACGGTTGGTTGGTCCTCTTTGTAAGATGGGGTTGGATTTGGTGCGGGCTATAAGGGAGAGAACAGTTTTTTCATTAAGCAAACAATTAAGCTGGCATGTGAGCTCGTTCTTTATGGCAATTGGAGAGTGCACTGATCATCTGTGTCTTTATTTATTTTGCATGGTATCTCTGTCTGCGATAACTGGGAGTTGAACCGTGCTACGATGGTGGTATCTTGGTCGCAGGAAGATGGACCAGAGAATCCAGATGGAATATGGGCGGCAGCAGCGCCAAGTACGGGGAGAGCGCTAGGAGGAAGACTGAGGTGCCAGCATACATGAGTGAAAGGCTACCAGGTCACGCATTGTCTTTCGGTTGGTATTGGTAAGGCAACCGGAATTTTTTAGGTTATCAGGAAGGTATTTAGCAAGCCCCGCACTCAAGGATACATTTCTCGCACACATGACCCAAAAGCATGGGGGCAGCACACAGCTACGTCTCCTGGCGGCCGTTTTAAACTGTTGGATGTTAGGCAGCTGTATCTGGCATCCTTAGTACACGCAGTTGCTGTCGCAGGGAAGCTGCACGGACATGGGGTTGCTCAGGGGAATGGGTTCTCCCGCGGTCAGGATCCGGAAGCAAGCAGGTAGATACAGTTCATAGGTCGACACAGAGCCTACCATCTTTTATCTTGGCTAGCCGCCCCAACCCCTCCAAATAGTGGAGGGGCGCACAGTTCCCCATTTGTTGGCGATGCCTATGAAAGATCTTATGGGGCACCCATTCTAGGCTCCCGATCTGTAATTTTCCATGATTGCCCGTCAACTACGTTATGTCACCAAAATCTATTAAGTTGGTGCAGCTACATGCCCACCAGCCGTGCCCTGGGAAAACGCGTGCATTATGCCAGTAACCAGTAATTTGATAGTGGTACCATTAACAAGTTCCAGGAACAGCGTTTTACAGGAATACCATCTGACTTGGAAAGTGTTCCGGATGCTGTGTGAGAAGATATCGCCCCTTTGGGGGTATGCTTCTACTATTGCTTCAGGCATGGTGCAGGTCAGGAGGTATGTCAGATGTATCTGGTAGATCTTCAGTTGAGCGTGGTATGTGTCAGGCAATATTTGGTACCAACCAGTAAAAGGAAATACCACAGGGGGTCCAAGGTATTGCGCAAATTCAGACCGCAGCAAATTTAGTGACCTTGTCATATAAGTGGTCCACCATAGACTTCCATTAGGTAAATGTCTTATCAAAGGGCAGGCACATTAGGGGCAGTGCAGCACATTCACCTAAACACCAGCTAGGTATGTTGTCAAGTGCGATATTAGCCCCACTCCTCACCCAGCCCGTATAATGGAATAAAACTGTACTTTCATGAGAACTGGGCAAATGATTGTAATGCTTTTAGTTGCAGCTTTAGCCGGCGGGTCTCATTGTGATTTCGGGGTTTGTTACCTCCAGGCAAAATTTTCCCAGTTCAGGGCCGGGGGAATGAGAGTTTGGGGGCAGGTCACCAGACCCCAGATGGTGTCGCTGCGGGTATGATCGAATCGAATTTTGCGCTCGGCCTGTTTCTTGTGTTGCTCAGCTGACCCACCTCAGAGACGTCCAGAGGTTTTCTCTAGGTTAAAAAGGTGTGAGCAAAGCGGATTGTATATCTTTTCGGGGAGAAGAAATATAAATTAATTACCAACTACGAGGCACATTAAGGGGGCGGCGTACAAATGCAAGTTCAACCATTAGATTCCCCTTTATGTCAGCAACCGCTCACATTGTTAGTAGTTGAGCAGCCTGGGAAGATTGGGGGCATAACACCACAGATGCACATGCATAACTCCTATACGATGGGAGTAACACATGGAATTTACATAAGGACACTCTTTGCTTAATGTGACATTTCCAAGCTCAGCTAAAGTTGAGCCGTCATACATCTTAGAAGGATAATCGCCAATGGAGAGCAGGCTGTTGGGTGGGCCTTGGCATGACATGGACACAGACTTCATACAAACTGGAGCCTCTATAGCGTATAAAATGCTGGAAACAAGGACTGTTGCTCTGAACTGTTAACCAACACAGGTGTTACTGACAGCCGACCAGGACCTATTTATCTGCTGGGTCTGGTGGCTCAGTGCACTACAGCTTCCACTACGCGGGCCTGAGTTCGACCTCTCGGTCATGGACCACACCCCGTTGGGTGCTCTCAGCCTGTCATCCTTCCGAGGTCGTTAAAATGAGTATCATTGAGTGGGGGTATGAGACATCTGTTTCAGCGCCAACGTGCCTAAGGATGTACCGACCAGGTTTTTAGCCTAATGCCACTGCTCAGGAAGGATAGATGGTGATTTCAAAGGGCACAGGATGGGGGATGGCTAGGTCGACTGTCAGTCTTATGCTGAGTAAAATGGTTCGTATAATTAATTACAGTGGGGCTTATATACAAGGCCCTTGCGCCACTTTTGCGTCACTTTTAACATGGGAAAAGTGACGCAAAAGTGGCGCAAGGGGCTTGTAAATCTGCCCCAGTGTTACTTGCCGCGGCCTTCAGTGACACACGTCACTGCAGTCCAGATCACACTATCTCCTCTATTTTGCAATCAGAAGTAGATAATGTAAGAAGTTATCTGGTAAGGGAATGGGCACGCGCAGCAGTCAAGAAAGCAATAGATTAAGCATTTGTGTAATCCTGAGGTGTGACAGAAGCAACAATTTAACACAACTAAAGCAAATCAAGGTATTTACTGGCCAAGGCACATAAGACAAACATTCGCTGAAACTGGATTTGACACAGTATTAATTTGTTCTCAACTGTTTCATCATAAGACTGTGCAAATGTTTTGGACTTTTCAACAGAATATATGCTATGTTACAAGTGTGTGTTGCAGGTTGCTTCAGTTAAGCTAAATTCCCTCCGCCTTATCGCCATTGCAGCTAGGCGGGTTGCATAAGCTGGTCGTCCTGAAAGTGTGCTATAGTTCCAAAGTTCAGGGAAACACTGGGCCGAGCACACAGGATACAAGTTATTAGAAATCATTCGGCTTTCCCTCAATTTGAGGAAGGGCCGGTGATGTACATACTGTTCACCTCCAGTTCTCACCATAGAAAAGCATCTATCCACTTGTTTGCTTTCGGGTACACTTAGCAGAAGTTGGCACAGGGCTACTTGCATGGCGACAGCATTTAAATATCGCAGTCAGACGGGGAGGGGTGCAGGCAACCTGGACACGAAATGAAGCAGAATACTAGGGGTGCGGACCCCCCCCCCTATTATTGCATTAGATGGTAGGGCTTTGGGATCCGCAATGCTATAGGTGTTACATTTGCCCACATATGGGCAGAAGGGTAAGTCGGCAGGAACCTGTAAATAAATTGGGTTCTAATAGGTTTTCCTTTTGGCCAATTCTATAGAAGATGTGCACTCTGTAAACATGAGTATGGGTAACAGGATCCTGCATTTAAGCACAATCCAAAAAATTACTGTGTCAGATTTCATTTAATTTCAGCACTGGGCCTGGTGTTGCAAACTCCTTTTCAGGGTACAGTCGGAGAAGGAAAAGAAAGTCTGTAGATACCACAAGTTTAATACGATTAAACTAAGCAGGGGACTGACTGAGTTAGTCTGGTTGGGGTTCCCAGGCATGCGATGCCACAGCTGGCTGTAGAAGCTGCTGCACAGACTAGCAGGAGGCGGATCCCCTCCTAACATCTTGGTCATCCACGGGGAGGCAAGGTCTTGACTTTCATGGGTTCTGCTGAAAATAATGAACTCCACAATGTGTAAGTTAAGCAACCATTTGGGCACATGTGAGTTAGGGTGGTCTGAGATCACGCCACGGTTAGTTTGGCACGGGGCCAGGTCGGTAGAGTTTGTTGAAATTTCTCGCAGGAGGATAACAGCGCCATGTGCAAATTGACCAAACAGAGGGGTTTTGGTTTTATCAGACACGGTCTCTAGCATGTCAAGACCACGGGATGTTTAATGTGGATGGGGTCCATTTGTCTAGAGTGGGCATGGACCCGTTTTGTTGGACCTGGGTAATGCCCTAGAATCAGCAGGGTGCAAGTAAGAATACTTGCCTTGGTGGGGGGCCCTGGGTATGACGGGTGCCACACCCAGAGATTTGGCAGAGTTACAGGGCGATCCAGAGGCTGAATGGTACATAGGGATACCCTTTTCAGGACCAGAAGAAGGGTGCAAATGCCAAATAGCCCCAGGAAGTCCTTACGGCAGGACCCTGGAGGAATGACGGTGCTCCATTAGTCCTTCGGGCGGTTGTAAACCTGAGCAACCGGGGGCTTGCCTGGATATGCTCTGCCCTCTCAAGGGGCGTGAGTAAATGGGTGGACTGGTGGTCCACAGGAAGTAAGGGATAATCCACCAAAATGGTTAGCACCGATTGGTTAGGCCTTAGTGCAATTTGGCTCATCAGGTGGGCAGGCAGCATAGGGGCTGCCTGCCCTTGGATCGCCCGTAAGTTGACCCACCATGTTGGCATATTTCTTATGCAAAATAAACCTGCAGCAATGTTTTCTCCAACAACCAATGTGTCTTGTGTGTTCTTTATTATGGTATTGCTGTGTTTGCGGGTTGGCTGACTTGCCGATATTGGCACTATGAGGCTGCCCGCGGCCCACACAGGAGGCCCCCATAGGAGGGCGGCCACCTTAGTGCCACATTAGGCACAAGCCCGACGGGCTAGTGTCTGGACCTCCTGGGTCCGGAACTTCATGTCATCATTTCCGGCGCGCAGAGTGGGCGGGAGCCGGGTATATTTACCTCCCCCGCCCATCCGGCGATCCTTTCGCGCCGAGGTTCCACGCCGTCTCCCTCCCTACCGCTTACCCAGCGTGTCGGCTGGATGGGTGGCTAGGGTAGGAGGGCCATTAACTTGTTATTTTGTGTTGCAGGTGGAGTTACAGGGCGATCCAGAGGCTGAATGGACATAGGGGTACCCTCTTCAGGACCAGAAGAAGGGTGCAAATGCCAAATAGCCCCAGGAAGTCCTTACGGCAGGACCCGGAGGAATGACGGCGCCCCGTTAGTCCTTCAGGCGGTTGTAAACCTGAGCAACCGGGGGCTTGCATGGATACGCTCCGCCCCCTCAAGCGGCGTGAGTAAATGGGTGGACTGGTGGTCCACATGAGGTAAGGGGTAATCCCCCAAAATGGTTTGCACCGATTGGTTATGCCACGGTACAATTTGGCTCATCAGGTGGGCAGGCAGCATAGGGGCTGCCTGCCCTTGGATCGCCCGTAGTTTGACCCACCATGTTGGCATATTTCTTATGCAAAATAAACCTGCAGCAATGTTTTCTCCAACAACCGATGTGTCTTGTGAGTTCTTTATTATGGTATTGCTGTGTTTGCGGGTTGGGTGAGTTGCCGATATAGGCACTATGTCAGGTGAGTGATTGTCCATGAATTCTGCACAATCATAACAGTGTTTAATGAGTGAACGGGCATCTGTCCGGACGCATAGAAGTTGGCCCGAGCCGTCCGCACTTTTAGCTATACTAGATTGAGGGGAGGAACAAGTGGGTTGGTTGGGCGTACCCAATATAGGTGCTAGCTCTATTTTGCAAGCGAAGTGGCAGTATTTGCACTGTAGGCATACAATATCATTCTCCATATGAAAGATATTGCAGGAGCCATTCCTACCTAGTGTATCTAGCCTGAGAAGTTAATCCTTCGAATACGTCTGCCGGCAGGGCTTAAAGTGGGATGAAAAAACTGGGGGGTCTCTCAAAGAGGCGTGGCCAATGTAATTAAGGGCGTGGCTTAAAAACATGTAAGCTAAAAATCTGTACTTAGCATAGTGTGCCTCCCGACTTGTATTTTGCTGCTTCTGTCATTGCATCCAGATATATGATACAACAAGTAACATCATACCTACAACAAGTCACAACTATTGGCTTTGTCAATGGTTGTTAGTTGCATAAGATAAATAAGCAGCAACTATGGCTTGTATATAATATTGAAAAAGATTCCACTTAAAGCCCTGGTGACACCACGACAATGTTGCTGCTCCTGAGTTTCAAAAAGAGAAGGGAAATGCAGAGAGAAAATGACTCTTTAAAGGATTTCCCTTACCCTACAACGCTCACCTGGCATGACGTCATGCCGTAACTGCTTCACTAGTGAGAAGTGAGCACCCACATCGATGTGCCAGCTGTCACTGCAGTCCGGAAAAAAACGGACCGCCTGTGCCAGGACACGAAACAGAGCCCGATAGAGGACCCCTTTAAAAAACTGCTGGTGCTCAGCACCGGTGAGACCCGGCCCACTTAATGCCCTGTCTGCCGGGTGAAAAGGCCAGGGGTTCTGGCGCAAGGCGCTGTCCGGTTGTGGACGCCTCCTCTGTCCCTCTTAAAGGGCGACATTAAAGGGCGTGGCTACACACTGGGCCTGAGTCAGTGCTACGATTTTTATAAGCCGTGGGATAAAGAAAGACAAAACTGGAGTCCTGCGACCCCCAGCTCGCAGCACAGGCACCCCTGTTCTGAAAGAAATATTAGAACAGAAGTGCAAAATGAAAATAACAGTGCAAATTCTTAAAAACATAAACTGAGCATAAATAGGGTGATAGTTCTTCCAATATGGCGCTTCCAACTGTGAGTTACCCAAGAATCAAGCATATCCCAAACAGACACCTAGTGCTGTGGTGTCGCAGTCTAGTCGTCAGGCGACCACGTGACCCCACGCGGTGCCTGACGGGGAGAGCGCGCGCACTGGGGGCAGTATTACGGGGATTGTGAAGACGTGATGTTGTAATTCCCTCTCCGGAATAAACTACCTTCCTGAACCCAGCCTGCGTCCTTGCATCATTCCCCGAGGGGGGATTTGGACATTACAAACTGGCGACGTCGGGATTCGTTCCCCCGCACCTGCCTGCGGCCGCGCTGCGCTCACGCTGGGGAGCGCAGCGCTTCTGAGATCCGGAGAGGGAGAGTGGCCCCGGGCAGCTCCCGCCCACGCGAGGTCTGAACCTCACCTGAGGCGCTCTGCCAGAGATCGGCCTGCCAGGAAAGCACGAGGTACGCCTAGCGCTAGCAATCAACAGCGCATCTCCGTCCCATTACAGCACACTCTAAGGCTGAGACAAGCGTGCAGCAACCCTCACGCACGCCTACTAGCCTCATGTGAAGAGCAACTCCCTGAGCTGGACTTGCAGTATACCCCACGCACATAGAGAAAAGAAGATGTTTCCACTGGGTTCCAGTGTTACTGCTGATATTGCTGTAAGGACTCTCACCTGCAGGGCTTGAATGTAGTGCAGTGCGCTGCCTATAGGTGAAATAATTCTCTATCAGGAGCAGTCCCCATTGGAGCACAGCTAATCAAAGGTTGCAATAAAGCCAGTGCAGCAAGTCTACCTCAGCCTTTACCCACGGCAGACTAGCGAGGCCATCGCTTCACAGTCCTGGACCTCCCAGTTACAAGAGTCTTCCCCCTCATGCTTCTTGATCAAGTGTTTGTTAGATTAACGGACACTCCAGATGCAGGTTCTACCGCAGACTCAATTACAGCGGACCACCCGAGCAGTGCCCACGAGGGTGGACACTGTACAGTGTTCTGGACCAGATCCCAGCCACACGACAGGGCGGACCGGCACACGTCTAGCGTCACCCTGCAACCCCTACCTCCTCGGCCACACGCCACAACCTACGCAGGCCTGCAGTAGTGGTGCGGTCCAGCAGTTACACACCAGTCCGCCAAGATGTGCGCCCAAACCTTCTCTCTCACCAACCCGGTGCCTTTCCTCCCTAAACCCGGTGAGCCAGCCATGAAGTGGGCTGATTGGAAGGGATACTTCCTCAACTACCTTTCTGCGTTGGAGGATGAAGGAGAGGAGGCGTTTTCCAGCAAACGAAGAAAAAAGATACTACTACACAACTTGGGTCCAGAAGGGCTACGGGTCTATGAGAACATGGTAAAGAAACCAAGGGTCGCAACAGACAAAGACGTGTTCCAACACACATTAGAAGACCTAGACAACCACTATAAGCCGGTGATCTGCACAGCCATAGACAGATATAACTTCTTCCAACGGAAACAGACGGACACTGAGACAGTAGAGGACTATGTCGCAGCTCTCAAAAAACTGTCTGTCAACTGCAAATTCGGTCATCTTCATGATGAATTAGTGCGCAACTAAATAATAATGCATACAAACAGCACCAACGTCCAAGACAAGCTGTGGGTGAGCGGTGAAGCGCCCCTGCACGAGATCATCGCGATCGTCAAAAAGGCTGAATTATCCAAACGCAGTGCGGAAGCAGCGAAGAAAGACGCTGACCCGAAACCAGCAGTATGCAAAGTGACTGAACCCAAAGGGTCTAGGGACAGAGCTGCACCCACCGTAGGCCACGGACACAGTAGACGGCCCACCAAGGCCCCATCTGGACCGGCCAGACCTCCTCCAGAAAAGAAGGGTTCCTGCTACAGGTGTGGTAGCCACACACAAGTGGCCAATGATAAACGCTGCCCAGCCTTTCGAGTCAGGTGTTCATTTTGCGGTGTGGTGGGACACTTTGGCAAAGTTTGCAGGAGGAGACCTAGCAGCTCCTCAGTGAAATGTGTCATGTACGAGTCGGAACCAGAAGCGGGGGAGGGTGAGGGTGACGATGATTGCATCCTATGCATTGATGACCAAGTGTGGGGCATAACCTGTAAGGCGAAGAGCAAACCCTCGTGCCTATTGACCATTGGGGGCGTTCCAATTTCCATGGTGGCTGACTCAGGGTCCCCGTTCACGATCATACAAAGGGACGTGTGGAGGGTGACTTCGCAAACACCATAGGCAACCACTTGCACCCCACAGATGTACACCCGGTCATGTACACGGGGGAGAGAATCCCCATGGTAGTATTTAGACCACTGACTTTCGAGTTCAAGGGGAGGGTGACCACAGGAACACTATACGTGGCGGAAAAAGGCCCCGCCGTTCTCGGATGGCTCGACCAAGGGGCGCTGGGAATACAATTGAACCCTAATGGTGAAACTCAGGTCCTCATGACGGATGACTCTCCCAGGCCCGAAGGCATCGACTTACAGAAGGAATTCCCCAATGTCTTTGGAGGGACAATCGGCCAACTGTCCAAATTCACTCACAAGATAGTGCTAAAGGAAGGCGCAACTCCAGTCAGTCACAAAGTGAGGAACATCCCATTCAACTGCAGAGAGGCCGTACAATTGGAGCTGCAACGATTAGAGGACAACGGTATCATCGAACCCATCGAAAGCGCCGAATGGCTGGCACCCTTAGTCGTAGCACGCAAACCCAACGGTAAGGTGCGCCTATGCATCGACCTGCGAGAACTGAACAAAAACATACTGGTAGACAAGTTCCGACTCCCACGCATCAACGAACTGTTGGCCCAGACCAAGGGGATCAAGTGGTTCTCCACAGTAGACCTCACAGCGGCGTACCACCAAATTCTGCTCCACCCTTCATGTAGGAAGCTGACCTCCTTTATCACTCCGTTTGGATGCTACAGATTTCGGCGACTCCCGTTCGGACTAGCTTCCGCTGCGTCGGTGTTCCAAAAACTGATGCACAAACTATTCAAAGACAGCCGCAACGTATTGTACTTTCAGGACGACATCCTTATCATGGGTACCACCAAACAGGAGCTCGACGCGACTCTTCGCGCTGTGTTGAAGACACTGTCAGAAAATGGCCTTACGGCGGAACTAGAGAAGTGCAAGTTTGGCCTCCGCAACGTCACATACCTGGGGCACGAGATTGGGGAAAATGGAATCTCCCCGAAGAAGGCCAACGTGGAGGCCATCAAGTCAGCACCCAAGCCTCGAACCAAGGAGGAAGTCCGTTCCTTTTTAGGGTTAGCGGAATTTTATAGCAAATTCGTTAAAAACTTCGCCACCAAAACCCACTGCATGCGCCAGCTCCTGAAGGACAAAGCCGCCTTCTGCTGGACGCCGGAGTCCGACCAGGAATTCGAGACCATAAAAAGAGACATCTGCGGGCCGTCCCCTTACAAGGCTTCGACAGCTCGGCCCCCAGCATATTGACGACTGATGCCAGCGACAGGGGGCTGGGAGCCGTTTTATCGCAACGAGCTGCGGATGGCACGGAAACCACGATAGGCTTCGCATCCCGCTCACTCGCCCCCAACAAAGAGAAATTTAGCGTCATTGAGAAAGAAATGTTGGCATCAACCTGGGCCATGGCAACATTTCGGCAGTATCTGTGGGGTTCCCGCTTCACACTCCGAACGGACCACAAGCCGCTGATCAAGGTCCTAAAGTCCAGTGGACAAGCCACGGCCACTCCACGCATTGCCAAAATGTTGCTCAATCTCCTCGACTTCGTGTATGACGTGGAATACCTGCCAGGCCAGAAGAACAAGGTGGCAGATTTCCTCAGTCGCTCTGCAGCAATGGAAGGTGCGCCTCCTCCCAGTGACTGGGATGACTACCAAGTCGCACTCACCGAGGACCATGAGCTCATCATCAGCGCACAGGACTGGATTACGGCCTACGATGCTGACCCCGCACTGTCCCAAGTGAAGTCTTTCGTCACTCAAGGATGGCCTGCCAAGAAGCACCTGAACGAAGCAACCCAGAAATATTGGGAAGTGCGAGACGAATTGTCCCTCAGCGAAGACACCGTATTCTTACTCAGGGGAGACAAAGTGGTGCCCCCCAGAAACGCTGGTAGACCGCATCCTGGACATCATGCATGAGGGCCATCTGGGCATCATGAAATCCAAACGACGTCTAAAACAGTCATACTGGTGGCCTGCCATCGACACATCGGAGGAAAAGTACGTACGGGCGTGCACTCACTGCGCCAATGCAGACAAGTCATTGACTTTACTGAGGCCCCCCATGGGCGAGTTCGCCACTCCCTCCAACCCTTGGGACGAGTTATCTCTCGACATATTGGGTCCCATCCTAGACTCCTGGGGTGTGTCTAAGTATGTTATTGTCTTGGTCGACAGGTACTCCAAATGGCCGGAGGTGGAAGTCTGCGAAAAAGTGGACACGGATGCAGTCATCGCGTTCCTCACCCGTGCATTCCTGAGAGAAGGGATCCCGAGGGCCATCACTTGCGACAACGGCCCCCAGTTCACCTCAGACAAATGGACGGCGTTCACTCGAAGAAATGGCATCAAGACAAATCACACACCAGTGTATCACCCCGCTGGTAACGGCCTAGCCGAACGGTTCAACCGAGTCATCATGGGCTCGGTTCAAGCGGCCATCAGCGCAGGCAAGAACTGGGAAACAGAGCTCTGGAACACGCTCTGGGCGTATCGCATCACACCCACATTGACAGGATACAGTCCCTTCGTAGTCCTGAGAGGAAAAGAACCATTCACGAGGGACAACCTTACATGGATGAACATGAAACTCCAAAGCAAATGGTCTCCGGTGGTGGTTCGAAGCAACATTGAGAAGGCTCAGAAAATTTACAAGGACAACTACGATAAGAAGCACGGAGTACGAGAAGTCTCGTTGGCAGTGGGAGACTGGGTGAGAGTAAAGAGTGGTCACCTACGCAAGAAGGGTGACAGTAAATTCAGCAAGCCTCTACAGGTCAAAGAACTCTACTCCCGCTCAGCTCTGTTAAGTGACGGCAAAGTGTGGTCCCAATGCAGGATGGAGAAATACAACAAAGTCCTACAGTGGCACAAAGCCAGCATCCCCGCCAGCGCATGCTATGACGGTGAGGATCCAGACATGCAAGTGCCTCCGCCTCCTGTGGACTCCAGTGTTGCTGGCACCATAAGTGGGACAGGGGGTGACACAGAGACCACGAGAAAAAGGAGCACAGGGGCCTCGACCCAGCAACCACCACCCCAAGAAACCAACGACAACCCAGTCACAAGACATAGGGGCCCCACAGCACACAAAGAGAACCGAGCACAGAGTAACATACAGACCACATCACAAACAACCGAAAAAGGCGAGGAGCAAGCCTCCGCCACACGTACCCGCACAGGCAGGATAGTGGTGCCCCCCAAGAGATATAGGGAGTTTGCCATGTAACCCCTCCACAGGCACACCTTGCTTCTCCCGTGCTGGACATCCTCCGCAATCTCTCTCTCTCTCTCTCTCCCTCTCTCCCTCTCTCTCTCTCCCCTATCCTGCGGAGGTACCATATTCGGGGCCGCCCCGGACCCTAGGTTCACGCAAGCAGTGTTTTGCAGCTGATACAAACGTATTATGTTCCTAATGTTGTTCTTGTTAAGGGGGAGATGTGTGGTGTCGCAGTCTAGTCGTCAGGCGACCACGTGACCCCACGCGGTGCCTGACGGGGAGAGCGCGCGCACTGGGGGCAGTATTACGGGGATTGGGAAGACGTGATGTTGTGATTCCCCCTCCGGAATAAACTACCTTCCTGAACCCAGCCTGCGTCCTTGCATCATTCCCCGAGGGGGGGATTTGGACATTACAAGTGCCTACAAGGAAATCAATGTTTGGCCGCTGTGTGGACGTGCTCCGCTGTCCCTCTTAAAGGCCGACATAAAGGGGCGTGTCCATGGGCGTGGCTACACAGCGAGCGCAAGTCAGCGCTATGGTTTTTAAAAGCAGTGGGATAAAGAAATACAAAACGAACCCCCCAACTCCCATCACAGGCTCCCCGGTGCTGAAAGAAATACTGGAACAGAAAGTGCAAAATTAAAATAACAGTGAATCACAAATGGCATCTGCCCCGGGAGGTGGTGTAAGATGTCTTCTAAGAGGATGGTGAGCCCTGGCTCGATCTCTTCGCACCGCCAAGAACATATGGTGTCTCTCTCTTAATAGTGAAGTCTCATGTGCTACAGATTTCAGAAGCTACGGTTTATTAGGCCTAAAGATTAGAGCTCTCTCTGCCGCAACTAATTAGCAAATCCCTTAGCTATCATATTTATGATCTACAACAGTGAGCTGGGTACAGATCGTCCAACCTCCCTCCCCCAAGTGGTAATCTTCGGGGTATTATCAAGTTCTTCGAATGTTTTCATGTTTTGCAGAACTGTTAAGGTTAATATTTGGGGATAACCGGTGTAGAGAGCCATCCGGGCTCTCTCCTACAATGTATCGATTCGCATACACGCACGCACCTCTCGGGGCGGGCTCGTCCCGAGAGTATAAATAAACGGCGGAAGACCGCTCGGGGTCTTCGCGCCAACATAGTGATCAACCAGGTGTCTGCGTCTTCATTGCTGTGTGTCCCCGCTGCGGCCTAGAGCCTTCGGGTGACACATCACACTGGCGACGAGGCCGGTTGGACCGGCACGCGTGCACGCCCCTGTTGCAGCGGCCGCTGCACTCGCCCTACCTGCGGTGGCGTTTTCTGCCTGATTCAGCGCGGCGCCCGCCCACGCGTCTCCTGGCCCGAAGGGAGCGCTGCTCAGCTGGCGGCGCCCGTGCGGAAGCAAGGCGTCGGTGTCGACTGTTCCTGCATGCGCCCGCCCACGCGTCTCCCCAGTCAGAGGGAGCGCGTTCAGCCGGCGGCGCAGAGGCAGCGAGGGGGAAGGTGAGTGCGGCCCTCCGCGCTACTGTAGGACAGGCCACGCCCTCGACACTCCCCGGCAGTGTTCTCCGGCCCAAGACACGTGCGCCACTGCCTGGAGAGGCGATAGACGGCCCAGCGCGTCGGGGGACAATAAATCAAAAAAAAAAAAAAAAGGGGGAAGAGACATTTCCCTAATGGTTATGGACAAATAACCAGGTGGCCCAGGACAGGAGAAGAGTCCAGACTAAGGCGCAAGAGGCCCCAGCCTGCTACTTCACCGGGCCACAGCGAATACCCTGCCCCTAGCACGGGGCCAAGGACCAAGAGAGGGGAGGATGAGCAATACCCAGTCGGCCGGCGCGACGGCTGGCGCCCAAGCGCAGGACGCAGACCAGGCTGCGCTGCACCCCAGGAGTCACCACACCGCCATCGCCCCTTTGCCGCCGTTCAGCGAGGCGTCGGACCCAGCGACGGCCGCACCACGATGGAAGGCGTGGGTAGGAAGGCTGAACCTATACTTTAAAGGGACCAGGGAGACAGATGGAACAGTCAAGAGGTCGCTCCTCATTTACTACGGCGGGCCCGAAATTTACGACCTTTTCGAAACACTCCCAAACAAAGGGGAAGAAGATGACTACGAAGTGGCGGTGAGGGCGCTAGATAGGCACTTCGATCCGCAGCTGAATCCAGACTTTGAAAAATTCAAATTCCGGAGAGCCTCACAGACAGATTCAGAATCTGTGGACATGTTCTATTCCAGGCTGCGCAAGCTGGCCAGCACGTGTGCATTCAACAGCTCCGCAAGGGGAGATCAGAGACCAGATCATCCTGAGCTGTCGCTCGAAGCTCCTGCGAAAACTCATCCTGCGACAACCAGGGATCTCACTGGATGAGATCCTGGTGTTAGCCCGCTCGCACGAATTGTCAGATGTCCGGGCAGAAGCAATGGAGGCGGCCCTCCACACGCCCGTGTCGGCTCCAAGTGCCCCAAGATACCCGGTTATCAAGGAGGAAAGAGTGGACGCGATACAGAGGAGACCAGCCCAGGCCCGGCAAGCGCAACCGATGCCACGAGGAGGCAAATGTGGATACTGTGGAGACGAACATGCCACTACAGCGGTCTGTGGGGCGAAAGGAAAACGTGCTCCCGATGTGGGAGGCTGAACCACTACGCGAGGGCTTGCAGGGGTGGACGGTTCCGACAGGGCCCGGCAAGGTCAAGGAACATGTCTCAGCGAATACAACAGGTGTCCCTAGAGGACTCGCCCCCGCGTGATGACGCCAGGCAAGTGTGGGACGAGGAAGAAGATGACGTATTCGTGGTGTCCTATGTCAGTAGAACAGACAGGCGACGGAGACCTCCCCCGATGTGCTCGGTGACGGTGGAGGGCACGGACGTGCAGGCCCTGATTGACACGGGTGCCTCGGTTAATGTCATGGACGCGGAACAATAAGACTGCCTGTCACCAAGGCCCGCACTGGAGCCGACAGCAGCGAGAATCTACGTATATGGGGGAACCGATCCGCTCCCGCTGAAGGGGGTCATCCAGGCCAGTGTCAGTAGTGGCACGTACACCACGAACACCCGGTTCCACATAACGGAGGGAAGAAAGGGGACCCTGCTCAGTTGTCACACTGCAGAGGATCTAGGACTGGTATTCTTCGCGCACCAAATACATGAGTCGCATGCTGAGACCATACTGAAAGACTTCCCCGCCCTCTTCACAGGCCTGGGGAAACTGAAAGGGAAGAAGTTCCGGCTACATATCGACCAGACAGTGAGGCCGGTGGCCCTCCGACATCGGAGAGTGCCGTTTAATCTGAGGCCGCAAGTCGAAGAGGAACTGAGAAAACTGGAAGAACTGGACGTGATCGAAAAAGTCTCGGGTCCCACCCCGTGGGTATCGCCGCTGGTGGTGGCCCCAAAGCCCAAACAACCGGGGGCCATACGTCTCTGCGTGGACATGCGCTTACCCAACGTGGCCGTGAAGAGGGAAAGGCACATCACCCCAACGATGGACGACATTGTGGCCGACCTCAATGGGGCCAAATGGTTCTCCAAATTGGACCTCAACGCTGGGTATCATCAGCTGGAGTTAGAACCGGAGAGCCGGTACATTACCACGTTTTCCACCCACGTTGGTCTGCGACGATACAAGAGACTAAGCTTCGGGATATCCTCAGCAGCTGAGGTTTTTCAGAACGCGGTGAGAGAGGTGTTGTCAGGACTGTCAGGGGTAATCAACCTGAGTGACGATATCCTTGTCTTCTCGAGCACACTGGAAGACCACCACAAGCATCTCCGAGCCACGTTGAAAAGGTTAGAAGACTCAGGCCTGACGCTACACAAGGCGAAGTGTTCCTTCTATCAGGACACCGTGGAGTTCTTTGGCTACATATTCACGAGAGAGGGCTCCGGGTGGATCCGAAGAAGGCGACAGCAATCCGGGTAGCCAGCACGCCGAAAAACCCAACGGAAGTGAGAAGTTTCCTGGGCATGGCAACGTATTGTGGGCGTTTCATCCCGAACCTCGCAACGTTGTCAGAGCCGCTTCGGGTTTTGACGAAACAAGGGCAACCATGGGAATGGTCGAGTGTGGCGAACAAGGCCTTCAATGACATCAAGGAAAGGCTGCAAGATAAAACAATCATGGCGTATTTCCATCCGAGGAGCCGCACAGAACTAGTTGTGGACGCTAGCCCCACAGGTCTAGGAGCGGTGCTCCTACAGGAACAGGATCCGGAAGTGTGGAAACCGGTGGCCTATGCCAGCAAGGCCCTCACGGATACTGAAACCCGGTATGCCCAGATCGAGAGGGAGGCTCTCGCCATCAAGTGGGCGTGCAAACATTTTCATCTGTACCTGTGTGGACAGGATTTTCAAGTAGTGACGGATCACAAGCCCTTGATTCCGCTGTTCGCTGGCTCGTCACGGCTGGCACCCCCGAGGATTGAGCGATGGGCCGTGCAATTACAGGCATATCAGTTTAAGGTCGTGTACCGACCCGGAGCCCACAACCCCGCTGACTACCTGTCCCATCACCCGGACCCTGCATCGCCCAGGAAGCAGGCCAGTGAAGAAATGAGCACTGAAGAATTCGTGAGGATGGTTTCTCAGCAGGCATGCCCGAAGGCCATGACCCTGGAAGAGGTCGGGCGGGCCACGGTGGGGGACGGAACACTATCAAGGGTGAAGGAAGCGCTCGCAAAGAACATGTGGGTTCGCTTCATGGATGGAAGTCGCCTGTTACGCCCGGAGGTTAGACATGACCGACAGCAGCTCTGGAGAGTGCGGCACGAGTTAAGCGTGGGAGAACATGGTGTGATCCTAAGGGGACATTTGGTCGTGATACCGGAGGGCCTGCAACAACACGTTCTCGAGCTCGCCCACGTTGGACATCAGGGCATGGCCAAGACGAAAGCTCGTTTGCGCCAAAGGTGTGGTTCGCAGCCATGGATGCGAAGGTGGATGAAATGGTCCGAAGCTGCCATGAATGCACGATCACAGGGAGAGACCCCCGCCGGCGCCGGTGATCACCGAGGACCCGGTCACTGTTCCATGGACCCATGTCAGTCTCGACTTTGGAAGCTTCCCAGATGGCCGCCAGATGCTGGTTCTAGTCGACACGTTCTCGAAATTCCCAGTGGTAGAAATTGTGGAGTCAACCGCGTTTTCCCACGTGAGAAGAGCGTTGGACCGGACCTTTGCCATGTTCGGGCTGCCGGAGGAACTGAGGTCGGATAACGGGCCCCCATTTCAGGGCAGGGAGTTTCAGGAATATCTGAAAAACAAGGAAATCCGTCACCGGAAGATCACTCCGCTCTGGCCCCAAGCCAACGGGGAGGTGGAGCGGCTGAAGAGGACGCTCAACAGGGCCCTGCGAATATCTGTGGAACAAGAGAGAGATGCGGAAGCAGCGTTGGACCAATTCCTCGGAGTGTATCGATCAACGCCGCACAGTACCACCCGGTGTGCGCCTCCCACTTGATGTTTCAGAGACCACCGAGGGACGGCATACCCGTTGACCCGACATGGACTCCACCGAGGCGAGACGACGATGCCGTCCAAGCCCGCCGAGAAACTACAAACCGAAAAGCCAGCGAAGTCCGGGGGGCTCATGATTCCAACATCCAAGTCGGAGATAAGGTGGTAGTCAAAGATCGACACCCTGGGTGGAAGTTTCGAACTCCGTTCGAGCCCGAAACATGGACTGTCACCGGAAGGCAAGGAACGATGGTGACCGCCCGCAAAGGACACAGCCAAGTCACCCGAAATGTGTCGTGTTTCAAACGAGTGATCAGGGGTGGTCAATGTGGTGAGGATGGTGATGATGAGGCTGAGAATCCCGGCGGGCCCTCCCCGGCATCTTCTGAAGTCAGTGACCACATCCCAGAAAGAGAGCTCTCGGGGACCCGAGAAGCCGTCACCCAACCAGGTTTGGCCATGTCGGAACACCATGGTGGCTCACCAGGGGGTGCCGTGGAGACTGCCGGAAACGAGGCCGTGGCCCGGAGTCAGCGATACCACCTCAGGGCTAACCCGGTCCCGAGCCAAAAGTTTAAGGACTTTCTGTGTCTATCCCCATGAACGTTAATGACTTTGGTGACGTCAACCAAAAGAAGGAAGGGATGTAGAGAGCCATCCGGGCTCTCTCCTACAATGTATCGATTCGCATACACGCACGCACCTCTCGGGGCGGGCTCGTCCCGAGAGTATAAATAAACGGCGGAAGACCGCTCGGGGTCTTCGCGCCAACATAGTGATCAACCAGGTGTCTGCGTCTTCATTGCTGTGTGTCCCCGCTGCGGCCTAGAGCCTTCGGGTGACACATCACAACCGGGAGCAATGGGAGGGATAATGTATTGGAAGTTATAATTCGCCAGCAAGTTCTGGGGGCTGGTGTCTGAGATGGGAGTTAAGAGAATTGCACACTAAGAACAACGTATACTTGAGGTGATATGGCAGCAGGGGTGCAACTAGAGCCAAATTTCGGGAGGGGGAGGGCTAATTCTTCCAGCAATGTGTCCTTGTATAATGTAACTGGTGCTCATGCAAAGTGCCTCAATACCTTCTGGTGGAGTTTGAGCTGTATAAAACTGCAAAAAAATAAAGCCTAACGTTACTTTTCAGGAAATGCATTCTCACACTGTGGCAGCAAAAGTAATTTGCAAGCTTAAGGAATAGGCAGAGTGGAGATGCAGGGGCTCTAGGAACGGGTGAAAAAACAACAAAGCCTCATTAACAAGTAAATGGTCTTTTAAAGACATGTGAAGTACTCGGGTGTGGCTGCAGTAAGATGCCAGACCAGCCAGCCCACAGCAGCTCAAGAACTGTCTTGTGTGTGTGCCCGGGAAGCTGTCTCAGCCCGGGCTGACACACATGACAGGGGATGAGGGGGACTGAAGCCCTTTGAGCCCTATTGGCGTTGCATGCCTGTATGGCAGCGACATACACTATCAGTTCGATGTAAAAAAAACACAACTCTTTTCATACTTGACAATGCATACGAGCATGTCCCAGCAGACATTTACAGGTTACAACTGGCCCCACCATAGAAAAAGAATACACTTTTATGTCCTGGAACGTGTGCGAACTAACTAATCCCAGAAAGGCGAGAGAGTCGATGTCTTCTGCAGCGCATACTAGCTGACATAATCCTATTATAGGAAACCACCTCACTCCACTTAATGAGAAACACCTTTTCAGAAAAATTGGCAGAACTCTGCATCACGTCCTCATACTCTGCAGACGCTAGGGGAGTTGCCATCATTATATTCCACTTGATACACTCTGTAACAGATTCCATGGGATGATAAGTTATAGAACAGGGCATGCCGGATGAGAAACGTGAATATGATTAACACCTAATAATGATGGTCCCGGGTACTTTAATGCACTAGTGAGATCAATACAAGAACTTACACCAGGACCATTGATTTGGGGAGGAGAGTTCAATACGACACTAGAGCAGCACATAGACAAATCTCATACACCGGCCAGAGGGGGCAAAGCTTCGAGCAAAGCTCTCGGGGTGATTGTCTCTGAGGGTGAACTTAAGGATGTCTGAAGACATGGACACGCCAATCAGAAAGAGGGGACATACGTCTCTGCCACAGATAACAAGTGGTCCAGATTAGATTATTGACTACTCAAGTGTGATGTGAGCATTTGGACCGCTGGAGTGGAACACCTTGCCCGCACATTATCAGACCACTATCCTGTAACATTACGTATCAAATTTCAAGGGATAGTCGGAGAGGAGAGACTGTGGAGGCAAGCCCCAAGGACGCTGATAGAGAAAATTGTTTAGAGACGACATAGGTACAGAAATAAAAAATCACTTTGAGAACAATCAATGGACTGTACAAGTAACAGCCACCCTATGGGGGGTCTTTAAAGTTGTGCTCAGAGGATAATGTATAACTAAATTACATGTGATCTTTGAAACCCTACACCAACACTTAGCGATGGAGAGAGAAATTAAACAACTAAAAACAGAGCTCGTCCAACAGGATAATACGAAAATAAGAGAGAGTATCAGAAGTAAAGACAGAATATAACGAAATAGGGGAGCGAGAAGCTTATTACCTAAGTAAATACACTAAGTTACAAATTTACTGAGAGGGGAAAAGAACTGGAAAAACATTAGCCTCCGTCCTAAAATAAACCCTGGGCTGCAAACAATGTGACCTTCCTTACCGATAGCAATGCAGACCCCAAATACGAAGCCGAAGCAATTGAGGAGGGATTTCTAAATTACTGTATGGAATTATACTCATTGCAGTATACCATTAAGTCTGCATGCAATCATGAGTATCTAGAGGACACAGCCATTGCCTCACGGAGTAACATGCATAGAGATCCTATCACAGCTGGAAACACTTGAACAGATTAAAGACTTAATTCGGGGCCCGCTCAGTGGTAAAGCTCCAGGATCTGATGGGATCCCCTCCAAACTATATAAGATATTCATTGACCTAATGGCCCGTGCTTACTAGAAGTCTTCAATGAAGCTGTTGACAATGACCTCCTCCCTCCCTCTGCACAAATCTATTCTCATAACCATTCTGAAACCTTCCAAGTGAGCAGACAGCTGTGCATCTTACAGGCCTCTCTCTCTATTTAAATGTGACACAAAAATTCTTGCTAAAATAATTCATAATAGGAACCTTCCGATGCTGCCCGATTTGGTGCTACCAGATGAAGCAGTATTCATTCCTGGGCACACTCACACACCTTATGCACCCTGCTTCCTGTACTGCAACAACTAGAACCAGAAGAAAGCGCAGTGGTGGTGGTTTTAGACTTCACAAAAGCCTTTATTCCCTTCATTGAAATTATCTTATGACCTTGCTGAATGGCATGGGCATTCCCCAATCATTCCTCAACTTGATAGGCTGTTATCTACCTCACTGGTGGCTAAACTCTATCAATCAATCAGGGAATTGTAAGTGCGCTACTTCCCCGTGAGAGTCTCAAGGCCCTGGGGGACAGGGGGGGGTACGCGATCTGTTTAGCCGAAGAGCCAGGTCTTGAGGGTCTTCCTGAAGGTGTTGAGAGAGGGGGCGCGTCTGATGTCTGCCGGTAGCTCGTTCCAGGTCTTGGCTGCAATGTGAGAGAAGGATCTTCCTCCTGCTCTGGCTCTGTGGATGCGTGGGGTTTCAGCCAGTGTGAGGTTGGAGGATCAGAGGTTTTTTGGGGGTACGTGGAAGTTGATTCTGTCGTTGAGGTATTCGGGTCCATTGTTGTGTAGGCATTTGTAGGCGTGAGTGAGGATTTTGAAGGTGACTTTTCTCCACAGGGAGCCAGTGGAGTCTTCGCAGGTGTTGGCTGATGTGTTCTTGCCGGGGGATACCGAGGACGAGTCTGGCGACAGTGTTCTGTATTGTCTGGAGTTTGCGGAGTAGGGACTTGTTGATGCCGGCGTAGAGTGCGTTTCCATAGTCCAGTTTGCTGGTGATGAGTGCGTGGGTGACTGTCTTCCTTCACTCAGGGGGGATCCACTTGAAGGTCTTGCGGAGGATCCGGAGGGTGTTGAACCAGCTGGAGGTGACGGCGTTGACCTGTCCGTTCATTGTGAGTGATGAGTCGAGTACAATGCCGAGGTTTTTGGCGTGGTCTGAGGGGGTAGGTGGGCTTCCGAGGGCGGTCGGCCACCAGGTGCTGTCCCATGCTGAAGGGCTGGTTCCCAGGACGAGGACTTCTGTCTTCTTGGCGTTGAGCTTCAGGCAGCTGTTGGTCATCCAGACTGCGACGTCATGCATTCCTTTCTGGAAGTTGAGTTTGGCGGTGGTGGGATCTTTGGTGAGGGAGAGGATGAGCTGGGTGACGTCGGCATAGGATACGATGTTGAGGCCGTGTTGTCGGACGATGGCTGCGATGGGAGCCATGTAGATGTTGAAGAGGGTCAGGCTCAGTGATGACCCCTGTGGGACTCCGCAGGTGATTTCCGTGGGATCGGAGAGGAAGGGTGTTAGTTTTATCCTTTGGCTTCTTGCAGTGAGGAATGACCGGATCCAGTCCAGGGCTGTTTCTTTTATGCCGGCATCGTGTAGTCTGGCGACTAGTGTGCGGTGGGAGACGGTGTCGAAAGCCGCTGATAGTTTGAGTAGGATGAGGGCTGCGGAGTGGCCTTTGTCCAGGAGGGTGCGGATGTCGTCTGTGGCAGCGAGTAGGGTGGTCTCGGTGCTGTGGTTGCTTCGGAATCCGGATTGGGACGGGTCGAGGACGGCGTTTTTTTCGATGAATCGAGTCAGTTCCCTGTTGACTGTTTTCTCTGCAACTTTGGCTGCGAAGGGGAGGAGCGAAATGGGCCGGTAGTTCTTGAGGTCGGTGAGGTCAGCTGTGGGCTTCTTCAGCAGGGGCCCGACTTCTGCGCGCTTCCAGTTGTCTGGGAAGGTGCCTGTTTTTAAGGTGGTGTTGATGGTGTGTTGTATTTCAGGTGCGATGGCTGCCGCGGCCCTGTGGTAGATGTGATGAGGGCAGGGGTCGTGGGGGCCCCCAAGTGGATGCCTTTCATGGTCGAGGCGGTGTCTTCGGTCGTGATCGGTGTGCCAGTTGGTGATGGTGGGCTGGCTGGTGTCTCTGGAGGGTGGGGGGGCGGCTGTGTCATTTAGTGGATGGTCGATGAAGTTGTCGTAGAGGTTTTTGATCTTGAGGTGAAGTAGGTTCCAAGGTTGTCGCAGAGGTCTTGGGATGGGGTGATGTCTGTGGCTTCGCTGCCTGTGTTGGTGAATTCCTGGATGACACTGAAGAGTTCCTTGGAGTTGGTGAGGATTTTGTTGTGGATGAAGTTCCTCTTGGTTGTTCTGCTTTGGTTGTGGTAGTCCGTCATGGCGTTCTTGTAGGTGGAGTAGTTTTCGGTTGTCTTGGTGTTTCTCCAGTTTTTCTCCAGGCGTCTGCAGGTTCGCCTGGCTTCTTGGAGATCGGTGGTGAACCAGGCGGCTTTCCTGGGGCGCTGTTTGTCGGGGTTGCGTAGCGGGGCAAGCTCGTCTGCGCAGTTGGAGATCCAAGTGTGGAGTTCTCTGGCTGCGATGTTTGCGTCGGATGACCAGGTGTGGTTGTCTCGGGTGAGGGTGGAGTTGAGTTGCTCGTCCGTAACCTTGCTCCAGTTCCTTCGTGGTTGGCGTGGGGCTGGTTTGGGTGCCTTGGGAATGTCGACGGCGAAGTGTACTCAGTGGTGGTCGGTCCATGGTGGTTGCGTCATGTGGCTGAAGTGGACGTTGTTCCCTGCCACGAAGATGGGGTAGAGGGTGTGTCCTGCTCTGTGGGTCGGTGAGGTAACGAGTTGTTTAAGTCCGATGATGGCAAGGTTGTCACGAAGGATGGTGGAGTTAGGGTCGCTGGTGTTGTCGAGGTGGAAGTTCAGGTCTCCAATGAGTATGTAGTTCATTGAGGCGATGGCGTGGGGCGTGATTAAGTCGGTGATGGTGGTGGCGAAGGGTGTCCGGGGGCCGGGGGGTCTGTAGACGAGGGTTCCTCGGAGTGTGGCATTGAGGCTGGTCTGGATCTGGAAGTGCAGGTGTTCGGCGGAGGGGAATGTTTCGCTGGAGGTGGTGAGGCGAGGGTGCTCTTGTGGGCGATGGAGAGGCCCCCTCCCGGGTGGTTGGGGCGGTCCTTCCTCTGGATCTTGTATCCGTCCGGGATGGCGGTGTTGATGTCGGGGCGGAGAAGGCATTGGTCCAGGTCTCCGTGAAGAAGGCGATGTCGGGTGAGAGAGAGTCGAGTAGGTTCCAGATTTCTATGGCATGTTTGTGTACGGAGCGCACGTTGAGGAGGATGCATTTTAGGGTGTCGCCAGTGCTGGCGTCGGTGGTGTTGGAGGCCGGAGTAGTGCTGAAGGTCTGGTGGCAGTGGAGGCAGGAAAACAGGCCACGGGTCATGTTTGGCAAGGCCTGTAGGCAGTCTCTGAGTCTTCCGGGGTTGAGTGCGAGGAGGGTGGTGGTGTCGTAACGATGGATGGTCGTAGATCCAGGGTTCTTGGCGCTGGCCGCGGTCGGGTCTACATAAACGTCTGGATCTCCTCCCCATCCCGATACACCTGGACACCCGAGAAGGATGCCTAGGTCACCAATCTTATCTGGGATAGCTTTGGAACCCCTGGCAGCCAAACTAAGGCAAAAGCATGTGGAGTATGCCTTAAGATTTGTCGATACGGCTCTCATGTTGTGTTTGTGCTATGCTATGTGTATTGTAAAGGGCACTATCATTGGCCAGAGGGCTCATGTATGCATTGAAGAGGGTGGGGCAGAGCAATGAAAATTGAGGCACTCCACAGACGAGTTTGCGGGATTCCAAGGAGTATGGTGCAAGGTTAACAGCTTGTGTTATATCCGTTAAGAAGGAGCAGCTCCAGCAGAGAGCAGGTCTTGGATGCCAATCTTGTGCAGGAGGCTGACGAGGATGGGGTGTGAGTCCACGTCAAATGCCGCAGAGAGGTCCAGGAGAACAGTTGCTGCCATGTCTCCTCTGTCAAGGATCATGCCAATGTTGTCTGTGGCGGATGAGTGCTGTTTTTATACTCTGATTGGGCCTGAATCCAGACTGAATGTCATCAAGGAGCTGGTGGTTGCTGAGGTGGTCGATAAGGCATCGTTTCATTAGTTTCTCTAAGACCGTTACCGGGAATGCTAGGCGGGAGATGGGTCTGTAGTTGGAGAGCGTGGCTGGGTCAACCTTAGTGTTAGTCTTAGTCTTGCTTTATGCAGACGACATAATGCTCTATCTCACAGACCACCAGGTCAGTCTGAGTCCCATCCTAAGACAGTTCACTAGATTTGCGAGTTTTGTTGACATCACAAACCCCCACCGGAGCAGCAAAAATGAATAGTTGTGAACTCCACACCATGTCTGTAACATGCCTCAAATCCTTCTTAAATGATCAAGAGTTGATTCAACATTGTGACCGGCCAACTCATAATAAAGCAGAAATTCTGGACCTCATCATCACCAAAGGACACACCATCACACTGGATACCATTACCCCTTGTGATTGGTCCGACCATCACAGCATCTTCTTTTATATTAACATGGAGGTGTCTCTGAGGAAGGCTCAACCAACGAAATCGAAGATCTGGAAAAGGGACCTCCGAGATATCAATACAGCCGAACTAGCAACCCACTGTAAAGTTGCTCTCTCCTCCCAAGTTGACATGTCTGAGGTTCATGCACTCACTGACTTCTACAACTCTACTATTTCTAGCATCATGGATTCCATTGCTCCACTCCAACAAAAAAATACCTCAACAAAAATATCCAAACCGTGGTTCAACTGCAACTTAAACTCGGAACGCCGCAACCTTAGGGCGATCGAACGATCCTGGAGATCCAAACCATCCTCGGACCAGCTAAAAATCCTTAGATCGGCAAGGAGCTCCTATAACAAACAAATCAAGAGCGCAAAGGCCGACTACTTCAGATCCCAACTTAATCAAGCCGCTAATCGCCCCAAGAAACTTTTTGAGCTGGTTAAACAACAAGCGGTGGAAGCACCAAACCGCTCTGACTCTGGAGTCAGCCCACCTTCTTGCGATGATCTGGCTGCCTTCTTTACTGAGAAATCAAGACTCATCAACATTGATCTTGATTCCAGGAAGGCTCTATTGCTATCCCATGGATCTGCGCCCCCCCCGGCCCTATTAGAGAAGATCGAACCAATTAGCATGAGCACTAAGAGCAATGCCTCATGGGGCACCTTTACTCCCCTCAGTGAAAGAGACATTAACAAGACTCTTCAGAGCATCAACCCATCTAATCACTTCAGCGACCCGCTGCCACCTTCCATCTTCAAAGAAATCAAGGATGTCGTCACCCCCATCCGGACAAAGATTGTCAACGCATCTCTGTCACAAGGCACGATCCCGGAGTGCCTAAAAGCAGCTCAGGTAACACCTATATTAAAAAAAAAACTACAGCAGATAGTGCTGACCTTAACAACTTCCGCCCTATCTCTAACATCCCCACTCTAGCCAAACTCCTAGAAAAATGCGTCCAATCTCAACTCTGTGCTCACATCGAGAATTTCCAGCTCCTGGACCAACATCAATCTGGCTTTCGGAGTGGGCACAGCACCGAATCGGCTCTCACTCACGTTATGGATGACATTTTAAAAATGCTTGATCTAAATGAATCTTGCCTCCTTATCCTCCTTGACCTTTCCTCTGCATTTGACACTGTTAATCACGACAATCTCCTACTCATTTTGGAGCACAGGATGGGCCTCTCTGGTCTGGTGTTGCAATGGTTCTCGTCCTTCCTCCACCACAGATCCCAAAGAGTTAAGGCGAAACACTCTCTCTCTCAGCCATCACCAGAATCCATGGGGGTCCCCCAAGGGTCCGCCCTATCTCCCATACTCTTCCACTTGTTCTTGGAACCATTAGCCAATGCACTAAATTCCATGGACATTCTCTTCCATATGTATGCGGATGACACGCAACTTTATCTAAAAATCTCTTCCCCGGATAACCTCATATCACTCAACACTACCCTAACGATTACTCAAAACTGGTTAACCGAGAACCACCTCCTGCTCAACACCTCCAAAACAGAATTCCTTTTCATCTCTCCTCCGAATCACAACCCCAAGTTAGACCTTTGGATGAACCACCTCACTGCCTTCAACTGCTCCCCCCTCATTATCGACTTAGCCAAATCTCTCGGAAACACCCTGGACAAGCATCTGAACATGAAGAATCATATTAGCAACGTGTGCAAGGGAGCTAATCACCTGATGAGGATACTCGGGAAACTCAAACCTTTCCTCCCACAAGCTGACTTCAAGCAAGTGGTCCAAGCGCTTGTTTTGCCGAGGCTAGACTATGACAGTGCTACGCTCTGTGGTCTCCCCAAATATACCTTGGCCCCACTAAGGGCTTCATTGAATGCTGCCGCCAAATTGGTTACGGGTACCAAAAGAAATGCGCACATTTCCCCAGTCTTAAAATCCATAAATTGGTTGCCTTATGAAGCAAGAATACACCTAAAGATTGCCTGCCTGTCTCACAAAGCCCTCCATTTCAAATCCCCCAGTTATCTATCGCAAAAGCTAGATTTATCCGGAGGGGGTAGACCTTCAAGGAGTGCTAACTCTCTCCTCCTGAAACCACAGATCTTTCGCAAAAAGAGAACGTGTCACCGAGCTTTCTCCGGCTCTGCGCCGAAGATCTGGAACTCTCTCCCACCGGAAATACATAGAATCTCCGCCAAGGTTGCTTTCAAATTGGAAGTAAAAAGATTCCTTATGAACAAGTTCTTACCTTAAAAGGGTTTTGGACCGTCTGCTCTAAGGCATTGGACTTGCACCTTTAAGCCCTGCGCTGGGTGCTATTCTTCTTTTACTAATCATTTGCTCCCCTCCTAGCTCACTATGTACCAGTTATTGTCTTATTTTTTGTTTACCCCTTTTGTTTTTAACTGTTTTGTTTGGTATTCATATTTGATATATGCTGTGTTTGATATTCCTATTCGATGCCTGTACTGCAATTATTACCTTCCTTTCCCTCCAATTGTGAAGCACTCTGATATCCTTTGGGATCATGTTTGCGCTATATAAAACTTTATAAATAAATGTCTGGTGGGAATTTTAGGCCCTAGGCAGCCTCCCATCATTTGAAGGAGGCAGGTTGGAAAGGGGAGTCTCTCCCTTCCAGTAAAGCCTTTCTAGAAACAAATTCCTGCTATTGGATTGCAGACGCACCATGATCCAGGGACAGGGAAACCACTAGACCCCCAAGGACCCACTAGGCGACCAGAGAATGTGAGTATTTTTTAGGGGGGTGTCGCCTCCACTAGAATATAGGTCGACCTGCCCATCGGCAATTATTTTTTTACAAAAATGTTTGTTATCCCCTAGTTTTCAAAAATGTCTGTGGTTTGTAGGTTTCCATTGGTTGCGTCCAAGGACGGCTTCAAATACAGATTCTACCCCTATTGCTGATCGCTATACTTCATGTTTTCCGGGCCCTCTGTGTTGCAGTCCCTTGGCTCACACACACAAGGTGGGTACCATTGTTAACAAAAGGCGAGTTTGAATCCTGGATGGTAGTAAATTTGTGGATCCTGCAGATTCCAGAACTTTTGAGCATAGAAATGAAAGGAAAATTTATGTTTTAGGCAACGTTTGAGGTTTGCAAGAGGTTCTGGGTAAGTAAAACCTTATGAGATCCACTCAAGCTACACCACCTTGGACTCTCCTAGTTGTCTAGTTGGCATAAATGTGCAGGTTTGGTAGGTTTCCCTGTGCGGCGACCGAGACAAGCCCCAAAATCCACAGCTACTTACATTGCGAAAACAGGGTTGGTTTATGTGGAAAAACTTGATGTGCCCATATTGCATTTTGTGCCCTCTTCTGTCGCGGGTGCAAGGCCCACCCACACAAGTGAAGTATCATTATCAGAAGACATGAGGTAATGCTAAGTGGTAGGGAATTTGTGACCCCACGCAGATTCTGAAACCTTCCCTCACAGAAATGTGAGAAAGATGTTTTTAGCCAAAGTTTGAGATTTGCAAGGCACTGTGGGTAAGAAAACATTGCGAGAGTCATGCCCCCCTGGACTGCCCAGGATGTCTAGCTTTCAGGAATGTGTCGGTTTGGTAGATTTCCCTACGTGCCGGCTGAGCCAAGTTGCATAAAAGGGTCGGTTTTTGGATGAAATAATTTGATCTATCCATGTTGCGCTCTGGGCTATTTCCTGTCGCAGGCATTAGGCCCATACCCACAAGTGAGGTACTGTTTTTATTGGGAAACAGTAGAGAATGCTGGGTAGTAAGAAATTTGTGGCTCGCCACAGATTATAGAACATTCCCTCATAGAAATGTGAGAAAAATTTGTAATTTTATTCACAGTTTGAAGTTTGCAAGGGTGTTTGGGGGGGAAAAAACCCTGTTAGATCTACACATGCACACCCCCCTCGACAGCCCCAGGAGTCTAATTTTCAGAAATGTCTGGGTCTGGTAGGTTTCGCTGGGTGCTGGCTGAGCTAGGGCCCAAAAATCCACAGCTTGCCAAGTTGCAAATTAAAGGTTTGGTTTTGAGTGAAAAAAATGTGTCTGTTCTTGTAGCATTTTGGGAGCTTTTCTGTCACAGGCATTAGGTCCACCCACACAAGTGAGATCCCATTCTTAGTGGAGACATGGGGAAACGCTGGGTGGCAGGAGATTCATGGCTCGCCACAGATTCCAGAACTTTCTTTACAGAAATGTGAGGAAATATCAGTGTTTTTAGCCACAGTATGAGGTTTGTGGAACTTGTGGGGAAAAAAACCTTGTGAGAGCCACACAAGTCTAGCCACACTAGACTCTTCCGGGTGTCTGGTTTTCAGAAATGTGCAGGTTTGGTAGGTTTCCTTGGGTGACAGCTGAGATGGGGCTCAAAATCCACAGCTACCCAAGTTGCAAAAAAGGGTTGTTTTTGGATGGAACCTTTGATCTGTCCATGTGGTGTTTTGGGCTGTTTACTGTCGCTGGTGCAAGGCCCACTCACACAAGTGAGGTACCGTTTTTGATGGGTGAGGTGGGGGAACGCTGGATGGAAGTAAATTTGTGGCTGCCAGCAGATTCCAAAGCTTCCTCTCACAGACATGAGGGAAACGTGTGTTTTTATTTATGGTTTGAGGTTTGCAAGAGCGAATGGGGAAAAAATCATTGTTAGAACTACACAAGTCACACCAGCCTTGACACCCCTGGGTGTCTAGTTTTCAGGAATGTTTGAGTCTGTTAGGCTTTTGTGTATGGTGGCTGAGCTAGGACCCAAAATCTGCAGCTACCCACATTACAAAAAAAAGCATGAACTCTGCTGGGTGAAATATGGTTTCTCAAAGTTGAGTTTTGGGGTGTTTGGTATCCCAGGTGCTAGAATCAGCCACACAAGTGGAGTATCGTTTTTATCAGGAGATGTGTGAGAACACAGAATAATAGAACATTTGTTATTACCAATTGCATTTCCCTGATATTGTGCTGTCCAACTGTAAGCCAGTGTGCAATAAAGAATACATTTTGCAAAATGCCCTCTGAATCACATGCTAGTGTCATTTTCATAATTTCAGAGTAATTATGAGTGACATTCAACAACTATGAGTGACACAGTCAGTCAAAATTCTTTTATTTCACAATGTTTCCAAGGCATATAAAGTACAGTAGATAATAACAGCATCAAAAATATACATATAATACCTAATAAAGGGCGAGAAATAAATCCATATTTAAGATCCTAGGTTAAAAACAATAAAAAGCCATAAGAAAGAACATCATCATAAGATTTATAAAGTGCATAATACCAACGAGATTAATTAATTAACACACCGCTACTATCCTCATGTCTCCCATTCTATATTAGCTCTCCTACTCTTCAAGGAGGACCAGAGAAACAAGGCCATTGCATGACATACAAATTGATCACTCAGTTTTTTGATAAAATAAAGGGCTGGGCGACATTGCCTAAAATTGAATTTGCGCAAAAGAGGGAGAATAAACATCTTCCTTTGTAGATCATAAAAACTGCAAAAGAACAATATATGTAAATCCGACTGAGCTGAACTTCCATAACAAGCAAAGGCTGGCAAATCATTTAATGAGTACATGTTGTTTGAAAAGCCCATCATCAGGGGAATATAATTCATATGAAACCTCACTAAAATTAAACGATGTTGGGGGTTTGTCATAAACACTAAATATGATTCATCGACCTGTGTGATGGGGAGAGGGGACATGAGGTACAGCTTTACTGAGGATTTTAGTCGACTTGATTCCTCTCTCTCACACATAACCTTTGCTAAAAAGATTTCTTTAATTCTCGTCTTGGGCATAGTCCTACAACTGGGTGGGTTTACATATAACTCTTCCAAACCCAAAGTTCCCAGTGTACACTTCACATATTGCAGCCAAGCAATCTTATGTACATAGTCTAGGGTAAGACAGTCTCTGATGATATTTTGGGCCAGATTAACAGTGTCCCTCCTCCAGATTGAGTGCCATAACAATATGGGTGCCGACCGTACTGTTGCGGGGATTCTGCACATACACAGAACTATGCGCAGGAATATGGGACCTCGGTGTATAGGGGCTAAGCCTTCCCACCACCTTAGTGCCCACGAACCCAGGACCGACTAGCTATAGTGTCTCACTCACTCTCCTACACACTCATGAAGAAGCAAATGATTAGACACCCCGGAACACAACACTCCCGGATCTCTCAGGAATCGCGGTAACAAGACACACCTTTTCGCTCACTCTCTCGTACTTGTCCACAATAAGAACTGACCGAAACACGAAGATAGTTTAATATGTTTATTTTAACTATCGTGCTCTAAAACCCAGTATACAAGCCGCAACCAGCAGAAAAATGCATAAAATTAACACAGCATTGCAGCAAGGCCATATATCATAAAGGGAGATGTCATCATATAAAGACAGTGGATAAAGGACTATATGGCCTAGCCACTCTCCCCTTGGTAAGAAGAAGTATTATTATATAATAGAAGATCTCTGGGCTTTGTCAGCAGACCCCATACCTTAGAGCATAGATAGTATATCTACATCATAGGAACCGTATTGCTCTTCTCCCTGTAAAGGTCCCTCTCCAAGTGCGTGTTACCTAAACATGCACTTGCAGCAACCACAGCACTGAGACAGCCCTCCTAGCCGCCACCGACGACATCCGCATGCTACTCGACCAGGGCCACACTGCGGCCCTAAACCGTCTAGATCTCTCTGCAGCCTTCGACAGCGTCTCACACTGCACCCTTTCAGCCAGACTCCACGACGCCGGTATAAGGGGTACCGCCCTCGGCTGGATCCGCTCCTTTCTCGCCGGCAGAACCCAAAGGACCCAACTCTCACCCTTCCTATCCTAACCAACAGAGATCAATTGCGGAGTACCCCAGGGATCCTCGCTCAGCCCTACGCTCTTCAACATTTACATGGCCCCCCTCGCCGCCATCATCAGACAGCACGGACTCAGCATAGCATCCTATGCCGACGACACCCAGCTCATCATCTCTCTCACGAAGAACCCCGAAGACACCAGACAGCTTCCAAGAAGGATTAAAGGACGTCGCAGCCTGGATGAGCAAAAGCTGCCTCAAGCTGAACTCGGAGAAGACAGAGGTCCTCGTCCTTGGACCCTCCCCCACTGCGTGGGACAACTCCTGGTAGCCCCCTGCCCTCTGAAACCACCCACCCCAACAGACCACGCCCGGAACCTCTGCATCATTCTAGACTCCTCCCTCACCTTGACCCGCCAGATCAACGCCATCGCCTCCACCTGCTTCAACACCCTCCGTATCCTCCGCAAGACCTTCAAGTGGATCCCCCCCAAATGCCGAAAGACCATCACCCACGCACTAATAACCAGCAGACTGCACTTCGGCAACGCCCTCTATGCCGGAATCAACAAAACCCTGCTACACAAGCTCCAAACCATCCAAAACACCGCGGCCAGACTTGTCCTCGGAACCCCACGACACAAACACATGACTCAGCACCTACGAGACCTCCACTGGCTCCCCATCGTAAAGAGAGTAACCTTCAAGCTACTCACCCACGCCTAAAAATCCCTCCACAACATCGGACCCAAATACCTCAACGAAAGAGTTTCCTTCCACGTACCCAAAAGGAACCTCGGCTCAGCCGACCTCGCCCTGGCTGAGACCCCACGCATCCGCAGAGCCAGAACGGGTGGAAGAGCCTTCTCCTACGTCGCAGCAAGGACCTGTAACGAGCTCCCAGTCAACATCAGACGCTCCCCCACTATGCACACCTTCAGGAAGAGCCTCAAGACCTGGCTCTTCAACTGATCCGGAGCTGCACCTCCCCCTCCCCAGCGCCTTGAGACCCTCACGGGTGAGTAGCGCGCTTTATAAACCCCCGATTGATTGATTGATTGATGCATCACCATAATATCAAAGTACGAGTTTCCAGCTGCAGCTGCATTACCATGTTTTGTCTAGGTGCTAGGGCCTGACCAGAACAGAATAACAAGGGGCCTTGTTTATCAACCTTGCTCACAGCTTTTGTAAACGAAGTAGGGTCCTTGTAGGTAATTAGTCCAGTAGCCAGTAGTGTAGATTATGCAGTTTATTCAGTTACAAGTAAGATGGTAAAGGCCCCACCGGGAGCAGCATCCTGCTGCTCAGCCCCACTCATTCCAACTGACCACTCATCCAAACCATGCACTCATGAACATTCCATGACATCACACTCACACAGGCTGAGCAGCAAGGAACTAGGAGACACAGGATATAACACATCTCCTTCCTTCAGAAAACAATAAAAACAACAGGAAACAAAGTGAAAGAAAATACATATTTACACTTGCTGTACACTTAAGCAACCAATCCTAAATCACAAGGAAAGATCACATTTCATCCATAAAATATTAAAATAAAATTAGGTCACATAAGATAATATATCATGAAACACTGCATTGCTAGATTTGTAAAGGAAGAGAACATAAGATTATAACATACATGAATCATCACATTTACATGAATCAATACATTCCTAGAATTGTAAAGGAAGTTCATTGCAAACATAGATCACACATACAAATTACATACTATATCGCGCTATGCAAAGGAACACACACAACCTCCACACCCCACCATTGTACGCACTGCAGAACCACTGCAGCACAAACGCACATGTTCCAGGCAGGATGCAACCTCCACACCCCACCACTGTATGCACTGCAGAACCACTACAGCACACCACATCACGCTATGCAAAGAAACGCACATGTTCCAGGCACGATGCAACATTTTTGAGAATACAGGACACTGTAGATTGTAGAAGAGATCTTTATTGAAGAAATAGTGTAACGACCCCCAGAGGCCAACCTCTCAGCTCCTCAGTCAAGCTTCACTGCTGGACTCTTCAATCCAGATTCCAGCAGTAGAACCTTGTTGCTAGGAGATGGTAAGATCACAGATGAAATGTAATTAAAACACAACACATCTCCTCTTCTAAATAAACAATAAATTCATTACAATTAATGTTAGATAAAAATAAATAAAAATTGAGATTAAGAAGAACATTTTAATCGCACAAATAATCATCCAATTTCTTCGGTCTCATTTTAATGCGTTCACTAGGTACCCTTCCATTAACATCAGTGGAACTATTCATATTACCGATATTTTTTTGTAACCAATGCCTTACTTCAGCATCATTGCACTTGACAGCTCTACAAATGTTCCACCACCTTCCATCAGAAACGTTGATTACATTACCATCAACTTTTATAATCTTCTTTGGTTCAGATAACTTTGAATTACCTTTCTTCACTATATTACCAGGATATAGTCTCACGAAATCTCCTTCAGCAAACACTCTATTACATTTCCCAATTTTGCTATTATGTCTTAGTTGATAAGAATCTTGATATTTTGCAACCTTTGATCGCACATCTTCCTCCCTTATATTTTTTTTACCACTCCTTCCCATCCATGCTGGCACCGCTACAGTACATGGCACTCTCCCTTTAAGAAGACAAAAAGGAGTTTCTCCTGTCACAGAATGTGGAGTGGTTCTGTAGTTCCATAACATTTTCCTAACTTGTGATTTCCAACACATATTCATCGATATGGACAATTGAACATTCTCTCCTAAAACTCGGTTGAAGCGCTCAACTAGACCATTTCCCCTGGGATGATAAACCGGGGTACTCAAATGTTTGATACCCCACCTCTTGAGAAAATCACCGAATTCTTGTGAAATAAACTGCGGACCATTATCTGTTAGAATTTCAGCAGGGCAACCTTCCCTCCTAAAAACTTCTTCACAAAATGTAATCACATTGCTAGTCTTAATTTCACTGACAAATCCAACTTCCGGCCATTTTGAATAATAATCAATCATCACAAAAGCAAACTTTTCAGATGCACCAAAACCTTCAAACGGCCCACATATATCAATAGCTAGTCTTTCCCATGCCTTTTCAGGAAATTTCATAGGTGTTATAGGAGAATCCCTCAATACATGTGACTTATCACTACATGTACAAGATATGCATTCTCTTACAAACCGCTCTATATCTCCATCCATGTTTGGCCACCAAAAATCCATTCTAGCTTTTCTTTTAACTGCAGACATTCCTCCATGACCTTCATGCAACAATTCCATCAACTTAATCCTCAAAGGTTTAGGTACAACTAGTTTGTCACACCTTCTTTTTACACCATTTACAACGGATAATTCTTCCCATACGTTTCTATACATTGAAATCTCACTGTCCAACTTCCAACCATATGCTGCAGGCAAAGTTTCAATTACTTTCACCAAAACGGGATCAGCAGAAATAGCCTCCTTCCACTCATCTTCAGTTATAGCCTGACACATCCTCAATACTTGCTATCATCCAATCCTCATCTTCACTAGAATTTTCCATTTTATCTTTCACAGGCAAACGCGACAAACAATCCGCATTTACATTTTTTACTCCTGGTACATATTTTAGAACAAATGAAAACTCTTGTAAACGATATATCCACTTTGCAATGCATGGGGTAGCTCTACTCGCACCTGCAGTAGTAAAAATGTCAAGCAAAGGTCTGTGGTCTGTGCGAAGTTCAAAACTCGTTCCCCAAACATAAACACGAAAATGTTGTACTCCCCACCAACAGGCTAGAGCTTCCTTTTCAATGGTGGAATATGACATCTCAGCACCCTTTAATGTACGTGATGCGAAAGCAATGACCCTCTCCTTGCCATCACGCTCTTGCATAAGTACAGCCCCTAGTCCATAACCACTGGCATCTGTTACAATTCTAGACTTGTCTTGAGGATCAAACGACTTTAAAGCTGTAGCAGTGGCTACAGCCTTCTTAACAGCTTCAAATGCTGATTGACATTCACTTGACCATTGAAAATTTACTCCTTCTTCATAAGTTCTCGCAATGGATGTACAATTTCGGAAAAATGATGCACAAATTTAGTGTAATACTCAGCTAAACCAAGAAACGATCTTAACTGATCGTTATCCTGCGATGCTGGAGCTTTTTCCAGGTCCTCTACCAAATTTAACTTTGGTTTAACACCATTATAAGACAATGTATGTCCCAAATTAATGCAGAATAATCCTATGTGATTTTATCTTCCAATTTAAGGATTGTAATTATTCTCATATGTGATCGGTACCAAGACTCTTTCCCAGTTCAGTGGTGAGCTCATACCGGTGCTGTTTTGGCAGTAGGCTTGGGTGAGAGGTCACTCACCGAATACTTAACTGTTATTGGAGGCTACTGCCATTTACTATACTTAGGGGCATATTTACGTTCCCTGGCGCATCCCTGCATATCAGCAGGGATGCGCCAGGGAAAATGCGTCACGCAAGTTTACCCTTGCGCCACGTCCGATGCGCCGCATTTACAATGCGGCGCATCGTGGCGCAAGGATAAGCAGATGCGTGACGCATCTGCCGGCGGAAGGTTGGCGCAGTGCTGAAGTTGTGTCGCAAGCGCGACGCAACTGCACTGTTCCAACCTTCCCTATCCCTAACATGGTGCGTCAATCCTGCTTGAAGCAGGCGTAAGGATTTGACGCACCAGCGTCGGAAAAGTGACTGCGTGAAATCTTGTAGATTTCACTACTTCACTTTTCCGAGGCGTACCTGCGCCGGAACGCCCCCCCCTGCGCCGGTACGCCCACATGAAACCTGACGCAGGATCTCCCTAGATGCGTCACGTTGTAAATATAGCTCAACGCGGCGCATGGTTTGCGTCGCCGCTGCGTCACATGCGTGACGCAACGGCGGCGCAAAAGTGACGCAAGGGGCTTGTAAATATGCCCCTAAGTATCTTTCTAATGCCTTGCCGCTGCCTAAGCATATTGTCATAAAGGTCATGTTGTATTTGTTGTTTTGCCATACTTAATGGGCTGTTGTCTGCGGTAGTGAGTGTTGCACTTTTGTTTTGTTCGTATGTTTTATGCATTTTGGGGTGTGAATTGTGTGTTGTTTTGAACGTGAGTTTCTTTATGCATTGTGTGCGTTGGGTTAGGTCTCATGAATGGACTCTGTGGCCTGTCGGTTAGAATATATCCCTTGTGTGTGAGTATGGATGGGTATGATACCCAGTGTTATGATTTTTTTTTAGCAGCATCCTGCTGCTCAGCCCCACTCATTCCAACTGACCACTCATCCAAACCATGCACTTGTGAACATTCTATTACATCACACTCACACAGGCTGAGCAGCAAGGAACTAGGAGACACAGGATATAACACCAGTGTTCAGACTAAACTCCAGGAACAGGCAGAGAACGCAGAAAGCAGACGGTTCTCATGTGAAAGGCACAAACAGAGTTTTGCAAAATAAAGCCATGTAGTGACGTGCGCAAAGCTGCATCATGGCTGCTGGGCTCATGCTAACTTAGCGATGTTGATAATGCCCCTATCGGCCATGTGACCGTACAACAGCAGAAAGATATGGGGCACCAACTTCATTATGGGAATTATAATTTGTACAGCTGCGCGGAAGAGCGACTAGCCTTTTATAAAATCCATCCTCCACTCTTTGTAAGGGATCCCTTGCCACCATCCCCCGTACCCCTGCTCCATACATTTCTGTAGAAATGATTTTGGCAGAGTATACCTTTTTTATTACCTCAAAAGGCCCGAGCTGCTTGATAAAACTGAAAATGGCCATTACACTTTTCTCCATTACAAGAGCTATGTTAGCCACCATATTTGACATGGGGTGCTTTCTGCTGAAACAAAATACCCAGGTAGGAAAATGTATCCACCACTTCCAGCCTGCCTATCTCTGCCACTGCCACTAATACAAAAGATTTTGCTCCGTTAACATGAAGGTCCAGACTTTTCATAAATTTTAAGTAAGCGTCCATAAGTTTCTGCAGCGCCACCCCAGTTCTTGCTATTAACACTGCATCATCTGCGTAAAGCAGTATTGGGAGGAGGACTGCATTACAAATGGGCACGTCTTTCGTGGACCCGGTCACGGAAGCCTGCATCCCATTAGTGTAGATTGAAAATAGAAATGGGGCGAGGACGCAGCCCTATCTTGCGGCCCATTTAATCAAAAAGACTTTGTGCACTCCCCATCCCTACCATAGCGAACGCAGGTGGTTGCTTGTGCATACATCTGTTGTATAAAATTAATTATGTCCACCTCAATACCCATGTCTTCTATAATCGACCATAACTTGGAGTGGGTGACACAGTCGAAGGAGGCCGAAAGATCCATAAAAGCCATATAGATCTGTCCAGGCTTTGCCATCGTTTATTTGGCCATAGTCAAGCTCAGATTGAGGCATTGATCTATGGTCCCCTTGCCTTTTTGGAAACCGTACCGAGATGGTGTCACAATATTCCTCTCGCTGGCCCATTCCTCTAACCTATTCAACAATAGGCGGAGACCCATCAGTTTTGCAGCACTATCTAACACGGAGATAGTCTATAATTTTGAGGTTGGGACTTGTCCCCCTTTTTGTAGATGGGAATTATTATCGTACTTTTTCACCTTACTTACAATGTTAAAAAATATTGGTCAAAGTTGGGCCCAAAGCTCTTGATGGTCTAAAAAGAAATCTATCGGAACCCTGTCAGGACCCGGAGCCTTTGTAGCACTTCATTGGGCCAATCCACACCTCACCTCTGCCATATCGAAAACCAAAGTATCCTTGTATGCTACCTGCATGATATTGAATGGAGCGGCCGGGGGCACATCAGCCGCCCCAAATATTTGCTCAAAATGTGCCACCCAGGCTCCCTCACCAACATGTGTATCTTATGTCGGGTCGCTATCATTTTTAAGGATGGGAGCGTTGATCACTCTCCAAAAATCCCTACTATTTTTAAGTGGCCGCTGCTTGGGAAAAATTCGCCCATGCTTCATCCCTCAGTCCCCTTATTCAGGCTTTCCGTGCCTCTCTGTATGACTTACGTAAAGACCGTATCAGTCTTTGTCTTCTTGGGGCCGTTCTAAGAGCAAGGTCTTTGAGCATGCTGCTTCAAACCCGCCGTCAACGGAATCGTCTTGGGAGAATTAGACCAAAACAAATTGCTTTTGAATTCCACCAATATCTCAGATAATGCCAACATTAGACCTTCCAGGTTATAATTCGGATCTAAGCACATCAATACCTCACTCAATGTTTTAGAAATTATCGATGGCACAACCCTCTCTTTATTGATTTTTCTCACTTTAATAAATAGCCCTTCTTCCTTGCTAAAATTAGCTTAGGGACCTTGTCTTATTCAGACTAATTACCCACCTCCCATACCATACTGCAAAAAAGGCCGTGCGTGATCACAAAATATATATATGTATACATATATATATATATAAAATTAGGATCTGCTTGGGTTATTCTCCCACGAAGGGATTCAGAGACTAATATAAAATCTAAGGTAGATCCAAGCTCCATGCTTCCAAATGTCTTTGGGAATAATCCTGTCTCTGGATCAGGTTTAATAATTACCTCAAGATTCATAGTTATTAATAGCCTATTAAGCAAATTACCATGTTTTTTATGTATAAAATTGGGAATTACATCGCCCTCAGCATCTACTATTCCACTATTCCACACACAGGTCTTGTCACATTCTCGCAACAGTATGCATTAAAATCACACAACCACTGTTACATATACATTTTTGGTGTGCTTCACAGATAGCAATCATTTCCTTTTCCAAAAGGCCAACCACCGAAGCCATATTCCCTTCAAAATTATTATTGTAATAATTAATCAATAACCAATCCCATTCACCTAAACCATCACATAATAAAATATGGAAGTAAGGAGAAGAGCTAAAAAACGTTTTGACATTTTATCTTAGTGTGCTCGCTATTAGCGTCACAATTCCACCTTTCACTCTATCCATTGAAAAAGAGAGTGCTGTGGTTTGAAATGATCGGTACCCATCTGCTACAGAACTATTCCATTCTAGATTTCCCAATTTTTGTTTTAAACCTGCTACATGCCAGATAGCTATTTTTAAACTGGAATTGACTACCCCCTTCATGTCCACCCCTATCTGATCTATATTTTTGGGGTGAATATCCATAGAGGGGCCAATTGATCTTTATCAAGTCAGTTGCAGGACTCTAAGTCTTCCAAGAAACTAAAGCCGTTATCAACCCTTACTTCACACCTAGCTGAGTCAATAGCGTGAGGGAGAGTGGGGCGGAGAGTTATAGAGCTGCTCCACACCATCTCGGGGGCCGTCGGCCTGATAGGTCTATAAAAATATCCCAGGGGAAGGGCATGGATCAGCGAAAGTACCCGGAGTGGGTCCCCCACCACCCTTCGATCTTTTAAATTGAGAATTATGCAATCACCTGCTAGTGCTTTAGGGGACTGACCCACCCATGCCACTCTCCTTGCCATAATAATGTGTCTGGTAAGGTCGCCACCACCCCTCGTGGATCTCGTCAGCCAATGGAGAGCTTTGGTCATGAGCAGCCAGTTGTCTCCAGCTGGCCCCCTCTCAGTTCTGGGATGTCCGCCAATATTATGACATGTGGGCATGCTGCTGGCAGGAGATCTAACGTGTGTGGCAACTTGTTCCCTTGCCTCCTCATTCTCCTGGGATTCTCCCCGCTCTTTCTTTCCCCATCAGTGGCCTCTGTTGGGGCAATAGATCCCAGATTCAGTACTGCCCGCTCTCGTGTGTCAGCCACTGATGATGGTTCCGGCCTGCAGGGAGGCCTTGCTTGGAAGGGACCTGCTGCTTCCTCATGAGTGGTAGATTGTGGTACATGATTCTTCAGGCTCCCTTCTCCTCCCAGCGGTATGGGTTCCCTAAATAACTGGGTATTGGGTGATAAGGGTGGCCAGGCTCTCTTCAATTTTCAACAGGCTGGTCATGAACGATTGTAACAACAACATAAACATGTTTTCTAGTCTTTGACACAGATCATCGTTACAATTGGGGGGCATCTCCTTAGCCAAAATTTCTGGACCCACAACTGTGTAGGCGCGTTAAGAATCGTGTTAGTAGCCTTTGGGCCTCCCCTTTTCCTTTTAACTGGGGTTTCTCCTAGTGGGGTTGCCCCCGCGTCACCCACACTTGGGAGGATGCTGCGTGGACTTGATCGCCACGTTCTGCCAGATCAGCTTAGGCCGGCGAAACCGAGTGCATCACGGTTACATCCAGGCCTCTCCTACCCTCCTCAATTGAGAGACAGCGCTCAGTCAGTTCAATCTCCTTTGATAATATATTTGCCGCCCTCGTCAAGAAATAGTCGAGGGCATTAGCTATTTCCCCCGTCTCTAGTTGTTGCGCTTTCCTCTTACTCATTTCGGTCAAACTCTCGAATCAGACCCCAAGAATCAACAGCTTGGTGGTGGGGGTGGGGCAGCCTCTTCTGGTTGCTGAAGGGCAGATGGGCCCGCCCTTGTCCTGGGCTTCACACCCACGTGCGTCCCGCTCTGCGGGAGTGCTGCAATGCCTTACGGCGTCGGGAAGGCTGTCCTTTTCCCCTGCACCACTAGGAATGCTGGGGGACCAAGTCCTACCCCAGCCAGCCAACAGAAGACCAGGCGCTGCACAAAATAGGCCTCGGACAGCCCTGAACAGATGGCCCATGCTGTTGGAGTGCTGCCATGCCTTTACGGCATCAGGAAGGCTGTCCCTGCCTCCCACACCGCTCGGAATGCTGGGGAACTGAGTCCCTCCTCAGCCAGCCAACAGAACACCAGGCGGTGTGGAAAACGGGCCTTGGACAGCATTGAACAGATGGCCCGCGTAGCAGGAGTGCTGCAATGGCTTTACGGCGTCAGGAAGGCTGTCCCTGCCTCCTGCGTCTCTAGGAATGCTGGGGAACTGAGTCCCTCCTCAGCCAGCCGACAGAACACCAGGCGGTGTGGAAAACAGGCCTTGGTTGGCCCTGAACAGATGGCCCCTATGACACTTTCTTGTGAGCAAAATCAAGCAATGAAGACAAGGGAAACATATAATATCAGAAATAACCCCCATTTGAGCAACGAGGAACTCTAAGAAGCATAGCTGCCAAGTTTCCAAATTGCTCATATGTGACATTTTCATGCTTTCAGTGCGCATATGGGAGACATTCAACTGCCATATGTGTGACACTTAAAGGGACACTTTCTTTGCCAGTAAAACCAAACAATTAAGTGCATTGAAAGCAATACATATCAGAAATTACACTCTTTTGAGCAATTTGAAGTTCTAAAATTATCAAACTGCCGCAAAACCTCTGACATGGAAATGTAATACTTGCGTTTTATTGAACACTAAATGTATGCACGGGTTGCGGTAGCCTGGCTTTTTTGTGTGTAGTACAATTTTAAAACAGTATGCATATTCAGTGCTTTTAGTCACAGACTGCGACCTCGTAGCACTGTAATACAGAAGTCACTATTTCCCAGTGCACAAAGCAGAACTCAATTCTTTTTCTCTCTGGTTACACACACAATCTCTGCAGTGACTGCATTAACCAGTTGAGGTAACAAAGAAGATTCCTGCCTTTGGGCTGAACAGCAAGTGTGATCCTCGGCAGCCCTTTTGCATTGATGCGCTCCCTGAGGTATTCATAGACCTCTTCCTTTTATGGTAATATAGCCCTACTACCCCACTTTTATTCTATATGTGGGGCAGATTGAGTGACTCTTATGTTTTGCCCATGTGTGATCCTCAGCAACTCTGCAGAGACTGCGCACACCATGCTTTATGCCTTGTCTACTTTTCGGTGCCTCTAATGAAATCCCCACTCCAACCCACGAAGACCAGCACTCCATTTGTTCCACAGCTAGAACAGATTGTATATTCCTGCTACACAGCACAGGTTATTCCCATCCCAGGCACTCCCCCCATCCAGTACACACGCTCTTTTATCCTAAAACAAACAACCGTATGCGTGCTAGGGTAAATGTGATTAAATATGAAATGCGGGGCATATTGGCTGTAACTGAGAGCAGGGTGAGGGTGTGCAGGGACAGGTTTTAACCCAATCCTTACTAGTTTGGAAGGTACAAAAGGTAAAATATCCGCTTGGTTGGGGTGGGGCAGAGGGAAGGGGGCAGTACCTGCCACTTAGGGCTCCCTGTCCAAAAAAAAAAATTGGATCTCGTGAGATGATGGGGGGTGGCAGATGTCCCAATGAGCCAAGGCTAATTGCAGCTTGAAAGACGGTGGGAGGAGGCAGTGCCCCTTGTTCACTGAGTCGGCGTATGCTAAGAAAGCTCAACGGGTGAAACCAAATTCAGTGTCATTCCTGATCCTTCGCCTCTCTGCACTCCTTCCTCTTTAAATGTTTTTCACTTTATTTTAAATGTTTTAAGCGCTTTATATAGCAGTTTGTAAAAAATACAGCTGCGGCGCTCCACTATTTCTGTGTGAATAAGAAAAGCTTGGTCTGTAGCATGACACGTGTGTGTCTATTATGCCTTCATGAGGACAATAATCACACAAGGAAGAAGCACCATTTATCTTGTGAACAGTGTCCGTCAGGGTGATTTTAAGGGGCAGTGACATGTAGCTGTGGTTTTTTTGGGGTGAGAGAGTTCTAGTTCTAGAAAGTCTGACACTGACCTACCCGCCTCTTCCTTCTTTCTGCTGCTGGTGAGGGTAATCGCAGGGGTGTGCAAAGCTGAGGATGAACACGCTCTCTTCTAGACCGGGTGGATGGCTCTTAAAAGAGCCGTTGTGTTTGCAATGTCTCGGTGCAAGCCCTTACTTCTTCTTGGGCGCTGCCTTTTTGGGCTTCGCTGCTTTGGGCTTGGCTGCCTTGGGTTTGACTACCTTGGCAGGGCTTTTCTTGGCTACTTTGAGCTTCGCCGCCTTGGCTTTCGCTGGGCTCTTGGCAGCCTTGGGCTTCTGAAAAGTGTGATGGACGTCGGTAAAATGAGGATGAGACGTCGTCAGGTAAACTTTAAAAGGGTTTATTGGTAAAAGCTGCTGACACCACTGGAGTGCATCCTTCCTCATTGAAGCACGAATGACTAATGACAGTTACCGTCATTCATACCGAGCTCCATAACCCTGGGTAGAAGGTTGTGACTTCATCCCCTTGAAGCTCAACACCTCCAAATGTCACAAGTATCAGTAAAACTGATGCCTGGAGACTAGAAATGGACCCAAGGCCTTGCAGGCCTAGGTCTGATACTGTAAAGGGGTTGAATACACTTTTGGAATAGGTGAAGTGTTTTGTTTTCACTCCTCCATCCAGGGGTGAAAGTTGAAATCTTACCCTGCGCGGAGCTCCATAGCCCTGGGTAGAAGGAGTGACTTTGACCCCTTGAAGCTGAAGTCTTCATGATGTCACAACTACCACTAAAACTGGTGCATGAAGGCTGGAAGTAGGCCCAAGGGATTGCAGGCCTTGTTCTGATACTGTAAAGGGGTTAAATACACTTTGTTGAGTATGTGAAGTGTTTTGTTTTCACACCTCCAGCCAGGGGTGAAACCTGAAATCTTACCCTGCGCGGAGCTCCATAACTCTGGGTAGAAGGTGCGACTTCGTCCCCTTGAAGCTTAACACCTCCAAATGTCACAAGTATCAGTAAAACTGCTGCCTGGAGACCAGAAATGGGCCCAAGGCCTTGCAGGCCTAGGTCTGATACTGTAAAGGGGTTGAATACACTTTTGGAATAGGTGAAGTGTTTTGTGTGTATTCCTCCATCCAGGGGAAAAACCTGAAATCTTACCCTGCGCGGAGCTCCATAGCCCTGGGTGGAAGGAGTCACTTAATCCCCTTGAAGCTTAACACCACCAAATGTCACAAGTATCGAGCCTGGAGGCTGGAAGTAGGCCCAAGGCCTTTCAGGACTTGTTCGGATACTGTAAAGGGGTTAAATGCACATTATTGAGAATGTGGAGTGTTTTGTTTTCATACCTCCAGCCAGGGGTGAAACCTGAAATCTTACCCTGCGCGGAGCTCCATAACCCTGGGTAGAAGATGTGACTTCATCCCCTTGAAGCTTAACACCTCCAAATGTCACAAGTATCACTAAAACATGTGCTAGTAGGCTGGAAGTAGGCCCAAGGCCTTGCAGGCCTTGTTCTGATACTTTAAAGGGGTTAAATACACTTTGTTGAGTATGTGGAGTGTTTTGTTTTCACACCTCCAGCCAGGGGTGAAACCTGAAATCTTACGCTGCGCGGAGCTCCATACCCCTCGGTAGAAGGTGCAACTTTGTCCCCTTGAAGCTTAACACCTCCAAATGTCACAAGTATCAGTAAAACTGATGCCTGGAGACTAGAAATGGACCCAAGGCCTTGCAGGCCTAGGTCTGATACTGTAAAGGGGTTGAATACACTTTTGGAATAGGTGAAGTGTTTTGTGTTCACTCCGCCATCCAGGGGTGAAAGTTGAAATCTTACCCTGCGCGGAGCTCCATAGCCCTGGGTAGAAGGAGTGACTTTGTCCCCTTGAAGCTGAAGTCTTCATGATGTCACAAATACCACTAAAACTGGTGCATGGAGGCTGGAAGTAGGCCCAAGGGATTGCAGGCCTTGTTCTGATACTGTAAAGGGGTTAAATACACTTTGTTGAGTATGTGAAGTCTTTTGTTTTCACACCTCCAACCAGGGGTGAAACCCGAAATCTTGCCCTGTGCGGAGCTCCATAACCCTGGGTAGATGGAACGACTTCATCCCCTTGAAGCTTAACGCTTACAAATTTCACAAGTATCAGTAAAACTGGTGGCTGGAAGTAGGCCCAAGGCCTTGCAGGCCTTGTTCTGATACTGTAAAGGGGTTAAATACACTTTGCTGAGTATGTGAAGTGTTTTGTCTTCACACCTCCAGCCAGGGGTAAAACCTGAAATCTTACCCTACGCGGAGCTCCATAACCCTGGGTAGAAGGTGAGACTACGTCCCATTGAAGCTTAACACCTCCAAATGTCACAAGTATCTGTAAAACCTGTGCCAGGAGACCAGAAATGGGCCCAAGGCCTTGCAGGCCTAGGTCTGATACTGTAAAGGGGTTGAAAACACTTTGTTGAGTATGTGGAGTGTTTTGTTTTCATACCTCCAGCCAGGGGTGAAACCTGAAATCTTACCCTGCGCGGAGTTCCATAACCCTGTGTAGAAGGTGTGACTCCATCCCCTTGAAGCTTAACATCTCCAAATGTCACAAGTATCACTAAAACATGTGCTAGGAGGATGGAAGTAGGCCCAAGGTCTTGCAGGCCTTGTTCTGATACTGTAAAGGGGTTAAATGCACTTTGTTGAGTATGTGCAGTGTTTTGTATTCACACCTCCAGCCAGGGGTGAAACCTGAAATCTTACCCTGTGCGGAGCTCCATAACCCTGGGTAGAAGATGCGACTTCATCCCCTTGAAGCTTAACACCTCCAAATGTCCCCAGTATCAGTAAAACTGGTGCCTGGAGGCTGGAAGTAGGCCCAAGGCTTTGCAGGCCTTGTTCTGATACTGTAAAGGGGTTAAATACACTTTGTTGAGTATGTGAAGTGGTTTGTCTTCACACCTTCAGTCAGGGGTGAAACCTGAAATCTTACCCTACGCGGAGCTCCATATCTCTGGGTAGAAGGTGCGACTACGTCCCGTTGAAGCTTAACACCTCCAAATGTCACAAGTATCTGTAATACTGGTGCCTGGAGGCCAGAAATGGGCCCAAGGTCTTGCAGGCCTTGTTCTGATACTGTAAAGGGGTTAAATACACTTTGTTGAGTATGTGGAGTGTTTTGTTTTCATACCTCCAGCCAGGGGTGAAACCTGAAATCTTACCCTGCGCGGAGCTCCATAACCCTGTGTTCATGTTGCGACTACATCCCCTTGAAGCTTAACACCTTCATATTTCACAAGTATCAGTAAAAGTGGTGCCTGGAGGCTGGAAGTAGGCCCAAGGCCTTTTCAGGCCTTGTTCTGATACTGTAAAGGGGTTAAATACACATTATTGAGTATGTGAAGTGTTATGTTTTCACACCTCAAGCCAGGGGTAAAACCTGAAATCTTACCCTGCGCGGAGTTCCATAACCCTGGGTAGAAGGTGTGACTTCATCCCCTTGCAGCTCAACACCTGCAAATGTCACAAGTATCAGTAAAACTGGTACCTGGAGGCTGGAAGAAGGCCCAAGGCCTTGCAGGCCTTGTTTTGATACTGTAAAGGGGTTCAATATACTTTATTGAGTATGTGTAGTGTTTTGTTTTCACACCTCCAGCCAGGGGTGAAACCTGAAATCTTACCCTGCGCGGAGCTCCATAACCCTGGGTAGAAGGTGCGACTACATCCCCTTGAAGCTTAACACCTCCAAATGTCACAAGTATCTGTAAAACTGGTGCCTGGAGACCAGAAATGGGCCCAAGGCCTTGCAGGCCTAGGTCTGATACGGTAAAGGGGTTGAATACACTTTGTTGAGTATGTGGAGTGTTTTGTTTTCATACCTCCAGCCAGGGGTGAAACCTGAAATCTTACCCTGCGCGGAGCTCCATAACCCTGGGTAGAAGATGTGACTTCATCCCCTTGAAGCTCAACGCCTGCAAATGTCACAAGTATCAGTAAAACTGGTGCCTGGAGGCTGGAAGAAGGCCCAAGTCCTTGCAGGCCTAGTTCTGATACTGTAAAGGGGTTAAATATACTTTATTGAGTATGTGTAGTGTTTTGTTTTCACACCTCCAGCCAGGTGTGAAACCTGAAATCTTACCCTGCGCGGAGCTCTATAACCCTGGGTAGAAGGTGCGACTTCATCCCCTTGAAGCTTAACACCTGCAAATGTCACAAGTATCAGTAAAACTGGTGCCTGGAGGCTGGAAGTAGGTCCAAGGCCTTGCAGGCCTTGTTCTGATACGGTAAAGGGGTTAAATACACTTTGTTGAGTATGTGAAGTGTTTTGTCTTCACACCACCAGCCAGGGGTAAAACCTGAAATCTTACCCTGCGCGGAGCTCCGTTGCCCTGGGTAGAAGGAGTGACTTTGTCCCCTTGAAGCTGAAGGCTTCATAATGTCACAACTACCACTGAAACTGATGCCTGAAGCCTGGAAGTAGGCCCAAGGCCTTGCAGGCCTTGTTCTGATACTGTAAAGGGGTTAAATACACTTTGTTGAGTACGTGAAGTGTTTTGTCTTCACACCTCCAGCCAGGGGTGAAACCTGACATTTTACCCTGCGCCTAGCTCCATAACCCAGGGTACAAGTTGCGACTACATCCCCTTGAAGCTTAACACCTTCATATTTCACAAGTGTCAGTACAACATGTGCCTGGAGGCTGGAAGTAGGCCCAAGGCCTTGCAGGCCTTATTCTGATACTTTAAAGGGGTTAAATACACTTTGTTGAGTATGTGAATTGTTTTGTCTTCACACCTCCAGCCAGGGGTGAAACCTGAAATCTTACCCTACGCGGAGCTCCATAACCCTGGGTAGAAGGTGCGACTACGTCCCCTTGAAGCTTAACACCTCCAAATGTCACAAGTATCTGTAAAACTGGTGCCTGGAGACCAGAAATGGGCCCAAGGCCTTGTAGGCCTAGTTCTGATACTGTAAAGGGGTTAAATATACTTTATTGAGTAGTGTTTTGTTTTTACACCTCCAGCCAGGGGTGAAACCTGAAATCTTACCCTGCGCGGAGCTCTATAGCCCTGGGTAGAAGGTGCTACTTCATCCCCTTGAAGCTTAACACCTGAAAATGTCACAAGTATCAGTAAAACTGGTGCCTGGAGGCTGGAAGTAGGCCCAAGGCCTTGCAGGCCTTGTTCTGATACTGTAAAGGGGTTAAATACACTTTGTTGAGTATGTGAAGTGTTTTGTCTTCACACCACCAGCCAGGGGTAAAACCTGAAATCTTACCCTGCGCGGAGCTCTATAGCCCTGGGTAGAAGGTGCTACTTCATCCCCTTGAAGCTTAACACCTGAAAATGTCACAAGTATCAGTAAAACTGGTGCCTGGAGGCTGGAAGTAGGCCCAAGGCCTTGCAGGCCTAGGTCTGATACTGTAAAGGGGTTGAATACACTTTTGGAATAGGTGAAGTGTTTTGTGTGTATTCCTCCATCCAGGGGAAAACCTGAAATCTTACCCTGCGCGGAGCTCCATAGCCCTGGGTGGAAGGAGTCACTTAATCCCCTTGAAGCTTAACACCACCAAATGTCACAAGTATCGAGCCTGGAGGCTGGAAGTAGGCCCAAGGCCTTTCAGGACTTGTTCGGATACTGTAAAGGGGTTAAATGCACATTATTGAGAATGTGGAGTGTTTTGTTTTCATACCTCCAGCCAGGGGTGAAACCTGAAATCTTACCCTGCGCGGAGCTCCATAACCCTGGGTAGAAGATGTGACTTCATCCCCTTGAAGCTTAACACCTCCAAATGTCACAAGTATCACTAAAACATGTGCTAGTAGGCTGGAAGTAGGCCCAAGGCCTTGCAGGCCTTGTTCTGATACTTTAAAGGGGTTAAATACACTTTGTTGAGTATGTGGAGTGTTTTGTTTTCACACCTCCAGCCAGGGGTGAAACCTGAAATCTTACGCTGCGCGGAGCTCCATACCCCTCGGTAGAAGGTGCAACTTTGTCCCCTTGAAGCTTAACACCTCCAAATGTCACAAGTATCAGTAAAACTGATGCCTGGAGACTAGAAATGGACCCAAGGCCTTGCAGGCCTAGGTCTGATACTGTAAAGGGGTTGAATACACTTTTGGAATAGGTGAAGTGTTTTGTGTTCACTCCGCCATCCAGGGGTGAAAGTTGAAATCTTACCCTGCGCGGAGCTCCATAGCCCTGGGTAGAAGGAGTGACTTTGTCCCCTTGAAGCTGAAGTCTTCATGATGTCACAAATACCACTAAAACTGGTGCATGGAGGCTGGAAGTAGGCCCAAGGGATTGCAGGCCTTGTTCTGATACTGTAAAGGGGTTAAATACACTTTGTTGAGTATGTGAAGTCTTTTGTTTTCACACCTCCAACCAGGGGTGAAACCCGAAATCTTGCCCTGTGCGGAGCTCCATAACCCTGGGTAGATGGAACGACTTCATCCCCTTGAAGCTTAACGCTTACAAATTTCACAAGTATCAGTAAAACTGGTGGCTGGAAGTAGGCCCAAGGCCTTGCAGGCCTTGTTCTGATACTGTAAAGGGGTTAAATACACTTTGCTGAGTATGTGAAGTGTTTTGTCTTCACACCTCCAGCCAGGGGTAAAACCTGAAATCTTACCCTACGCGGAGCTCCATAACCCTGGGTAGAAGGTGAGACTACGTCCCATTGAAGCTTAACACCTCCAAATGTCACAAGTATCTGTAAAACCTGTGCCAGGAGACCAGAAATGGGCCCAAGGCCTTGCAGGCCTAGGTCTGATACTGTAAAGGGGTTGAAAACACTTTGTTGAGTATGTGGAGTGTTTTGTTTTCATACCTCCAGCCAGGGGTGAAACCTGAAATCTTACCCTGCGCGGAGTTCCATAACCCTGTGTAGAAGGTGTGACTCCATCCCCTTGAAGCTTAACATCTCCAAATGTCACAAGTATCACTAAAACATGTGCTAGGAGGATGGAAGTAGGCCCAAGGTCTTGCAGGCCTTGTTCTGATACTGTAAAGGGGTTAAATGCACTTTGTTGAGTATGTGCAGTGTTTTGTATTCACACCTCCAGCCAGGGGTGAAACCTGAAATCTTACCCTGTGCGGAGCTCCATAACCCTGGGTAGAAGATGCGACTTCATCCCCTTGAAGCTTAACACCTCCAAATGTCCCCAGTATCAGTAAAACTGGTGCCTGGAGGCTGGAAGTAGGCCCAAGGCTTTGCAGGCCTTGTTCTGATACTGTAAAGGGGTTAAATACACTTTGTTGAGTATGTGAAGTGGTTTGTCTTCACACCTTCAGTCAGGGGTGAAACCTGAAATCTTACCCTACGCGGAGCTCCATATCTCTGGGTAGAAGGTGCGACTACGTCCCGTTGAAGCTTAACACCTCCAAATGTCACAAGTATCTGTAATACTGGTGCCTGGAGGCCAGAAATGGGCCCAAGGTCTTGCAGGCCTTGTTCTGATACTGTAAAGGGGTTAAATACACTTTGTTGAGTATGTGGAGTGTTTTGTTTTCATACCTCCAGCCAGGGGTGAAACCTGAAATCTTACCCTGCGCGGAGCTCCATAACCCTGTGTTCATGTTGCGACTACATCCCCTTGAAGCTTAACACCTTCATATTTCACAAGTATCAGTAAAAGTGGTGCCTGGAGGCTGGAAGTAGGCCCAAGGCCTTTTCAGGCCTTGTTCTGATACTGTAAAGGGGTTAAATACACATTATTGAGTATGTGAAGTGTTATGTTTTCACACCTCAAGCCAGGGGTAAAACCTGAAATCTTACCCTGCGCGGAGTTCCATAACCCTGGGTAGAAGGTGTGACTTCATCCCCTTGCAGCTCAACACCTGCAAATGTCACAAGTATCAGTAAAACTGGTACCTGGAGGCTGGAAGAAGGCCCAAGGCCTTGCAGGCCTTGTTTTGATACTGTAAAGGGGTTCAATATACTTTATTGAGTATGTGTAGTGTTTTGTTTTCACACCTCCAGCCAGGGGTGAAACCTGAAATCTTACCCTGCGCGGAGCTCCATAACCCTGGGTAGAAGGTGCGACTACATCCCCTTGAAGCTTAACACCTCCAAATGTCACAAGTATCTGTAAAACTGGTGCCTGGAGACCAGAAATGGGCCCAAGGCCTTGCAGGCCTAGGTCTGATACGGTAAAGGGGTTGAATACACTTTGTTGAGTATGTGGAGTGTTTTGTTTTCATACCTCCAGCCAGGGGTGAAACCTGAAATCTTACCCTGCGCGGAGCTCCATAACCCTGGGTAGAAGATGTGACTTCATCCCCTTGAAGCTCAACGCCTGCAAATGTCACAAGTATCAGTAAAACTGGTGCCTGGAGGCTGGAAGAAGGCCCAAGTCCTTGCAGGCCTAGTTCTGATACTGTAAAGGGGTTAAATATACTTTATTAAGTATGTGTAGTGTTTTGTTTTCACACCTCCAGCCAGGTGTGAAACCTAAAATCTTACCCTGCGCGGAGCTCTATAACCCTGGGTAGAAGGTGCGACTTCATCCCCTTGAAGCTTAACACCTGCAAATGTCACAAGTATCAGTAAAACTGGTGCCTGGAGGCTGGAAGTAGGTCCAAGGCCTTGCAGGCCTTGTTCTGATACGGTAAAGGGGTTAAATACACTTTGTTGAGTATGTGAAGTGTTTTGTCTTCACACCACCAGCCAGGGGTAAAACCTGAAATCTTACCCTGCGCGGAGCTCCATTGCCCTGGGTAGAAGGAGTGACTTTGTCCCCTTGAAGCTGAAGGCTTCATAATGTCACAACTACCACTGAAACTGATGCCTGAAGCCTGGAAGTAGGCCCAAGGCCTTGCAGGCCTTGTTCTGATACTGTAAAGGGGTTAAATACACTTTGTTGAGTACGTGAAGTGTTTTGTCTTCACACCTCCAGCCAGGGGTGAAACCTGACATTTTACCCTGCGCCTAGCTCCATAACCCAGGGTACAAGTTGCGACTACATCCCCTTGAAGCTTAACACCTTCATATTTCACAAGTGTCAGTACAACATGTGCCTGGAGGCTGGAAGTAGGCCCAAGGCCTTGCAGGCCTTATTCTGATACTTTAAAGGGGTTAAATACACTTTGTTGAGTATGTGAATTGTTTTGTCTTCACACCTCCAGCCAGGGGTGAAACCTGAAATCTTACCCTACGCGGAGCTCCATAACCCTGGGTAGAAGGTGCGACTACGTCCCCTTGAAGCTTAACACCTCCAAATGTCACAAGCATCTGTAAAACTGGTGCCTGGAGACCAGAAATGGGCCCAAGGCCTTGTAGGCCTAGTTCTGATACTGTAAAGGGGTTAAATATACTTTATTGAGTAGTGTTTTGTTTTTACACCTCCAGCCAGGGGTGAAACCTGAAATCTTACCCTGCGCGGAGCTCTATAGCCCTGGGTAGAAGGTGCTACTTCATCCCCTTGAAGCTTAACACCTGAAAATGTCACAAGTATCAGTAAAACTGGTGCCTGGAGGCTGGAAGTAGGCCCAAGGCCTTGCAGGCCTTGTTCTGATACTGTAAAGGGGTTAAATACACTTTGTTGAGTATGTGAAGTGTTTTGTCTTCACACCACCAGCCAGGGGTAAAACCTGAAATCTTACCCTGCGCGGAGCTCTATAGCCCTGGGTAGAAGGTGCTACTTCATCCCCTTGAAGCTTAACACCTGAAAATGTCACAAGTATCAGTAAAACTGGTGCCTGGAGGCTGGAAGTAGGCCCAAGGCCTTGCAGGCCTAGGTCTGATACTGTAAAGGGGTTGAATACACTTTTGGAATAGGTGAAGTGTTTTGTGTGTATTCCTCCATCCAGGGGAAAACCTGAAATCTTACCCTGCGCGGAGCTCCATAGCCCTGGGTGGAAGGAGTCACTTAATCCCCTTGAAGCTTAACACCACCAAATGTCACAAGTATCGAGCCTGGAGGCTGGAAGTAGGCCCAAGGCCTTTCAGGACTTGTTCGGATACTGTAAAGGGGTTAAATGCACATTATTGAGAATGTGGAGTGTTTTGTTTTCATACCTCCAGCCAGGGGTGAAACCTGAAATCTTACCCTGCGCGGAGCTCCATAACCCTGGGTAGAAGATGTGACTTCATCCCCTTGAAGCTTAACACCTCCAAATGTCACAAGTATCACTAAAACATGTGCTAGTAGGCTGGAAGTAGGCCCAAGGCCTTGCAGGCCTTGTTCTGATACTTTAAAGGGGTTAAATACACTTTGTTGAGTATGTGGAGTGTTTTGTTTTCACACCTCCAGCCAGGGGTGAAACCTGAAATCTTACGCTGCGCGGAGCTCCATACCCCTCGGTAGAAGGTGCAACTTTGTCCCCTTGAAGCTTAACACCTCCAAATGTCACAAGTATCAGTAAAACTGATGCCTGGAGACTAGAAATGGACCCAAGGCCTTGCAGGCCTAGGTCTGATACTGTAAAGGGGTTGAATACACTTTTGGAATAGGTGAAGTGTTTTGTGTTCACTCCGCCATCCAGGGGTGAAAGTTGAAATCTTACCCTGCGCGGAGCTCCATAGCCCTGGGTAGAAGGAGTGACTTTGTCCCCTTGAAGCTGAAGTCTTCATGATGTCACAAATACCACTAAAACTGGTGCATGGAGGCTGGAAGTAGGCCCAAGGGATTGCAGGCCTTGTTCTGATACTGTAAAGGGGTTAAATACACTTTGTTGAGTATGTGAAGTCTTTTGTTTTCACACCTCCAACCAGGGGTGAAACCCGAAATCTTGCCCTGTGCGGAGCTCCATAACCCTGGGTAGATGGAACGACTTCATCCCCTTGAAGCTTAACGCTTACAAATTTCACAAGTATCAGTAAAACTGGTGGCTGGAAGTAGGCCCAAGGCCTTGCAGGCCTTGTTCTGATACTGTAAAGGGGTTAAATACACTTTGCTGAGTATGTGAAGTGTTTTGTCTTCACACCTCCAGCCAGGGGTAAAACCTGAAATCTTACCCTACGCGGAGCTCCATAACCCTGGGTAGAAGGTGAGACTACGTCCCATTGAAGCTTAACACCTCCAAATGTCACAAGTATCTGTAAAACCTGTGCCAGGAGACCAGAAATGGGCCCAAGGCCTTGCAGGCCTAGGTCTGATACTGTAAAGGGGTTGAAAACACTTTGTTGAGTATGTGGAGTGTTTTGTTTTCATACCTCCAGCCAGGGGTGAAACCTGAAATCTTACCCTGCGCGGAGTTCCATAACCCTGTGTAGAAGGTGTGACTCCATCCCCTTGAAGCTTAACATCTCCAAATGTCACAAGTATCACTAAAACATGTGCTAGGAGGATGGAAGTAGGCCCAAGGTCTTGCAGGCCTTGTTCTGATACTGTAAAGGGGTTAAATGCACTTTGTTGAGTATGTGCAGTGTTTTGTATTCACACCTCCAGCCAGGGGTGAAACCTGAAATCTTACCCTGTGCGGAGCTCCATAACCCTGGGTAGAAGATGCGACTTCATCCCCTTGAAGCTTAACACCTCCAAATGTCCCCAGTATCAGTAAAACTGGTGCCTGGAGGCTGGAAGTAGGCCCAAGGCTTTGCAGGCCTTGTTCTGATACTGTAAAGGGGTTAAATACACTTTGTTGAGTATGTGAAGTGGTTTGTCTTCACACCTTCAGTCAGGGGTGAAACCTGAAATCTTACCCTACGCGGAGCTCCATATCTCTGGGTAGAAGGTGCGACTACGTCCCGTTGAAGCTTAACACCTCCAAATGTCACAAGTATCTGTAATACTGGTGCCTGGAGGCCAGAAATGGGCCCAAGGTCTTGCAGGCCTTGTTCTGATACTGTAAAGGGGTTAAATACACTTTGTTGAGTATGTGGAGTGTTTTGTTTTCATACCTCCAGCCAGGGGTGAAACCTGAAATCTTACCCTGCGCGGAGCTCCATAACCCTGTGTTCATGTTGCGACTACATCCCCTTGAAGCTTAACACCTTCATATTTCACAAGTATCAGTAAAAGTGGTGCCTGGAGGCTGGAAGTAGGCCCAAGGCCTTTTCAGGCCTTGTTCTGATACTGTAAAGGGGTTAAATACACATTATTGAGTATGTGAAGTGTTATGTTTTCACACCTCAAGCCAGGGGTAAAACCTGAAATCTTAGCCTGCGCGGAGTTCCATAACCCTGGGTAGAAGGTGTGACTTCATCCCCTTGCAGCTCAACACCTGCAAATGTCACAAGTATCAGTAAAACTGGTACCTGGAGGCTGGAAGAAGGCCCAAGGCCTTGCAGGCCTTGTTTTGATACTGTAAAGGGGTTCAATATACTTTATTGAGTATGTGTAGTGTTTTGTTTTCACACCTCCAGCCAGGGGTGAAACCTGAAATCTTACCCTGCGCGGAGCTCCATAACCCTGGGTAGAAGGTGCGACTACATCCCCTTGAAGCTTAACACCTCCAAATGTCACAAGTATCTGTAAAACTGGTGCCTGGAGACCAGAAATGGGCCCAAGGCCTTGCAGGCCTAGGTCTGATACGGTAAAGGGGTTGAATACACTTTGTTGAGTATGTGGAGTGTTTTGTTTTCATACCTCCAGCCAGGGGTGAAACCTGAAATCTTACCCTGCGCGGAGCTCCATAACCCTGGGTAGAAGATGTGACTTCATCCCCTTGAAGCTCAACGCCTGCAAATGTCACAAGTATCAGTAAAACTGGTGCCTGGAGGCTGGAAGAAGGCCCAAGTCCTTGCAGGCCTAGTTCTGATACTGTAAAGGGGTTAAATATACTTTATTGAGTATGTGTAGTGTTTTGTTTTCACACCTCCAGCCAGGTGTGAAACCTGAAATCTTACCCTGCGCGGAGCTCTATAACCCTGGGTAGAAGGTGCGACTTCATCCCCTTGAAGCTTAACACCTGCAAATGTCACAAGTATCAGTAAAACTGGTGCCTGGAGGCTGGAAGTAGGTCCAAGGCCTTGCAGGCCTTGTTCTGATACGGTAAAGGGGTTAAATACACTTTGTTGAGTATGTGAAGTGTTTTGTCTTCACACCACCAGCCAGGGGTAAAACCTGAAATCTTACCCTGCGCGGAGCTCCGTTGCCCTGGGTAGAAGGAGTGACTTTGTCCCCTTGAAGCTGAAGGCTTCATAATGTCACAACTACCACTGAAACTGATGCCTGAAGCCTGGAAGTAGGCCCAAGGCCTTGCAGGCCTTGTTCTGATACTGTAAAGGGGTTAAATACACTTTGTTGAGTACGTGAAGTGTTTTGTCTTCACACCTCCAGCCAGGGGTGAAACCTGACATTTTACCCTGCGCCTAGCTCCATAACCCAGGGTACAAGTTGCGACTACATCCCCTTGAAGCTTAACACCTTCATATTTCACAAGTGTCAGTACAACATGTGCCTGGAGGCTGGAAGTAGGCCCAAGGCCTTGCAGGCCTTATTCTGATACTTTAAAGGGGTTAAATACACTTTGTTGAGTATGTGAATTGTTTTGTCTTCACACCTCCAGCCAGGGGTGAAACCTGAAATCTTACCCTACGCGGAGCTCCATAACCCTGGGTAGAAGGTGCGACTACGTCCCCTTGAAGCTTAACACCTCCAAATGTCACAAGTATCTGTAAAACTGGTGCCTGGAGACCAGAAATGGGCCCAAGGCCTTGTAGGCCTAGTTCTGATACTGTAAAGGGGTTAAATATACTTTATTGAGTAGTGTTTTGTTTTTACACCTCCAGCCAGGGGTGAAACCTGAAATCTTACCCTGCGCGGAGCTCTATAGCCCTGGGTAGAAGGTGCTACTTCATCCCCTTGAAGCTTAACACCTGAAAATGTCACAAGTATCAGTAAAACTGGTGCCTGGAGGCTGGAAGTAGGCCCAAGGCCTTGCAGGCCTTGTTCTGATACTGTAAAGGGGTTAAATACACTTTGTTGAGTATGTGAAGTGTTTTGTCTTCACACCACCAGCCAGGGGTAAAACCTGAAATCTTACCCTGCGCGGAGCTCTATAGCCCTGGGTAGAAGGTGCTACTTCATCCCCTTGAAGCTTAACACCTGAAAATGTCACAAGTATCAGTAAAACTGGTGCCTGGAGGCTGGAAGTAGGCCCAAGGCCTTGCAGGCCTAGGTCTGATACTGTAAAGGGGTTGAATACACTTTTGGAATAGGTGAAGTGTTTTGTGTGTATTCCTCCATCCAGGGGAAAACCTGAAATCTTACCCTGCGCGGAGCTCCATAGCCCTGGGTGGAAGGAGTCACTTAATCCCCTTGAAGCTTAACACCACCAAATGTCACAAGTATCGAGCCTGGAGGCTGGAAGTAGGCCCAAGGCCTTTCAGGACTTGTTCGGATACTGTAAAGGGGTTAAATGCACATTATTGAGAATGTGGAGTGTTTTGTTTTCATACCTCCAGCCAGGGGTGAAACCTGAAATCTTACCCTGCGCGGAGCTCCATAACCCTGGGTAGAAGATGTGACTTCATCCCCTTGAAGCTTAACACCTCCAAATGTCACAAGTATCACTAAAACATGTGCTAGTAGGCTGGAAGTAGGCCCAAGGCCTTGCAGGCCTTGTTCTGATACTTTAAAGGGGTTAAATACACTTTGTTGAGTATGTGGAGTGTTTTGTTTTCACACCTCCAGCCAGGGGTGAAACCTGAAATCTTACGCTGCGCGGAGCTCCATACCCCTCGGTAGAAGGTGCAACTTTGTCCCCTTGAAGCTTAACACCTCCAAATGTCACAAGTATCAGTAAAACTGATGCCTGGAGACTAGAAATGGACCCAAGGCCTTGCAGGCCTAGGTCTGATACTGTAAAGGGGTTGAATACACTTTTGGAATAGGTGAAGTGTTTTGTGTTCACTCCGCCATCCAGGGGTGAAAGTTGAAATCTTACCCTGCGCGGAGCTCCATAGCCCTGGGTAGAAGGAGTGACTTTGTCCCCTTGAAGCTGAAGTCTTCATGATGTCACAAATACCACTAAAACTGGTGCATGGAGGCTGGAAGTAGGCCCAAGGGATTGCAGGCCTTGTTCTGATACTGTAAAGGGGTTAAATACACTTTGTTGAGTATGTGAAGTCTTTTGTTTTCACACCTCCAACCAGGGGTGAAACCCGAAATCTTGCCCTGTGCGGAGCTCCATAACCCTGGGTAGATGGAACGACTTCATCCCCTTGAAGCTTAACGCTTACAAATTTCACAAGTATCAGTAAAACTGGTGGCTGGAAGTAGGCCCAAGGCCTTGCAGGCCTTGTTCTGATACTGTAAAGGGGTTAAATACACTTTGCTGAGTATGTGAAGTGTTTTGTCTTCACACCTCCAGCCAGGGGTAAAACCTGAAATCTTACCCTACGCGGAGCTCCATAACCCTGGGTAGAAGGTGAGACTACGTCCCATTGAAGCTTAACACCTCCAAATGTCACAAGTATCTGTAAAACCTGTGCCAGGAGACCAGAAATGGGCCCAAGGCCTTGCAGGCCTAGGTCTGATACTGTAAAGGGGTTGAAAACACTTTGTTGAGTATGTGGAGTGTTTTGTTTTCATACCTCCAGCCAGGGGTGAAACCTGAAATCTTACCCTGCGCGGAGTTCCATAACCCTGTGTAGAAGGTGTGACTCCATCCCCTTGAAGCTTAACATCTCCAAATGTCACAAGTATCACTAAAACATGTGCTAGGAGGATGGAAGTAGGCCCAAGGTCTTGCAGGCCTTGTTCTGATACTGTAAAGGGGTTAAATGCACTTTGTTGAGTATGTGCAGTGTTTTGTATTCACACCTCCAGCCAGGGGTGAAACCTGAAATCTTACCCTGTGCGGAGCTCCATAACCCTGGGTAGAAGATGCGACTTCATCCCCTTGAAGCTTAACACCTCCAAATGTCCCCAGTATCAGTAAAACTGGTGCCTGGAGGCTGGAAGTAGGCCCAAGGCTTTGCAGGCCTTGTTCTGATACTGTAAAGGGGTTAAATACACTTTGTTGAGTATGTGAAGTGGTTTGTCTTCACACCTTCAGTCAGGGGTGAAACCTGAAATCTTACCCTACGCGGAGCTCCATATCTCTGGGTAGAAGGTGCGACTACGTCCCGTTGAAGCTTAACACCTCCAAATGTCACAAGTATCTGTAATACTGGTGCCTGGAGGCCAGAAATGGGCCCAAGGTCTTGCAGGCCTTGTTCTGATACTGTAAAGGGGTTAAATACACTTTGTTGAGTATGTGGAGTGTTTTGTTTTCATACCTCCAGCCAGGGGTGAAACCTGAAATCTTACCCTGCGCGGAGCTCCATAACCCTGTGTTCATGTTGCGACTACATCCCCTTGAAGCTTAACACCTTCATATTTCACAAGTATCAGTAAAAGTGGTGCCTGGAGGCTGGAAGTAGGCCCAAGGCCTTTTCAGGCCTTGTTCTGATACTGTAAAGGGGTTAAATACACATTATTGAGTATGTGAAGTGTTATGTTTTCACACCTCAAGCCAGGGGTAAAACCTGAAATCTTACCCTGCGCGGAGTTCCATAACCCTGGGTAGAAGGTGTGACTTCATCCCCTTGCAGCTCAACACCTGCAAATGTCACAAGTATCAGTAAAACTGGTACCTGGAGGCTGGAAGAAGGCCCAAGGCCTTGCAGGCCTTGTTTTGATACTGTAAAGGGGTTCAATATACTTTATTGAGTATGTGTAGTGTTTTGTTTTCACACCTCCAGCCAGGGGTGAAACCTGAAATCTTACCCTGCGCGGAGCTCCATAACCCTGGGTAGAAGGTGCGACTACATCCCCTTGAAGCTTAACACCTCCAAATGTCACAAGTATCTGTAAAACTGGTGCCTGGAGACCAGAAATGGGCCCAAGGCCTTGCAGGCCTAGGTCTGATACGGTAAAGGGGTTGAATACACTTTGTTGAGTATGTGGAGTGTTTTGTTTTCATACCTCCAGCCAGGGGTGAAACCTGAAATCTTACCCTGCGCGGAGCTCCATAACCCTGGGTAGAAGATGTGACTTCATCCCCTTGAAGCTCAACGCCTGCAAATGTCACAAGTATCAGTAAAACTGGTGCCTGGAGGCTGGAAGAAGGCCCAAGTCCTTGCAGGCCTAGTTCTGATACTGTAAAGGGGTTAAATATACTTTATTAAGTATGTGTAGTGTTTTGTTTTCACACCTCCAGCCAGGTGTGAAACCTAAAATCTTACCCTGCGCGGAGCTCTATAACCCTGGGTAGAAGGTGCGACTTCATCCCCTTGAAGCTTAACACCTGCAAATGTCACAAGTATCAGTAAAACTGGTGCCTGGAGGCTGGAAGTAGGTCCAAGGCCTTGCAGGCCTTGTTCTGATACGGTAAAGGGGTTAAATACACTTTGTTGAGTATGTGAAGTGTTTTGTCTTCACACCACCAGCCAGGGGTAAAACCTGAAATCTTACCCTGCGCGGAGCTCCATTGCCCTGGGTAGAAGGAGTGACTTTGTCCCCTTGAAGCTGAAGGCTTCATAATGTCACAACTACCACTGAAACTGATGCCTGAAGCCTGGAAGTAGGCCCAAGGCCTTGCAGGCCTTGTTCTGATACTGTAAAGGGGTTAAATACACTTTGTTGAGTACGTGAAGTGTTTTGTCTTCACACCTCCAGCCAGGGGTGAAACCTGACATTTTACCCTGCGCCTAGCTCCATAACCCAGGGTACAAGTTGCGACTACATCCCCTTGAAGCTTAACACCTTCATATTTCACAAGTGTCAGTACAACATGTGCCTGGAGGCTGGAAGTAGGCCCAAGGCCTTGCAGGCCTTATTCTGATACTTTAAAGGGGTTAAATACACTTTGTTGAGTATGTGAATTGTTTTGTCTTCACACCTCCAGCCAGGGGTGAAACCTGAAATCTTACCCTACGCGGAGCTCCATAACCCTGGGTAGAAGGTGCGACTACGTCCCCTTGAAGCTTAACACCTCCAAATGTCACAAGCATCTGTAAAACTGGTGCCTGGAGACCAGAAATGGGCCCAAGGCCTTGTAGGCCTAGTTCTGATACTGTAAAGGGGTTAAATATACTTTATTGAGTAGTGTTTTGTTTTTACACCTCCAGCCAGGGGTGAAACCTGAAATCTTACCCTGCGCGGAGCTCTATAGCCCTGGGTAGAAGGTGCTACTTCATCCCCTTGAAGCTTAACACCTGAAAATGTCACAAGTATCAGTAAAACTGGTGCCTGGAGGCTGGAAGTAGGCCCAAGGCCTTGCAGGCCTTGTTCTGATACTGTAAAGGGGTTAAATACACTTTGTTGAGTATGTGAAGTGTTTTGTCTTCACACCACCAGCCAGGGGTAAAACCTGAAATCTTACCCTGCGCGGAGCTCTATAGCCCTGGGTAGAAGGTGCTACTTCATCCCCTTGAAGCTTAACACCTGAAAATGTCACAAGTATCAGTAAAACTGGTGCCTGGAGGCTGGAAGTAGGCCCAAGGCCTTGCAGGCCTAGGTCTGATACTGTAAAGGGGTTGAATACACTTTTGGAATAGGTGAAGTGTTTTGTGTGTATTCCTCCATCCAGGGGAAAACCTGAAATCTTACCCTGCGCGGAGCTCCATAGCCCTGGGTGGAAGGAGTCACTTAATCCCCTTGAAGCTTAACACCACCAAATGTCACAAGTATCGAGCCTGGAGGCTGGAAGTAGGCCCAAGGCCTTTCAGGACTTGTTCGGATACTGTAAAGGGGTTAAATGCACATTATTGAGAATGTGGAGTGTTTTGTTTTCATACCTCCAGCCAGGGGTGAAACCTGAAATCTTACCCTGCGCGGAGCTCCATAACCCTGGGTAGAAGATGTGACTTCATCCCCTTGAAGCTTAACACCTCCAAATGTCACAAGTATCACTAAAACATGTGCTAGTAGGCTGGAAGTAGGCCCAAGGCCTTGCAGGCCTTGTTCTGATACTTTAAAGGGGTTAAATACACTTTGTTGAGTATGTGGAGTGTTTTGTTTTCACACCTCCAGCCAGGGGTGAAACCTGAAATCTTACGCTGCGCGGAGCTCCATACCCCTCGGTAGAAGGTGCAACTTTGTCCCCTTGAAGCTTAACACCTCCAAATGTCACAAGTATCAGTAAAACTGATGCCTGGAGACTAGAAATGGACCCAAGGCCTTGCAGGCCTAGGTCTGATACTGTAAAGGGGTTGAATACACTTTTGGAATAGGTGAAGTGTTTTGTGTTCACTCCGCCATCCAGGGGTGAAAGTTGAAATCTTACCCTGCGCGGAGCTCCATAGCCCTGGGTAGAAGGAGTGACTTTGTCCCCTTGAAGCTGAAGTCTTCATGATGTCACAAATACCACTAAAACTGGTGCATGGAGGCTGGAAGTAGGCCCAAGGGATTGCAGGCCTTGTTCTGATACTGTAAAGGGGTTAAATACACTTTGTTGAGTATGTGAAGTCTTTTGTTTTCACACCTCCAACCAGGGGTGAAACCCGAAATCTTGCCCTGTGCGGAGCTCCATAACCCTGGGTAGATGGAACGACTTCATCCCCTTGAAGCTTAACGCTTACAAATTTCACAAGTATCAGTAAAACTGGTGGCTGGAAGTAGGCCCAAGGCCTTGCAGGCCTTGTTCTGATACTGTAAAGGGGTTAAATACACTTTGCTGAGTATGTGAAGTGTTTTGTCTTCACACCTCCAGCCAGGGGTAAAACCTGAAATCTTACCCTACGCGGAGCTCCATAACCCTGGGTAGAAGGTGAGACTACGTCCCATTGAAGCTTAACACCTCCAAATGTCACAAGTATCTGTAAAACCTGTGCCAGGAGACCAGAAATGGGCCCAAGGCCTTGCAGGCCTAGGTCTGATACTGTAAAGGGGTTGAAAACACTTTGTTGAGTATGTGGAGTGTTTTGTTTTCATACCTCCAGCCAGGGGTGAAACCTGAAATCTTACCCTGCGCGGAGTTCCATAACCCTGTGTAGAAGGTGTGACTCCATCCCCTTGAAGCTTAACATCTCCAAATGTCACAAGTATCACTAAAACATGTGCTAGGAGGATGGAAGTAGGCCCAAGGTCTTGCAGGCCTTGTTCTGATACTGTAAAGGGGTTAAATGCACTTTGTTGAGTATGTGCAGTGTTTTGTATTCACACCTCCAGCCAGGGGTGAAACCTGAAATCTTACCCTGTGCGGAGCTCCATAACCCTGGGTAGAAGATGCGACTTCATCCCCTTGAAGCTTAACACCTCCAAATGTCCCCAGTATCAGTAAAACTGGTGCCTGGAGGCTGGAAGTAGGCCCAAGGCTTTGCAGGCCTTGTTCTGATACTGTAAAGGGGTTAAATACACTTTGTTGAGTATGTGAAGTGGTTTGTCTTCACACCTTCAGTCAGGGGTGAAACCTGAAATCTTACCCTACGCGGAGCTCCATATCTCTGGGTAGAAGGTGCGACTACGTCCCGTTGAAGCTTAACACCTCCAAATGTCACAAGTATCTGTAATACTGGTGCCTGGAGGCCAGAAATGGGCCCAAGGTCTTGCAGGCCTTGTTCTGATACTGTAAAGGGGTTAAATACACTTTGTTGAGTATGTGGAGTGTTTTGTTTTCATACCTCCAGCCAGGGGTGAAACCTGAAATCTTACCCTGCGCGGAGCTCCATAACCCTGTGTTCATGTTGCGACTACATCCCCTTGAAGCTTAACACCTTCATATTTCACAAGTATCAGTAAAAGTGGTGCCTGGAGGCTGGAAGTAGGCCCAAGGCCTTTTCAGGCCTTGTTCTGATACTGTAAAGGGGTTAAATACACATTATTGAGTATGTGAAGTGTTATGTTTTCACACCTCAAGCCAGGGGTAAAACCTGAAATCTTAGCCTGCGCGGAGTTCCATAACCCTGGGTAGAAGGTGTGACTTCATCCCCTTGCAGCTCAACACCTGCAAATGTCACAAGTATCAGTAAAACTGGTACCTGGAGGCTGGAAGAAGGCCCAAGGCCTTGCAGGCCTTGTTTTGATACTGTAAAGGGGTTCAATATACTTTATTGAGTATGTGTAGTGTTTTGTTTTCACACCTCCAGCCAGGGGTGAAACCTGAAATCTTACCCTGCGCGGAGCTCCATAACCCTGGGTAGAAGGTGCGACTACATCCCCTTGAAGCTTAACACCTCCAAATGTCACAAGTATCTGTAAAACTGGTGCCTGGAGACCAGAAATGGGCCCAAGGCCTTGCAGGCCTAGGTCTGATACGGTAAAGGGGTTGAATACACTTTGTTTAGTATGTGGAGTGTTTTGTTTTCATACCTCCAGCCAGTGGTGAAACCTGAAATCTTACCCTGCGCGGAGCTCCATAACCCTGGGTAGAAGATGTGACTTCATCCCCTTGAAGCTCAACGCCTGCAAATGTCACAAGTATCAGTAAAACTGGTGCCTGGAGGCTGGAAGAAGGCCCAAGTCCTTGCAGGCCTAGTTCTGATACTGTAAAGGGGTTAAATATACTTTATTGAGTATGTGTAGTGTTTTGTTTTCACACCTCCAGCCAGGTGTGAAACCTGAAATCTTACCCTGCGCGGAGCTCTATAACCCTGGGTAGAAGGTGCGACTTCATCCCCTTGAAGCTTAACACCTGCAAATGTCACAAGTATCAGTAAAACTGGTGCCTGGAGGCTGGAAGTAGGTCCAAGGCCTTGCAGGCCTTGTTCTGATACTGTAAAGGGGTTAAATACACTTTGTTGAGTATGTGAAGTGTTTTGTCTTCACACCACCAGCCAGGGGTAAAACCTGAAATCTTACCCTGCGCGGAGCTCCATTGCCCTGGGTAGAAGGAGTGACTTTGTCCCCTTGAAGCTGAAGGCTTCATAATGTCACAACTACCACTGAAACTGATGCCTGAAGCCTGGAAGTAGGCCCAAGGCCTTGCAGGCCTTGTTCTGATACTGTAAAGGGGTTAAATACACTTTGTTGAGTACGTGAAGTGTTTTGTCTTCACACCTCCAGCCAGGGGTGAAACCTGACATTTTACCCTGCGCCTAGCTCCATAACCCAGGGTACAAGTTGCGACTACATCCCCTTGAAGCTTAACACCTTCATATTTCACAAGTGTCAGTACAACATGTGCCTGGAGGCTGGAAGTAGGCCCAAGGCCTTGCAGGCCTTATTCTGATACTTTAAAGGGGTTAAATACACTTTGTTGAGTATGTGAATTGTTTTGTCTTCACACCTCCAGCCAGGGGTGAAACCTGAAATCTTACCCTACGCGGAGCTCCATAACCCTGGGTAGAAGGTGCGACTACGTCCCCTTGAAGCTTAACACCTCCAAATGTCACAAGTATCTGTAAAACTGGTGCCTGGAGACCAGAAATGGGCCCAAGGCCTTGTAGGCCTAGTTCTGATACTGTAAAGGGGTTAAATATACTTTATTGAGTAGTGTTTTGTTTTTACACCTCCAGCCAGGGGTGAAACCTGAAATCTTACCCTGCGCGGAGCTCTATAGCCCTGGGTAGAAGGTGCTACTTCATCCCCTTGAAGCTTAACACCTGAAAATGTCACAAGTATCAGTAAAACTGGTGCCTGGAGGCTGGAAGTAGGCCCAAGGCCTTGCAGGCCTTGTTCTGATACTGTAAAGGGGTTAAATACACTTTGTTGAGTATGTGAAGTGTTTTGTCTTCACACCACCAGCCAGGGGTAAAACCTGAAATCTTACCCTGCGCGGAGCTCCATAGCCCTGGGTAGAAGCAGTGACTTTGTCCCCTTGAAGCTGAAGGCTTCATAATGTCACAACTACCACTAAAACTGGTGCCTGGAGCCTGGAAGTAGGCCCAAGGCCTTGCAGGCCTTGTTCTGATACTGCAAAGGGGTTAAATACACTTTATTGAGTATGTGAAGTGTTTTGTTTTCACACCTCCAGCAAGGGGTGAAACCTGAAATCTTACCCTGCGCGGAGCTCCATAACCCTGTGTAGAAGGTGTGACTTCATCCCCTTGAAGCTTAACACCTCCAAATGTCACAAGTATCACTAAAACATGTGCTAGGAGGCTGGAAGTAGGCCCAAGGCCTTGCAGGCCATGTTCTGATACTGTAAAAGGGTTAAATACACTTTGTTGAGAATGTGAAGTGTTTTGTTTTCACACCTCCAGCCAGGGGTGAAACCTGAAATCTTACCCTGCACGGAGCTCCATAACCCTGGGTAGAAGGTGCGACTTCATCCCCTTCAAGCTTAACACCTCCAAATGTTACAAGTGTCAGTACAACATGTGCCTGGAGGCTGGAAATAGGCCCAAGGCCTTGCAGGCCTTGTTCTGATAATGTAAAGGGGTTAAATACACTTTGTTGAGTATGTGAAGTGTTTTGTCTTCACACCTCCAGCCAGGGGTGAAACCCGAAATCTTACCCTGCGTGGAGCTCCATAACCCTGGGTAGAAGGTGCGACTTCGTCCCCTTGAAGCTTAACACCTCCCAATGTCACAAGTATCACTAAAACATGTGCTAGGAAGCTGGAAGTAGGCCCAAGGCCTTGCAGGCCTTGTTCTGATACAGCAAAGGGGTTAAATACACTTTATTGAGTATGTGAAGTGTTTTGTTTTCACACCTCCAGCAAGGGGTGAAACCTGAAATCTTACCCTGCGCGGAGCTCCATAACCCTGTGTAGAAGGTGTGACTTCATCCCCTTGAAGCTTAACACCTCCAAATGTCACAAGTATCACTAAAACATGTGCTAGGAGGCTGGAAGTAGGCCCAAGGCCTTGCAGGCCATGTTCTGATACTGTAAAAGGGTTAAATACACTTTGTTGAGAATGTGAAGTGTTTTGTTTTCACACCTCCAGCCAGGGGTGAAACCTGAAATCTTACCCTGCACGGAGCTCCATAACCCTGGGTAGAAGGTGCGACTTCATCCCCTTCAAGCTTAACACCTCCAAATGTTACAAGTGTCAGTACAACATGTGCCTGGAGGCTGGAAATAGGCCCAAGGCCTTGCAGGCCTTGTTCTGATAATGTAAAGGGGTTAAATACACTTTGTTGAGTATGTGAAGTGTTTTGTCTTCACACCTCCAGCCAGGGGTGAAACCCGAAATCTTACCCTGCGTGGAGCTCCATAACCCTGGGTAGAAGGTGCGACTTCGTCCCCTTGAAGCTTAACACCTCCCAATGTCACAAGTATCACTAAAACATGTGCTAGGAAGCTGGAAGTAGGCCCAAGGCCTTGCAGGCCTTGTTCTGATACAGCAAAGGGGTTAAATACACTTTATTGAGTATGTGAAGTGTTTTGTTTTCACACCTCCAGCAAGGGGTGAAACCTGAAATCTTACCCTGCGCGGAGCTCCATAACCCTGGGTAGAAGATGTGACTTTGTCCCCTTGAAGCTCAACACCTCCAAATGTCACAAGTATCAGTACAACTGGTGCCTGGAGGCCAGAAATGGGCCCAAGGCCTTGCAGGCCTAGGTCTGATACTGTAAAGGGGTTACATACACTTTGTCAAGTATGTGGAGTGTTTTGTTTTCATACCTCCAGCCAGGGGTGAAACCTGAAATCTTACCCTGCGCGGAGCTCCATAACCCTGGGTACATGTTGCAACTACATCCCCTTGAAGCTTAACACCTTCATATTTCACAAGTATCAGTAAAACTGGTGCCTGGATGCTGGAAGTAGGCCCAAGGCCTTACAGGCCTTGTTCTGATACTGTAAAGGGGTTAAATACACATTATTGATTATGTGAAGTGTTATGTTTTCACACCTTAAGCCAGGGGTAAAACCTGAAATCTTACCCTGCGCGGAGTTCCATAACCCTGGGTAGAAGGTGTGACTTCATCCCCTTGAAACTCAACACCTGCAAATGTCACAAGTATCAGTAAAACTGGTGCCTGGAGGCTGGCGGAAGGCCCAAGGCCTTGCAGGCCTTGTTCTGATACTGTAAAGGGGTTAAATATACTTTATTGAGTATGTGTAGTGTTTTGTTTTCACACCTCCAGCCAGGGGTGAAACCTGAACTCTTCCCCTGTGCGGAGCTCCATAACCCTGGGTAGAAGGTGCGACTTCGTCCCCTTGAAGCTTAACACCTCCAAATGTCACAAGTATCAGTAAAACTGGTGCCTGGAGGCTGGAAGTAGGCCCAATGCTTTGCAGGCCTTGTTCTGATACTGTAAAGGAGTTAAATACACTTTGTTGAGTATGTGAAGTGTTTTGTCTTCACACCTCCAGCCAGGGGTGAAACCTGAACTCTTACCCTACGCGGAGCTCCATAACCCTGGGTAGAAGGTGCGACTACGTCCCCTTGAAGCTTAACACCTCCAAATGTCACAAGTATCTGTAAAACTGGTGCCTGGAGACCAGAAATGGGCCCAAGGCCTGGCAGGCCTAGGTCTGATACTGTAAAGGGGTTGAATACACTTTGTTGAGTATGTGGAGTGTTTTGTTTTCATACCTCCAGCCAGGGGTGAAACCTGAAATCTTACCCTGCGTGGAGCTCCATAACACAGGGTAGAAGATGTGACTTCATCCCCTTGAAGCTCAACACCTGCAAATGTCTCATGTATCAGTAAAACTGGTGCCTGAGGCTGGAAGAAGGCCCAAGGCCTTGCAGACCTTGTTCTGATACTGTAAAGGGGTTAAATATACTTTATTGAGTATGTGTAGTGTTTTGTTTTCACACCTCCAGCCAGGTGTGAAACCTGAAATCTTACCCTGCGCGGAGCTCTATAACCCTGGGTAGAAGGTGCAACTTCATCCCCTTGAAGCTTAACACCTGCAAATGTCACAAGTATCAGTAAAACTGGTGCCTGGAGGCTGGAAGTAGGCCCAAGGCCTTGCAGGCCTTGTTCTGATACTGTAAATGGGTTAAATTCACTTTGTTGAGTATGTGAAGTGTTTTGTCTTCACACCTCCAGCCAGGGGTGAAACCCGAAATCTTACCCTGCGTGGAGCTCCATAACCCTGGGTAGAAGGTGCGACTTCGTCCCCTTGAAGCTTAACACCTCCAAATGTCACAAGTATCAGTAAAACTGGTGCCTGGAGGCTGGAAGTAGGCCCAAGGCTTTGCAGGCCATGTTCTGATACTGTAAAGGGGTTAAATACACTTTGTAGAGTATGTGAAGTGTTTGGTTTTCACACCTCCAGCCAGGGGTGAAACCTGAAATCTTACACTGCGTGGAGCTCCATAACCCTGGGTAGAAGGTGCGACTTCGTCCCCTTGAAGCTTAACACCTCCCAATGTCACAAGTATCACTAAAACATGTGCTAGGAAGCTGGAAGTAGGCCAAGGCCTTGCAGGCCTTGTTCTGATACTGCAAAGGGGTTAAATACACTTTATTGAGTATGTGAAGTGTTTTGTTTTCACACCTCCAGCAAGGGGTGAAACCTGAAATCTTACCCTGCGCGGAGCTCCATAACCCTGGGTAGAAGATGTGACTTTGTCCCCTTGAAGCTCAACACCTCCAAATGTCACAAGTATCAGTACAACTGGTGCCTGGAGGCCAGAAATGGGCCCAAGGCCTTGCAGGCCTAGGTCTGATACTGTAAAGGGGTTACATACACTTTGTCAAGTATGTGGAGTGTTTTGTTTTCATACCTCCAGCCAGGGGTGAAACCTGAAATCTTACCCTGCGCGGAGCTCCATAACCCTGGGTACATGTTGCAACTACATCCCCTTGAAGCTTAACACCTTCATATTTCACAAGTATCAGTAAAACTGGTGCCTGGATGCTGGAAGTAGGCCCAAGGCCTTGCAGGCCTTGTTCTGATACTGTAAAGGGGTTAAATACACATTATTGATTATGTGAAGTGTTATGTTTTCACACCTCAAGCCAGGGGTAAAACCTGAAATCTTACCCTGCGCGGAGTTCCATAACCCTGGGTAGAAGGTGTGACTTCATCCCCTTGAAGCTCAACACCTGCAAATGTCACAAGTATCAGTAAAACTGGTGCCTGGAGGCTGGAAGAAGGCCCAAGGCCTTGCAGGCCTTGTTCTGATACTGTAAAGGGGTTAAATATACTTTATTGAGTATGTGTAGTGTTTTGTTTTCACACCTCCAGCCAGGGGTGAAACCTGAAATCTTACCCTGTGCGGAGCTCCATAACCCTGTGTAGAAGGTGCGACTTCGTCCCCTTGAAGCTTAACACCTCCAAATGTCACAAGTATCAGTAAAACTGGTGCCTGGAGGCTGGAAGTAGGCCCAATAGTTTGCAGGCCTTGTTCTGATACTGTAAAGGGGTTAAATACACTTTGTTGAGTATGTGAAGTGTTTTGTCTTCACACCTCCAGCCAGGGGTGAAACCTGAAATCTTACCCTACGTTGAGCTCCATAACCCTGGGTAGAAGGTGCGACTACGTCCCCTTGAAGCTTAACACCTCCAAATGTCACAAGTATCTGTAAAACTGGTGCCTGGAGGCTGGAAGAAGGCCCAATGCCTTGCAGGCCTTGTTCTGATACTGAAAAGGGGTTAAATATACTTTATTGAGTATGTGTAGTGTTTTGTTTTCACACCTCCAGCCAGGTGTGAAGCCTGAAATCTTACCCTGCGCGGAGCTCTATAACCCTGGGTAGAAGGTGCAACTTCATCCTCTTGAAGCTTAACACCTGCAAATGTCACAAGTATCAGTAAAACTGGTGCCTGGAGGCTGGAAGTAGGCCCAAGGCCTTGCAGGCCTTGTTCTGATACTGTAAATGGGTTAGATTCACTTTGTTGAGTATGTGAAGTGTTTTGTCTTCACACCACCAGCCAGGGGTAAAACCTGAAATCTTACCCTGCGCGGAGCTCTATAACCCTGGGTAGAAGGTGCAACTTCATCCTCTTGAAGCTTAACACCTGCAAATGTCACAAGTATCAGTAAAACTGGTGCCTGGAGGCTGGAAGTAGGCCCAAGGCCTTGCAGGCCTTGTTCTGATACTGTAAATGGGTTAAATTCACTTTGTTGAGTATGTGAAGTGTTTTGTCTTCACACCACCAGCCAGGGGTAAAACCTGAAATCTTACCCTGCGCGGAGCTCCATAGCCCTGGGTAGAAGGAGTGACTTTGTCCCCTTGAAGCTGAAGGCTTCATAATGTCACAACTACCACTACAACTGGTGCCTGGAGCCTGGAAGTAGGACCAAGGCCTTGCAGGCCTTGTTCTGATACTGTAAAGGGGTTAAATACACTTTGTTGAGTATGTGAAGTGTTTTGTCTTCACACCTCCAGCCAGGGGTGAAACCTGAAATTTTACCCTGCGCGGAGCTCCATAACCCTCGGTACAAGTTGCGACTACATCCCCTTGAAGCTTAACACCTTCATATTTCACAAGTGTCAGTACAACATGTGACTGGAGGCTGGAAGTAGGCCCAAGGCCTTGCAGGCCTTGTTCTGATACTGCAAAAGGGTTACATACACTTTATTGAGTATGTGAAGTGTTTTGTTTTCACACCTCCAGTAAGTGGTGAAACCTGAAATCTTACCCTGCGCGGAGTTCCATAACCCTGGGTAGAAGGTGTGACTTCATCCCCTTGCAGCTTAACACCACCAAATGTCCCATGTTTCGAGCCTGAAGGCTGGAAGTAGGCCCAAGGCCTTTCAGGGGTTGTTCTGATACTGTAAAGGGGTTATATACACTTTGTTGAGTATGTGAAGTGTTTTGTCTTCACACCTCCAGGCAGGGGTGAAACCTGAAATCTTACGCTGCGCGGAGCTCCATAACCCTGGGTAGAAGGTGCAACTTTGTCCCCTTTAAGCTTAACACCTCCAAATGTCACAAGTATCAGTAAAACTGGTGCCTGGAGGCTGGAAGTAGGCCCAAGGCATTGCAGGCCTTGTTCTGACACTTTAAAGGGGTTAAATACACTTTGTTGAATATGTGAAGTGTTTTGTGTTCACTCCTCCATCCAGGGGTGAAACCTGAAATCTTACCCTGCGCGGAGTTCCATAACCCTGGGTAGAAGGTGTGACTTCATCCCCTTGAAGCTTAACACCTCCAAATGTCACAAGTATCAGTAAAACTGATGCCTGGAGACTAGAAATGGACCCAAGGTCTTGCAGGCCTAGGTCTGATACTGTAAAGGGGTTGAATACACGTTTGGAATAGGTGAAGTGTTTTGTTTTCACTCCTCCATTCAGGCGTGAAAGTTGAAATCTTAACCTGCGCGGAGCTCCATAACCCTGGGTAGAAGGTGTGACTTCATCCCCTTGCAGCTTAACACCACCAAATGTCCCATGTTTCGAGCCTGAAGGCTGGAAGTAGGCCCAAGGCCTTTCAGGAGTTGTTCTGATACTGTAAAGGGGTTATATACACTTTATTGAGTATGTGAAGTGTTTTGTTTTCACACCTCCAGCAAGGGGTGAAACCTGAAATCTTACCCTGCGCGGAGTTCCATAACCCTGGGTAGAAGGTGTGACTTCATCCCCTTGCAGCTTAACACCACCAAATGTCCCATGTTTCGAGCCTGAAGGCTGGAAGTAGGCCCAAGGCCTTTCAGGAGTTGTTCTGATACTGTAAAGGGGTTATATACACTTTGTTGAGTATGTGAAGTGTTTTGTCTTCACACCTCCAGGCAGGGGTGAAACCTGAAATCTTACGCTGCGCGGAGCTCCATAACCCTGGGTAGAAGGTGCAACTTTGTCCCCTTGAAGCTTAACACCTCCAAATGTCACAAGTATCAGTACAACATGTGCCTGGAGGCTGGAAGTAGGCCCAAGGCCTTGCAGGCCTTATTCTGATACTTTAAAGGGGTTAAATACACTTTGTTGAGTATGTGAATTGTTTTGTCTTCACACCTCCAGCCAGGGGTGAAACCTGAAATCTTACCCTACGCGGAGCTCCATAACCCTGGGTAGAAGGTGCGACTACGTCCCCTTGAAGCTTAACACCTCCAAATGTCACAAGTATCTGTAAAACTGGTGCCTGGAGACCAGAAATGGGCCCAAGGCCTTGCAGGCCTAGGTCTGATACTGTAAAGGGGTTGAATACACTTTGTTGAGTATGTGGAGTGTTTTGTTTTCATACCTCCAACCAGGGGTGAAACCTGAAATCTTACCCTGCGCGGAGCTCCATAACCCTGGGTAGAAGATGTGACTTCATCCCCTTGAAGCTCAACACCTGCAAATGTCACAAATATCAGTAAAACTGGTGCCTGGAGGCTGGAAGAAGGCCCAAGTCCTTGCAGGCCTAGTTCTGATACTGTAAAGGGGTTAAATATACTTTATTGAGTAGTGTTTTGTTTTTACACCTCCAGCCAGGGGTGAAACCTGAAATCTTACCCTGCGCGGAGCTCTATAGCCCTGGGTAGAAGGTGCTACTTCATCCCCTTGAAGCTTAACACCTGAAAATGTCACAAGTATCAGTAAAACTGGTGCCTGGAGGCCGGAAGTAGGCCCAAGGCCTTGCAGGCCTTGTTCTGATACTGTAAAGGGGTTAAATAAACTTTGTTGAGTATGTGAAGTGTTTTGTCTTCACACCACCAGCCAGGGGTAAAACCTGAAATCTTACCCTGCGCGGAGCTCCATAGCCCTGGGTAGAAGGAGTGACTTTGTCCCCTTGAAGCTGAAGGCTTCATAATGTCACAACTACCACTAAAACTGGTGCCTGGAGCCTGGAAGTAGGCCCAAGGCCTTGCAGGCCTTGTTCTGATACTGCAAAGGGGTTAAATACACTTTATTGAGTATGTGAAGTGTTTTGTTTTCACACCTCCAGCAAGGGGTGAAACCTGAAATCTTACCCTGCGCGGAGCTCCATAACCCTGTGTAGAAGGTGTGACTTCATCCCCTTGAAGCTTAACACCTCCAAATGTCACAAGTATCACTAAAACATGTGCTAGGAGGCTGGAAGTAGGCCCAAGGCCTTGCAGGCCATGTTCTGATACTGTAAAAGGGTTAAATACACTTTGTTGAGAATGTGAAGTGTTTTGTTTTCACACCTCCAGCCAGGGGTGAAACCTGAAATCTTACCCTGCACGGAGCTCCATAACCCTGGGTAGAAGGTGCGACTTCATCCCCTTCAAGCTTAACACCTCCAAATGTTACAAGTGTCAGTACAACATGTGCCTGGAGGCTGGAAGTAGGCCCAAGGCCTTGCAGGCCTTGTTCTGATACTGTAAAGGGGTTAAATACACTTTGTTGAGTATGTGAAGTGTTTTGTCTTCACACCTCCAGCCAGGGGTGAAACCCGAAATCTTACCCTGCGTGGAGCTCCATAACCCTGGGTAGAAGGTGCGACTTCGTCCGCTTGAAGCTTAACACCTCCCAATGTCACAAGTATCACTAAAACATGTGCTAGGAAGCTGGAAGTAGGCCCAAGGCCTTGCAGGCCTTGTTCTGATACAGCAAAGGGGTTAAATACACTTTATTGAGTATGTGAAGTGTTTTGTTTTCACACCTCCAGCAAGGGGTGAAACCTGAAATCTTACCCTGCGCGGAGCTCCATAACCCTGGGTAGAAGATGTGACTTTGTCCCCTTGAAGCTCAACACCTCCAAATGTCACAAGTATCAGTACAACTGGTGCCTGGAGGCCAGAAATGGGCCCAAGGCCTTGCAGGCCTAGGTCTGATACTGTAAAGGGGTTACATACACTTTGTCAAGTATGTGGAGTGTTTTGTTTTCATACCTCCAGCCAGGGGTGAATCCTGAAATCTTACCCTGCGCGGAGTTCCATAACCCTGGGTAGAAGGTGTGACTTCATCCCCTTGAAACTCAACACCTGCAAATGTCACAAGTATCAGTAAAACTGGTGCCTGGAGGCTGGAAGAAGGCCCAAGGCCTTGCAGGCCTTGTTCTGATACTGTAAAGGGGTTAAATATACTTTATTGAGTATGTGTAGTGTTTTGTTTTCACACCTCCAGCCAGGGGTGAAACCTGAAATCTTACCCTGTGCGGAGCTCCATAACCCTGGGTAGAAGGTGCGACTTCGTCCCCTTGAAGCTTAACACCTCCAAATGTCACAAGTATCAGTAAAACTGGTGCCTGGAGGCTGGAAGTAGGCCCAATGCTTTGCAGGCCTTGTTCTGATACTGTAAAGGGGTTAAATACACTTTGTTGAGTATGTGAAGTGTTTTGTCTTCACACCTCCAGCCAGGGGTGAAACCTGAAATCTTACCCTACGCGGAGCTCCATAACCCTGGGTAGAAGGTGCGACTACGTCCCCTTGAAGCTTAACACCTCCAAATGTCACAAGTATCTGTAAAACTGGTGCCTGGAGACCAGAAATGGGCCCAAGGCCTTGCAGGCCTAGGTCTGATACTGTAAAGGTGTTGAATACACTTTGTTGAGTATGTGGAGTGTTTTGTTTTCATACCTCCAGCCAGGGGTGAAACCTGAAATCTTACCCTGCGCGGAGCTCCATAACCCAGGGTAGAAGATGTGACTTCATCCCCTTGAAGCTCAACACCTGCAAATGTCTCAAGTATCAGTAAAACTGGTGCCTGGAGGCTGGAAGAAGGCCCAAGGCCTTGCAGGCCTTGTTCTGATACTGTAAAGGGGTTAAATATACTTTATTGAGTATGTGTAGTGTTTTGTTTTCACACCTCCAGCCAGGTGTGAAACCTGAAATCTTACCCTGCGCGGAGCTCCATAACCCTGGGTAGAAGGTGCAACTTCATCCCCTTGAAGCTTAACACCTGCAAATGTCACAAGTATCAGTAAAACTGGTGCCTGGAGGCTGGAAGTAGGCCCAAGGCCTTGCAGGCCTTGTTCTGATACTGTAAATGGGTTAAATTCACTTTGTTGAGTATGTGAAGTGTTTTGTCTTCACACCTCCAGCCAGGGGTGAAACCCGAAATCTTACCCTGCGTGGAGCTCCATAACCCTGGGTAGAAGGTGCGACTTCGTCCCCTTGAAGCTTAATACCTCCAAATGTCACAAGTATCAGTAAAACTGGTGCCTGGAGGCTGGAAGTAGGCCCAAGGCTTTGCAGGCCATGTTCTGATACTGTAAAGGGGTTAAATACACTTTGTTGAGTATGTGAAGTGTTTGGTTTTCACACCTCCAGCCAGGGGTGAAACCTGAAATCTTACCCTGCGTGGAGCTCCATAACCCTGGGTAGAAGGTGCGACTTCGTCCCCTTGAAGCTTAACACTTCCCAATGTCACAAGTATCACTAAAACATGTGCTAGGAAGCTGGAAGTAGGCCAAGGCCTTGCAGGCCTTGTTCTGATACTGCAAAGGGGTTAAATACACTTTATTGAGTATGTGAAGTGTTTTGTTTTCACACCTCCAGCAAGGGGTGAAACCTGAAATCTTACCCTGCGCGGAGCTCCATAACCCTGGGTGGAAGATGTGACTTTGTCCCCTTGAAGCTCAACACCTCCAAATGTCACAAGTATCAGTACAACTGGTGCCTGGAGTCCAGAAATGGGCCCAAGGCCTTGCAGGCCTAGGTCTGATACTGTAAAGGGGTTACATACACTTTGTCAAGTATGTGGAGTGTTTTGTTTTCATACCTCCAGCCAGGGGTGAAACCTTACCCTGCGCGGAGCTCCATAACATGTTGCAACTACATCCCCTTGAAGCTTAACACCTTCATATTTCACAAGTATCAGTAAAACTGGTGCCTGGATGCTGGAAGTAGGCCCAAGGCCTTGCAGGCCTTGTTCTGATACTGTAAAGGGGTTAAATACACATTATTGATTATGTGAAGTGTTATGTTTTCACACCTCAAGCCAGGGGTAAAACCTGAAATCTTACCCTGCGCGGAGTTCCATAACCCTGGGTAGAAGGTGTGACTTCATCCCCTTGAAACTCAACACCTGCAATTGTCACAAGTATCAGTAAAACTGGTGCCTGGAGGCTGGAAGAAGGCCCAAGGCCTTGCAGGCCTTGTTCTGATACTGTAAAGGGGTTAAATATACTTTGTTGAGTATGTGGAGTGTTTTGTTTTCATACCTCCAGCCAGGGGTGAAACCTGAAATCTTACCCTGCGCGGAGCTCCATAACCCAGGGTAGAAGATGTGACTTCATCCCCTTGAAGCTCAACACCTGCAAATGTCTCAAGTATCAGTAAAACTGGTGCCTGGAGGCTGGAAGAAGGACCAAGGCCTTGCAGGCCTTGTTCTGATACTGTAAAGGGGTTAAATATACTTTATTGAGTATGTGTAGTGTTTTGTTTTCACACCTCCAGCCAGGTGTGAAACCTGAAATCTTACCCTGCGCGGAGCTCTATAACCCTGGGTAGAAGGTGCAACTTCATCCCCTTGAAGCTTAACACCTGCAAATGTCACAAGTATCAGTAAAACTGGTGCCTGGAGGGCGGAAGTAGGCCCAAGGCCTTGCAGGCCTTGTTCTGATACTGTAAATGGGTTAAATTCACTTTGTTGAGTATGTGAAGTGTTTTGTCTTCACACCTCCAGCCAGGGGTGAAACCCGAAATCTTACCCTGCGTGGAGCTCCATAACCCTGGGTAGAAGGTGCGACTTCGTCCCCTTGAAGCTTAACACCTCCCAATGTCACAAGTATCACTAAAACATGTGCTAGGAAGCTGGAAGTAGGCCAAGGTCCCTTGTTCTGATACTGCAAAGGGGTTAAATACACTTTATTGAGTATGTGAAGTGTTTTGTTTTCACACCTCCAGCAAGGGGTGAAACCTGAAATCTTACCCTGCGCGGAGCTCCATAACCCTGGGTAGAAGATGTGACTTTGTCCCCTTGAAGCTCAACACCTCCAAATGTCACAAGTATCAGTACAACTGGTGCCTGGAGGCCAGAAATGGACCCAAGGCCTTGCAGGCCTAGGTCTGATACTGTAAAGGGGTTACATACACTTTGTCAAGTATGTGGAGTGTTTTGTTTTCATACCTCCAGCCAGGGGTGAAACCTGAAATCTTACCATGCGCGGAACTCCATAACCCTGGGTACATGTTGCAACTACATCCCCTTGAAGCTTAACACCTTCATATTTCACAAGTATCAGTAAAACTGGTGCCTGGATGCTGGAAGTTGGCCCAAGGCCTTGCAGGCCTTGTTCTGATACTGTAAAGGGGTTAAATACACATTATTGATTATGTGAAGTGTTATGTTTTCACACCTCAAGCCAGGGGTAAAACCTGAAATCTTACCCTGCGCGGAGTTCCATAACCCTGGGTAGAAGGTGTGACTTCATCCCCTTGAAACTCAACACCTGCAATTGTCACAAGTATCAGTAAAACTGGTGCCTGGAGGCTGGAAGAAGGCCCAAGGCCTTGCAGGCCTTGTTCTGATACTGTAAAGGGGTTAAATATACTTTATTGAGTATGTGTAGTGTTTTGTTTTCACACCTCCAGCCAGGGGTGAAACCTGAAATCTTACCCTGTGCGGAGCTCCATAACCCTGTGTAGAAGGTGCGACTTCGTCCCCTTGAAGCTTAACACCTCCAAATGTCACAAGTATCAGTAAAACTGGTGACTGGAGGCTGGAAGTAGGCCCAATGCTTTGCAGGCCTTGTTCTGATACTGTAAAGGGGTTAAATACACTTTGTTGAGTATTTGAAGTGTTTTGTCTTCACACCTCCAGCCAGGGGTGAAACCTGAAATCTTACCCTACGCGGAGCTCCATAACCCTGGGTAGAAGGTGCGACTACGTCCCCTTGAAGCTTAACACCTCCAAATGTCACAAGTATCTGTAAAACTGGTGCCTGGAGGCTGGAAGAAGGCCCAATGCCTTGCAGGCCTTGTTCTGATACTGAAAAGGGGTTAAATATACTTTATTGAGTATGTGTAGTGTTTTGTTTTCACACCTCCAGCCAGGTGTGAAACCTGAAATCTTACCCTGCGCGGAGCTCTATAACCCTGGGTAGAAGGTGCAACTTCATCCTCTTGAAGCTTAACACCTGCAAATGTCACAAGTATCAGTAAAACCGGTGCCTGGAGGCTGGAAGTAGGCCCAAGGCCTTGCAGGCCTTGTTCTGATACTGTAAATGGGTTAAATTCACTTTGTTGAGTATGTGAAGTGTTTTGTCTTCACACCACCAGCCAGGGGTAAAACCTGAAATCTTACCCTGCGCGGAGCTCTATAACCCTGGGTAGAAGGTGCAACTTCATCCTCTTGAAGCTTAACACCTGCAAATGTCACAAGTATCAGTAAAACTGGTGCCTGGAGGCTGGAAGTAGGCCCAAGGCCTTGCAGGCCTTGTTCTGATACTCTAAATGGGTTAAATTCACTTTGTTGAGTATGTGAAGTGTTTTGTCTTCACACCACCAGCCAGGGGTAAAACCTGAAATCTTACCCTGCGCGGAGTTCCATAACCCTGGGTAGAAGGTGTGACTTCATCCCCTTGAAACTTAACACCTCCAAATGTCACAAGTATCAGTAAAAATGATGCCTGGAGACTAGAAATGGACCCAAGGTCTTGCAGGCCTAGGTCTGATACTGTAAAGGGGTTGAATACACGTTTGGAATAGGTGAAGTGTTTTGTTTTCACTCCTCCATTCAGGCGTGAAAGTTGAAATCTTACCCTGCGCGGAGCTCCATAACCCTGGGTAGAAGGTGTGACTTCATCCCCTTGCAGCTTAACACCACCAAATGTCCCATGTTTCGAGCCTGAAGGCTGAAAGTAGGCCCAAGGCCTTTCAGGAGTTGTTCTGATACTGTAAAGGGGTTATATACACTTTATTGAGTATGTGAAGTGTTTTGTTTTCACACCTCCAGCAAGGGGTGAAACCTGAAATCTTACCCTGCGCGGAGTTCCATAACCCTGGGTAGAAGGTGTGACTTCATCCCCTTGCAGCTTAACACCACCAAATGTCCCATGTTTCGAGCCTGAAGGCTGGAAGTAGGCCCAAGGCCTTTCAGGAGTTGTTCTGATACTGTAAAGGGGTTATATACACTTTGTTGAGTATGTGAAGTGTTTTGTCTTCACACCTCCAGGCAGGGGTGAAACCTGAAATCTTACGCTGCGCGGAGCTCCATAACCCTGGGTAGAAGGTGCAACTTTGTCCCCTTGAAGCTTAACACCTCCAAATATCACAAGTATCAGTACAACATGTGCCTGGAGGCTGGAAGTAGGCCCAAGGCCTTGCAGGCCTTATTCTGATACTTTAAAGGGGTTAAATACACTTTGTTGAGTATGTGAATTGTTTTGTCTTCACACCTCCAGCCAGGGGTGAAACCTGAAATCTTACCCTACGCGGAGCTCCATAACCCTGGGTCGAAGGTGCGACTACGTCCCCTTGAAGCTTAACACCTCCAAATGTCACAAGTATCTGTAAAACTGGTGCCTGGAGACCAGAAATGGGCCCAAGGCCTTGCAGGCCTAGGTCTGATACTGTAAAGGGGTTGAATACACTTTGTTGAGTTTGTGGAGTGTTTTGTTTTCATACCTCCAACCAGGGGTGAAACCTGAAATCTTACCCTGCGCGGAGCTCCATAACCCTGGGTAGAAGATGTGACTTCATCCCCTTGAAGCTCAACACCTGCAAATGTCACAAGTATCAGTAAAACTGGTGCCTGGAGGCTGGAAGAAGGCCCAAGTCCTTGCAGGCCTAGTTCTGATACTGTAAAGGGGTTAAATATACTTTATTGAGTAGTGTTTTGTTTTTACACCTCCAGCCAGGGGTGAAATCTGAAATCTTACCCTGCGCGGAGCTCTATAGCCCTGGGTAGAAGGTGCTACTTCATCCCCTTGAAGCTTAACACCTGAAAATGTCACAAGTATCAGTAAAACTGGTGCCTGGAGGCTGGAAGTAGGCCCAAGGCCTTGCAGGCCTTGTTCTGGTACTGTAAAGGGGTTAAATACACTTTGTTGAGTATGTGAAGTGTTTTGTCTTCACACCACCAGCCAGGGGTAAAACCTGAAATCTTACCCTGCGCGGAGCTCCATAGCCCTGGGTAGAAGGAGTGACTTTGTCCCCTTGAAGCTGAAGGCTTCATAATGTCACAACTACCACTAAAACTGGTGCCTGGAGCCTGGAAGTAGGCCCAAGGCCTTGCAGGCCTTGTTCTGATACTGCAAAGGGGTTAAATACACTTTATTGAATATGTGAAGTGTTTTGTTTTCACACCTCCAGCAAGGGGTGAAACCTGAAATCTTACCCTGCGCGGAGCTCCATAACCCTGTGTAGAAGGTGTGACTTCATCCCCTTGAAGCTTAACACCTCCAAATGTCACAAGTATCACTAAAACATGTGCTAGGAGGCTGGAAGTAGGCCCAAGGCCTTGCAGGCCATGTTCTGATACTGTAAAAGGGTTAAATACACTTTGTTGAGAATGTGAAGTGTTTTGTCTTCACACCTCCAGCCAGAGGTGAAACCCGAAATCTTACCCTGCGTGGAGCTCCATAACCCTGGGTAGAAGGTGCGACTTCGTCCCCTTGAAGCTTAACACCTCCCAATGTCACAAGTATCACTAAAACATGTGCTAGGAAGCTGGAAGTAGGCCCAAGGCCTTGCAGGCCTTGTTCTGATACAGCAAAGGGGTTAAATACACTTTATTGAGTATGTGAAGTGTTTTGTTTTCACACCTCCAGCAAGGGGTGAAACCTGAAATCTTATCCTGCGCGGAGCTCCATAACCCTGGGTAGAAGATGTGACTTTGTCCCCTTGAAGCTCAACACCTCCAAATGTCACAAGTATCAGTACAACTGGTGCCTGGAGGCCAGAAATGGGCCCAAGGCCTTGCAGGCCTAGGTCTGATACTGTAAAGGGGTTACATACACTTTGTCAAGTATGTGGAGTGTTTTGTTTTCATACCTCCAGCCAGGGGTGAAACCTGAAATCTTACCATGCGCGGAACTCCATAACCCTGGGTACATGTTGCAACTACATCCCCTTGAAGCTTAACACCTTCATATTTCACAAGTATCAGTAAAACTGGTGCCTGGATGCTGGAAGTAGGCCCAAGGCCTTGCAGGCCTTGTTCTGATACTGTAAAGGGGTTAAATACACATTATTGATTATGTGAAGTGTTATGTTTTCACACCTCAAGCCAGGGGTAAAACCTGAAATCTTAGCCTGCGCGGAGTTCCATAACCCTGGGTAGAAGGTGTGACTTCATCCCCTTGAAACTCAACACCTGCAAATGTCACAAGTATCAGTAAAACTGGTGCCTGGAGGCTGGAAGAAGGCCCAAGGCCTTGCAGGCCTTGTTCTGATACTGTAAAGGGGTTAAATATACTTTATTGAGTATGTGTAGTGTTTTGTTTTCACACCTCCAGCCAGGGGTGAAACCTTAAATCTTACCCTGTGCGGAGCTCCATAACCCTGGGTAGAAGGTGCGACTTCGTCCCCTTGAAGCTTAACACCTCCAAGTGTCACAAGTATCAGTAAAACTGGTGCCTGGAGACCAGAAATGGGCCCACGGCCTTGCAGGCCTAGGTCTGATACTGTAAAGGGGTTGAATACACTTTGTTGAGTATGTGGAGTGTTTTGTTTTCATACCTCCAGCCAGAGGGAAGAAACCTGAAATCTTACCCTGCGCGGAGCTCCATAACCCTGGGTAGAAGATGTGACTTCATCCCCTTGAAGCTCAACACCTGCAAATGTCTCAAGTATCAGTAAAACTGGTGCCTGGAGGCTGGAAGAAGGCCCAAGGCCTTGCAGGCCTTGTTCTGATACTGTAAAGGGGTTAAATATACTTTATTGAGTATGTGTAGTGTTTTGTTTTCACACCTCCAGCCAGGTGTGAAACCTGAAATCTTACCCTGCGCGGAGCTCTATAACCCTGGGTAGAAGGTGCAACTTCATCCCCTTGAAGCTTAACACCTGCAAATGTCACAAGTATCAGTAAAACTGGTGCCTGGAGGCTGGAAGTAGGCCCAAGGCCTTGCAGGCCTTGTTCTGATACTGTAAATGGGTTAAATTCATTTTGTTGAGTATGTGAAGTGTTTTGTCTTCACACCTCCAGCCAGGGGTGAAACCCGAAATCTTACCCTGCGTGGAGCTCCATAACCCTGGGTAGAAGGTGCGACTTCGTCCCCTTGAAGCTTAACACCTCCAAATGTCACAAGTATCAGTAAAACTGGTGCCTGGAGGCTGGAAGTAGGCCCAAGGCTTTGCAGGCCATGTTCTGATACTGTAAAGGGGTTAAATACACTTTGTTGAGTATGTGAAGTGTTTGGTTTTCACACCTCCAGCCGGGGTTGAAACCTGAAATCTTACCCTGCGTGGAGCTCCATAACCCTGGGTAGAAGGTGTGACTTCGTCCCCTTGAAGCTTAACAGCTCCCAATGTCACAAGTATCACTAAAACATGTGCTAGGAAGCTGGAAGTAGGCCAAGGCCTTGCATGCCTTGTTCTGATACTGCAAAGGGGTTAAATACACTTTATTGAGTATGTGAAGTGTTTTGTTTTCACACCTCCAGCAAGGGGTGAAACCTGAAATCTTACCCTGCGCGGAGCTCCATAACCCTGGGTAGAAGATGTGACTTTGTCCCCTTGAAGCTCAACACCTCCAAATGTCACAAGTATCAGTACAACTGGTGCCTGGAGGCCAGAAATGGGCCCAAGGCCTTGCAGGCCTAGGTCTGATACTGTAAAGGGGTTACATACACTTTGTCAAGTATGTGGAGTGTTTTGTTTTCATACCTCCAGCCAGGGGTGAAACCTGAAATCTTACCCTGCGCGGAGCGCCATAACCCTGGGTACATGTTGCAACTACATCCCCTTGAAGCTTAACACCTTCATATTTCACAAGTATCAGTAAAACTGGTGCCTGGATGCTGGAAGTAGGCCCAAGGCCTTGCAGGCCTTGTTCTGATACTGTAAAGGGGTTAAATACACATTATTGATTATGTGAAGTGTTATGTTTTCACACCTCAAGCCAGGGGTAAAACCTGAAATCTTACCCTGCGCGGAGTTCCATAACCCTGGGTAGAAGGTGTGACTTCATCCCCTTGAAACTCAACACCTGCAATTGTCACAAGTATCAGTAAAACTGGTGCCTGGAGGCTGGAAGAAGGCCCAAGGCCTTGCAGGCCTTGTTCTGATACTGTAAAGGGGTTAAATATACTTTGTTGAGTATGTGGAGTGTTTTGTTTTCATACCTCCAGCCAGGGGTGAAACCTGAAATCTTACCCTGCGCGGAGCTCCATAACCCAGGGTAGAAGATGTGACTTCATCCCCTTGAAGCTCAACACCTGCAAATGTCTCAAGTATCAGTAAAACTGGTGCCTGGAGGCTGGAAGAAGGCCCAAGGCCTTGCAGGCCTTGTTCTGATACTGTAAAGGGGTTAAATATACTTTATTGAGTATGTGTAGTGTTTTGTTTTCACACCTCCAGCCAGGTGTGAAACCTGAAATCTTACCCTGCGCGGAGCTCTATAAGCCTGGGTAGAAGGTGCAACTTCATCCCCTTGAAGCTTAACACCTGCAAATGTCACAAGTATCAGTAAAACTGGTGCCTGGAGGGTGGAAGTAGGCCCAAGGCCTTGCAGGCCTTGTTCTGATACTGTAAATGGCTTAAATTCACTTTGTTGAGTATGTGAAGTGTTTTGTCTTCACACCTCCAGCCAGGGGTGAAACCCGAAATCTTACCCTGCGTGGAGCTCCATAACCCTGGGTAGAAGGTGCGACTTCGTCCCCTTGAAGCTTAACACCTCCCAATGTCACAAGTATCACTAAAACATGTGCTAGGAAGCTGGAAGTAGGCCAAGGCCTTGCAGGCCTTGTTCTGATACTGCAAAGGGGTTAAATACACTTTATTGAGTATGTGAAGTGTTTTGTTTTCACACCTCCAGCAAGGGGTGAAACCTGAAATCTTACCCTGCGCGGAGCTCCATAACCCTTGGTAGAAGATGTGACTTTGTACCCTTGAAGCTCAACACCTCCAAATGTCACAAGTATCAGTACAACTGGTGCCTGGAGGCCAGAAATGGGCCCAAGGCCTTGCAGGCCTAGGTCCGATACTGTAAAGGGGTTACATACACTTTGTCAAGTATGTGGAGTGTTTTGTTTTCATACCTCCAGCCAGGGGTGAAACCTGAAATCTTACCCTGCGCGGAGCTCCATAACCCTGGGTACATGTTGCAACTACATCCCCTTGAAGCTTAACACCTTCATATTTCACAAGTATCAGTAAAACTGGTGCCTGGATGCTGGAAGTTGGCCCAAGGCCTTGCAGGCCTTGTTCTGATACTGTAAAGGGGTTAAATACACATTATTGATTATGTGAAGTGTTATGTTTTCACACCTCAAGCCAGGGGTAAAACCTGAAATCTTACCCTGCGCGGAGTTCCATAACCCTGGGTAGAAGGTGTGACTTCATCCCCTTGAAACTCAACACCTGCAATTGTCACAAGTATCAGTAAAACTGGTGCCTGGAGGCTGGAAGAAGGCCCAAGGCCTTGCAGGCCTTGTTCTGATACTGAAAAGGGATTAAATATACTTTATTGAGTATGTGTAGTGTTTTGTTTTCACACCTCCAGCCAGGTGTGAAACCTGAAATCTTACCCTGCGCGGAGCTCTATAACCCTGGGTAGAAGGTGCAACTTCATCCTCTTGAAGCTTAACACCTGCAAATGTCACAAGTATCAGTAAAACTGGTGCCTGGAGGCTGGAAGTAGGCCCAAGGCCTTGCAGGCCTTGTTCTGATACTGTAAATGGGTTAAATTCACTTTGTTGGGTATGTGAAGTGTTTTGTCTTCACACCACCAGCCAGGGGTAAAACCTGAAATCTTACCCTGCGCGGAGCTCTATAACCCTGGGTAGAAGGTGCAACTTCATCCTCTTGAAGCTTAACACCTGCAAATGTCACAAGTATCAGTAAAACTGGTGCCTGGAGGCTGGAAGTAGGCCCAAGGCCTTGCAGGCCTTGTTCTGATACTCTAAATGGGTTAAATTCACTTTGTTGAGTATGTGAAGTGTTTTGTCTTCACACCACCAGCCAGGGGTAAAACCTGAAATCTTACCCTGCGCGGAGTTCCATAACCCTGGGTAGAAGGTGTGACTTCATCCCCTTGAAACTTAACACCTCCAAATGTCACAAGTATCAGTAAAAATGATGCCTGGAGACTAGAAATGGACCCAAGGTCTTGCAGGCCTAGGTCTGATACTGTAAAGGGGTTGAATACACGTTTGGAATAGGTGAAGTGTTTTGTTTTCACTCCTCCATTCAGGCGTGAAAGTTGAAATCTTACCCTGCGCGGAGCTCCATAACCCTGGGTAGAAGGTGTGACTTCATCCCCTTGCAGCTTAACACCACCAAATGTCCCATGTTTCGAGCCTGAAGGCTGAAAGTAGGCCCAAGGCCTTTCAGGAGTTGTTCTGATACTGTAAAGGGGTTATATACACTTTATTGAGTATGTGAAGTTTTTTGTTTTCACACCTCCAGCAAGGGGTGAAACCTGAAATCTTACCCTGCGCGGAGTTCCATAACCCTGGGTAGAAGGTGTGACTTCATCCCCTTGCAGCTTAACACCACCAAATGTCCCATGTTTCGAGCCTGAAGGCTGGAAGTAGGCCCAAGGCCTTTCAGGAGTTGTTCTGATACTGTAAAGGGGTTATATACACTTTGTTGAGTATGTGAAGTGTTTTGTCTTCACACCTCCAGGCAGGGGTGAAACCTGAAATCTTACGCTGCGCGGAGCTCCATAACCCTGGGTAGAAGGTGCAACTTTGTCCCCTTGAAGCTTAACACCTCCAAATGTCACAAGTATCAGTACAACATGTGCCTGGAGGCTGGAAGTAGGCCCAAGGCCTTGCAGGCCTTATTCTGATACTTTAAAGGGGTTAAATACACTTTGTTGAGTATGTGAATTGTTTTGTCTTCACACCTCCAGCCAGGGGTGAAACCTGAAATCTTACCCTACGCGGAGCTCCATAACCCTGGGTAGAAGGTGCGACTACGTCCCCTTGAAGCTTAACACCTCCAAATGTCACAAGTATCTGTAAAACTGGTGCCTGGAGACCAGAAATGGGCCCAAGGCCTTGCAGGCCTAGGTCTGATACTGTAAAGGGGTTGAATACACTTTGTTGAGTATGTGGAGTGTTTTGTTTTCATACCTCCAACCAGGGGTGAAACCTGAAATCTTACCCTGCGAGGAGCTCCATAACCCTGGGTAGAAGATGTGACTTCATCCCCTTGAAGCTCAACACCTGCAAATGTCACAAGTATCAGTAAAACTGGTGCCTGGAGGCTGGAAGAAAGCCCAAGTCCTTGCAGGCCTAGTTCTGATACTGTAAAGGGGTTAAATATACTTTATTGAGTAGTGTTTTGTTTTTACACCTCCAGCCAGGGGTGAAATCTGAAATCTTACCCTGCGCGGAGCTCTATAGCCCTGGGTAGAAGGTGCTACGTCATCCCCTTGAAGCTTAACACCTGAAAATGTCACAAGTATCAGTAAAACTGGTGCCTGGAGGCTGGAAGTAGGCCCAAGGCCTTGCAGGCCTTGTTCTGATACTGTAAAGGGGTTAAATACACTTTGTTGAGTATGTGAAGTGTTTTGTCTTCACACCACCAGCCAGGGGTAAAACCTGAAATCTTACCCTGCGCGGAGCTCCATAGCCCTGGGTAGAAGGAGTGACTTTGTCCCCTTGAAGCTGAAGGCTTCATAATGTCACAACTCCCACTAAAACTGGTGCCTGGAGCCTGGAAGTAGGCCCAAGGCCTTGCAGGCCTTGTTCTGATACTGCAAAGGGGTTAAATACACGTTATTGAGTATGTGAAGTGTTTTGTTTTCACACCTCCAGCAAGGGGTGAAACCTGAAATCTTACCGTGCGCGGAGCTCCATAACCCTGTGTAGAAGGTGTGACTTCATCCCCTTGAAGCTTAACACCTCCAAATGTCACAAGTATCACTAAAACATGTGCTAGGAGGCTGGAAGTAGGCCCAAGGCCTTGCAGGCCATGTTCTGATACTGTAAAAGGGTTAAATACACTTTGTTGAGAATGTGAAGTGTTTTGTTTTCACACCTGCAGCCAGGGGTGAAACCTGAAATCTTACCCTGCATGGAGCTCCATAACCCTGGGTAGAAGGTGCGACTTCATCCCCTTCAAGCTTAACACCTCCAAATGTTACAAGTGTCAGTACAACATGTGCCTGGAGGCTGGAAGTAGGCCCAAGGCCTTGCAGGCCTTGTTCTGATACTGTAAAGGGGTTAAATACACTTTGTTGAGTATGTGAAGTGTTTTGTCTTCACACCTCCAGCCAGAGGTGAAACCCGAAATCTTACCCTGCGTGGAGCTCCATAACCCTGGGTAGAAGGTGCGACTTCGTCCCCTTGAAGCTTAACACCTCCCAATGTCACAAGTATCACTAAAACATGTGCTAGGAAGCTGGAAGTAGGCCCAAGGCCTTGCAGGCCTTGTTCTGATACAGCAAAGGGGTTAAATACACTTTATTGAGTATGTGAAGTGTTTTGTCTTCACACCTCCAGCCAGGGGTGAAACCCGAAATCTTACCCTGCGTGGAGCTCCATAACCCTGGGTAGAAGGTGCGACTTCGTCCCCTTGAAACTCAACACCTGCAATTGTCACAAGTATCAGTAAAACTGGTGCCTGGATGCTGGAAGTAGGCCCAAGGCCTTGCAGGCCTTGTTCTGATACTGTAAAGGGGTTAAATACACATTATTGATTATGTGAAGTGTTATGTTTTCACACCTCAAGCCAGGGGTAAAACCTGAAATCTTACCCTGCGCGGAGTTCCATAACCCTGGGTAGAAGGTGTGACTTCATCCCCTTGAAACTCAACACCTGCAATTGTCACAAGTATCAGTAAAACTGGTGCCTGGAGGCTGGAAGAAGGCCCAAGGCCTTGCAGGCCTTGTTCTGATACTGTAAAGGGGTTAAATATACTTTGTTGAGTATGTGGAGTGTTTTGTTTTCATACCTCCAGCCAGGGGTGAAACCTGAAATCTTACCCTGCACGGAGCTCCATAACCCAGGGTAGAAGATGTGACTTCATCCCCTTGAAGCTCAACACCTGCAAATGTCTCAAGTATCAGTAAAACTGGTGCCTGGAGGCTGGAAGAAGGCCCAAGGCCTTGCAGGCCTTGTTCTGATACTGTAAAGGGGTTAAATATACTTTATTGAGTATGTGTAGTGTTTTGTTTTCACACCTCCAGCCAGGTGTGAAACCTGAAATCTTACCCTGCGCGGAGCTCTATAACCCTGGGTAGAAGGTGCAACTTCATCCCCTTGAAGCTTAACACCTGCAAATGTCACAAGTATCAGTAAAACTGGTGCCTGGAGGGTGGAAGTAGGCCCAAGGCCTTGCAGGCCTTGTTCTGATACTGTAAATGGGTTAAATTCACTTTGTTGAGTATGTGAAGTGTTTTGTCTTCACACCTCCAGCCAGGGGTGAAACCCGAAATCTTACCCTGCGTGGAGCTCCATAACCCTGGGTAGAAGGTGCGACTTCGTCCCCTTGAAGCTTAACACCTCCCAATGTCACAAGTATCACTAAAACATGTGCTAGGAAGCTGGAAGTAGGCCAAGGCCTTGCAGGCCTTGTTCTGATACTGCAAAGGGGTTAAATACACTTTATTGAGTATGTGAAGTGTTTTGTTTTCACACCTCCAGCAAGGGGTGAAACCTGAAATCTTACCCTGCGCGGAGCTCCATAACCCTGGGTAGAAGATGTGACTTTGTCCCCTTGAAGCTCAACACCTCCAAATGTCACAAGTATCAGTACAACTGGTGCCTGGAGGCCAGAAATGGGCCCAAGGCCTTGCAGGCCTAGGTCTGATACTGTAAAGGGGTTACATACACTTTGTCAAGTATGTGGAGTGTTTTGTTTTCATACCTCCAGCCAGGGGTGAAACCTGAAATCTTACCCTGCACGGAGCTCCATAACCCTGGGTACATGTTGCAACTACATCCCCTTGAAGCTTAACACCTTCATATTTCACAAGTATCAGTAAAACTGGTGCCTGGATGCTGGAAGTTGGCCCAAGGCCTTGCAGGCCTTGTTCTGATACTGTAAAGGGGTTAAATACACATTATTGATTATGTGAAGTCTTATGTTTTCACACCTCAAGCCAGGGGTAAAACCTGAAATCTTACCCTGCGCGGAGTTCCATAACCCTGGGTAGAAGGTGTGACTTCATCCCCTTGAAACTCAACACCTGCAATTGTCACAAGTATCAGTAAAACTGGTGCCTGGAGGCTGGAAGAAGGCCCAAGGCCTTGCAGGCCTTGTTCTGATACTGAAAAGGGGTTAAATATACTTTATTGAGTATGTGTAGTGTTTTGTTTTCACACCTCCAGCCAGGTGTGAAACCTGAAATCTTACCCTGCGCGGAGCTCTATAACCCTGGGTAGAAGGTGCAACTTCATCCTCTTGAAGCTTAACACCTGCAAATGTCACAAGTATCAGTAAAACTGGTGCCTGGAGGCTGGAAGTAGGCCCAAGGCCTTGCAGGCCTTGTTCTGATACTGTAAATGGGTTAAATTCACTTTGTTGAGTATGTGAAGTGTTTTGTCTTCACACCACCAGCCAGGGGTAAAACCTGAAATCTTACCCTGCGCGGAGCTCTATAACCCTGGGTAGAAGGTGCAACTTCATCCTCTTGAAGCTTAACACCTGCAAATGTCACAAGTATCAGTAAAACTGGTGCCTGGAGGCTGGAAGTAGGCCCAAGGCCTTGCAGGCCTTGTTCTGATACTCTAAATGGGTTAAATTCACTTTGTTGAGTATGTGAAGTGTTTTGTCTTCACACCACCAGCCAGGGGTAAAACCTGAAATCTTACCCTGCGCGGAGTTCCATAACCCTGGGTAGAAGGTGTGACTTCATCCCCTTGAAACTTAACACCTCCAAATGTCACAAGTATCAGTAAAAATGATGCCTGGAGACTAGAAATGGACCCAAGGTCTTGCAGGCCTAGGTCTGATACTGTAAAGGGGTTGAATACACGTTTGGAATAGGTGAAGTGTTTTGTTTTCACTCCTCCATTCAGGCGTGAAAGTTGAAATCTTACCCTGCGCGGAGCTCCATAACCCTGGGTAGAAGGTGTGACTTCATCCCCTTGCAGCTTAACACCACCAAATGTCCCATGTTTCGAGCCTGAAGGCTGAAAGTAGGCCCAAGGCCTTTCAGGAGTTGTTCTGATACTGTAAAGGGGTTATATACACTTTATTGAGTATGTGAAGTGTTTTGTTTTCACACCTCCAGCAAGGGGTGAAACCTGAAATCTTACCCTGCGCGGAGCTCCATAACCCTGGGTAGAAGGTGCAACTTTGTCCCCTTGAAGCTTAACACCTCCAAATGTCACAAGTATCAGTACAACATGTGCCTGGAGGCTGGAAGTAGGCCCAAGGCCTTGCAGGCCTTATTCTGATACTTTAAAGGGGTTAAATACACTTTGTTGAGTATGTGAATTGTTTTGTCTTCACACCTCCAGCCAGGGGTGAAACCTGAAATCTTACCCTACGCGGAGCTCCATAACCCTGGGTAGAAGGTGCGACTACGTCCCTTGAAGCTTAACACCTCCAAATGTCACAAGTATCTGTAAAACTGGTGCCTGGAGACCAGAAATGAGGCCCAAGGCCTTGCAGGCCTAGGTCTGATACTGTAAAGGGGTTGAATACACTTTGTTGAGTATGTGGAGTGTTTTGTTTTCATACCTCCAACCAGGGGTGAAACCTGAAATCTTACCCTGCGCGGAGCTCCATAACCCTGGGTAGAAGATGTGACTTCATCCCCTTGAAGCTCAACACCTGCAAATGTCACAAGTATCAGTAAAACTGGTGCCTGGAGGCTGGAAGAAGGCCCAAGTCCTTGCAGGCCTAGTTCTGATACTGTAAAGGGGTTAAATATACTTTATTGAGTAGTGTTTTGTTTTTACACCTCCAGCCAGGGGTGAAATCTGAAATCTTACCCTGCGCGGAGCTCTATAGCCCTGGGTAGAAGGTGCTACTTCATCCCCTTGAAGCTTAACACCTGAAAATGTCACAAGTATCAGTAAAACTGGTGCCTGGAGGCTGGAAGTAGGCCCAAGGCCTTGCAGGCCTTGTTCTGATACTGTAAAGGGGTTAAATACACTTTGTTGAGTATGTGAAGTGTTTTGTCTTCACACCACCAGCCAGGGGTAAAACCTGAAATCTTACCCTGCGCGGAGCTCCATAGCCCTGGGTAGAAGGAGTGACTTTGTCCCCTTGAAGCTGAAGGCTTCATAATGTCACAACTACCACTAAAACTGGTGCCTGGAGCCTGGAAGTAGGCCCAAGGCCTTGCAGGCCTTGTTCTGATACTGCAAAGGGGTTAAATACACTTTATTGAGTATGTGAAGTGTTTTGTTTTCACACCTCCAGCAAGGGGTGAAACCTGAAATCTTACCGTGCGCGGAGCTCCATAACCCTGTGTAGAAGGTGTGACTTCATCCCCTTGAAGCTTAACACCTCCAAATGTCACAAGTATCACTAAAACATGTGCTAGGAGGCTGGAAGTAGGCCCAAGGCCTTGCAGGCCATGTTCTGATACTGTAAAAGGGTTAAATACACTTTGTTGAGAATGTGAAGTGTTTTGTTTTCACACCTCCAGCCAGGGGTGAAACCTGAAATCTTACCCTGCATGGAGCTCCATAACCCTGGGTAGAAGGTGCGACTTCATCCCCTTCAAGCTTAACACCTCCAAATGTTACAAGTGTTAGTACAACATGTGCCTGGAGGCTGGAAGTAGGCCCAAGGCCTTGCAGGCCTTGTTCTGATACTGTAAAGGGGTTAAATACACTTTGTTGAGTATGTGAAGTGTTTTGTCTTCACACCTCCAGCCAGAGGTGAAACCCGAAATCTTACCCTGCGTGGAGCTCCATAACCCTGGGTAGAAGGTGCGACTTCGTCCCCTTGAAGCTTAACACCTCCCAATGTCACAAGTATCACTAAAACATGTGCTAGGAAGCTGGAAGTAGGCCCAAGGCCTTGCAGGCCTTGTTCTGATACAGCAAAGGGGTTAAATACACTTTATTGAGTATGTGAAGTGTTTTGTTTTCACACCTCCAGCAAGGGGTGAAACCTGAAATCTTACCCTGCGCGTAGCTCCATAACCCTGGGTAGAAGATGTGACTTTGTCCCCTTGAAGCTCAACACCTCCAAATGTCACAAGTATCAGTACAACTGGTGCCTGGAGGCCAGAAATGGGCCCAAGGCCTTGCAGGCCTAGGTCTGATACTGTAAAGGGGTTACATACACTTTGTCAAGTATGTGGAGTGTTTTGTTTTCATACCTCCAGCCAGGGGTGAAACCTGAAATCTTACCCTGCGCGGAGCTCCATAACCCTGGGTACATGTTGCAACTACATCCCCTTGAAGCTTAACACCTTCATATTTCACAAGTATCAGTAAAACTGGTGCCTGGATGCTGGAAGTAGGCCCAAGGCCTTGCAGGCCTTGTTCTGATACTGTAAAGGGGTTAAATACACATTATTGATTATGTGAAGTGTTATGTTTTCACACCTCAAGCCAGGGGTAAAACCTGAAATCTTAGCCTGCGCGGAGTTTCATAACCCTGGGTAGAAGGTGTGACTTCATCCCCTTGAAACTCAACACCTGCAAATGTCACAAGTATCAGTAAAACTGGTGCCTGGAGGCTGGAAGAAGGCCCAAGGCCTTGCAGGCCTTGTTCTGATACTGTAAAGGGGTTAAATATACTTTATTGAGTATGTGTAGTGTTTTGTTTTCACACCTCCAGCCAGGTGTGAAACCTGAAATCTTACCCTGCGCGGAGCTCTATAACCCTGGGTAGAAGGTGCAACTTCATCCCCTTGAAGCTTAACACCTGCAAATGTCACAAGTATCAGTAAAACTGGTGCCTGGAGGCTGGAAGTAGGCCCAAGGCCTTGCAGGCCTTGTTCTGATACTGTAAATGGGTTAAATTCATTTTGTTGAGTATGTGAAGTGTTTTGTCTTCACACCTCCAGCCAGGGGTGAAACCCGAAATCTTACCCTGCGTGGAGCTCCATAACCCTGGGTAGAAGGTGCGACTTCGTCCCCTTGAAGCTTAACACCTCCAAATGTCACAAGTATCAGTAAAACTGGTGCCTGGAGGCTGGAAGTAGGCCCAAGGCTTTGCAGGCCATGTTCTGATACTGTAAAGGGGTTAAATACACTTTGTTGAGTATGTGAAGTGTTTGGTTTTCACACCTCCAGCCAGGGGTGAAACCTGAAATCTTACCCTGCGTGGAGCTCCATAACCCTGGGTAGAAGGTGCGACTTCGTCCCCTTGAAGCTTAACAGCTCCCAATGTCACAAGTATCACTAAAACATGTGCTAGGAAGCTGGAAGTAGGCCAAGGCCTTGCATGCCTTGTTCTGATACTGCAAAGGGGTTAAATACACTTTATTGAGTATGTGAAGTGTTTTGTTTTCACACCTCCAGCAAGGGGTGAAACCTGAAATCTTACCCTGCGCGGAGCTCCATAACCCTGGGTAGAAGATGTGACTTTGTCCCCTTGAAGCTCAACACCTCCAAATGTCACAAGTATCAGTACAACTGGTGCCTGGAGGCCAGAAATGGGCCCAAGGCCTTGCAGGCCTAGGTCTGATACTGTAAAGGGGTTACATACACTTTGTCAAGTATGTGGAGTGTTTTGTTTTCATACCTCCAGCCAGGGGTGAAACCTGAAATCTTACCCTGCGCGGAGCGCCATAACCCTGGGTACATGTTGCAACTACATCCCCTTGAAGCTTAACACCTTCATATTTCACAAGTATCAGTAAAACTGGTGCCTGGATGCTGGAAGTAGGCCCAAGGCCTTGCAGGCCTTGTTCTGATACTGTAAAGGGGTTAAATACACATTATTGATTATGTGAAGTGTTATGTTTTCACACCTCAAGCCAGGGGTAAAACCTGAAATCTTACCCTGCGCGGAGCTCTATAACCCTGGGTAGAAGGTGCAACTTCATCCTCTTGAAGCTTAACACCTGCAAATGTCACAAGTATCAGTAAAACTGGTGCCTGGAGGCTGGAAGTAGGCCCAAGGCCTTGCAGGCCTTGTTCTGATACTGTAAATGGGTTAAATTCACTTTGTTGAGTATGTGAAGTGTTTTGTCTTCACACCACCAGCCAGGGGTAAAACCTGAAATCTTACCCTGCGCGGAGCTCTATAACCCTGGGTAGAAGGTGCAACTTCATCCTCTTGAAGCTTAACACCTGCAAATGTCACAAGTATCAGTAAAACTGGTGCCTGGAGGCTGGAAGTAGGCCCAAGGCCTTGCAGGCCTTGTTCTGATACTCTAAATGGGTTAAATTCACTTTGTTGAGTATGTGAAGTGTTTTGTCTTCACACCACCAGCCAGGGGTAAAACCTGAAATCTTACCCTGCGCGGAGTTCCATAACCCTGGGTAGAAGGTGTGACTTCATCCCCTTGAAACTTAACACCTCCAAATGTCACAAGTATCAGTAAAAATGATGCCTGGAGACTAGAAATGGACCCAAGGTCTTGCAGGCCTAGGTCTGATACTGTAAAGGGGTTGAATACACGTTTGGAATAGGTGAAGTGTTTTGTTTTCACTCCTCCTTTCAGGCGTGAAAGTTTTAATCTTACCCTGCGCGGAGCTCCATAACCCTGCGTAGAAGGTGTGACTTCATCCCCTTGCAGCTTAACACCACCAAATGTCCCATGTTTCGAGCCTGAAGGCTGAAAGTAGGCCCAAGGCCTTTCAGGAGTTGTTCTGATACTGTAAAGGGGTTATATTCACTTTATTGAGTATGTGAAGTGTTTTGTTTTCACACCTCCAGCAAGGGGTGAAACCTGAAATCTTACCCTGCGCGGAGTTCCATAACCCTGGGTAGAAGGTGTGACTTCATCCCCTTGCAGCTTAACACCACCAAATGTCCCATGTTTCGAGCCTGAAGGCTGGAAGTAGGCCCAAGGCCTTTCAGGAGTTGTTCTGATACTGTAAAGGGGTTATATACACTTTGTTGAGTATGTGAAGTGTTTTGTCTTCACACCTCCAGGCAGGGGTGAAACCTGAAATCTTATGCTGCGCGGAGCTCCATAACCCTGGGTAGAAGGTGCAACTTTGTCCCCTTGAAGCTTAACACCTCCAAATGTCACAAGTATCAGTACAACATGTGCCTGGAGGCTGGAAGTAGGCCCAAGGCCTTGCAGGCCTTATTCTGATACTTTAAAGGGGTTAAATACACTTTGTTGAGTATGTGAATTGTTTTGTCTTCACACCTCCAGCCAGGGGTGAAACCTGAAATCTTACCCTACGCGGAGCTCCATAACCCTGGGTAGAAGGTGCGACTACGTCCCTTGAAGCTTAACACCTCCAAATGTCACAAGTATCTGTAAAACTGGTGCCTGGAGACCAGAAATGGGGCCCAAGGCCTTGCAGGCCTAGGTCTGATACTGTAAAGGGGTTGAATACACTTTGTTGAGTATGTGGAGTGTTTTGTTTTCATACCTCCAACCAGGGGTGAAACCTGAAATCTTACCCTGCGCGGAGCTCCATAACCCTGGGTAGAAGATGTGACTTCATCCCCTTGAAGCTCAACACCTGCAAATGTCACAAGTATCAGTAAAACTGGTGCCTGGAGGCTGGAAGAAGGCCCAAGTCCTTGCAGGCCTAGTTCTGATACTGTAAAGGGGTTAAATATACTTTATTGAGTAGTGTTTTGTTTTTACACCTCCAGCCAGGGGTGAAATCTGAAATCTTACCCTGCGCGGAGCTCTATAGCCCTGGGTAGAAGGTGCTACTTCATCCCCTTGAAGCTTAACACCTGAAAATGTCACAAGTATCAGTAAAACTGGTGCCTGGAGGCTGGAAGTAGGCCCAAGGCCTTGCAGGCCTTGTTCTGATACTGTAAAGGGGTTAAATACACTTTGTTGAGTATGTGAAGTGTTTTGTCTTCACACCACCAGCCAGGGGTAAAACCTGAAATCTTACCCTGCGCGGAGCTCCATAGCCCTGGGTAGAAGGAGTGACTTTGTCCCCTTGAAGCTGAAGGCTTCATAATGTCACAACTACCACTAAAACTGGTGCCTGGAGCCTGGAAGTAGGCCCAAGGCCTTGCAGGCCTTGTTCTGATACTGCAAAGGGGTTAAATACACTTTATTGAGTATGTGAAGTGTTTTGTTTTCACACCTCCAGCAAGGGGTGAAACCTGAAATCTTACCGTGCGCGGAGCTCCATAACCCTGTGTAGAAGGTGTGACTTCATCCCCTTGAAGCTTAACACCTCCAAATGTCACAAGTATCACTAAAACATGTGCTAGGAGGCTGGAAGTAGGCCCAAGGCCTTGCAGGCCATGTTCTGATACTGTAAAAGGGTTAAATACACTTTGTTGAGAATGTGAAGTGTTTTGTTTTCACACCTCCAGCCAGGGGTGAAACCTGAAATCTTACCCTGCATGGAGCTCCATAACCCTGGGTAGAAGGTGCGACTTCATCCCCTTCAAGCTTAACACCTCCAAATGTTACAAGTGTCAGTACAACATGTGCCTGGAGGCTGGAAGTAGGCCCAAGGCCTTGCAGGCCTTGTTCTGATACTGTAAAGGGGTTAAATACACTTTGTTGAGTATGTGAAGTGTTTTGTCTTCACACCTCCAGCCAGAGGTGAAACCCGAAATCTTACCCTGCGTGGAGCTCCATAACCCTGGGTAGAAGGTGCGACTTCGTCCCCTTGAAGCTTAACACCTCCCAATGTCACAAGTATCACTAAAACATGTGCTAGGAAGCTGGAAGTAGGCCCAAGGCCTTGCAGGCCTTGTTCTGATACAGCAAAGGGGTTAAATACACTTTATTGAGTATGTGAAGTGTTTTGTTTTCACACCTCCAGCAAGGGGTGAAACCTGAAATCTTACCCTGCGCGGAGCTCCATAACCCTGGGTAGAAGATGTGACTTTGTCCCCTTGAAGCTCAACACCTCCAAATGTCACAAGTATCAGTACAACTGGTGCCTGGAGGCCAGAAATGGGCCCAAGGCCTTGCAGGCCTAGGTCTGATACTGTAAAGGGGTTACATACACTTTGTCAAGTATGTGGAGTGTTTTGTTTTCATACCTCCAGCCAGGGGTGAAACCTGAAATCTTACCCTGCGCGGAGCGCCATAACCCTGGGTACATGTTGCAACTACATCCCCTTGAAGCTTAACACCTTCATATTTCACAAGTATCAGTAAAACTGGTGCCTGGATGCTGGAAGTAGGCCCAAGGCCTTGCAGGCCTTGTTCTGATACTGTAAAGGGGTTAAATACACATTATTGATTATGTGAAGTGTTATGTTTTCACACCTCAAGCCAGGGGTAATCCTGAAATCTTAGCCTGCGCGGAGTTTCATAACCCTGGGTAGAAGGTGTGACTTCATCCCCTTGAAACTCAACACCTGCAAATGTCACAAGTATCAGTAAAACTGGTGCCTGGAGGCTGGAAGAAGGCCCAAGGCCTTGCAGGCCTTGTTCTGATACTGTAAAGGGGTTAAATATACTTTATTGAGTATGTGTAGTGTTTTGTTTTCACACCTCCAGCCAGGTGTGAAACCTGAAATCTTACCCTGCGCGGAGCTCTATAACCCTGGGTAGAAGGTGCAACTTCATCCCCTTGAAGCTTAACACCTGCAAATGTCACAAGTATCAGTAAAACTGGTGCCTGGAGGCTGGAAGTAGGCCCAAGGCCTTGCAGGCCTTGTTCTGATACTGTAAATGGGTTAAATTCATTTTGTTGAGTATGTGAAGTGTTTTGTCTTCACACCTCCAGCCAGGGGTGAAACCCGAAATCTTACCCTGCGTGGAGCTCCATAACCCTGGGTAGAAGGTGCGACTTCGTCCCCTTGAAGCTTAACACCTCCAAATGTCACAAGTATCAGTAAAACTGGTGCCTGGAGGCTGGAAGTAGGCCCAAGGCTTTGCAGGCCATGTTCTGATACTGTAAAGGGGTTAAATACACTTTGTTGAGTATGTGAAGTGTTTGGTTTTCACACCTCCAGCCAGGGGTGAAACCTGAAATCTTACCCTGCGTGGAGCTCCATAACCCTGGGTAGAAGGTGCGACTTCGTCCCCTTGAAGCTTAACAGCTCCCAATGTCACAAGTATCACTAAAACATGTGCTAGGAAGCTGGAAGTAGGCCAAGGCCTTGCATGCCTTGTTCTGATACTGCAAAGGGGTTAAATACACTTTATTGAGTATGTGAAGTGTTTTGTTTTCACACCTCCAGCAAGGGGTGAAACCTGAAATCTTACCCTGCGTGGAGCTCCATAACCCTGGGTAGAAGATGTGACTTTGTCCCCTTGAAGCTCAACACCTCCAAATGTCACAAGTATCAGTACAACTGGTGCCTGGAGGCCAGAAATGGGCCCAAGGCCTTGCAGGCCTAGGTCTGATACTGTAAAGGGGTTACATACACTTTGTCAAGTATGTGGAGTGTTTTGTTTTCATACCTCCAGCCAGGGGTGAAACCTGAAATCTTACCCTGCGCGGAGCGCCATAACCCTGGGTACATGTTGCAACTACATCCCCTTGAAGCTTAACACCTTCATATTTCACAAGTATCAGTAAAACTGGTGCCTGGATGCTGGAAGTAGGCCCAAGGCCTTGCAGGCCTTGTTCTGATACTGTAAAGGGGTTAAATACACATTATTGATTATGTGAAGTGTTATGTTTTCACACCTCAAGCCAGGGGTAAAACCTGAAATCTTACCCTGCGCGGAGTTCCATAACCCTGGGTAGAAGGTGTGACTTCATCCCCTTGAAACTCAACTCCTGCAATTGTCACAAGTATCAGTAAAACTGGTGCCTGGAGGCTGGAAGAAGGCCCAAGGCCTTGCAGGCCTTGTTCTGATACTGTAAAGGGGTTAAATATACTTTGTTGAGTATGTGGAGTGTTTTGTTTTCATACCTCCAGCCAGGGGTGAAACCTGAAATCTTACCCTGCGCGGAGCTCCATAACCCAGGGTAGAAGATGTGACTTCATCCCCTTGAAGCTCAACACCTGCAAATGTCTCAAGTATCAGTAAAACTGGTGCCTGGAGGCTGGAAGAAGGCCCAAGGCCTTGCAGGCCTTGTTCTGATACTGTAAAGGGGTTAAATATACTTTATTGAGTATGTGTAGTGTTTTGTTTTCACACCTCCAGCCAGGTGTGAAACCTGAAATCTTACCCTGCGCGGAGCTCTATAACCCTGGGTAGAAGGTGCAACTTCATCCCCTTGAAGCTTAACACCTGCAAATGTCACAAGTATCAGTAAAACTGGTGCCTGGAGGGTGGAAGTAGGCCCAAGGCCTTGCAGGCCTTGTTCTGATACTGTAAATGGCTTAAATTCACTTTGTTGAGTATGTGAAGTGTTTTGTCTTCACACCTCCAGCCAGGGGTGAAACCCGAAATTTTACCCTGCGTGGAGCTCCATAACCCTGGGTAGAAGGTGCGACTTCGTCCCCTTGAAGCTTAACACCTCCCAATGTCACAAGTATCACTAAAACATGTGCTAGGAAGCTGGAAGTAGGCCAAGGCCTTGCAGGCCTTGTTCTGATACTGCAAAGGGGTTAAATACACTTTATTGAGTATGTGAAGTGTTTTGTTTTCACACCTCCAGCAAGGGGTGAAACCTGAAATCTTACCCTGCGCGGAGCTCCATAACCCTGGGTAGAAGATGTGACTTTGTCCCCTTGAAGCTCAACACCTCCAAATGTCACAAGTATCAGTACAACTGGTGCCTGGAGGCCAGAAATGGGCCCAAGGCCTTGCAGGCCTAGGTCCGATACTGTAAAGGGGTTACATACACTTTGTCAAGTATGTGGAGTGTTTTGTTTTCATACCTCCAGCCAGGGGTGAAACCTGAAATCTTACCCTGCGCGGAGCTCCATAACCCTGGGTACATGTTGCAACTACATCCCCTTGAAGCTTAACACCTTCATATTTCACAAGTATCAGTAAAACTGGTGCCTGGATGCTGGAAGTTGGCCCAAGGCCTTGCAGGCCTTGTTCTGATACTGTAAAGGGGTTAAATACACATTATTGATTATGTGAAGTGTTATGTTTTCACACCTCAAGCCAGGGGTAAAACCTGAAATCTTACCCTGCGCGGAGTTCCATAACCCTGGGTAGAAGGTGTGACTTCATCCCCTTGAAACTCAACACCTGCAATTGTCACAAGTATCAGTAAAACTGGTGCCTGGAGGCTGGAAGTAGGCCCAAGGCCTTGCAGGCCTTGTTCTGATACTGTAAATGGGTTAAATTCACTTTGTTGAGTATGTGAAGTGTTTTGTCTTCACACCACCAGCCAGGGGTAAAACCTGAAATCTTACCCTGCGCGGAGCTCTATAACCCTGGGTAGAAGGTGCAACTTCATCCTCTTGAAGCTTAACACCTGCAAATGTCACAAGTATCAGTAAAACTGGTGCCTGGAGGCTGGAAGTAGGCCCAAGGCCTTGCAGGCCTTGTTCTGATACTCTAAATGGGTTAAATTCACTTTGTTGAGTATGTGAAGTGTTTTGTCTTCACACCACCAGCCAGGGGTAAAACCTGAAATCTTACCCTGCGCGGAGTTCCATAACCCTGGGTAGAAGGTGTGACTTCATCCCCTTGAAACTTAACACCTCCAAATGTCACAAGTATCAGTAAAAATGATGCCTGGAGACTAGAAATGGACCCAAGGTCTTGCAGGCCTAGGTCTGATACTGTAAAGGGGTTGAATACACGTTTGGAATAGGTGAAGTGTTTTGTTTTCACTCCTCCATTCAGGCGTGAAAGTTGAAATCTTACCCTGCGCGGAGCTCCATAACCCTGGGTAGAAGGTGTGACTTCATCCCCTTGCAGCTTAACACCACCAAATGTCCCATGTTTCGAGCCTGAAGGCTGAAAGTAGGCCCAAGGCCTTTCAGGAGTTGTTCTGATACTGTAAAGGGGTTATATACACTTTATTGAGTATGTGAAGTGTTTTGTTTTCACACCTCCAGCAAGGGGTGAAACCTGAAATCTTACCCTGCGCGGAGTTCCATAACCCTGGGTAGAAGGTGTGACTTCATCCCCTTGCAGCTTAACACCACCAAATGTCCCATGTTTCGAGCCTGAAGGCTGGAAGTAGGCCCAAGGCCTTTCAGGAGTTGTTCTGATACTGTAAAGGGGTTATATACACTTTGTTGAGTATGTGAAGTGTTTTGTCTTCACACCTCCAGGCAGGGGTGAAACCTGAAATCTTACGCTGCGCGGAGCTCCATAACCCTGGGTAGAAGGTGCAACTTTGTCCCCTTGAAGCTTAACACCTCCAAATGTCACAAGTATCAGTACAACATGTGCCTGGAGGCTGGAAGTAGGCCCAAGGCCTTGCAGGCCTTATTCTGATACTTTAAAGGGGTTAAATACACTTTGTTGAGTATGTGAATTGTTTTGTCTTCACACCTCCAGCCAGGGGTGAAACCTGAAATCTTACCCTACGCGGAGCTCCATAACCCTGGGTAGAAGGTGCGACTACGTCCCCTTGAAGCTTAACACCTCCAAATGTCACAAGTATCTGTAAAACTGGTGCCTGGAGACCAGAAATGGGCCCAAGGCCTTGCAGGCCTAGGTCTGATACTGTAAAGGGGTTGAATACACTTTGTTGAGTATGTGGAGTGTTTTGTTTTCATACCTCCAACCAGGGGTGAAACCTGAAATCTTACCCTGCGCGGAGCTCCATAACCCTGGGTAGAAGATGTGACTTCATCCCCTTGAAGCTCAACACCTGCAAATGTCACAAGTATCAGTAAAACTGGTGCCTGGAGGCTGGAAGAAGGCCCAAGTCCTTGCAGGCCTAGTTCTGATACTGTAAAGGGGTTAAATATACTTTATTGAGTAGTGTTTTGTTTTTACACCTCCAGCCAGGGGTGAAATCTGAAATCTTACCCTGCGCGGAGCTCTATAGCCCTGGGTAGAAGGTGCTACGTCATCCCCTTGAAGCTTAACACCTGAAAATGTCACAAGTATCAGTAAAACTGGTGCCTGGAGGCTGGAAGTAGGCCCAAGGCCTTGCAGGCCTTGTTCTGATACTGTAAAGGGGTTAAATACACTTTGTTGAGTATGTGAAGTGTTTTGTCTTCACACCACCAGCCAGGGGTAAAACCTGAAATCTTACCCTGCGCGGAGCTCCATAGCCCTGGGTAGAAGGAGTGACTTTGTCCCCTTGAAGCTGAAGGCTTCATAATGTCACAACTCCCACTAAAACTGGTGCCTGGAGCCTGGAAGTAGGCCCAAGGCCTTGCAGGCCTTGTTCTGATACTGCAAAGGGGTTAAATACACGTTATTGAGTATGTGAAGTGTTTTGTTTTCACACCTCCAGCAAGGGGTGAAACCTGAAATCTTACCGTGCGCGGAGCTCCATAACCCTGTGTAGAAGGTGTGACTTCATCCCCTTGAAGCTTAACACCTCCAAATGTCACAAGTATCACTAAAACATGTGCTAGGAGGCTGGAAGTAGGCCCAAGGCCTTGCAGGCCATGTTCTGATACTGTAAAAGGGTTAAATACACTTTGTTGAGAATGTGAAGTGTTTTGTTTTCACACCTCCAGCCAGGGGTGAAACCTGAAATCTTACCCTGCATGGAGCTCCATAACCCTGGGTAGAAGGTGCGACTTCATCCCCTTCAAGCTTAACACCTCCAAATGTTACAAGTGTCAGTACAACATGTGCCTGGAGTCTGGAAGTAGGCCCAAGGCCTTGCAGGCCTTGTTCTGATACTGTAAAGGGGTTAAATACACTTTGTTGAGTATGTGAAGTGTTTTGTCTTCACACCTCCAGCCAGAGGTGAAACCCGAAATCTTACCCTGCGTGGAGCTCCATAACCCTGGGTAGAAGGTGCGACTTCGTCCCCTTGAAGCTTAACACCTCCCAATGTCACAAGTATCACTAAAACATGTGCTAGGAAGCTGGAAGTAGGCCCAAGGCCTTGTTCTGATACAGCAAAGGGGTTAAATACACTTTATTGAGTATGTGAAGTGTTTTGTCTTCACACCTCCAGCCAGGGGTGAAACCCGAAATCTTACCCTGCGTGGAGCTCCATAACCCTGGGTAGAAGGTGCGACTTCGTCCCCTTGAAACTCAACACCTGCAATTGTCACAAGTATCAGTAAAACTGGTGCCTGGATGCTGGAAGTAGGCCCAAGGCCTTGCAGGCCTTGTTCTGATACTGTAAAGGGGTTAAATACACATTATTGATTATGTGAAGTGTTATGTTTTCACACCTCAAGCCAGGGGTAAAACCTGAAATCTTACCCTGCGCGGAGTTCCATAACCCTGGGTAGAAGGTGTGACTTCATCCCCTTGAAACTCAACACCTGCAATTGTCACAAGTATCAGTAAAACTGGTGCCTGGAGGCTGGAAGAAGGCCCAAGGCCTTGCAGGCCTTGTTCTGATACTGTAAAGGGGTTAAATATACTTTGTTGAGTATGTGGAGTGTTTTGTTTTCATACCTCCAGCCAGGGGTGAAACCTGAAATCTTACCCTGCACGGAGCTCCATAACCCAGGGTAGAAGATGTGACTTCATCCCCTTGAAGCTCAACACCTGCAAATGTCTCAAGTATCAGTAAAACTGGTGCCTGGAGGCTGGAAGAAGGCCCAAGGCCTTGCAGGCCTTGTTCTGATAGTGTAAAGGGGTTAAATATACTTTATTGAGTATGTGTAGTGTTTTGTTTTCACACCTCCAGCCAGGTGTGAAACCTGAAATCTTACCCTGCGCGGAGCTCTATAACCCTGGGTAGAAGGTGCAACTTCATCCCCTTGAAGCTTAACACCTGCAAATGTCACAAGTATCAGTAAAACTGGTGCCTGGAGGGTGGAAGTAGGCCCAAGGCCTTGCAGGCCTTGTTCTGATACTGTAAATGGGTTAAATTCACTTTGTTGAGTATGTGAAGTGTTTTGTCTTCACACCTCCAGCCAGGGGTGAAACCCGAAATCTTACCCTGCGTGGAGCTCCATAACCCTGGGTAGAAGGTGCGACTTCGTCCCCTTGAAGCTTAACACCTCCCAATGTCACAAGTATCACTAAAACATGTGCTAGGAAGCTGGAAGTAGGCCAAGGCCTTGCAGGCCTTGTTCTGATACTGCAAAGGGGTTAAATACACTTTATTGAGTATGTGAAGTGTTTTGTTTTCACACCTCCAGCAAGGGGTGAAACCTGAAATCTTACCCTGCGCGGAGCTCCATAACCCTGGGTAGAAGGTGCAACTTTGTCCCCTTGAAGCTTAACACCTCCAAATGTCACAAGTATCAGTACAACATGTGCCTGGAGGCTGGAAGTAGGCCCAAGGCCTTGCAGGCCTTATTCTGATACTTTAAAGGGGTTAAATACACTTTGTTGAGTATGTGAATTGTTTTGTCTTCACACCTCCAGCCAGGGGTGAAACCTGAAATCTTACCCTACGCGGATCTCCATAACCCTGGGTAGAAGGTGCGACTACGTCCCTTGAAGCTTAACACCTCCAAATGTCACAAGTATCTGTAAAACTGGTGCCTGGAGACCAGAAATGGGCCCAAGGCCTTGCAGGCCTAGGTCTGATACTGTAAAGGGGTTGAATACACTTTGTTGAGTATGTGGAGTGTTTTGTTTTCATACCTCCAACCAGGGGTGAAACCTGAAATCTTACCCTGCGCGGAGCTCCATAACCCTGGGTACATGTTGCAACTACATCCCCTTGAAGCTTAACACCTTCATATTTCACAAGTATCAGTAAAACTGGTGCCTGGATGCTGGAAGTTGGCCCAAGGCCTTGCAGGCCTTGTTCTGATACTGTAAAGGGGTTAAATACACATTATTGATTATGTGAAGTGTTATGTTTTCACACCTCAAGCCAGGGGTAAAACCTGAAATCTTACCCTGTGCGGAGTTCCATAACCCTGGGTAGAAGGTGTGACTTCATCCCCTTGAAACTCAACACCTGCAATTGTCACAAGTATCAGTAAAACTGGTGCCTGGAGGCTGGAAGAAGGCCCAAGGCCTTGCAGGCCTTGTTCTGATACTGAAAAGGGGTTAAATATACTTTATTGAGTATGTGTAGTGTTTTGTTTTCACACCTCCAGCCAGGTGTGAAACCTGAAATCTTACCCTGCGCGGAGCTCTATAACCCTGGGTAGAAGGTGCAACTTCATCCTCTTGAAGCTTAACACCTGCAAATGTCACAAGTATCAGTAAAACTGGTGCCTGGAGGCTGGAAGTAGGCCCAAGGCCTTGCAGGCCTTGTTCTGATACTGTAAATGGGTTAAATTCACTTTGTTGAGTATGTGAAGTGTTTTGTCTTCACACCACCAGCCAGGGGTAAAACCTGAAATCTTACCCTGCGCGGAGCTCTATAACCCTGGGTAGAAGGTGCAACTTCATCCTCTTGAAGCTTAACACCTGCAAATGTCACAAGTATCAGTAAAACTGGTGCCTGGAGGCTGGAAGTAGGCCCAAGGCCTTGCAGGCCTTGTTCTGATACTCTAAATGGGTTAAATTCACTTTGTTGAGTATGTGAAGTGTTTTGTCTTCACACCACCAGCCAGGGGTAAAACCTGAAATCTTACCCTGCGCGGAGTTCCATAACCCTGGGTAGAAGGTGTGACTTCATCCCCTTGAAACTTAACACCTCCAAATGTCACAAGTATCAGTAAAAATGATGCCTGGAGACTAGAAATGGACCCAAGGTCTTGCAGGCCTAGGTCTGATACTGTAAAGGGGTTGAATACACGTTTGTAATAGGTGAAGTGTTTTGTTTTCACTCCTCCATTCAGGCGTGAAAGTTGAAATCTTACCCTGCGCGGAGCTCCATAACCCTGGGTAGAAGGTGTGACTTCATCCCCTTGCAGCTTAACACCACCAAATGTCCCATGTTTCGAGCCTGAAGGCTGAAAGTAGGCCCAAGGCCTTTCAGGAGTTGTTCTGATACTGTAAAGGGGTTATATACACTTTATTGAGTATGTGAAGTGTTTTGTTTTCACACCTCCAGCAAGGGGTGAAACCTGAAATCTTACCCTGCGCGGAGTTCCATAACCCTGGGTAGAAGGTGTGACTTCATCCCCTTGCAGCTTAACACCACCAAATGTCCCATGTTTCGAGCCTGAAGGCTGGAAGTAGGCCCAAGGCCTTTCAGGAGTTGTTCTGATACTGTAAAGGGGTTATATACACTTTGTTGAGTATGTGAAGTGTTTTGTCTTCACACCTCCAGGCAGGGGTGAAACCTGAAATCTTACGCTGCGCGGAGCTCCATAACCCTGGGTAGAAGGTGCAACTTTGTCCCCTTGAAGCTTAACACCTCCAAATGTCACAAGTATCAGTACAACATGTGCCTGGAGGCTGGAAGTAGGCCCAAGGCCTTGCAGGCCTTATTCTGATACTTTAAAGGGGTTAAATACACTTTGTTGAGTATGTGAATTGTTTTGTCTTCACACCTCCAGCCAGGGGTGAAACCTGAAATCTTACCCTACGCGGATCTCCATAACCCTGGGTAGAAGGTGCGACTACGTCCCTTGAAGCTTAACACCTCCAAATGTCACAAGTATCTGTAAAACTGGTGCCTGGAGACCAGAAATGGGCCCATGGCCTTGCAGGCCTAGGTCTGATACTGTAAAGGGGTTGAATACACTTTGTTGAGTATGTGGAGTGTTTTGTTTTCATACCTCCAACCAGGGGTGAAACCTGAAATCTTACCCTGCGCGGAGCTCCATAACCCTGGGTAGAAGATGTGACTTCATCCCCTTGAAGCTCAACACCTGCAAATGTCACAAGTATCAGTAAAACTGGTGCCTGGAGGCTGGAAGAAGGCCCAAGTCCTTGCAGGCCTAGTTCTGATACTGTAAAGGGGTTAAATATACTTTATTGAGTAGTGTTTTGTTTTTACACCTCCAGCCAGGGGTGAAATCTGAAATCTTACCCTGCGCGGAGCTCTATAGCCCTGGGTAGAAGGTGCTACTTCATCCCCTTGAAGCTTAACACCTGAAAATGTCACAAGTATCAGTAAAACTGGTGCCTGGAGGCTGGAAGTAGGCCCAAGGCCTTGCAGGCCTTGTTCTGATACTGTAAAGGGGTTAAATACACTTTGTTGAGTATGTGAAGTGTTTTGTCTTCACACCACCAGCCAGGGGTAAAACCTGAAATCTTACCCTGCGCAGAGCTCCATAGCCCTGGGTAGAAGGAGTGACTTTGTCCCCTTGAAGCTGAAGGCTTCATAATGTCACAACTACCACTAAAACTGGTGCCTGGAGCCTGGAAGTAGGCCCAAGGCCTTGCAGGCCTTGTTCTGATACTGCAAAGGGGTTAAATACACTTTATTGAGTATGTGAAGTGTTTTGTTTTCACACCTCCAGCAAGGGGTGAAACCTGAAATCTTACCGTGCACGGAGCTCCATAACCCTGTGTAGAAGGTGTGACTTCATCCCCTTGAAGCTTAACACCTCCAAATGTCACAAGTATCACTAAAACATGTGCTAGGAGGCTGGAAGTAGGCCCAAGGCCTTGCAGGCCATGTTCTGATACTGTAAAAGGGTTAAATACACTTTGTTGAGAATGTGAAGTGTTTTGTTTTCACACCTCCAGCCAGGGGTGAAACCTGAAATCTTACCCTGCATGGAGCTCCATAACCCTGGGTAGAAGGTGCGACTTCATCCCCTTCAAGCTTAACACCTCCAAATGTTACAAGTGTCAGTACAACATGTGCCTGGAGGCTGGAAGTAGGCCCAAGGCCTTGCAGGCCTTGTTCTGATACTGTAAAGGGGTTAAATACACTTTGTTGAGTATGTGAAGTGTTTTGTCTTCACACCTCCAGCCAGAGGTGAAACCCGAAATCTTACCCTGCGTGGAGCTCCATAACCCTGGGTAGAAGGTGCGACTTCGTCCCCTTGAAGCTTAACACCTCCCAATGTCACAAGTATCACTAAAACATGTGCTAGGAAGCTGGAAGTAGGCCCAAGGCCTTGCAGGCCTTGTTCTGATACTGTAAAGGGGTTAAATACACTTTGTTGAGTATGTGAAGTGTTTTGTTTTCACACCTCCAGCCAGGGGTGAAACCTGAAATCTTACCCTGCATGGAGCTCCATAACCCTGGGTAGAAGGTGCGACTTCATCCCCTTCAAGCTTAACACCTCCAAATGTTACAAGTGTCAGTACAACATGTGCCTGGAGTCTGGAAGTAGGCCCAAGGCCTTGCAGGCCTTGTTCTGATACTGTAAAGGGGTTAAATACACTTTGTTGAGTATGTGAAGTGTTTTGTCTTCACACCTCCAGCCAGAGGTGAAACCCGAAATCTTACCCTGCGTGGAGCTCCATAACCCTGGGTAGAAGGTGCGACTTCGTCCCCTTGAAGCTTAACACCTCCCAATGTCACAAGTATCACTAAAACATGTGCTAGGAAGCTGGAAGTAGGCCCAAGGCCTTGCTGTCTGATACAGCAAAGGGGTTAAATACACTTTATTGAGTATGTGAAGTGTTTTGTCTTCACACCTCCAGCCAGGGGTGAAACCCGAAATCTTACCCTGCGTGGAGCTCCATAACCCTGGGTAGAAGGTGCGACTTCGTCCCCTTGAAACTCAACACCTGCAATTGTCACAAGTATCAGTAAAACTGGTGCCTGGATGCTGGAAGTAGGCCCAAGGCCTTGCAGGCCTTGTTCTGATACTGTAAAGGGGTTAAATACACATTATTGATTATGTGAAGTGTTATGTTTTCACACCTCAAGCTAGGGGTAAAACCTGAAATCTTACCCTGCGCGGAGTTCCATAACCCTGGGTAGAAGGTGCGACTTCATCCCCTTGAAACTCAACACCTGCAATTGTCACAAGTATCAGTAAAACTGGTGCCTGGAGGCTGGAAGAAGGCCCAAGGCCTTGCAGGCCTTGTTCTGATACTGTAAAGGGGTTAAATATACTTTGTTGAGTATGTGGAGTGTTTTGTTTTCATACCTCCAGCCAGGGGTGAAACCTGAAATCTTACCCTGCACGGAGCTCCATAACCCAGGGTAGAAGATGTGACTTCATCCCCTTGAAGCTCAACACCTGCAAATGTCTCAAGTATCAGTAAAACTGGTGCCTGGAGGCTGGAAGAAGGCCCAAGGCCTTGCAGGCCTTGTTCTGATAGTGTAAAGGGGTTAAATATACTTTATTGAGTATGTGTAGTGTTTTGTTTTCACACCTCCAGCCAGGTGTGAAACCTGAAATCTTACCCTGCGCGGAGCTCTATAACCCTGGGTAGAAGGTGCAACTTCATCCCCTTGAAGCTTAACACCTGCAAATGTCACAAGTATCAGTAAAACTGGTGCCTGGAGGGTGGAAGTAGGCCCAAGGCCTTGCAGGCCTTGTTCTGATACTGTAAATGGGTTAAATTCACTTTGTTGAGTATGTGAAGTGTTTTGTCTTCACACCTCCAGCCAGGGGTGAAACCCGAAATCTTACCCTGCGTGGAGCTCCATAACCCTGGGTAGAAGGTGCGACTTCGTCCCCTTGAAGCTTAACACCTCCCAATGTCACAAGTATCACTAAAACATGTGCTAGGAAGCTGGAAGTAGGCCAAGGCCTTGCAGGCCTTGTTCTGATACTGCAAAGGGGTTAAATACACTTTATTGAGTATGTGAAGTGTTTTGTTTTCACACCTCCAGCAAGGGGTGAAACCTGAAATCTTACCCTGCGCGGAGCTCCATAACCCTGGGTAGAAGGTGCAACTTTGTCCCCTTGAAGCTTAACACCTCCAAATGTCACAAGTATCAGTACAACATGTGCCTGGAGGCTGGAAGTAGGCCCAAGGCCTTGCAGGCCTTATTCTGATACTTTAAAGGGGTTAAATACACTTTGTTGAGTATGTGAATTGTTTTGTCTTCACACCTCCAGCCAGGGGTGAAACCTGAAATCTTACCCTACGCGGATCTCCATAACCCTGGGTAGAAGGTGCGACTACGTCCCTTGAAGCTTAACACCTCCAAATGTCACAAGTATCTGTAAAACTGGTGCCTGGAGACCAGAAATGGGCCCAAGGCCTTGCAGGCCTAGGTCTGATACTGTAAAGGGGTTGAATACACTTTGTTGAGTATGTGGAGTGTTTTGTTTTCATACCTCCAACCAGGGGTGAAACCTGAAATCTTACCCTGCGCGGAGCTCCATAACCCTGGGTACATGTTGCAACTACATCCCCTTGAAGCTTAACACCTTCATATTTCACAAGTATCAGTAAAACTGGTGCCTGGATGCTGGAAGTAGGCCCAAGGCCTTGCAGGCCTTGTTCTGATACTGTAAAGGGGTTAAATACACATTATTGATTATGTGAAGTGTTATGTTTTCACACCTCAAGCCAGGGGTAAAACCTGAAATCTTACCCTGCGCGGAGTTCCATAACCCTGGGTAGAAGGTGTGACTTCATCCCCTTGAAACTCAACACCTGCAATTGTCACAAGTATCAGTAAAACTGGTGCCTGGAGGCTGGAAGAAGGCCCAAGGCCTTGCAGGCCTTGTTCTGATACTGTAAAGGGGTTAAATATACTTTGTTGAGTATGTGGAGTGTTTTGTTTTCATACCTCCAGCCAGGGGTGAAACCTGAAATCTTACCCTGCACGGAGCTCCATAACCCAGGGTAGAAGATGTGACTTCATCCCCTTGAAGCTCAACACCTGCAAATGTCTCAAGTATCAGTAAAACTGGTGCCTGGAGGCTGGAAGAAGGCCCAAGGCCTTGCAGGCCTTGTTCTGATAGTGTAAAGGGGTTAAATATACTTTATTGAGTATGTGTAGTGTTTTGTTTTCACACCTCCAGCCAGGTGTGAAACCTGAAATCTTACCCTGCGCGGAGCTCTATAACCCTGGGTAGAAGGTGCAACTTCATCCCCTTGAAGCTTAACACCTGCAAATGTCACAAGTATCAGTAAAACTGGTGCCTGGAGGGTGGAAGTAGGCCCAAGGCCTTGCAGGCCTTGTTCTGATACTGTAAATGGGTTAAATTCACTTTGTTGAGTATGTGAAGTGTTTTGTCTTCACACCTCCAGCCAGGGGTGAAACCCGAAATCTTACCCTGCGTGGAGCTCCATAACCCTGGGTAGAAGGTGCGACTTCGTCCCCTTGAAGCTTAACACCTCCCAATGTCACAAGTATCACTAAAACATGTGCTAGGAAGCTGGAAGTAGGCCAAGGCCTTGCAGGCCTTGTTCTGATACTGCAAAGGGGTTAAATACACTTTATTGAGTATGTGAAGTGTTTTGTTTTCACACCTCCAGCAAGGGGTGAAACCTGAAATCTTACCCTGCGCGGAGCTCCATAACCCTGGGTAGAAGGTGCAACTTTGTCCCCTTGAAGCTTAACACCTCCAAATGTCACAAGTATCAGTACAACATGTGCCTGGAGGCTGGAAGTAGGCCCAAGGCCTTGCAGGCCTTATTCTGATACTTTAAAGGGGTTAAATACACTTTGTTGAGTATGTGAATTGTTTTGTCTTCACACCTCCAGCCAGGGGTGAAACCTGAAATCTTACCCTACGCGGATCTCCATAACCCTGGGTAGAAGGTGCGACTACGTCCCTTGAAGCTTAACACCTCCAAATGTCACAAGTATCTGTAAAACTGGTGCCTGGAGACCAGAAATGGGCCCAAGGCCTTGCAGGCCTAGGTCTGATACTGTAAAGGGGTTGAATACACTTTGTTGAGTATGTGGAGTGTTTTGTTTTCATACCTCCAACCAGGGGTGAAACCTGAAATCTTACCCTGCGCGGAGCTCCATAACCCTGGGTACATGTTGCAACTACATCCCCTTGAAGCTTAACACCTTCATATTTCACAAGTATCAGTAAAACTGGTGCCTGGATGCTGGAAGTTGGCCCAAGGCCTTGCAGGCCTTGTTCTGATACTGTAAAGGGGTTAAATACACATTATTGATTATGTGAAGTGTTATGTTTTCACACCTCAAGCCAGGGGTAAAACCTGAAATCTTACCCTGTGCGGAGTTCCATAACCCTGGGTAGAAGGTGTGACTTCATCCCCTTGAAACTCAACACCTGCAATTGTCACAAGTATCAGTAAAACTGGTGCCTGGAGGCTGGAAGAAGGCCCAAGGCCTTGCAGGCCTTGTTCTGATACTGAAAAGGGGTTAAATATACTTTATTGAGTATGTGTAGTGTTTTGTTTTCACACCTCCAGCCAGGTGTGAAACCTGAAATCTTACCCTGCGCGGAGCTCTATAACCCTGGGTAGAAGGTGCAACTTCATCCTCTTGAAGCTTAACACCTGCAAATGTCACAAGTATCAGTAAAACTGGTGCCTGGAGGCTGGAAGTAGGCCCAAGGCCTTGCAGGCCTTGTTCTGATACTGTAAATGGGTTAAATTCACTTTGTTGAGTATGTGAAGTGTTTTGTCTTCACACCACCAGCCAGGGGTAAAACCTGAAATCTTACCCTGCGCGGAGCTCTATAACCCTGGGTAGAAGGTGCAACTTCATCCTCTTGAAGCTTAACACCTGCAAATGTCACAAGTATCAGTAAAACTGGTGCCTGGAGGCTGGAAGTAGGCCCAAGGCCTTGCAGGCCTTGTTCTGATACTCTAAATGGGTTAAATTCACTTTGTTGAGTATGTGAAGTGTTTTGTCTTCACACCACCAGCCAGGGGTAAAACCTGAAATCTTACCCTGCGCGGAGTTCCATAACCCTGGGTAGAAGGTGTGACTTCATCCCCTTGAAACTTAACACCTCCAAATGTCACAAGTATCAGTAAAAATGATGCCTGGAGACTAGAAATGGACCCAAGGTCTTGCAGGCCTAGGTCTGATACTGTAAAGGGGTTGAATACACGTTTGTAATAGGTGAAGTGTTTTGTTTTCACTCCTCCATTCAGGCGTGAAAGTTGAAATCTTACCCTGCGCGGAGCTCCATAACCCTGGGTAGAAGGTGTGACTTCATCCCCTTGCAGCTTAACACCACCAAATGTCCCATGTTTCGAGCCTGAAGGCTGAAAGTAGGCCCAAGGCCTTTCAGGAGTTGTTCTGATACTGTAAAGGGGTTATATACACTTTATTGAGTATGTGAAGTGTTTTGTTTTCACACCTCCAGCAAGGGGTGAAACCTGAAATCTTACCCTGCGCGGAGTTCCATAACCCTGGGTAGAAGGTGTGACTTCATCCCCTTGCAGCTTAACACCACCAAATGTCCCATGTTTCGAGCCTGAAGGCTGGAAGTAGGCCCAAGGCCTTTCAGGAGTTGTTCTGATACTGTAAAGGGGTTATATACACTTTGTTGAGTATGTGAAGTGTTTTGTCTTCACACCTCCAGGCAGGGGTGAAACCTGAAATCTTACGCTGCGCGGAGCTCCATAACCCTGGGTAGAAGGTGCAACTTTGTCCCCTTGAAGCTTAACACCTCCAAATGTCACAAGTATCAGTACAACATGTGCCTGGAGGCTGGAAGTAGGCCCAAGGCCTTGCAGGCCTTATTCTGATACTTTAAAGGGGTTAAATACACTTTGTTGAGTATGTGAATTGTTTTGTCTTCACACCTCCAGCCAGGGGTGAAACCTGAAATCTTACCCTACGCGGATCTCCATAACCCTGGGTAGAAGGTGCGACTACGTCCCTTGAAGCTTAACACCTCCAAATGTCACAAGTATCTGTAAAACTGGTGCCTGGAGACCAGAAATGGGCCCATGGCCTTGCAGGCCTAGGTCTGATACTGTAAAGGGGTTGAATACACTTTGTTGAGTATGTGGAGTGTTTTGTTTTCATACCTCCAACCAGGGGTGAAACCTGAAATCTTACCCTGCGCGGAGCTCCATAACCCTGGGTAGAAGATGTGACTTCATCCCCTTGAAGCTCAACACCTGCAAATGTCACAAGTATCAGTAAAACTGGTGCCTGGAGGCTGGAAGAAGGCCCAAGTCCTTGCAGGCCTAGTTCTGATACTGTAAAGGGGTTAAATATACTTTATTGAGTAGTGTTTTGTTTTTACACCTCCAGCCAGGGGTGAAATCTGAAATCTTACCCTGCGCGGAGCTCTATAGCCCTGGGTAGAAGGTGCTACTTCATCCCCTTGAAGCTTAACACCTGAAAATGTCACAAGTATCAGTAAAACTGGTGCCTGGAGGCTGGAAGTAGGCCCAAGGCCTTGCAGGCCTTGTTCTGATACTGTAAAGGGGTTAAATACACTTTGTTGAGTATGTGAAGTGTTTTGTCTTCACACCACCAGCCAGGGGTAAAACCTGAAATCTTACCCTGCGCAGAGCTCCATAGCCCTGGGTAGAAGGAGTGACTTTGTCCCCTTGAAGCTGAAGGCTTCATAATGTCACAACTACCACTAAAACTGGTGCCTGGAGCCTGGAAGTAGGCCCAAGGCCTTGCAGGCCTTGTTCTGATACTGCAAAGGGGTTAAATACACTTTATTGAGTATGTGAAGTGTTTTGTTTTCACACCTCCAGCAAGGGGTGAAACCTGAAATCTTACCGTGCACGGAGCTCCATAACCCTGTGTAGAAGGTGTGACTTCATCCCCTTGAAGCTTAACACCTCCAAATGTCACAAGTATCACTAAAACATGTGCTAGGAGGCTGGAAGTAGGCCCAAGGCCTTGCAGGCCATGTTCTGATACTGTAAAGGGTTAAATACACTTTGTTGAGAATGTGAAGTGTTTTGTTTTCACACCTCCAGCCAGGGGTGAAACCTGAAATCTTACCCTGCATGGAGCTCCATAACCCTGGGTAGAAGGTGCGACTTCATCCCCTTCAAGCTTAACACCTCCAAATGTTACAAGTGTCAGTACAACATGTGCCTGGAGGCTGGAAGTAGGCCCAAGGCCTTGCAGGCCTTGTTCTGATACTGTAAAGGGGTTAAATACACTTTGTTGAGTATGTGAAGTGTTTTGTCTTCACACCTCCAGCCAGAGGTGAAACCCGAAATCTTACCCTGCGTGGAGCTCCATAACCCTGGGTAGAAGGTGCGACTTCGTCCCCTTGAAGCTTAACACCTCCCAATGTCACAAGTATCACTAAAACATGTGCTAGGAAGCTGGAAGTAGGCCCAAGGCCTTGCAGGCCTTGTTCTGATACTGTAAAGGGGTTAAATACACTTTGTTGAGTATGTGAAGTGTTTTGTTTTCACACCTCCAGCCAGGGGTGAAACCTGAAATCTTACCCTGCATGGAGCTCCATAACCCTGGGTAGAAGGTGCGACTTCATCCCCTTCAAGCTTAACACCTCCAAATGTTACAAGTGTCAGTACAACATGTGCCTGGAGTCTGGAAGTAGGCCCAAGGCCTTGCAGGCCTTGTTCTGATACTGTAAAGGGGTTAAATACACTTTGTTGAGTATGTGAAGTGTTTTGTCTTCACACCTCCAGCCAGAGGTGAAACCCGAAATCTTACCCTGCGTGGAGCTCCATAACCCTGGGTAGAAGGTGCGACTTCGTCCCCTTGAAGCTTAACACCTCCCAATGTCACAAGTATCACTAAAACATGTGCTAGGAAGCTGGAAGTAGGCCCAAGGCCTTGTTCTGATACAGCAAAGGGGTTAAATACACTTTATTGAGTATGTGAAGTGTTTTGTCTTCACACCTCCAGCCAGGGGTGAAACCCGAAATCTTACCCTGCGTGGAGCTCCATAACCCTGGGTAGAAGGTGCGACTTCGTCCCCTTGAAACTCAACACCTGCAATTGTCACAAGTATCAGTAAAACTGGTGCCTGGATGCTGGAAGTAGGCCCAAGGCCTTGCAGGCCTTGTTCTGATACTGTAAAGGGGTTAAATACACATTATTGATTATGTGAAGTGTTATGTTTTCACACCTCAAGCTAGGGGTAAAACCTGAAATCTTACCCTGCGCGGAGTTCCATAACCCTGGGTAGAAGGTGCGACTTCATCCCCTTGAAACTCAACACCTGCAATTGTCACAAGTATCAGTAAAACTGGTGCCTGGAGGCTGGAAGAAGGCCCAAGGCCTTGCAGGCCTTGTTCTGATACTGTAAAGGGGTTAAATATACTTTGTTGAGTATGTGGAGTGTTTTGTTTTCATACCTCCAGCCAGGGGTGAAACCTGAAATCTTACCCTGCACGGAGCTCCATAACCCAGGGTAGAAGATGTGACTTCATCCCCTTGAAGCTCAACACCTGCAAATGTCTCAAGTATCAGTAAAACTGGTGCCTGGAGGCTGGAAGAAGGCCCAAGGCCTTGCAGGCCTTGTTCTGATAGTGTAAAGGGGTTAAATATACTTTATTGAGTATGTGTAGTGTTTTGTTTTCACACCTCCAGCCAGGTGTGAAACCTGAAATCTTACCCTGCGCGGAGCTCTATAACCCTGGGTAGAAGGTGCAACTTCATCCCCTTGAAGCTTAACACCTGCAAATGTCACAAGTATCAGTAAAACTGGTGCCTGGAGGGTGGAAGTAGGCCCAAGGCCTTGCAGGCCTTGTTCTGATACTGTAAATGGGTTAAATTCACTTTGTTGAGTATGTGAAGTGTTTTGTCTTCACACCTCCAGCCAGGGGTGAAACCCGAAATCTTACCCTGCGTGGAGCTCCATAACCCTGGGTAGAAGGTGCGACTTCGTCCCCTTGAAGCTTAACACCTCCCAATGTCACAAGTATCACTAAAACATGTGCTAGGAAGCTGGAAGTAGGCCAAGGCCTTGCAGGCCTTGTTCTGATACTGCAAAGGGGTTAAATACACTTTATTGAGTATGTGAAGTGTTTTGTTTTCACACCTCCAGCAAGGGGTGAAACCTGAAATCTTACCCTGCGCGGAGCTCCATAACCCTGGGTAGAAGGTGCAACTTTGTCCCCTTGAAGCTTAACACCTCCAAATGTCACAAGTATCAGTACAACATGTGCCTGGAGGCTGGAAGTAGGCCCAAGGCCTTGCAGGCCTTATTCTGATACTTTAAAGGGGTTAAATACACTTTGTTGAGTATGTGAATTGTTTTGTCTTCACACCTCCAGCCAGGGGTGAAACCTGAAATCTTACCCTACGCGGATCTCCATAACCCTGGGTAGAAGGTGCGACTACGTCCCTTGAAGCTTAACACCTCCAAATGTCACAAGTATCTGTAAAACTGGTGCCTGGAGACCAGAAATGGGCCCAAGGCCTTGCAGGCCTAGGTCTGATACTGTAAAGGGGTTGAATACACTTTGTTGAGTATGTGGAGTGTTTTGTTTTCATACCTCCAACCAGGGGTGAAACCTGAAATCTTACCCTGCGCGGAGCTCCATAACCCTGGGTCCATGTTGCAACTACATCCCCTTGAAGCTTAACACCTTCATATTTCACAAGTATCAGTAAAACTGGTGCCTGGATGCTGGAAGTTGGCCCAAGGCCTTGCAGGCCTTGTTCTGATACTGTAAAGGGGTTAAATACACATTATTGATTATGTGAAGTGTTATGTTTTCACACCTCAAGCCAGGGGTAAAACCTGAAATCTTACCCTGTGCGGAGTTCCATAACCCTGGGTAGAAGGTGTGACTTCATCCCCTTGAAACTCAACACCTGCAATTGTCACAAGTATCAGTAAAACTGGTGCCTGGAGGCTGGAAGAAGGCCCAAGGCCTTGCAGGCCTTGTTCTGATACTGAAAAGGGGTTAAATATACTTTATTGAGTATGTGTAGTGTTTTGTTTTCACACCTCCAGCCAGGTGTGAAACCTGAAATCTTACCCTGCGCGGAGCTCTATAACCCTGGGTAGAAGGTGCAACTTCATCCTCTTGAAGCTTAACACCTGCAAATGTCACAAGTATCAGTAAAACTGGTGCCTGGAGGCTGGAAGTAGGCCCAAGGCCTTGCAGGCCTTGTTCTGATACTGTAAATGGGTTAAATTCACTTTGTTGAGTATGTGAAGTGTTTTGTCTTCACACCACCAGCCAGGGGTAAAACCTGAAATCTTACCCTGCGCGGAGCTCTATAACCCTGGGTAGAAGGTGCAACTTCATCCTCTTGAAGCTTAACACCTGCAAATGTCACAAGTATCAGTAAAACTGGTGCCTGGAGGCTGGAAGTAGGCCCAAGGCCTTGCAGGCCTTGTTCTGATACTCTAAATTGGTTAAATTCACTTTGTTGAGTATGTGAAGTGTTTTGTCTTCACACCACCAGCCAGGGGTAAAACCTGAAATCTTACCCTGCGCGGAGTTCCATAACCCTGGGTAGAAGGTGTGACTTCATCCCCTTGAAACTTAACACCTCCAAATGTCACAAGTATCAGTAAAAATGATGCCTGGAGACTAGAAATGGACCCAAGGTCTTGCAGGCCTAGGTCTGATACTGTAAAGGGGTTGAATACACGTTTGTAATAGGTGAAGTGTTTTGTTTTCACTCCTCCATTCAGGCGTGAAAGTTGAAATCTTACCCTGCGCGGAGCTCCATAACCCTGAGTAGAAGGTGTGACTTCATCCCCTTGCAGCTTAACACCACCAAATGTCCCATGTTTCGAGCCTGAAGGCTGGAAGTAGGCCCAAGGCCTTTCAGGAGTTGTTCTGATACTGTAAAGGGGTTATATACACTTTGTTGAGTATGTGAAGTGTTTTGTCTTCACACCTCCAGGCAGGGGTGAAACCTGAAATCTTACGCTGCGCGGAGCTCCATAACCCTGGGTAGAAGGTGCAACTTTGTCCCCTTGAAGCTTAACACCTCCAAATGTCACAAGTATCAGTACAACATGTGCCTGGAGGCTGGAAGTAGGCCCAAGGCCTTGCAGGCCTTATTCTGATACTTTAAAGGGGTTAATCTTACCCTACGCGGATCTCCATAACCCTGGGTAGAAGGTGCGACTACGTCCCTTGAAGCTTAACACCTCCAAATGTCACAAGTATCTGTAAAACTGGTGCCTGGAGACCAGAAATGGGCCCATGGCCTTGCAGGCCTAGGTCTGATACTGTAAAGGGGTTGAATACACTTTGTTGAGTATGTGGAGTGTTTTGTTTTCATACCTCCAACCAGGGGTGAAACCTGAAATCTTACCCTGCGCGGAGCTCCATAACCCTGGGTAGAAGATGTGACTTCATCCCCTTGAAGCTCAACACCTGCAAATGTCACAAGTATCAGTAAAACTGGTGCCTGGAGGCTGGAAGAAGGCCCAAGTCCTTGCAGGCCTAGTTCTGATACTGTAAAGGGGTTAAATATACTTTATTGAGTAGTGTTTTGTTTTTACACCTCCAGCCAGGGGTGAAATCTGAAATCTTACCCTGCGCGGAGCTCTATAGCCCTGGGTAGAAGGTGCTACTTCATCCCCTTGAAGCTTAACACCTGAAAATGTCACAAGTATCAGTAAAACTGGTGCCTGGAGGCTGGAAGTAGGCCCAAGGCCTTGCAGGCCTTGTTCTGATACTGTAAAGGGGTTAAATACACTTTGTTGAGTATGTGAAGTGTTTTGTCTTCACACCACCAGCCAGGGGTAAAACCTGAAATCTTACCCTGCGCAGAGCTCCATAGCCCTGGGTAGAAGGAGTGACTTTGTCCCCTTGAAGCTGAAGGCTTCATAATGTCACAACTACCACTAAAACTGGTGGCTGGAGCCTGGAAGTAGGCCCAAGGCCTTGCAGGCCTTGTTCTGATACTGCAAAGGGGTTAAATACACTTTATTGAGTATGTGAAGTGTTTTGTTTTCACACCTCCAGCAAGGGGTGAAACCTGAAATCTTACCGTGCACGGAGCTCCATAACCCTGTGTAGAAGGTGTGACTTCATCCCCTTGAAGCTTAACACCTCCAAATGTCACAAGTATCACTAAAACATGTGCTAGGAGGCTGGAAGTAGGCCCAAGGCCTTGCAGGCCATGTTCTGATACTGTAAAAGGGTTAAATACACTTTGTTGAGAATGTGAAGTGTTTTGTTTTCACACCTCCAGCCAGGGGTGAAACCTGAAATCTTACCCTGCATGGAGCTCCATAACCCTGGGTAGAAGGTGCGACTTCATCCCCTTCAAGCTTAACACCTCCAAATGTTACAAGTGTCAGTACAACATGTGCCTGGAGGCTGGAAGTAGGCCCAAGGCCTTGCAGGCCTTGTTCTGATACTGTAAAGGGGTTAAATACACTTTGTTGAGTATGTGAAGTGTTTTGTCTTCACACCTCCAGCCAGAGGTGAAACCCGAAATCTTACCCTGCGTGGAGCTCCATAACCCTGGGTAGAAGGTGCGACTTCGTCCCCTTGAAGCTTAACACCTCCCAATGTCACAAGTATCACTAAAACATGTGCTAGGAAGCTGGAAGTAGGCCCAAGGCCTTGCAGGCCTTGTTCTGATACAGCAAAGGGGTTAAATACACTTTATTGAGTATGTGAAGTGTTTTGTTTTCACACCTCCAGCAAGGGGTGAAACCTGAAATCTTACCCTGCGCGGAGCTCCATAACCCTGGGTAGAAGATGTGACTTTGTCCCCTTGAAGCTCAACACCTCCAAATGTCACAAGTATCAGTACAACTGGTGCCTGGAGGCCGGAAGTGGGCCCAAGGCCTTGCAGGCCTAGGTCTGATACTGTAAAGGGGTTACATACACTTTGTCAAGTATGTGGAGTGTTTTGTTTTCATACCTCCAGCCAGGGGTGAAACCTGAAATCTTACCCTGCGCGGAGCTCCATAACCCTGGGTACATGTTGCAACTACATCCCCTTGAAGCTTAACACCTTCATATTTCACAAGTATCAGTAAAACTGGTGCCTGGATGCTGGAAGTAGGCCCAAGGCCTTGCAGGCCTTGTTCTGATACTGTAAAGGGGTTAAATACACATTATTGATTATGTGAAGTGTTATGTTTTCACACCTCAAGCCAGGGGTAAAACCTGAAATCTTACCCTGTGCGGAGTTCCATAACCCTGGGTAGAAGGTGTGACTTCATCCCCTTGAAACTCAACACCTGCAATTGTCACAAGTATCAGTAAAACTGGTGCCTGGAGGCTGGAAGAAGGCCCAAGGCCTTGCAGGCCTTGTTCTGATACTGAAAAGGGGTTAAATATACTTTATTGAGTATGTGTAGTGTTTTGTTTTCACACCTCCAGCCAGGTGTGAAACCTGAAATCTTACCCTGCGCGGAGCTCTATAACCCTGGGTAGAAGGTGCAACTTCATCCTCTTGAAGCTTAACACCTGCAAATGTCACAAGTATCAGTAAAACTGGTGCCTGGAGGCTGGAAGTAGGCCCAAGGCCTTGCAGGCCTTGTTCTGATACTGTAAATGGGTTAAATTCACTTTGTTGAGTATGTGAAGTGTTTTGTCTTCACACCACCAGCCAGGGGTAAAACCTGAAATCTTACCCTGCGCGGAGCTCTATAACCCTGGGTAGAAGGTGCAACTTCATCCTCTTGAAGCTTAACACCTGCAAATGTCACAAGTATCAGTAAAACTGGTGCCTGGAGGCTGGAAGTAGGCCCAAGGCCTTGCAGCCCTTGTTCTGATACTGTTAATGGGTTAAATTCACTTTGTTGAGTATGTGAAGTGTTTTGTCTTCACACCACCAGCCAGGGGTAAAACCTGAAATCTTACCCTGCGCGGAGCTCCATAACCCAGGGTAGAAGATGTGACTTCATCCCCTTGAAGCTCAACACCTGCAAATGTCTCAAGTATCAGTAAAACTGGTGCCTGGAGGCTGGAAGAAGGCCCAAGGCCTTGCAGCCCTTGTTCTGATACTGTAAAGGGGTTAAATATACTTTATTGAGTATGTGTAGTGTTTTGTTTTCACACCTCCAGCCAGGTGTGAAACCTGAAATCTTACCCTGCGCGGAGCTCTATAACCCTGGGTAGAAGGTGCTACTTCATCCCCTTGAAGCTTAACACCTGCAAATGTCACAAGTATCAGTAAAACTGGTGCCTGGAGGCTGGAAGTAGGCCCAAGGCCTTGCAGGCCTTGTTCTGATACTGTAAATGGGTTAAATTCACTTTGTTGAGTATGTGAAGTGTTTTGTCTTCACACCTCCAGCCAGGGGTGAAACCCGAAATCTTACCCTGCGTGGAGCTCCATAACCCTGGGTAGAAGGTGCGACTTCGTCCCCTTGAAGCTTAACACCTCCAAATGTCACAAGTATCAGTAAAACTGGTGCCTGGAGGCTGGAAGTAGGCCCAAGGCTTTGCAGGCCATGTTCTGATACTGTAAAGGGGTTAAATACACTTTGTTGAGTATGTGAAGTGTTTGGTTTTCACACCTCCAGCCAGGGGTGAAACCTGAAATCTTACCCTGCGTGGAGCTCCATAACCCTGGGTAGAAGGTGCGACTTCGTCCCCTTGAAGCTTAACACCTCCCAATGTCACAAGTATCACTAAAACATGTGCTAGGAAGCTGGAAGTAGGCCAAGGCCTTGCAGGCCTTGTTCTGATACTGCAAAGGGGTTAAATACACTTTATTGAGTATGTGAAGTGTTTTGTTTTCACACCTCCAGCAAGGGGTGAAACCTGAAATCTTACCCTGCATGGAGCTCCATAACCCTGGGTAGAAGGTGCGACTTCATCCCCTTCAAGCTTAACACCTCCAAATGTTACAAGTGTCAGTACAACATGTGCCTGGAGGCTGGAAGTAGGCCCAAGGCCTTGCAGGCCTTGTTCTGATACTGTAAAGGGGTTAAATACACTTTGTTGAGTATGTGAAGTGTTTTGTCTTCACACCTCCAGCCAGAGGTGAAACCCGAAATCTTACCCTGCGTGGAGCTCCATAACCCTGGGTAGAAGGTGCGACTTCGTCCCCTTGAAGCTTAACACCTCCCAATGTCACAAGTATCACTAAAACATGTGCTAGGAAGCTGGAAGTAGGCCCAAGGCCTTGCAGGCCTTGTTCTGATACAGCAAAGGGGTTAAATACACTTTATTGAGTATGTGAAGTGTTTTGTTTTCACACCTCCAGCAAGGGGTGAAACCTGAAATCTTACCCTGCGCGGAGCTCCATAACCCTGGGTAGAAGATTTGACTTTGTCCCCTTGAAGCTCAACACCTCCAAATGTCACAAGTATCAGTACAACTGGTGCCTGGAGGCCAGAAATGGGCCCAAGGCCTTGCAGGCCTAGGTCTGATACTGTAAAGGGGTTACATACACTTTGTCAAGTATGTGGAGTGTTTTGTTTTCATACCTCCAGCCAGGGGTGAAACCTGAAATCTTACCCTGCGCGGAGCTCCATAACCCTGGGTACATGTTGCAACTACATCCCCTTGAAGCTTAACACCTTCATATTTCACAAGTATCAGTAAAACTGGTGCCTGGATGCTGGAAGTAGGCCCAAGGCCTTGCAGGCCTTGTTCTGATACTGTAAAGGGGTTAAATACACATTATTGATTATGTGAAGTGTTATGTTTTCACACCTCAAGCCAGGGGTAAAACCTGAAATCTTAGCCTGCGCGGAGTTTCATAACCCTGGGTAGAAGGTGTGACTTCATCCCCTTGAAACTCAACACCTGCAAATGTCACAAGTATCAGTAAAACTGGTGCCTGGAGGCTGGAAGAAGGCCCAAGGCCTTGCAGGCCTTGTTCTGATACTGTAAAGGGGTTAAATATACTTTATTGAGTATGTGTAGTGTTTTGTTTTCACACCTCCAGCCAGGGGTGAAACCTGAAATCTTACCCTGTGCGGAGCTCCATAACCCTGGGTAGAAGGTGCGACTTCGTCCCCTTGAAGCTTAACACCTCCAAATGTCACAAGTATCAGTAAAACTGGTGCCTGGAGGCTGGAAGTAGGCCCAATGCTTTGCAGGCCTTGTTCTGATACTGTAAAGGGGTTAAATACACTTTGTTGAGTATGTGAAGTGTTTTGTCTTCACACCTCCAGCCAGGGGTGAAACCTGAAATCTTACCCTACGCGGAGCTCCATAACCCTGGGTAGAAGGTGCGACTACGTCCCCTTGAAGCTTAACACCTCGAAGTGTCACAAGTATCAGTAAAACTGGTGCCTGGAGACCAGAAATGGGCCCACGGCCTTGCAGGCCTAGGTCTGATACTGTAAAGGGGTTGAATACACTTTGTTGAGTATGTGAAGTGTTTTGTCTTCACACCTCCAGCCAGGGGTGAAACCCGAAATCTTACCCTGCGTGGAGCTCCATAACCCTGGGTAGAAGGTGCGACTTCGTCCCCTTGAAGCTTAACACCTCCAAATGTCACAAGTATCAGTAAAACTGGTGCCTGGAGGCTGGAAGTAGGCCCAAGGCTTTGCAGGCCATGTTCTGATACTGTAAAGGGGTTAAATACACTTTGTTGAGTATGTGAAGTGTTTGGTTTTCACACCTCCAGCCAGGGGTGAAACCTGAAATCTTACCCTGCGTGGAGCTCCATAACCCTGGGTAGAAGGTGCGACTTCGTCCCCTTGAAGCTTAACACCTCCCAATGTCACAAGTATCACTAAAACATGTGCTAGGAAGCTGGAAGTAGGCCAAGGCCTTGCAGGCCTTGTTCTGATACTGCAAAGGGGTTAAATACACTTTATTGAGTATGTGAAGTGTTTTGTTTTCACACCTCCAGCAAGGGGTGAAACCTGAAATCTTACCCTGCGCGGAGCTCCATAACCCTGGGTAGAAGATGTGACTTTGTCCCCTTGAAGCTCACCACCTCCAAATGTCACAAGTATCAGTACAACTGGTGCCTGGAGGCCAGAAATGGGCCCAAGGCCTTGCAGGCCTAGGTCTGATACTGTAAAGGGGTTACATACACTTTGTCAAGTATGTGGAGTGTTTTGTTTTCATACCTCCAGCCAGGGGTGAAACCTGAAATCTTACCCTGCGCGGAGCTCCATAACCCTGGGTACATGTTGCAACTACATCCCCTTGAAGCTTAACACCTTCATATTTCACAAGTATCAGTAAAACTGGTGCCTGGATGCTGAAAGTAGGCCCAAGGCCTTGCAGGCCTTGTTCTGATACTGTAAAGGGGTTAAATACACATTATTGATTATGTGAAGTGTTATGTTTTCACACCTCAAGCCAGGGGTAAAACCTGAAATCTTACCCTGCGCGGAGTTCCATAACCCTGGGTAGAAGGTGTGACTTCATCCCCTTGAAACTCAACACCTGCAAATGTCACAAGTATCAGTAAAACTGGTGCCTGGAGGCTGGAAGAAGGCCCAAGGCCTTGCAGGCCTTGTTCTGATACTGTAAAGGGGTTAAATATACTTTATTGAGTATGTGTAGTGTTTTGTTTTCACACCTCCAGCCAGGGGTGAAACCTGAAATCTTACCCTGTGCGGAGCTCCATAACCCTGTGTAGAAGGTGCGACTTCGTCCCCTTGAAGTTTAACACCTCCAAATGTCACAAGTATCAGTAAAACTGGTGCCTGGAGGCTGGAAGTAGGCCCAATGCCTTGCAGGCCTTGTTCTGATACTGTAAAGGGGTTAAATACACTTTGTTGAGTATGTGAAGTGTTTTGTCTTCACACCTCCAGCCAGGGGTGAAACCTGAAATCTTACCCTACGCGGAGCTCCATAACCCTGGGTAGAAGGTGCGACTACGTCCCCTTGAAGCTTAACACCTCCAAATGTCACAAGTATCTGTAAAACTGGTGCCTGGAGGCTGGAAGAAGGCCCAATGCCTTGCAGGCCTTGTTCTGATACTGAAAAGGGGTTAAATATACTTTATTGAGTATATGTAGTGTTTTGTTTTCACACCTCCAGCCAGGTGTGAAACCTGAAATCTTACCCTGCGCGGAGCTCTATAACCCTGGGTAGAAGGTGCAACTTCATCCTCTTGAAGCTTAACACCTGCAAATGTCACAAGTATCAGTAAAACTGGTGCCTGGAGGCTGGAAGTAGGCCCAAGGCCTTGCAGGCCTTGTTCTGATACTGTAAATGGGTTAAATTCACTTTGTTGAGTATGTGAAGTGTTTTGTCTTCACACCACCAGCCAGGGGTAAAACCTGAAATCTTACCCTGCGCGGAGCACTATAACCCTGGGTAGAAGGTGCAACTTCATCCTCTTGAAGCTTAACACCTGCAAATGTCACAAGTATCAGTAAAACTGGTGCCTGGAGGCTGGAAGTAGGCCCAAGGCCTTGCAGGCCTTGTTCTGATACTCTAAATGGGTTAAATTCACTTTGTTGAGTATGTGAAGTGTTTTGTCTTCACACCACCAGCCAGGGGTAAAACCTGAAATCTTACCCTGCGCGGAGTTCCATAACCCTGGGTAGAAGGTGTGACTTCATCCCCTTGAAACTTAACACCTCCAAATGTCACAAGTATCAGTAAAAATGATGCCTGGAGACTAGAAATGGACCCAAGGTCTTGCAGGCCTAGGTCTGATACTGTAAAGGGGTTGAATACACGTTTGGAATAGGTGAAGTGTTTTGTTTTCACTCCTCCATTCAGGCGTGAAAGTTGAAATCTTACCCTGCGCGGAGCTCCATAACCCTGGGTAGAAGGTGTGACTTCATCCCCTTGCAGCTTAACACCACCAAATGTCCCATGTTTCGAGCCTGAAGGCTGAAAGTAGGCCCAAGGCCTTTCAGGAGTTGTTCTGATACTGTAAAGGGGTTATATACACTTTGTTGAGTATGTGAAGTGTTTTGTCTACACACCTCCAGCAAGGGGTGAAACCTGAAATCTTATCCTGCGCGGAGTTCCATAACCCTGCGTAGAAGGTGTGACTTCATCCCCTTGCAGCTTAACACCACCAAATGTCCCATGTTTCGAGCCTGAAGGCTGGAAGTAGGCCCAAGGCCTTTCAGGAGTTGTTCTGATACTGTAAAGGGGTTATATACACTTTGTTGAGTATGTGAAGTGTTTTGTCTTCACACCTCCAGGCAGGGGTGAAACCTGAAATCTTGCGCTGCGCGGAGCTCCATAACCCTGGGTAGAAGGTGCAACTTTGTCCCCTTTAAGCTTAACACCTCCAAATGTCACAAGTATCAGTACAACATGTGCCTGGAGGCTGGAAGTAGGCCCAAGGCCTTGCAGGCCTTATTCTGATACTTTAAAGGGGTTAAATACACTTTGTTGAGTATGTGAATTGTTTTGTCTTCACACCTCCAGCCAGGGGTGAAACCTGAAATCTTACCCTACGCGGAGCTCCATAACCCTGGGTAGAAGGTGCGACTACGTCCCCTTGAAGCTTAACACCTCCAAATGTCACAAGTATCTGTAAAACTGGTGCCTGGAGACCAGAAATGGGCCCAAGGCCTTGCAGGCCTAGGTCTGATACTGTAAAGGGGTTGAATACACTTTGTTGAGTATGTGGAGTGTTTTGTTTTCATACCTCCAACCAGGGGTGAAACCTGAAATCTTACCCCTGCGCGGAGCTCCATAACCCTGGGTAGAAGATGTGACTTCATCCCCTTGAAGCTCAACACCTGCAAATGTCACAAGTATCAGTAAAACTGGTGCCTGGAGGCTGGAAGAAGGCCCAAGTCCTTGCAGGCCTAGTTCTGATACTGTAAAGGGGTTAAATATACTTTATTGAGTAGTGTTTTGTTTTTACACCTCCAGCCAGGGGTGAAACCTGAAATCTTACCCTGCGCGGAGCTCTATAGCCCTGGGTAGAAGGTGCTACTTCATCCCCTTGAAGCTTAACACCTGAAAATGTCACAAGTATCAGTAAAACTGGTGCCTGGAGGCTGGAAGTAGGCCCAAGGCCTTGCAGGCCTTGTTCTGATACTGTAAAGGGGTTAAATACACTTTGTTGAGTATGTGAAATGTTTTGTCTTCACACCACCAGCCAGGGGTAAAACCTGAAATCTTACCCTGCGCGGAGCTCCATAGCCCTGGGTAGAAGGAGTGACTTTGTCCCCTTGAAGCTGAAGGCTTCATAATGTCACAACTACCACTAAAACTGGTGCCTGGAGCCTGGAAGTAGGCCCAAGGCCTTACAGGCCTTGTTCTGATACTGCAAAGGGGTTAAATACACTATATTGAGTATGTGAAGTGTTTTGTTTTCACACCTCCAGCAAGGGGTGAAACCTGAAATCTTACCCTGCGCGGAGCTCCATAACCCTGTGTAGAAGGTGTGACTTCATCCCCTTGAAGCTTAACACCTCCAAATGTCACAAGTATCACTAAAACATGTGCTAGGAGGCTGGAAGTAGGCCCAAGGCCTTGCAGGCCATGTTCTGATACTGTAAAAGGGTTAAATACACTTTGTTGAGAATGTGAAGTGTTTTGTTTTCACACCTCCAGCCAGGGGTGAAACCTGAAATCTTACCCTGCACGGAGCTCCATAACCCTGGGTAGAAGGTGCGACTTCATCCCCTTCAAGCTTAACACCTCCAAATGTTACAAGTGTCAGTACAACATGTGCCTGGAGGCTGGAAGTAGGCCCAAGGCCTTGCAGGCCTTGTTCTGATACTGTAAAGGGGTTAAATACACTTTGTTGAGTATGTGAAGTGTTTTGTCTTCACACCTCCAGCCAGAGGTGAAACCCGAAATCTTACCCTGCGTGGAGCTCCATAACCCTGGGTAGAAGGTGCGACTTCGTCCCCTTGAAGCTTAACACCTCCCTATGTCACAAGTATCACTAAAACATGTGCTAGGAAGCTGGAAGTAGGCCCAAGGCCTTGCAGGCCTTGTTCTGATACAGCAAAGGGGTTAAATACACTTTATTGAGTATGTGAAGTGTTTTGTTTTCACACCTCCAGCAAGGGGTGAAACCTGAAATCTTACCCTGCGCGGAGCTCCATAACCCTGGGTAGAAGATGTGACTTTGTCCCCTTGAAGCTCAACACCTCCAAATGTCACAAGTATCAGTACAACTGGTGCCTGGAGGCCAGAAATGGGCCCAAGGCCTTGCAGGCCTAGGTCTGATACTGTAAAGGGGTTACATACACTTTGTCAAGTATGTGGAGTGTTTTGTTTTCATACCTCCAGCCAGGGGTGAAACCTGAAATCTTACCCTGCGCGGAGCTCCATAACCCTGGGTACATGTTGCAACTACATCCCCTTGAAGCTTAACACCTTCATATTTCACAAGTATCAGTAAAACTGGTGCCTGGATGCTGGAAGTAGGCCCAAGGCCTTGCAGGCCTTGTTCTGATACTGTAAAGGGGTTAAATACACATTATTGATTATGTGAAGTGTTATGTTTTCACACCTCAAGCCAGGGGTAAAACCTGAAATCTTAGCCTGCGCGGAGTTCCATAACCCTGGGTAGAAGGTGTGACTTCATCCCCTTGAAACTCAACACCTGCAAATGTTACAAGTATCAGTAAAACTGGTGCCTGGAGGCTGGAAGAAGGCCCAAGGCCTTGCAGGCCTTGTTCTGATACTGAAAAGGGGTTAAATATACTTTATTGAGTATGTGTAGTGTTTTGTTTTCACACCTCCAGCCAGGTGTGAAACCTGAAATCTTACCCTGCGTTGAGCTCTATAACCCTGGGTAGAAGGTGCAACTTCATCCTCTTGAAGCTTAACACCTGCAAATGTCACAAGTATCAGTAAAACTGGTGCCTGGAGGCTGGAAGTAGGCCCAAGGCCTTGCAGGCCTTGTTCTGATACTGTAAATGGGTTAAATTCACTTTGTTGAGTATGTGAAGTGTTTTGTCTTCACACCACCAGCCAGGGGTAAAACCTGAAATCTTACCCTGCGCGGAGCACTATAACCCTGGGTAGAAGGTGCAACTTCATCCTCTTGAAGCTTAACACCTGCAAATGTCACAAGTATCAGTAAAACTGGTGCCTGGAGGCTGGAAGTAGGCCCAAGGCCTTGCAGGCCTTGTTCTGATACTCTAAATGGGTTAAATTCACTTTGTTGAGTATGTGAAGTGTTTTGTCTTCACACCACCAGCCAGGGGTAAAACCTGAAATCTTACCCTGCGCGGAGTTCCATAACCCTGGGTAGAAGGTGTGACTTCATCCCCTTGAAACTTAACACCTCCAAATGTCACAAGTATCAGTAAAAATGATGCCTGGAGACTAGAAATGGACCCAAGGTCTTGCAGGCCTAGGTCTGATACTGTAAAGGGGTTGAATACACGTTTGGAATAGGTGAAGTGTTTTGTTTTCACTCCTCCATTCAGGCGTGAAAGTTGAAATCTTACCCTGCGCGGAGCTCCATAACCCTGGGTAGAAGGTGTGACTTCATCCCCTTGCAGCTTAACACCACCAAATGTCCCATATTTCGAGCCTGAAGGCTGAAAGTAGGCCCAAGGCCTTTCAGGAGTTGTTCTGATACTGTAAAGGGGTTATATACACTTTATTGAGTATGTGAAGTGTTTTGTCTTCACACCTCCAGGCAGGGGTGAAACCTGAAATCTTACGCTGCGCGGAGCTCCATAACCCTGGGTAGAAGGTGCAACTTTGTCCCCTTGAAGCTTAACACCTGCAAATGTCACAAGTATCAGTAAAACTGGTGCCTGGAGGCTGGAATTAGGCCCAAGGCCTTGCAGGCCTTGTTCTGATACTGTAAATGGGTTAAATTCACTTTGTTGAGTATGTGAAGTGTTTTGTCTTCACACCTCCAGCCAGGGGTGAAACCCGAAATCTTACCCTGCGTGGAGCTCCATAACCCTGGGTAGAAGGTGCGACTTCGTCCCCTTGAAGCTTAACACCTCCCAATGTCACAAGTATCACTAAAACATGTGCTAGGAAGCTGGAAGTAGGCCAAGGCCTTGCAGGCCTTGTTCTGATACTGCAAAGGGGTTAAATACACTTTATTGAGTATGTGAAGTGTTTTGTTTTCACACCTCCAGCAAGGGGTGAAACCTGAAATCTTACCCTGCGCGGAGCTCCATAACCCTGGGTAGAAGATGTGACTTTGTCCCCTTGAAGCTCAACACCTCCAAATGTCACAAGTATCAGTACAACTGGTGCCTGGAGGCCAGAAATGGGCCCAAGCCCTTGCAGGCCTAGGTCTGATACTGTAAAGGGGTTACATACACTTTGTCAAGTATGTGGAGTGTTTTGTTTTCATACCTCCAGCCAGGGGTGAAACCTGAAATCTTACCCTGCGCGGAGCTCCATAACCCTGGGTACATGTTGCAACTACATCCCCTTGAAGCTTAACACCTTCATATTTCACAAGTATCAGTAAAACTGGTGCCTGGATGCTGGAAGTAGGCCCAAGGCCTTGCAGGCCTTGTTCTGATACTGTAAAGGGGTTAAATACACATTATTGATTATGTGAAGTGTTATGTTTTCACACCTCAAGCCAGGGGTAAAACCTGAAATCTTACCCTGCGCGGAGTTCCATAACCCTGGATAGAAGGTGTGACTTCATCCCCTTGAAACTCAACACCTGCAAATGTCACAAGTATCAGTAAAACTGGTGCCTGGAGGCTGGAAGAAGGCCCAAGGCCTTGCAGGCCTTGTTCTGATACTGTAAAGGGGTTAAATATACTTTATTGAGTATGTGTAGTGTTTTGTTTTCACACCTCCAGCCAGGGGTGAAACCTGAAATCTTACCCTGTGCGGAGCTCCATAACCCTGTGTAGAAAGTGCGACTTCGTCCCCTTGAAGCTTAACACCTCCAAATGTCACAAGTATCAGTAAAACTGGTGCCTGGAGGCTGGAAGTAGGCCCAATGCTTTGCAGGCCTTGTTCTGATACTGTAAAGGGGTTAAATACACTTTGTTGAGTATGTGAAGTGTTTTGTCTTCACACCTCCAGCCAGGGGTGAAACCTGAAATCTTACCCTACGCGGAGCTCCATAACCCTGGGTAGAAGGTGCGACTACGTCCCCTTGAAGCTTAACACCTCCAAATGTCACAAGTATCTGTAAAACTGGTGCCTGGAGGCTGGAAGAAGGCCCAATGCCTTGCAGGCCTTGTTCTGATACTGAAAAGGGGTTAAATATACTTTATTGAGTATGTGTAGTGTTTTGTTTTCACACCTCCAGCCAGGTGTGAAACCTGAAATCTTACCCTGCGCGGAGCTCTATAACCCTGGGTAGAAGGTGCAACTTCATCCTCTTGAAGCTTAACACCTGCAAATGTCACAAGTATCAGTAAAACTGGTGCCTGGAGGCTGGAAGTAGGCCCAAGGCCTTGCAGGCCTTGTTCTGATACTGTAAATGGGTTAAATTCACTTTGTTGAGTATGTGAAGTGTTTTGTATTCACACCACCAGCCAGGGGTAAAACCTGAAATCTTACCCTGCGCGGAGCTCTATAACCCTGGGTAGAAGGTGCAACTTCATCCTCTTGAAGCTTAACACCTGCAAATGTCACAAGTATCAGTAAAACTGGTGCCTGGAGGCTGGAAGTAGGCCCAAGGCCTTGCAGGCCTTGTTCTGATACTGTAAATGGGTTAAATTCACTTTGTTGAGTATGTGAAGTGTTTTGTCTTCACACCACCAGCCAGGGGTAAAACCTGAAATCTTACCCTGCGCGGAGCTCCATAGCCCTGGGTAGAAGGAGTGACTTTGTCCCCTTGAAGCTGAAGGCTTCATAATGTCACAACTACCACTAAAACTGGTGCCTGGAGCCTGGAAGTAGGACCAAGGCCTTGCAGGCCTTGTTCTGATACTGTAAAGGGGTTAAATACACTTTGTTGAGTATGTGAAGTGTTTTGTCTTCACACCTCCAGCCAGGGGTGAAACCTGAAATTTTACCCTGCGCGGAGCTCCATAACCCTAGGTACAAGTTGCGACTACATCCCCTTGAAGCTTAACACCTTCATATTTCACAAGTGTCAGTACAACATGTGACTGGAGGCTGGAAGTAGGCCCAAGGCCTTGCAGGCCTTGTTCTGATACTGCAAAGGGGTTACATACACTTTATTGAGTATGTGAAGTGTTTTGTTTTCACACCTCCAGCAAGGGGTGAAACCTGAAATCTTACCCTGCGCGGAGTTCCATAACCCTGGGTAGAAGGTGTGACTTCATCCCCTTGAAGCTTAACACCACCAAATGTCCCATGTTTCGAGCCTGAAGGCTGGAAGTAGGCCCAAGGCCTTTCAGGAGTTGTTCTGATACTGTAAAGGGGTTATATACACTTTGTTGAGTATGTGAAGTGTTTTGTCTTCACACCTCCAGGCAGGGGTGAAACCTGAAATCTTACGCTGCGCGGAGCTCCATAACCCTGGGTAGAAGGTGCAACTTTGTCCCCTTGAAGCTTAACACCTTCATATTTCACAAGTATCAGTAAAACTGGTGCCTGGATGCTGGAAGTAGGCCCAAGGCCTTGCTGGCCTTGTTCTGATACTGTAAAGGGGTTAAATACACATTATTGATTATGTGAAGTGTTATGTTTTCACACCTCAAGCCAGGGGTAAAACCTGAAATCTTAGCCTGCGCGGAGTTCCATAACCCTGGGTAGAAGGTGTGACTTCATCCCCTTGAAACTCAACACCTGCAAATGTCACAGGTATCAGTAAAACTGGTGCCTGGAGGCTGGAAGAAGGCCCAAGGCCTTGCAGGCCTTGTTCTGATACTGTAAAGGGGTTAAATATACTTTATTGAGTATGTGTAGTGTTTTGTTTTCACACCTCCTGCCAGGGGTGAAACCTGAAATCTTACCCTGTGCGGAGCTCCATAACCCTGGGTAGAAGGTGCGACTTCGTCCCCTTGAAGCTTAACACCTCCAAATGTCACAAGTATCAGTAAAACTGGTGCCTGGAGGCTGGAAGTAGGCCCAATGCTTTGCAGGCCTTGTTCTGATACTGTAAAGGGGTTAAATACACTTTGTTGAGTATGTGAAGTGTTTTGTCTTCACACCTCCAGCCAGGGGTGAAACCTGAAATCTTACCCTACGCGGAGCTCCATAACCCTGGGTAGAAGGTGCGACTACGTCCCCTTGAAGCTTAACACCTCCAAATGTCACAAGTATCAGTAAAACTGGTGCCTGGAGACCAGAAATGGGCCCACGGCCTTGCAGGCCTAGGTCTGATACTGTAAAGGGGTTGAATACACTTTGTTGAGTATGTGGAGTGTTTTGTTTTCATACCTCCAGCCAGGGGTGAAACCTGAAATCTTACCCTGCGCGGAGCTCCATAACCCTGGGTAGAAGGTGCTACTTCATCCCCTCGAAGCTTAACACCTGCAAATGTCACAAGTATCAGTAAAACTGGTGCCTGGAGGCTGGAATTAGGCCCAAGGCCTTGCAGGCCTTGTTCTGATACTGTAAATGGGTTAAATTCACTTTGTTGAGTATGTGAAGTGTTTTGTCTTCACACCTCCAGCCAGGGGTGAAACCCGAAATCTTACCCTGCGTGGAGCTCCATAACCCTGGGTAGAAGGTGCGACTTCATCCCCTTGAAGCTTAACACCTCCAAATGTCACAAGTATCAGTAAAACTGGTGCCTGGAGGCTGGAAGTAGGCCCAAGGCTTTGCAGGCCATGTTCTGATACTGTAAAGGGGTTAAATACACTTTGTTGAGAATGTGAAGTGTTTCATTTTTCACACCTCCAGCCAGGGGTGAAACCTGAAATCTTACCCTGCGTGGAGCTCCATAACCCTGGGTAGAAGGTGCGACTTCGTCCCCTTGAAGCTTAACACCTCCCAATGTCACAAGTATCACTAAAACATGTGCTAGGAAGCTGGAAGTAGGCCAAGGCCTTGCAGGCCTTGTTCTGATACTGTAAAGGGGTTAAATACACTTTATTGAGTATGTGAAGTGTTTTGTTTTCACACCTCCAGCAAGGGGTGAAACCTGAAATCTTACCCTGCGCGGAGCTCCATAACCCTGGGTAGAAGATGTGACTTTGTCCCCTTGAAGCTCAACACCTCCAAATGTCACAAGTATCAGTACAACTGGTGCCTGGACCCCAGAAATGGGCCCAAGGCCTTGCAGGCCTAGGTCTGATACTGTAAAGGGGTTAAATATACTTTATTGAGTATGTGTAGTGTTTTGTTTTCATACCTCCAGCCAGGGGTGAAACCTGAAATCTTACCCTGCGTGGAGCTCCATAACCCTGGGTACATGTTGCAACTACATCCCCTTGAAGCTTAACACCTTCATATTTCACAAGTATCAGTAAAACTGGTGCCTGGATGCTGGAAGTAGGCCCAAGGCCTTGCAGGCCTTGTTCTGATACTGTAAAGGGGTTAAATACACATTATTGATTATGTGAAGTGTTATGTTTTCACACCTCAAGCCAGGGGTAAAACCTGAAATCTTACCCTGCGCGGAGTTCCATAACCCTGGGTAGAAGGTGTGACTTCATCCCCTTGAAACTCAACACCTGCAAATGTCACAAGTATCAGTAAAACTGGTGCCTGGAGGCTGGAAGAAGGCCCAAGGCCTTGCAGGCCTTGTTCTGATACTGTAAAGGGGTTAAATATACTTTATTGAGTATGTGTAGTGTTTTGTTTTCACACCTCCAGCCAGGGGTGAAACCTGAAATCTTACCCTGTGCGGAGCTCCATAACCCTGTGTAGAAGGTGCGACTTCGTCCCCTTGAAGCTTAACACCTCCAAATGTCACAAGTATCAGTAAAACTGGTGCCTGGAGGCTGGAAGTAGGACCAATGCTTTGCAGGCCTTGTTCTGATACTGTAAAGGGGTTAAATACACTTTGTTGAGTATGTGAAGTGTTTTGTCTTCACACCTCCAGCCAGGGGTGAAACCTGAAATCTTACCCTACGCGGAGCTCCATAACCCTGGGTAGAAGTTGCGACTACGTCCCCTTGAAGCTTAACACCTCCAAATGTCACAAGTATCTGTAAAACTGGTGCCTGGAGGCTGGAAGAAGTCCCAATGCCTTGCAGGCCTTGTTCTGATACTGAAAAGGGGTTAAATATACTTTATTGAGTATGTGTAGTGTTTTGTTTTCACACCTCCAGCCAGGTGTGAAACCTGAAATCTTACCCTGCGCGGATCTCTATAACCCTGGGTAGAAGGTGCAACTTCATCCTCTTGAAGCTTAACACCTGCAAATGACACAAGTATCAGTAAAACTGGTGCCTGGAGGCTGGAAGTAGGCCCAAGGCCTTGCAGGCCTTGTTCTGATACTGTAAATGGGTTAAATTCACTTTGTTGAGTATGTTAAGTGTTTTGTCTTCACACCACCAGCCAGGGGTAAAACCTGAAATCTTACCCTGCGCGGAGCTCCATAGCCCTGGGTAGAAGGAGTGACTTTGTCCCCTTGAAGCTGAAGGCTTCATAATGTCACAACTACCACTAAAACTGGTGCCTGGAGCCTGGAAGTAGGACCAAGGCCTTGCAGGCCTTGTTCTGATACTGTAAAGGGGTTAAATACACTTTGTTGAGTATGTGAAGTGTTTTGTCTTCACACCTCCAGCCAGGGGTGAAACCTGAAATTTTACCCTGCGCTTAGCTCCATAACCCTGGGTACAAGTTGCGACTACATCCCCTTGAAGCTTAACACCTTCATATTTCACAAGTGTCAGTACAACATGTGACTGGAGGCTGGAAGTAGGCCCAAGGCCTTGCAGGCCTTGTTCTGATACTGCAAAGGGGTTACATACACTTTATTGAGTATGTGAAGTGTTTTGTTTTCACACCTCCAGCAAGGGGTGAAACCTGAAATCTTACCCTGCGCGGAGTTCCATAACCCTGGGTAGAAGGTGTGACTTCATCCCCTTGCAGCTTAACACCACCAAATGTCCCATGTTTCGAGCCTGAAGGCTGGAAGTAGGCCCAAGGCCTTTCAGGAGTTGTTCTGATACTGTAAAGGGGTTATATACACTTTGTTGAGTATGTGAAGTGTTTTGTCTTCACACCTCCAGGCAGGGGTGAAACCTGAAATCTTACGCTGCGCGGAGCTCCATAACCCTGGGTAGAAGGTGCAACTTTGTCCCCTTGAAGCTTAACACCTCCAAATGTATCAAGTATCAGTAAAACTGGTGCCTGGAGGCTGGAAGTAGGCCCAAGGCATTGCAGGCCTTGTTCTGACACTTTAAAGGGGTTAAATACACTTTGTTGAATATGTGAAGTGTTTTGTGTTCACTCCTACATCCAGGGGTGAAACCTGAAATCTTACCCTGCGCGGAGTTCCATAACCCTGGGTAGAAGGTGTGACTTCATCCCCTTGAAACTTAACACCTCCAAATGTCACAAGTATCAGTAAAACTGATGCCTGGAGACTAGAAATGGACCCAAGGTCTTGCAGGCCTACGTCTGATACTGTAAATGGGTTGAATACACGTTTGGAATAGGTGAAGTGTTTTGTTTTCACTCCTCCATTCAGGCGTGAAAGTTGAAATCTTACCCTGCGCGGAGCTCCATAACCCTGGGTAGAAGGAGTGACTTTGTCCCTTGAAGCTGAAGGCTTCATGATGTCACAACTACCACTAAAACTGGTGCATGGAGGCTGGAAGTAGGCCCAAGGCCTTGCAGGCCTTGTTCTGATACTGTAAAGCGGTTAAATACACTTTGTTGAGTATGTGTAGTGTTTTGATTACACACCACCAGCCAGGGGTGAAACCAGAAATCTTACCCTGCGCGGAGCTCCATAACCCTGGGTAGAAGGTGCGACTTCGTCCCCTTGAAGCTAAACACCTCCAAATGTCACAAGTATCAATAAAACTGGTGCCCGGAGGACAGAAATGGGCCCAAGGCCTTGCAGGCGTAGGTCTGATACTGTAAAGGGGTCGAATGCACTTTTGGAATAGGTGAAGTGTTTTGTGTTCACTCCTCCATCCAGGGGTGAAACCTGAAATGTTACTCTGCGCGGAGCTCCATAGCCCTGGGTAGAAGGATTGACTTTGTCCCCTTGTAGCTGTAGGCTTCAGAATGGAACAATTATCACTAAAACAGGTGCCTGGAGGCTGGAAATGGGCCCAAGGCCTTGCAGGCCCTGATCTGATACTGCAAAGGGGTTAAATACACTTTGTTGAGTATGTGAAGTGTTTTGTTTTCACACCTCCAGCCAGGGGTGAAACCTGAAATCTTACACTGCGCGGAGCTGCATAACCCTGGGTAGAAGGTGCGACTTCGTCCCCTTGAAGCTTAACACCTCGAAGTGTCACAAGTATCAGTAAAACTGGTGCCTGGAGACCAGAAATGGGCCCACGGCCTTGCAGGCCTAGGTCTGATACTGTAAAGGGGTTAAATACACTTTATTGAGTATGTGAAGTGTTTTGTTTTCACACCTCCAGCAAGGGGTGAAACCTGAAATCTTACCCTGCGCGGAGCTCCATCACCCTGGGTAGAAGGTGTGACTTCATCCCCTTGAAGCTTAACACCTGAAAAATGTCACAAGTTTCACCAAAACATGTGCCCGGAGGC